>JADMLE010000011.1:3600000-4200000 GCA_016508685.1 Cytospora piceae | reverse complement strand
GCAAATCCACCAGCGCGCTCCTCGTCGTCGCCTCTTCGTCACCATCATCGTCGCAAGAAGAATTGCAAAGCTGACCTCAAACCCAAACAGAATCATTCAAAATGAAGTACCTCGCAGCCTACCTCCTGCTCACCCTCGGCGGTGCCGAGAAGCCCGCTTCCGCCGACGTCAAGAAGGTTCTTGAGTCCGTTGGAATCGAGGCCGACTCCGAGCGCCTCGACAAGCTGCTGTCTGAGCTTGAGGGCAAGGACATCAACGAGGTACGAAACGGCAGACGCGGAACGGTTATTTGATATGGGAACACGCAATGCTGACGGGCCATGTGTTACAGTTGATCGCTGAGGGTAGCAACAAGCTCGCCTCCGTTCCCTCCGGTGGTGCTGGTGGCGCCGCCCCCGCTGGTGGTGCCGCTGCTGGCGGTGCCGCTGAGGCCGCCCCTGAGGAGAAGAAGGAGGAGGGTAAGTCAACCCCATCCACATGGTGGACGACACCGTTTCTGCGGACATGAACACTGACACACCCTACAGAGAAGGAGGAGTCCGACGACGACATGGGATTCGGTCTTTTCGACTAAATTTCCTAACGTCTCCTGCCGAAACTACCTCAAAATTGGTGAAAGCTTTTCGGAGATGCTTCCGAGCACACTACGGCGGTTTATTTCATGCCAGCGGAATGGTCCTGGGGATATCACGATACCACGATTGATTGTTGGGTTGTTCTAGGGCTTGGTTGGGATGGTAGCCGGTTGAAAAGTAGATCATGAGTGGCCATAATAAAAGCTTCATGACTTTCTCCGAGAGCATTTTACTCATTCATCGCATTTGCAAGAGTTCCTGTCCTCTGTTGCGACAACCCGTTTCTCCCCTTCGTGAATTACTGCACGTAGATTGTGCGAAAGACACTACTAGTGACGGACCGTACATATCCTGTCCATCGGCGATGCTTGCTGCAG
This sequence comes from Cytospora piceae, assembly GCA_016508685.1. Classification (NCBI taxonomy): domain Eukaryota; kingdom Fungi; phylum Ascomycota; class Sordariomycetes; order Diaporthales; family Cytosporaceae; genus Cytospora; species Cytospora piceae. The sequence continues at coordinate 4,199,048 of JADMLE010000011.1, read as the reverse complement.
CCTCGAAAACTTTTCGTCGAAAACGCATAATAATTCAACCTCCTAGTACCATGTAAGTGGACTGCAAAAAGGTGAACCTTGGAAGACATGGATTTCAAGGTTGTCTTAGGTAGCTAGGTACTTAGACAAACTCCAGTGTTTGATGGCTTGTCAAATGCTGGAGGGCGGATCCCGGAAGGTCCATTGCCTGATAAGGTCATGCGTTGCGGGGGTAACGGCGTGGATTTCCCTGATTGGCCGCCTTGCATATCCACCCACCTCCAAAACAACACAAGCAACATTTGACATTGGAGCGTGCTGTGGACCATTACTTTGTACCCACCCAAAACCTGGGTTGCATGCCATTTCCCATGATACCCTCTTGCCTCTCTCAACCCTCGAACGAATCCGGCACAACACTTCGCTTCATCCAACTACCAATTTGCTATCAACATTCATGACCATGGACCTCTAAAACACGTCGAATTATCCTTTTCTAACCTAAATCCAGCGAATAACACCACAAGCGCGTACCGCTTCCGAAAAACAAAACAGCTCCGCGGATCCACACCGACTTGCTTGAAGGATTCCGGGAGCTGGTCCTGACCTTGTGGCACTGCACGAGCGTCCAATTCAACTATCGAAGACCCGAACATCATCACAGCAACCCGAATTGCCAAATACACAATGTCAGCTGCATCACCAACGCCAATGGGCGCAGGGAGTCACTTCACTTCCCTGGGTCGACGCACATCAACACGCCAGGCTCTGCGCAGACCAACATCGTTACGGCCCCAAGTCAGTCGTACCGAGTCCCAACCAGCTGTTTCCAGTGCCCGAGATGTACCACAACACGCCTTTGCCGCCCACTCGCAACCACAACAATACGATGCCATGCACGACAGCTCCGATGACGAGATTCCCGTGCCCATGAAGCTCAGTGCTCTGACTAAGGCTCTACTGAACGATGGCGGCACAGCAGATCCAGCCGGTACCGCCCGGCCAACCCATCAGCAGCCGGAATCCAGAGTCATGACCAGAAGACGGAGCTATCTTACTAGGAGTAGTTCGTCTGCCGTCGAGGAGAGGGAACCGGCGCCGGCACCAGCAGTAGAACCGGAAAGGCCTGTCAGAGAGACGAGGCGCTCGACGAGGTCCAGCAGCACTGCAGCAGGAACTCCATCTTCCCGACCAGTATCGCCTGCGCGCCTCCGGGATAGCAGCCCACCGCGCAAGAGGATCGTACGGCTCAGCAACACCCCTGTTGATCTGCCTGCTCAGACCGGGAGATCGCGGAGATCAACGTCTACCACCTCTGCCACACGAAGACCAGAGAGCCGTGCTAGCCGTGATCACGCCGAAATTCAACAGAGCTCCAATCCACCTGCGCCGGCGGAGGAGGACAATGTCAACACTCCAGCCCAGTCTGTACGCCGGGTTCAGATCGCTGTCGGATCTTCTGCACAAAGATCTTCTTCACAGAAGCGGCACTCGGCGGGCAATTCCTCGGCCATCGCATCAAGGAGCTCTGGATCCGCTATTGGCAGTGACCAAGACGTTCCCGAAGACCCACAGACAGCCCCTCGCCCGCAGTCTTCTATGGGCAGTGTTTCAAGATTTGGCGGCAGCGTCATGGCACGAGAGGAGCAAAGTGTTCAGGGCTCCATGCGAGTCAAAAGGCTTGGGAAATTCCCGGGAGCTTCCTCAGCGGACCTGCTCGCCGCGGTAGGAGGCGCGAAAGTGAAGAGGACAGGCTGAGCAGAGAAAATGGCGACGTTGAAATGCTCTCTGGCCAAGAGCGAGACGGCCTGCAGCCATATGATGTCGACGATGCGGGGCCACCAATGTCATATTATGAGCCGGCACACCGCGATTTTGCCGCGTCTGGAAGCCCTGTTAGTAGGGAGCCGAGACCAAGCAGTCGAGCAAGCAGTCGGGCGGGCAGTCGGTCGGGCAGTCGTGCAGGCAGTCGCCGACAATCTCATGCCGATCTCAGAGCCACTTCCTTGAGAGAGGCCCAGAAGGTCATTGAAGCAGCACATCAAGAAGACGCCCGGGCACCACCTGAGATGCCATCAGCACACGACCAGGAAAATGGAATGCCTGCGCCCTCGACTTTTCAGAGGCAGAAGCCATCAGTCAGTATCTTTTCTGATAAGGAGTCGGACAAGAACCTACGAAGGGAACCCAGCCTTGTTGAGCTTGGGTCGCGTTCGGTGTATCGTGCGGTCTCTCCAGAGCGTCCAATACTGGCAACCATCAGCCAGAATGTGCAGAAAACCCCCAAGTCGTCATCCCAATGCAACGTTTTGCACCTCCTCCCCACCGCCGAAGATGAACGTTCTGGATACGGCTACTGCTACAGCCGGCGCGGCCACCACGAAAGAGGCTGCGAAGAAGAAGAGCATCATTCTCAAGGTCAACGGGCGATCGTACCAGAGAGTGGACTGCATAGGTCGAGGTGGCAGTGCCAAGGTCTACCGGGTAACGGCCGAGAACGGCAAGATGTTCGCTTTGAAAAGAGTCAACATTGAGAACGCCGACGAGAATACCGTCAGGGGATACAAGGGAGAAATCAACTTGCTCCAAAAACTGGCGAACGTGGAACGGGTCATTCGGCTTTACGACTTCGAGCTCAATGAAGAGAAGCACGTGCTTAGTCTGGTCAGTCCGACGTGTTTTCGTCCAACCTTTTCTTGCTGTTTCATATACTGACCTGATTTGACTTTACAGCTTATGGAGATGGGAGAACTGGACCTCAACACTCTCTTGAGGGTCGGCAAAGCCCAGAAGGAACCAAGCTCGACCCAGTAACTATCCGTTTCTACTGGAAAGAAATGCTCGAATGTCTTGCAGCCGTGCACACCTACGACATTGTCCATAGCGACCTGAAGCCCGCCAATTTTGTGGTGGTCCAGGGCCGCCTCAAGCTTATCGACTTCGGCATCGCAAACGCCATCCAGACCGACGAGACGGTCAATGTCCACCGTGAGACTCAAATCGGCACACCCAACTATATGTCCCCAGAATCTCTTATGGACTCCAGCCACTATGCTTTCACCTCTGCGAATGGTGGACGGTACTGGCACGGAGCGAGAGGGCCTAAGCTTATGAAACTAGGAAAGCCGTCCGATGTGTGGAGTCTGGGGTGCATTCTGTACCAGATGGTGTACGGGAACCCGCCCTTCGGCCACATCCAGAACCAGATGGCACGCTGCCAGGCCATTATCAACTGGAACCACAGGATCGACTACCCGGATAGGGGAGTAGGCGGCGTCAAGGTGCCTCCCTCTCTCCTGCGCACCATGAAAAAGTGTCTTGATCGTGATCAGCATGCACGACCGTCGTGTGAGCAGCTGTTGCGCGAGGATGATGGGTTCTTGTACCCCACCGAGTTCGCGTCTGATATCATCAACGGGGACTGCCTGCCGATCACGGAGGAGTTGCTAGGGCGGATCATCCAGTCCGTCGTCACGAGGTGTCGCGAGCGGTTGCCGACGGAGGGTGAGGTGCACAAGGCGTGGCCGGCAGCGTATTGGGTCAGTGTCAGGAAGGCGATCGAGGCAAAGCAGGACGGGAGCGGTACGGGGGGGAGATAGTGCATGCCTGCTTGTGGATGATGTTGTTGTACGGCTTTTCCAAGCCTTGTATTGTTTTCACGGGATGTGGTTGGATCAGTCTCCCCCCCCCCCCATGTTTCTAATGATTGATGATTAAAAAGAGGAGGCATGAATGAACAATGGATGGATAGAAGGAAGAATTGGGTAGCGGCTTTTTTTATTCTGTACTCGTTTGAGGCAGGCTTTTTTTCTGAAGTTAGGTAGATACCTGGCCTTTATTTTTGATACCACCACTGTACAAGCCTTTTGTTGGTCCTTCACTTCTTCTTCGTGGTCTTTTGCGTTTTACGTCTTTCTCTTGTTTGATATCCAAAGTGTCGTTTCAGCTGATTTAATTGTATTGTACTACACATTGATGACGAAGAATCTATGCCGGATTTCATTGCGACTTGTGCAGCTGCTCAGTGAGCTATTTAGATCATCTCGCCTTGGTGTTCAGCTTATTTCGAGGCCCCTCATTGACATTTGCATAAGACATTAGCGAACTGGCACTGGAGAATACATATGAACAGCCTAACAACGGTTAAGGGTTTTCAGCAGATACGTTCAGTGTCCTTTTGAGTATTAGATCTGCTCATTCGTGTACTTGCATTATTGCTCTCTGTTGGATATGAAACACCGTGGTTTTTGGGAAATGCTTGCCAAAGCCAGAGGCCCATACCCCTCATCATGAAACACAGGTTGCTTTTCTATACAAAGTTGATCCGTACAATGCAAAAATGGACTGCCTGAGGCCTTTCCTTGGCCATGTTCGTAACACCGCCAGGTTTGGCACGCAAGACAAACAGCCAACACGGACGTTCCCCGTAGCCTAGACGAAGAGCGACGCAGCGACGTTGAATCTCGTCACCTCGCCCTCCGCATCAGCTTCGTAGCGAGTCCGTCAATCCATCCCTCCCAAGTCGCTCCGTAAATGGCCCTCAGACCATGCTAGACGCACCTACTACTCCTCAATCTCCTCAGGCGCCTTGATCTTCAACTCGCTCACCCTCAGCACCGTATACTTGTGCTTACTCCTCACGGTCTTGACCTTCCTGTTCCTCCTCTTCGTCTTCTCCTTCAACCGCATCGGCTCGGCCTCGACGCCCGCCACCACGGCCCGGCACTCGTACAGCCTCTCGTCGATGTACGCGACCTCGTTGGACCCCTCCCTGCGCGCGCCCGCGTTGGTGGGCAGCAGCGTGAAGTCCCGGCTTCCCAGGACCGACGCCCGGTTCAACCGGAGCACGTCGCCGGGGACGACGCCCGGCATCAGGAAGGGGAGGCGGATGGTGTCGCCCGGGGTGACGAGGTAGGGCCGGCCGTGCACGTGCAGGGTTATGTAGTGCGAGGGCTGCGCCCGCAGGAACGGGAGGAGGTCCCTGACGGACTGCGGGACGGGCCCCGTGGGCTGCGGGGTCGTCGGCGCGCTGGGGGGCGCTCTGGATTTGGGGGTGTTGGGGTGGGAGAGCACTGGTGCCGCTTCTGAGAGTACGGGGGGTGGCGTGGTGGTGGTGCCGGCCTGGGCGTGGATGCTAGCCGAGGTCTGTTGCGACCGGGACGCCTCGAGGGACGGTGGGGGGGAGCCGCGGTGGTGCTCGGCTCGGTGTGTTGCGGCGTCGAGCTGAGCCATCGCGCGCGGATGGGCAGGAGGAAGGTCGGTGGGAGGCGTGTGATGGGCGGGCTTCGGAGCTCCAGCGCGGAGCGGAGGAGTGATTTGCTCATGGCGGGGCGGTGGGGGTTTGGGGGGTGGGGTGATTGGTCGGGAGATTGACAGCCCGGTCGTCGTGTTGCGCAAAGGTGTGTCGTGAAGCTGTCGCGGAAGTGCTCAATGGGAAGAGCTCCAGAATCTTTTGGCGCGGTTGGCCCGTGCGCGGTTTATCTTATCACCGCTTGCTGTCTTGAACCCTAACCCTATTGACTACATCCCATTGGTTCCTATGCGCCGTCCGAGCAGCAGCATTTCAGCGATTCATCCGTGGTTCTGAGCTTATGGCCTCTTTCATGCCGACGCTGAAGCCAATGGTATGAGGCTTTTCCAGTACCCTATAAATTTGCATTTCTCACTCTTCTACATCATGTTCTGTCATTTTTCACCATCGACTGTCCACTACGGTGTCATTGGGTTGCAGGGTCTAGGTGTGTACTCATGTACTTGCCCATTACATTGCAAAACAGCACCCACGCATCACGGCATTGAACCATGCCAAACTTTAAGCATGTCAACCTCAAGTATTCTGAGTGCTTGTGGGGGCGACCAAATAAGGAAAGCCTCTTCATCGGATGCGACAGCCGCTTTTTGGCGTTCCAGTGGCTGTCTTCCATCTCCCGGCTCTTGCGGTATTGGATAGCCCTACCCACTGTCGTGTAAGTGGCAGGCTCCAAAGGAACCATGAGCTTTGGCAACCAGTTTCAGGGCTTCAGCGTCGGCTTGACAGACCCGGAAGACTCAGCAGACACCACGAGCACTATGGGAATGATGACCAACGGAATGTGCCCCGTGGATAACTTGGGCATGCCAGTTGCCAGGGTGGCAGGACAGAGCTTCCGCTAGCCGTTCAACGTCGTGGACGCCGTGCCGAAGTATGACTTTGAGCCGCTCGTCCCAACAGCTTCAAAGGTCACGCTCGGTGTCGCAATGCCCAATGCATACACAACGCTGTGTATGGGGAATTTGCTGCACGACGTGGTGCCCTTTGAGAGATCTTCGAGCCTCGAGCCCGCATGGGAATCTTCTTCAAGTGCAACAATGCACAGCCGGTCCACCAACCTCGGTCCAATCGATCTCGAGACGGCTCGACCCAGGGGGGAGGACGGTGAATATCTGGTGTATGGACTGCACGAGTACAACATCGCAATGACGGCTACCTGATTATGACCCAGAATTGGGTTCCTTTCACGGTGCCTTACAGAAGCCACCCCCCCCCCAGAGGCTTGTGCTGAAGGCTGTGGCCCGAACGTGTGATTTCCGAGAACCCTTCACACGAACCAGACTTGGACAGTTGGCCTAATATCACTGCAGCTGAATGATATTCAACTTCCATCATCTTCCAGGGTAAGCCGGATGCTATAGTACTGATAGGCTGCTGATAGTCTTCAGAAAAGGATATTGTGGATCATATTGAGATCAACCAGGCATTGACTCGTATGTAAGCTTCTCGGCACTGGAAGTAGAGGCAACAGACGTAACACTTTGTCTGGGAACACGCAGAGTGCTATCCATCGCAGGCAACTTCTCTTACACAATCTTGACTCGTCGCGTTTCCCTGCACGGCTGATAGTCTCCTAGCTCCTCGTATACACATACTTGTTTGGCTCCTACATGTATGCCTCCCAAGTCTTCATTCACAAACTCTCTCCAATAGTACGGTAGGCCACCGCCAGAGCGGACGAAATTCACTGACATATGAGGAATTAGAATCATAGCCGTCTATAGGCTGAACTGGATGCCCAACCTGGAGGAGATGGGTCGTATCCTTGTACATGTACCGAAATATTGACTGGTCTGCCTTCAATTATCTTATGATCTAACACACAAACCGGCTCAGCTGGTTGTGTTTTGATTGCGTTCCAGACCGTGGCACCGCTTATAGGGAGATTGGTGATGGAGACGAGTTGGCTAATAGTAGCCCAGGCCTACAGATACTGGGTCTGCCCAAGTAGCTGGGTTTATAGGAATCCATACAGTCTAGGATTACTCACAACACCAGCATGTTTTGAAAAGCATGCATATGGGGAGTCATAAACACCCATGTGATATCTGGCAAGCAGTGTTTATTATGGGTGTTTTATTCTTTTTGGGCGGGTATGGATCTTCGTGTAAGAGACTTGTGGCACGTCTTCATGATCATCAGCTCAGCCCGTAGCATATCCCATCCAGGTAGCGATGTAGTGAATAGAGCCTGCCGTTCAAAGCATCTCACTTCTTTACCAGCTTGTACTTCCCACCTACAACCTCCAACTCCCCCAGCTCTACCTTCTCAGCGAGGAACTCCTGCAGTTCCTGGTCACTCCAGGGGAAGCCATCCGCGATCAACATCCTCATCATCATAGCCAGCTGGCCCAGCGGCGCCTGCGGCATGGAATTCGTGAGCATGCCCACGATGAACTGCCAATACATGGATCTCCTCTCGTTCTCCTTGGCGTCCATCGCGCTCGTTGTGCCAGCGCGCTTGATAGCGGCAGGCTTACCACCGGGCTGCGCACCGTGGTGGTCGTCTTGCATGACGGCGGGGGCGGAAGCCGCCGGGTGGAGTTCCGGGCGGGTGAGCGGTTGGTCTTTGCGCTCGAGGACAACATACGTACCGGGGTCATTGGGGTAGCGGCCGAGGACCTTTTGGGTTTCCCAAAAGTCGAGGGCTTGGAGCACCAGTTCCTCGTCCATCTGGAGACTGTCTTGGAGCTCCTGAACAGTCCGATGAGCTGGACCGCTGTGGATGTTCTCCTCAGCGTCTTCGTCTTCTTGGAAGGAATAGATAACAGCGGCCTCGAAGGTCTTGCAGTCGATGTTTACGGTGCGATCGCCGAGTTCCAGCTCGACTGTGGCCTGGCCGAGCTGGTGCAGCCAGGTGAGTTTGCGGGCGGACTTGAGGCGTTCGTAGCCCATCTCGTACTTCTTCTGCTGTTCTTCCACAGCCTGTGGAAGGCTGAATGTCTCCTGCAGGATGTTGGGCCAGTACAGGCGTGACAGGATGCGAGCATTGTAGGGGACCTGGCCTTGCTTTTGTTCATCTGCATCCAGTTGCTTGCCGGTATCCATATACGTGGGTTGCATGATTGGCGTCCCAAAGGTTCGTGGGGCCTGCGTGGGTTGGCCCAGCTCGACCTTGCGGATAGTGGTGTCGACTTTGCGTGAGTCGTAGATGTCCTTGATCATTACTTCGCAGTTCTGAAGTGCTGATTCACCGAAGCGCTTCTTCAGGAGGTCGAGTACCTTCTGTTCCTGCGCGAACTCTGTTTGGGTGGATAGGAGGTTCTCTGCAACAATATTTTGGAACTCCTTGATGAAGACATCTTCTGCTCCCAGAGTGTTAATGAGTGTGCCAATGACGTCTTCCGACTTGGGACGTTTATAGTTGACGCCCGCGTCCACGGGATCAGGTACCCAGTTCATGTCATCCCAGTCGAGGTCTTCCTCGTCCATATCCATGCGGCGTTGTTGGTCTGGGTCGTTGAGCAGAAGGGCAAGCTCGACCAGCTTCCCACTTCTACCTTCGCCGGACGCTGTGTCACTCGGCGAATATGAAGTCTTTTGAGCTTGCTCCACTTCCTCTGGGCTGGCGAGGAGGCCGGTGACCACCATACGGACGGCGTCCTCTCGCTGGATGAGATATAGCTGGAGTGAAGGGACCACTCGGCTTAGAAGCACCTTTGAGTGGTCCAAAGCATGGAATGTGCGGATCATAAAGATGTAGACACGCAATATGTCTAATGTGGAACGCGCTGGATGTAGCAGGCGCTTCCGCAACGCAGCCGAGAAGGCATCTGTCAGCTGCCATCGCCTTTCAGGAGTTGTGACGCTGGCCTTCAGATCGTCAAGTGCTCCTTTGCTGGCTGGCCACTGGAGAACAATGTCGAACAGCTCCGAGATCCTCAACGAAGCAATGCGTCCGATCCCTATCTCTTTCCATTGCTGAACGTCCGCGAGAGAAACCACTTGTGGCCTGGGACCAATCTTGTCGACACGACTGAGCACTTCTAAGGCCAGGCGGGCGAAGCAGTTCTCTATCCAATCGCAGAGGGTTAAAATGCACTGAGATGCCTGTGTGGTGTTCGTGGATCTGTCTAGCCCATGACTACTTGGAGCTTTGGCCGACGTCTTCCAGACTCGGGCATACGACCCATGGACGAATTTTGTCATATTTCGATCCATGATCTCCGCAAACAAGACTTGAAAGCTCTCGTCTGCCAGTCCAACTTCAACTAATGTCTCGAGCAGATGCAGAAGCTGCCCTCGTGAATTATCAGCCTCGGCTGTGTCATATCGTGGCTGTCCAAGGTTATGCTGCCTCTGTCCAGCCTTGGGTACCTGAAGTGTCTCTTCGATCAGGAAATCCAGGACTACTCGCAGCGATGGCATGATTGGTCCAGCCGAATTGGTAATCAATGCATGTATATCCCGGCGAAATCGAGTGCCTGTGACATCTGCTGTCTTTCCTGCACCCCCTGAGCGGTCCGCACGCTCGATACCTCGAACGATCACGGGCAGGCAGTAATAGTACTGTCGCAGAGCAGTCTCCAACGTCTGCACCGCGCGTTGGACAAGGGCCATGTGATAGTCATACACGCTTGTCTGACTTGAACTGCTCGGAACTTCCGAGCCAGGCAGAGCAGCCAGTGAAGGAAGCACATGCTGGATGAAGTGACATCTCACCTGATGCCCATGCCATGCTAGAATGTCGTAGAATTGGCCGACCCCTTGCTGCGTCTGTCGCGCCCGGAAGACCAGCTGAAGCGCATCATCAAACGCGGCATCGTCCCCCTGAAATTGTGACTCCGGAGGTAGGGCCCCAAATGAGTCTTGCACCGTAATAGAGGATGGCAACTGCAACCTCGAGGTCACAGTGTGCCAAGCACGGTCGAGGTTCCTCTGGCCATCTGCAGCTCTGACCGCAGCCATGCCAACATTGGGACCAAAAGGGGCCTGCTGAGGCGTCGAGGGGGTCAAAAGGAAGGAAGATGTGGTGGCGGTGGATGGAACGCCGAGTGAATCAACATGGTGGCCTCCCAAGGCATGTCCCTGGCCTGTCGATGCCTGGGGTAGGGTGGATTGCGGTGTCAGTTGTGAGCTGTCGGTGTGGAACACAGACTGGAACACTCGACGTCTCTTCGCCCTCCATTGGGATGCAGGAGCTACCTCGGCGGCCATGGCTGGCTAGATGCTTGGATGGAGGGTGGCTACTCTGCTCCACCACGGCAGATGATGGGAGTTGAGCAGCAGTCCGAGGCCACGTAGCATGGGAGTCGGACAACCTTCCCTCTCCTGCAGTCTCCTGCAGTCTCCTGCAGAGCAAGTTTTGATCCTTCTCGTCGTCGTCGGGAGATACTGGCGATAGTTGTGTGACTCAAGGCTGTTCTTGCCTGGTTGACCTGTCCAGATCAGGTAGGTCTGAGGTCTTCAAGGCATGCATCCCAATCCCCCCGGTGCAGTCATTCCTGGTATCTCGCGTCTGTAGGAGGAGTACCAACCACACAGAACCACAGAACTAGGTATTTTGCAAGGGTGAATATATGGTGATGGCGTCCGCCGAGGCGTTGTTGGCGTTGATTGATGTTGATGTTGATGTTGACTGGTCGCTTGATTGCCCCGTGCGTGCGTCTGATAGGCGCTGCGCGTCTTGCGTCTTGCACCTGCCGTTGCAATTGCAGCTAAGCGCCGGCGCTTGTAGAGGAAAGTGGAACTTGTTCGCGGCTGTTGCGCTAAAGCTGACTCCCGCACGTGCCAATTTGCATGTGCTTTGTGGCCTTCAGCACGTTCAATCAATTGTTTGTCATGCACCACTTATACAACTTGGAGCCACTCCAACATGCGCATCGATGTGAGGACTCACTTCACTCTCTCCCCTGCCCGACGATAAAGAAGCCTGAAACTTCCAAGATACGGCCCCGGTCATGTCAACAAATCCCGTCAAATTGAATTTCTGGTGGCTTCCCACTGCATAGGTCCCCTCGACCTACCTAGGTATTTACCTGCCTTAGCCGGTTGGTGATATTCCCGGAGCAGCACTTTCACATCAAAAAGAAGCACAACTATGACCTTGCTCTTATATCGCTCTAGGAACCTCTCACCGACTGCATCATCTTTCGCTGAAATCTTGCTAATGAATCAACGGTGTCAGGATCAGCACCTGGTGATTGCTGCAGCATAGCTTGTTCACGGCTGATTCGTCCTCGAACCACGGTCGGGTCATCTCCCCAAGCCACCTTCTCATCTATCCCATCCATGGCCTGCCTTCTGACCGGAGGAGCAATAACCTTTTAGATCGCCAAGAAGTGGCACCTGCTTAGTGGGATGAGACCCTGTGGCCGTTGAGTCCTGGGCAAAACCCTCGCCTGGACTCGCACCTTTGCAGCCACCTTGACCGAGCGTCGAATTAGAAATCCTGGAATCCCTCATGAGTAAGTTCGGCGTGATCTCCTGCATTTCTACCGGGAGGGCACAGGGTCTGGACTGGAGAGCCAAGCAGTTCAACCCACCATCTGTTTCAAGTCTATGCCCTTCTAGGTGCATATGACCACGGGCTCCTCGAGATCGCCAACTCGACCACCTCTTTGGCAAGACTCAATGCAGCGGGATTGACTCCTCTGCTCCTAAGGATCACGGGAGTATCATCCGTATTGGCTGAAAAGCCAGCCTTGGAGGGTACCAGCCAACGGCATATTGGGACTTCGACCTTGCCCCTTGTCCTGTGGCAAGGGTCTCGACTTACCTAGAATACTTGGTCTTGAAATACACACCGCAACGATACCTACAGTTTGACTATTCACCCTGCCGGCCTGCATGCAGTGCAACATTGAGGGAGCATTCTTACATGCCTTCTCAAAATTATATAAAAAAACCACGCAGCAGTACTCAAAGTCAGCGGGCAGATGATCCCATTTTCCCATGTGCTGTATCTCGTCGGAAAGTCGACGACAAGGCAGCAAATCGAGTCAAAGTCAAACAGCTATGTGACGAAGCTAAGCGACCCAAGAGATAAGGAGCCCGTGGCCGACGTGGGGTATGTTGTGATCAGACACTCTCATGCCCTTGTCCTGTGCTTCCATGTGGGCATATGCGAGTTCGAGTTGGAAGGCACATTCAAATGTGCTGCTATGGCAGAATATATCTTCTTGATACGTGCTCGGGGCGAAGGCTCGTCTGCAACCTTGTCGCCTCTGACGGGAGAAGCGGGAGGATCAAGCCGTCCGTCAGCTTGAGAAACCGGGTGGTCTAAGACTATGCTCGCTGTGGCACCCCGTCCCTGAGAATTTGTTTCGACATTGTAACGTCCAGGACATGCAGTGTCTGCAGTCGATGCTTATGCGCCATGTCGTGCAAGATGCGACAATATTCTTTCCCCAAGCACCATATATTCCCGGGTCCGTCATGTCTGACGCATGGTGTACTGCTGATCTACATGATATCAGTACTTTTCGACACTTTCCCGGTGCAAAGGCACCCTTCCTACGAAAGACCCTTGTGCAGCGCCAGGGATGTCCTTGCCTCATGCTTGACCAGGCCCCGCTGCACTGACCAGCATTACCGGGCCCTAGCAAGCCATCAACCGCAATCGTCGAGTCTTCTTGTCTGAAATTCTGTTGCCTGGAAGTCTCGTCCTCTTGGCTGCAGCATGAGTTGCAGTGGGCTCGTTTTGGACCGCCCTGTTGCACCAGCCTCTACGCAGCATGTATCCTGTCGACTTGTGCTTAAGCTCCCGCGATCAACGAATCCTTTTGCGATCGTTCCGCGGCCCGTCAGAGTGCCTTAGTCTCGCCTTGGTCACGAATACGTCCCGTATACCCATCGCGCGAAGAGGTTGAACACGACAGAAATAGCCATGCCAATAATTGGTGGCCAGACTGACCAATGTGGCTCACGATGGGAACTGTCTTCCTCTTCAAATACATCCCAACGCTAGTTTATGGTCGTCTGTTGACGACTGGCCTATACCATTTGCAACATCTTCGACAATATAACGTAAAACCAAGGTGCTGACGATGGATTGTTGGTGTCGAGATGTAGTTTCAAAAGCCGAGAGTGGGATTGCAGTTTGGGCCTTTTGGCAACCCCACAAATCGTAAGATGGGTGTCCGCACGCTTTAATAGCCCGGCAAACCCCATCGTCACCTTGCACTGGTTTCTGCCAACCCCGCGGCGTAAATACCTCGTCGGGGTTGGCGGAATATCGGACGGCCGATTGGTAATTCGTACCTCGGGTACTTCTTTGCCGTCCCATCGCACAGAAAGTGATCGTTCTCGGATCTTCGGCTGCATTCCTACTGTGTCACCGCAGTGCTGCCGCATCGCAGAACATGGGGGGTGCTACGGAGTACAGTACAACCGTAGCAGTTGCTCTGTAGGGCTTGGGGCGTCCCAACCTTCCAAGTTGTCGGTTGTCCAGCGGCCAATTACCAACCGAGTACCGTCGGCTGATGATCATCATCGACCAACAGATTTCCAGTCCAATGACCTGGGACATGCAAGCTTGTGGCAGCCCACCCAGTTGGGACGCCGTCTCCACATCCCCCACACCGCCCTGGGGACTCGGAAAAGAAGAGCCGCGGGTCGCAGGGGATGATTTGGACACTTTGGGGCGCGTCATCAGCTATGCTTCTGATGCGAGGTCGTGGTGACATCTGCACGTCGCTTAGAGAACCCAAGAACCCGAGCTATACGAGTACCGCCATCCTTATTTGCCTCTGAGTGGGGCCCAGCTCACCTGTGATAAAGCCAAGATCAGATGGACATTGCAGTCAGGCCAACAGGTTGGCTTAGATCAACCTTGGATCATTTGGGTCTGTAGAGAGTGGTTTGAACATCGCATTTGCGCAGAAGACCCACTTCCGGATCCGAGAGATCGTTCCAGCTTTAGGGACAGGCAGCCGTGCGCTGTCCCCTGAATATACTGTGCACACGGTCTGTCACACATTACCTTGTATCCTTGTACAATGCTGGGGTATACCAACAGTCTTCAAGGCTGGGAAGTGGAGCCGGTCAACGTCTTTGGCCGTGCGTCTACGTGCTATTGTGTATATGGGCCGGTGGATGTTCCGGTCAACCTCATCATCATTTCGGTGACCATAATTGCGGCGTCCACACACACCAACCACTACGGTATCAACAAAGCTGTTGTACCGACCGGTTATTGTCAGTGACAATGATGTTGTAGCTGACGGTCTAATCTTTGTACTACAGTAGCAAGGAGTACGTGATTTGCCAAAACAGCCGCTCGCAACACCATTGTCCGAAACAGGGAAATCCATGCTGACAGGGCTGTAGGCACAGTAAGCTGTCTCACCATTTGGGGCATGGGCAGCTAGTTTCGATCGTGAGACGCCCAAACATATACGCCAAGGCATCAAATAAAATAAAAATACACCTACCAGAGGCTGGACAGATAGGAATAGAAGCCTCTCATGGCTCAAGCCCAAGCCATGCCGTCCGGTCCCGAGTCCGTGCCCGGGTGGAGACAGTCGCCGAGGGGCTGTGGAGCCCGAAGTGCTGGAGCCCGAGATGCTCAGGATTTCCTACAATGTGTGCGCGTATCAATGAGGACTCGAACCATCGACAGTGCGGGTGTCACTTCAGGGCAGACGACGACTACTACCGGAGGATCAAAGGTGGCCTGGACGCAACGGCTGAAGGCCTAATTTCCAAGCGCTTCTTGCGCTAGCTACCTACATACAGGATGTACCCATCAAATCCCTGGGTACCCCTCCTAGGACTTTCCTTGTCACCCAGACCCCTTGGCGCCGGCTCGTCAACTCCCCGGTGGAGATACTCGGAAGCAGTGGCCGTGCAGGCCGTCGTCTTACAAGCGGCGTGGAGCCCGCAGCCGAAATTTTTACATCAGGCTGACCACAGCTAAGAAAACCAACATGGCGCATTAATCTTGGGAATGGCAGTTGGTTATGATCAACTTCTTGTTGCTTCTGGCTGCAGCTCTAGTTGCACGCACAGAAGTGGGGGATACGTTGATAAGTCAAACCCGCCGGTGCGCCTTTTTGTGGCAGTCGTGGTTGGAGCTGATCACCAACCACTGTCTTGGGTTGCGTGCTATTTTGGTCGCAGCTGTGGGGAGTCGAGATTCTGTACCACCGCCGCGGGAGCACTACGTCGAGATCAAGCTCACGACCACGTGCTTACAACAACGTCCTTATCCATTGTGGTGTCAAGAACGCGAGGGACGCGATCCTGCGAATCATAGGCCAGCAAAGTCGAAGATGTAATTTCCACAATCACACGGACTGGCCTTGCCCGGCCTGATGCGTCGAACAGTAGCGTCATGTCCTTGCCAGAAGCTCAGACATGGACGCCACCTGAACCTATTTTGGTCTTCACTAACCATCAGACAGGACGAATGAGAGAGGGCTGACTGTGAATTTTGCCCAATTCTATGCCACGGGCGAGGTCTCTGATGAAGCCATCGCCGGCCCTTGATCATACGTCAGCCACGGCAGCGATGCTATGTCCAGCACTCCTCGCCCCCTCTAATTTGCTAAGCTCGGATCTCCTGTCACACCTCTGCCCGCGGGCCTGATTAACAAGCACTGATATGGCTGACCTTGCATGTTGGCGGGGTGTGGCTAGCCTGTGCGGACGTTAGACCTGCCAGAGCACATGTAATATTCCCAACACATAGCACTCCGTACCCACACCCACCTGGTGGTGGTGGCGGCGGCAAAGCCGGAGACACCTTATCGCCGTGGCACTCGGCCACACCAGCCCAGTTCCTCCGAGTACCCGGTTTAGGATCCTCCCTCTCCAGATCATTCAAACAGCCAGACCGGCAGAAACCAGCCACATGTGATTCCTTCCCGCACTCTGGGCAGATCTGTGGTCTTTGTCAGGCCTCGGGGACCTGAAGAGGAAGGGCTCTAGAAGGCTCTGGTATGACCGAGTGGCTGACCTAAAAATGGGATGTCCACGTGGTTGGAGTAAGACAGAAGCATCCCACTAGGAAACTAGGTTGTAAGAAAATAGGGGCAGGCGGCTTTTTTCTTTTCTTTTTCCAATCTGAGTTGCACGCACGTGGAAAAGGATTTGCCATGGATTATCATGGAGAAAAACACCCTTGAATATTGATGGTGGCCCGTTTGCCCAACTTCCACCACCCCTGGGTACGATTTCCGAATCAGAAGCGACAACGGGACTGTCTGGTGACGAGAGCCGGGCGTGTTTTGCCGGCCTGACATGCGAGGTACAGGGCATGGCTTGCTTGACGTGAGGCACACACCCTCTCACATGGCAGGGGGAAATCACATCACATCATCAATCGACACGGGTGTGCGTGTGTGTGTGTGTGTGTGTGTGTCTGACCTGACGGAAGCAACCAAAGAAGAAAGGTACGTACGGACCAGGGTAATGAGCCGAAGATCTCCTCATCCCCCCTCCCCCCTCCCCCCTCTCAAGTCATCGAAGCAAGCGTGGGGATGGGTGAGGGGGGAGGGCAGCAGCCCGTATGTGAAGTAACCTCAACCACGTGCAGGAGGATGCAGGTTCTGCATCATGCCCCGTCGGTGTTGAGCGGGAGGATTCGAAACGAGGTCCCCTCCCCTGTTTCCCCCCTCCCCCTCCTGCAGATAAGCTGCGTGCTGCTTTGATAAGTTCCGGGTTGGGTACTTAGTATCTACCGTGACATTACTTGTGAGCAGGGGTGGGTGAGAGGGAGGGGGGGGACCGGACCAAACCGACAAGAAAATAAAGGGAAGCAAGGGAAGGCCAAAAACAAAACAAATAAAAAGATTTAAAAAAGGGAAACACGGGGAAACCCTTGGTTGGGTGACATCAAGTCGATTCGCGATACCGAGCAGAGAGCAGTGACCACTCACCTGCTCGTCGAGATTAAGGGGGTTACGTTGCAGGCTGCGGCGTGGGCGTCAGGCGTGGGCGTGAGTTTGCGATGAGGCAACATCGGCGGGGTGGCAACGGAGGGTGCAAGCTTAAATCCACGCTGGGCCGCCGCGCGCATGTAGGCAGGCCAGAGGCACAGCAAAGCATGTTACGGGCGCGCCAGCATACGTATGCACGTACGTATCTGAACTACATGCACAATGCAGAACGGACAGGCAAGGGCGGGGCGTCTTTTGTTTGGTGAGGTGTGCAGCTGGCTGGCTGGCCGAATCGAGATAAGTAGATGTAGGGAACCTTTTTTGGGGCCGAAAAGAAAAGGCCCGGCAGCCGAATGTTAATTTCCAACTTGTGTCTCTCTCGTTCGGGCAAGGCCTTTTTTTTCTTTCTCCTTGTTCGAGAAGCGCCCGTAGGCGCATTGTGCGTACGTTGGTGGGACCATCAACCCAACAGATAATACCAACGAATGTCCGTCTGTGGGTGTGTGTGTGGGGGTGTGTGTATGTGCCGTGATGTGCAGTCTTGGTGGTGTGTGTCAGGGGGTTTGGTCGTTGGCTGACATGTCAACTCGCCAAGCCTGATTTGGATAGCTAGACGCTCTGCCGCGCCGTACGGGCGCAGGATATGCCCCCTTTGCTGGAACAGCAGTTGAAGGAAAAAACATTACCAGATTAGACAGTATGTATGAGTGAGGAAGATGATGATGCTGCTAATGCATGGGTGGAAAGAAAGCCCCGGAGATGATGTTCGGGAGCGCCACGTTCTATGGGAGGTGACATAGGTAGTAGGTGTTTTGAGGTGTGACGACTAAAAGCTTCAGAGACATCAGGGAGGCGGCCGCCGGATCACGTCCGAGCCTGTTCGTTGGTCGGATTGATCCGGACAGTTTTCCCGTGTATTCGATATGGTGAGACCATGGAGTTGTGGTCCGGAGCTTTTTTGCGCAGTTTCACGCACCGTCTGGGAAATGCCTTGCGTTTCTTTAGTCATGGCATTGCTTCGATGGTGGTTAGCTGTCCATTGAGAACAGGCCTTCGTTGTCAAGGTTCTTTTCGTCCCTGTCTGTGCGAGGTATTTAGAGTTCAGAATACGCGGCTGTAGTGGATGTTGAGTGGCGTCGTTGTCGGTGGGTCAGGGGAACAAGGTCTTGGCTCACGATGGCTCTCAGGGGTAAAACACTCAGGAAATTAACTTTGACGGGGGGGTATATCGTCACAGGTAACTAATAAATACATGGTAATCGATTCTCCCCATGTGTTGGGGGAGAAACATGGCTTGGAACGAACAGAACGGTTTCCCTGCTGCCAATAACAAATCAGAAACAAAAAAAAAAAAAAAAAAAAAAACACTAGACAAAGATCCAACCAACAGGTGAAGCCTCATATCACTCTGCCATGTCGGGGGAGCATAAAACTCCGTTTTCCACCGTCCCTTCTTTGCGCCTCATATACTCCGTCCCAGAAAAAACATGTGAACGTGTCGTGGTGGGTATGGTGGTAGAGAGTGGTGGTGATGAATGATAATGTGTTGGTCCCCGCGATGTATGTCCCATAAAAATAAAAACTCATATCCGTATATCAATAAAAATGACAGGGCCGTTGCCTTCGTAATCCATGCCGCAAAGATGACGTGAATGCCGTGTTTCTTTTTCCCCTCTCCATCATCAACATCATCTTTCGAAGAAAAACCCCTGGTAGGGCTGCTGATGAGGGCCGGGGGGGGAAAAACAGCGAATGGTTTGCGTAAGGTGCGTTGGCGAAGTAGAAGTGAAGCGTGCCAACCGAAAACCCGATTGGGAAAATCAAATGCCTTCGCTGGTTCCCCCTTGGTATCTCGAAATTCCAATGCAAGCCCGATATCTTTCTCTCTTTCCTTCTGATTTTCCTTTTCTCTTTTTGTTTCTTTGTATTTTCTCATTGGGAGCTTGTCGACTGCTGCCTCTTGGTCTTGCACTTCTGGTGCAGCAGGTGACCATTCCTTGCCGTGGTCCTGGTGAACTCGGCGCCACAGTCAGGGCAGGACGCCTTGGTCGCCTGGCCCGACTTCTCCCGCTGATGCCTGAGGAGGTTGCTGAATGTCGAGAACTGTCGGCCGTTGCATCCGTGCTCCCAGCACTGGGGCTTGGGCCTGCTCTGGACCACGCGGACGCCTCCCTGGCTGTCGTGGTGGTGGTGGTGCGGTGCCCCGCCGTTTTGCATCACTGGGGCCATGGGATAGGACATCATTGCTGGGTCGTGGGAGATGGGTCTTCTGTCCAGATTAGCAAAACTGAATTCCAGAGCTGTGTCTTCAAGTCAGGATTTCTTTCACTCACCCATAATGCGATGGCATCGGTGCTCCAGAAGTAGGGTAAGAGTAGTCCATGTATGGTGGTTGCGAGTATGGGCTAGGGAATCCCATCTGGTTGGAAGATGGCAGTGGTGGGGAGTAAGGTGGCAGGACCATCTGGGGAGCCAGCGTCGTGGGCTCGGTAAGCAGCGAGATATCTGTGGGGGCGGTGGTGTAGACGGGCATGCTGGGAAGGCTGCTCGAGTGTGCGAACTCTGACTGGGAGGAGGGAGGTGATGTGACCTCGTAGCCGCCCTGTGACCCTTGGCTGCCGGCCCTTTGGAGACGTGCCGAGAGCTTGGAGTCGCGGCGTGCCTGCTCCCGTTGCCTCTTGAGCTCGCGCTGCTCTGGGGCCATCCTGGGCGGGCTGTTGGTTGCTGAGCGGGAGTGGATGGGAGGGCTCATGCTGGATTCTGGGTGGTAGTGGCCCATATCGTGACCGAGGAGACCACTATTTGTGGACTCGAGGACAACATCTGCTAAATTCGTTAGGATTGTCTCCACGGAGGCCAGGCTATAAGGTTGCTGTGGACATACCAGGCCAGGCAAAAGACGATCGGCTGCCCATGTTGAAATGGCTGAAACCAGGGTCGAAGTGGAGAGCAGCAGTACTCATACTTGCTGATTCGGATTCGGTCGATAGAGGAGGAGAAGAGATGTGGCGAGGGTAGTCCGGGGAGGGATCTACAGGTAGTGATGACGGAGTACCTTCGAGTTGATGTCGAGATGGGATGTCGAACCAGTGCGAGGTGTTCAAGACGTGATCAGATAGAGTTGGGTACAGTGATGATGCTTGAGGTTGAGAGACTGGAGTGGACAGGTAGGAAGGCGAGGTATGAGATGAGGAGAGGGTGTTGATATATGTCGAAGATGGTGTACCAGGTCCAGGGGTTTTATTAGTAGCCCGGGTGGGTTCAAGGTGTGTGGTGTGGGTAGTGGCAGGGGAGTAATCGATTATATTCAATCCCTGGAACAATCCTTGGGCGGTGGAGACTCCGCTGCCGATTCTGGCTCTGGATCTGGGGTCTGGTGAGCGACTGTTCTCTCGGACTTGGTCCACCACACATGCACGCTCCATCCCGGAAGGGGTATTTCTGAAGGAGCAACAAACAACAAGTAAAAAATAGGAAATGAGAAGGCAGAAAGATGCCGATATTGCGGAAGGAATATCAATTGGCACGTACGTTGTTGAAATTGACGGTTTTCTCTGGCCTTTGGGATTGTGATGTGAGTGGTGAGTGGTGAGTGGTTTGTGAGTGATGATTTCTCTGTTTGATGTCGAACTTGTCTGGCTGGTCTGTCTGTCTGTCTATCTTTGGCGGTTTACAAGACTTATAAAAAAAATAGCAATACCCGTGGAGATGGACAAATGACGATGGCGATGTACCAGTTCTAGGCTCCGAGATAAACGGTTTCTGTGTAGGGGAACAATGAACCTCTTCGATACTGTAGCTTCATCTATCTTTGGTAGGAAGGAAGTCTCAGCCTCAGAAGCGGTCCCCATCAAGCAGGGCCTGAGAGGTTATAAGCGCACTGGTATGGGGCAGAGAAGAGGATACATGTGGATCGTACCCATGGCATGCCCACCAGCAAGGCTAGCCAAGGTTGTATGTCGAGAAGAGGGCTAGGATTAGAGACGAGATGAGATGATGAGAAACACTTGGGCCATGTACCCACGCCCTGCACACAGTGTCGAAGAGGCATACGGTAGGGACAGACAGGACAGACAGGGCAGACAGGGCAGACAGGGCAGATAGGGCACGGGAGGATACGAATGTACCTCTTTGGTGCTGCATGGGGGGGGGGAGAGAGGAGCACTGGATGGGACTACGGTAAGGCAGTGACTGCGTACAACAGAAAATAACATGGAGCATGGTTCTACATGGAATCCAAGGCGACATGGCAGGGCAGAAGCAGCAGGCGGGAGATGATGAAGGGCAGGGGAGAAGGAGGGGGGGGGGTGTGTCCCCAGGGGTAAGAGGTCCTTCGAGATGTACACAAGTAAGGAGGGGAGGGGGGGAGAGTACAGTGGGGAGACAGAGGGTGTGTGAGAGAGAGAGAGAGAGAGAGGGAGAGAGAGAGAGAGAGACTGCAGTAAACCAAGAGAGCTCTGAGGTACGGACTTTTGGGAATAGGGAAAAAAAGGAACTGGGAAAGTGACATTATCGCCGACTTCTCTGTCCACATGGGTGGTGGTGGGTCGTCTGGGTCGTGTGGATAAACCCAAAAGGACACCACAGACTAGACCCATCTGGGTGAGCTAAGTACATATGTATACTGTCTGACTGTTTAGTGTAGTGTAAACTAGTATGTATGTGGGTCTGGGGACCTGGGGCTCTCTCGCTCTCTCACACACACACACACACACTTGACGAGGTTGTGGATGATGATGGACCACCATGGTGGTACGGTGGTACGGTGGTACAAGCATTGGGATACAGAGACTGTTGTAGTTGTGTCTATTATGGAAGCGCGAAACTGCAATTGGTGTCTCGTATGTTCCGCCCGCTCTTTCCAGGCTGTTGGCCGGAGCTGGAGACAGCCGAGGGGCGGAGAGCGCCATAACGGCACAGGCTGTCCCCTGGGTCCCCTGTGTCCCCTGGGGTAACAGGGTAACAGGGTAACAGGGTAACAGGGTAACAGGGTAACTAGAGGAGAAGAGAGACAGACAATAGGCGGATTGGGCGGTACAACACAGTCATACATTTCAGCCCCATGATGAATAGAGTACCTACCTAGGTATGTATGCCGGTGGTGGGCACAGAGACTTTGGCTCCAGATGCCGGGCTGTACGACGTCGACGGTCGAGGACAGGGTCCAACATGCGCGGTCCAACTGACATCCACATCATCAACATCAACATCAGCATCAGCATCAGCATCAGCATCAGCATCAGCATCAGCATCAGCATCATCCCAACCCTCGTCGGAACCGATACATACAATAGCAGTCCGAGCAGGGGGCAATGGAGATGGGGGATGGGGGATGCAGGGGAGAATGCAGAGAGGGAGTCATCAGAGAGAGGCAGAAAAAGAGAGAGAGAGACAAGGGGGGGGGCCTTGCGAGGTACGGTAACTGGGGTAGTAATGTGGTTGGTGGGGGGGGGTTCTGATTGTTGGTCGACTCTGGTTTTGGGTTTGTGTAACGTTCGCGCTAGTTTCCAGCGACTCACAAACCGGCAAAGGAGGAGGGGGACTTCTGAACTGGAGACACAAGAAGAATTACTCTTGGGGTACCAAAGTGGAGTGGCGCGGTGTGAGATGGGACTGGCTGACTGAATGAAAACCCAAAATAGGTTAAGAACATTTCTAAACGTGGTCCACGATGGCGGAAGATGGGCGGAGGTGTGCTAACCTAGGTGGAGGTGGGAACTTTTGGTGTGGATCCCAGGCTTCAGCATTTCTCGTCCTGTGCTTGGCTGGCTTCGGGGCCGTTACAGACATTGTGGGGTTGTGCCGCTTAATTG
The DNA here is from genome assembly GCA_016508685.1 of Cytospora piceae. Lineage (NCBI taxonomy): Eukaryota > Fungi > Ascomycota > Sordariomycetes > Diaporthales > Cytosporaceae > Cytospora > Cytospora piceae. Next base: position 4,176,124 of record JADMLE010000011.1, on the reverse strand, counting down.
TGGTTGAGATTCGGGTAAAATTGGCATCGCAAGGGGGGGGGGTCAATTGGCGTTGCCTAGTATATAGTATACCTACCTAGGTAGGTAAGGTACTTACAGTGTGGCTCCAAGGTTCCAAGGTTAAACTCGGTCTCGTTTATCAGTGACGTCCGCTGGTACCTGAATCTTGGCTGCCACAACACACACGATCCAGGTACCGACAGAGTCTCTTCAAAAAGTACCTAGGTACGTACTGATGTACCTAGGTACCTAGGTATGTAAGGTCCTTTGGAAAGGCTAAGCTTGCCGTCCATCCCCACCATTGAATTTCATCTACACTACACTACACTAGATACACTAGATACCTACTGGGTGGGTAGGTATGTGCTATTAACAGCCCTGGAGTATCGTAGGCACCCGACTAACTACCTAGGTACCTAGGTACCTGCTTTGGCTCTTGCAAAGGGTTTCCATGGCCGTCTTTGGTGTTACACCATCACTGATACCTACGGTACCAGACAGAGTATGTACCTGATAATAATCCATATCTCTCTCTAATCCGTGATCCGTAATTCATACATACATACTTGCCATGTACGACACAGGTTATGATCTAGAGGGGTACCACCAGGGTCCTCGGACAGGAGATGACTTATATCACATGCACCCCGTTGATATTATACACCCCCACCTGGCAAAGATCTCGGGAGGACCAAACCGTTGAAAATTACTCTATCGGACATCACCCGTATATGGGTCCCAGCGCAATTGACCTGGGATCTTGTACAGTAGACAGCCAACAGCGAAGCTTAGCATGGCCGAGACCTGTTGAGGTCAGAGTTAAGGCTGAGCACTGAGCAGGTCTGCATGTAAAGATGGCCGGGTGGCAATCTACCATATCCACAGTGCACGGTACCTTTGGAGTTACATGAGGGCAGATGGCTTTCTACCGTACTGTGCCAAATGCATCATCAAGGAGGACGAGGGCGGACCCGTGGGCACACACATACAACGGGCGTCCCATGGGGTCGGGGTAGGTCGCAGGCAAGGTCGAAGGCAAGGTCCAGATTATTGACTTTCGATGTTTGTTTTTGTCGCCACCAAGGCACAAAGCCAAAACACCACACATATTACACAAACCACTCCATGCATGTGTGTATTGACCACCCCCAACAGACAACCTTCTCCTCTGAAACTGAGCAGCCTAGGAGGAGCATCGTTTCAGCATCTGCAAGCCAGATGTTATCAACATCCTCATAACTCATACCGTCAACATGTCTAGCATCAGGGGGGTATGGATGATTCTAATCTGAGATCGCGACAGCGATTCGAATCCACGGGCTCATCAATATGGGCCTTGTGTGTTCACTACTAACCAATAGGGCCGAGTAGGAATCAGATGATGCCATACCTACCTAGGTACTTTAATAGTGTACATACACAGGAAGGATACACATATAGTAGCCAGTAGCCATGTCCCTGTAGGAAGGAGCTGCTATCCACTATTGTCCACCACGCAAGGGAACACATCTGAATCAATCCATCCATTCAACGGCAACCTAAGCCGCAATTGGCATAGTTCACGATGGAAATATGATGAACGGTCAAACGGTCAGGGCCGGGGCTGCATGTGGTGGTCGCTCCTATGGCGGTGAAACAACTTTGATCGATAGATGATAATAGCCCTGGAGATAGATAGCAACAAAAATAGAGTAGCAATAGACAATAGCACGTATAGAGGCTGATAGACGCCAATGGAGGCTGAAAGTGTGACTGTGGTGTGGCTGGAGCCGAGAGGCTGTGCCCAGATGCTACTGGTGACAACCCTACCATAGCTTACTTAGCTGCCGAGTCAACTGGGGTCAACTGGTATCCGCTGGTATCCGCTGGCCGCCCCACACTGACATTTGTTTGGTACATACTGCGTTGACAATGCACGGGGCAGCTCCTGGGGCTGTATCAAAACTGGAAGCACCAGTTTAACTTGAAGAGGGGCGGAGGGCAAGGGTCCTGCTCTACAAATGTACCTACCTAGGTAGGTATACTGTACTGTGATCGAATTCGGTGTCTAAACGTTCTTGCCGGCCGAACACCCCGATCAGCCTGAGCAGCTGACAGTCGGTCGGATTCATTCCGACCTTTCTTTCTATCCTTTCCTTCCCTTCTCTAGACCTGCTTGCTGCTTCATCAACCCAACCGTCACAAACCGCTTTCATCGATACCGGTCAAACTCTCACCGATTGTTCATATCCAATCTAGACTTCTTTCTGCTTATCATTCACCCGTCTTCTCCCATTTCTTATGGGTCTCTCTTGATCTTCTCATCTGGTTCCGAACCTATGGTTCGGGTCGATCGTCACGAAATGAAACGCGCAAGCTTTGCTTCAAGCACCTTAGCTGCTACCTACCTGGGTACACTAGGTGGTTGTCAGAGGGCTACCCTAGGTAGGTAGGTATCCAGGAGGTGCTCAGCCTGAAAGTTGTTCGGGGCCGAGTCTCGTACGAGATAAACCCTACCGTGTCCTGGTGTCTGGTACACTACCATCCCGAACCCGACAGCGGGCCCACGATCCAAGAAAAGAAGCTGTGGTCACAGGGCGGGCTGAGCGGCCCTTTATCAAGGCCCGGGGCCCGCCAGACCCACTGTTCCCATTGTCACACCCAGCACCTGAGCACATCCATCGTTGTTGTGTTGATGTGGCCTTGCCGTCCTGCCGTCCTGCCGTCCTGCCGTCCTGCCGTCCTACCCGGAACAATTTGCACTGGAGAAAGACGATGCTGGCATGCTTTGTTCATCTATCGGAACCATACAGTGATGCCAGGTCTACCTATGAGTTATTCCAGGGGCCCTGCTCAGCATGTCGAACACAGGCCTTTTGTTGCTACATGCACTTCCCATCTACGCAGTACCACACGCGTCACTGCGAAAGCCTTCTTGGTGCCACCATCTTGATCCCTGTTCCTCACGCATGTCGACCAATGGGAAACCTCTGATCCATTACCAGACCGTTGTACCGGGCGCTTGACGGCTTGCCCCTGTTTACTGTCTGGGTCTGGACCCCGGATACCCACTGCACAATGGGGTCTCCTGCCCACACCAGCCTCGAAAGAGCTGCAGGCGAGATGAAACAGGCTCTCTACGCAAGAGGGCAAAATTCCGAAAGAAGCAAAATGCAATATGCAGTATCCGGAGACGCCTTTCCATTCCGACAACATTACCTCTAGTGTACTGCTGCGTTGTCCAGCTGACGGGAAGTGATCAAGAAAAGGGGCAGTGACCAGTGTGAAGACCGCTTCTTCTGGCGGGGAAGTCCTGCACAACCAAAGCGCTGATCTTCCCAGCGCGACGGTTCCGGCAGCCGGATAGTTCATTCCGGGTCAGCTTGACAAATGCTGTGTAATGCATGCATCAGGCGATCTGGGTAACCCCTACTTTCATCTCACAGAACAGCTATCAACGCTGTGGGATCACACGCGACGGGGAACCTTGGCACCCTGGGAGGAACAATTAGCTCCGCCCCTGTCCCTTTCCCGCGTGGCAAATGTCTCTATCCGTTGACGTCGACATGCTGCCCGGCTCCTTCGCGCACAGTACCTGTCTAGGTGCTATTCTGACAGCCCTGGAGCGCCTCCCGATTGGAAGGGACCTGCTTTCTTACCTGGCAGACCGTCATCATCGCATCGAAGGACCCGTCATGCAGGTGTCCTCCAAGTCTATCTCCAGCAAGCTTGATCGTGGCTTCTGCAGGGCCAGTAGAGCAACACCAAATCCTGTCAGCCTGTTGACAGGTTTGAATTCTTCTAGAAAATTCATACGATCCGGTGCCATGGTCCTGTCACTCCTGTTGGTTTCCGCCTGCATCAGAACAGTGGGCCACCCACACGGATTGTCGATGTGGGGACTGGCTTTCCTGTGGGGAACTCTGATGAACGTCTTGGGGCCACCAAATTGGCGGGGCAGATCATTGCCAATTGCGGCAGGGACAACAACCCCCCAAGCATCGACCAACGACATCGTCCTGGTACGAAGTATGGATGTCAGAGATTGCCTAGCCTCGATCACAGTGGATTCAAACAGGTTGAAGGTCGGAACCAATGAGGCCACTTATAATGAATGTCTCCACGAGGCACCGAAACGAGTGGTCGACCAGCCTGATGAGGCTACATCGACAATATCTGAGATCCATATGGTTGGAGAGATGCCCAAGTGCTGCATCAGGAAAGAATTGCGAGCTACATGTACAGGATTCCCGACGTCATCCCACGTTTCGGCGAGTGCAACCCTACGGTGCTGAACATACCTGGGCACCCTTCGTTTGAGACCGGCTTTGGGTGCGCTCAATGACGTTTCATTTGGAACAGGACTTGTCAGGGCTAGGGCTAGGCTGGATTGAGAGAACATCAACTCATCCACCGCACCTACACCACTCATCGGGGTGAACTCAAACGAAGACATCGGCCTCCCAAGTTTGCCCCGGCTGATCTATATTGAGAACTCCCGGGCAGGCCCAAAACTTTGATGAGGTGGCTGGCGAAGCCGGCCGCGGCCATGCCATCGGCCATGACCTTAAATATCAATATCAAGATTCTTGTTATAGTGACAGATAGGCGATGCTACTATGGCTGGAGGTACGTGCCTACATTCTATGTAAATACTACACTGCGTACCTTTTGGTGTGCCTCGTCTCGGCTGACACTCCAGGGGCACCACGAGGCCTGATACCCACTTCCAGTGGTACGGAGTCTGGCTGCTGCAGATTGCGACGGCAAATGAATACTTCGTCCTTCATGACAAGTCTACTTGTCGATGCGGAAACAATTGTAATATTTCATCCTTGTATTGTCGTTAGCAAGAACAAGAATGCATCGCTGCCAAATCTGCAATACACCCCCTGTGGATAACCCCGCTGTACTGTGTACAGTACCTGTGGGCCACTGTAATTAGGAGGGTGCATTTCATCTCTAACAAAAAGACGAGAAATACAGGATGAGATGGGGGGGGCAAACAGGCAAGTGCCACCGGTTCGTTGGGCTCGATGGTCTTACAGAGGGTTGACATGCCCGAGATTTGGATCTGTTGGGGTGGAGCGCGCAAAAGGCCTCGGGGACCTGATATCTCCTTTCAGAACAACCCACTGTCTTCATCTTCGCCTTCGATGTTGCAAGGGCAACAACATACCTTGTTGTCGCGATGAACTCGTTTCCAATGGACCTCGAAATTAACCCGAATGCGTCTGCCTAATGCTACACACCCGAGCTCACATCTCAGCCGGGGGGACACGTGGAGGGGTCAATCACCACCACCACCACCCATGTCAGCCCGCATCGGACCCGACGTGTGCAACCGAACAATGGTACGGAAGACTGTGACGGCAGCGTCGCATTGCTTTCAAGTTCCAATGCACCCTGCAGATTCCACATGGTAATTGCCGTCTGGACAGTCCGGAAGGTCTATCCGTCCAGGGTCCCGGCGCGACATTACCAAAAGGTCCTCACGTCGCCCGAGAAGAGGATGGCTGGACTTTCGCTATTCCTGAACCTCAAGACGAGTCGGCCGAAGGATGAAGCGACCGCAAGCGTGCTCCACGGTTTGCGATAGCAGCGGATCGATACCTTGTTACACAGTACACGCAAGCACGCGCCATCAGGCAGGACGTGCGACTGAAACGCTTAGGGCGGCAATTCCTTCGACAAAGGAACAATGCATGTCGATTCGTCATACAGATCTTTGTACGGGCCATTGCCCTCCATCCCGACGGACATAATGTCGGTGGCGGCTAATCCCACCAATGACTTGCTCGTCCTCGTCTACCTTTGAACCCCCTCTCTCTGGCACCAGACTTCTTGAGTACGGCGAATGGGTTGCAACCCCCGGACCATACCACAGGACGGTATTCCCGGAGCCCCCCTTGGCTATCGAACAGTCTGGGCGCAAACCACGATAACAAGGATCGTCTCCCAGGGTTCCTAATCGAGCTCGCAGTTTGATTTGGAATTTCCTCAAGTCACTAGAGTTCGTCAACAACATCGCGCGAGACACAGGCCAGTGCCTAACATTCTTATGCGTCCTGCGCAAGCCAGAAGTTCTGCAGCCAAGGACCACGAATTGTCTTCGGTGATAATGCTATATTGCTGCCGGATGGGCACGCCACACACACATGTACGGTACTGCGTCCTCGAATGTTTCCGATTGGCGCCTGACAGCAATCCAAAGGGATGGTTGTCCCCGCGATGGTTGTCCCCGCTGGCCACGAGGCACCAGGGGGGGGGTGGTCCGACATGCCCTTGGTCAGGTCTGTCGGTTCCTCGGCGACCCATGCCGCACGTTGGCGACATCCGGGTGGGACCCCCCTCTCCAGGCCTCTGGCAGCAATCTCGGCTGTTCACGGACCCGAACAGACCGCAGCAGGCAGAAGGAAACGGCCAACTGCGTCTGTCTTGCAGCTCCTTTGTTTGGATCGCTCGCAGGTGACAAGGCCGACCAAGGTATGAAGCGATAGCCGCAGCCGTCGTGCGCGTGTCAAGCGCGATAAGCGCAACTTCGACGCACCGTACGGGATTACACGTCGCTCTTTTTCACCTTGTTGTTGCTTACAAACTAACCCATGAACGATGATTGTTCACTAAGTTGCGGCCCGCGCGCCCTTTGATGAGCCCCAGCACCGGAACTTGTCGGTACGGCAGGAGCCAGGCTCCAGTTTATTGTGTCTTGGTGCCAATCAAACTCATTCACCAGAGGGATCCAGGACGGGGTGGGACACAGTGGAATACTCCGTACATAGGGGTAGGCACGTGGGCAGCAGTGAATGGAGATCGGCCTCGTCGTCGTCTCGTCCAGCATGAACCCAGAAATCCGCAATCAATTGATTATTGCCGGTGCGGGCTGCGACGTGTGTCACGAAGTAATTTTGGATGCAACCTGGGAAGCAAATCCGGTACAGCGTGGAAGGGGTTACGATCGCGATGCCCGATGAGCTGACAAAGGTTTACGAGACAGTGGGCTACCTGCCCATCCTTGACAGAAAGGACGGGTCTTTGCGGGAAGGGAAGCGTGAAACAGGCCCTGTCCCTGTGCTGCGCGGCAATCGTCGGGTCGGGAAGGTATCGAAATTGCCTTGGCCGCTTGCTCCACGACACACGGGGTTTGACAACCTGCTGACGACATCTGGAGCAATCCCCGGATTTGAGACCTGCCCTCGACGTTTATCCTCACTTCCAACTACTTTGGCTTGTGCTCGGCCACACAATAAAACTGGACGACAGACAGGGGAGATCTGAGAGCGTGGGCTTTGACGTCAAATTGACAGCCCCATCTTTTACAAGTTTGGTCCTTTTGCTACTGCAACCCAAGGCGTCGGGACCGCAAGTGGCCGCCGGAGAGTGGCCGAAGTTTTTGCAAGGCAGAGTCTCTCTCTCACACCTCTGCTGGGAAGAGAGAGAGAGAGAGAGTTGCGCGCTTGTGACCTCTCACTCTCACCAACCTCGGGTTACACAGCCCTCCCCGCTGTGGTGGCACAAGTGCTTACGGGGGCCACTCTTTTGTGCCTGTGTAACCACGACAGTCTTACGCCAAGGTGACTGTTAGACGCGCCAGCAGAGAAGGGGTCCTCTCTGCACCTGCAGGCGAGGTCGCACTGACTGCCGTGCCACATCGATACAGGGGGGATATGCTGGCCCGCTACTTGGTTGGAAAACGAGGTCACCTTCTTACTCGCTGCAAGCGATCGCTCGCATCATGAACCCCGGAAATGTCGGTCAGACTACGTACCAGAAGGGCGCAGATTACAGCTCATTCTACCTGCTAGGTGCAGGAAAGATGCGTCAGTCGGCCTCAGCGAAAGCTCACTCTCACTCACTCACTCACTCACTCACTCACTGAAGATACGCCCCCCTCTCGCGCGGGGCCACGACAACCAAGCATTTTTACTCGCTGACGCACATGTGTCTCAAACGGGCCCCGTTGGGCAAAATTGTTAAGGCCACCGACATTGGCCCCCAAATTAGCATGTGCGTGTGTGTGTGTGTGTGTGTGCGACGCTACATGTCGACTGTATTTTCCAACTGCAACCTCATTAGCCGCCTGTTGCGTTGTTGGCGTAACAGCACACCGGTTACACAGGACCGGCGATCACCGCATCGCATCGAGGATCCCGCCGCCGCTCGTTACACGAACACACAGCATTATGCAGGTCGTCTTGATTGCCTGGTTCTGGTCGAGTTTGTCCCATCGTTAGTCACATCAGCAGGGCAGGAAACACGTCAACGGACCTGGACAAATCAACGGCCGACGGCAGTTCGCATGGTTCGGCGCGGGAGGATTGCTTTGGCTCGAGGGGTATTCCCTTCCTCTCCTACAGCCCTACGAGGCGGCTCAGGCACGGGGTTAGGAATTCCCGTTTGGTCTTCCTTCCGCACCACCGCACCCAGCCCGGCGAAAGCGATGCACTCGAACCAGTCCGACCGGCCACGAGGCCGTTTTAGTCTCCGCAAGAGGTCGAGGGGCCAGAACTCTCTAAACAGGGCAAAATGAAGGTTGGCAAAGGGCAGTTCCTAGAACTCGCACATCGATCCCACGTATGCAGCTCCCGCGCCGTTTATTCGGCGGGACTCGATTCGACTTGACTCAAGATTGCGCCCTGCCATCTGTCAGCGGCATGCAATGTTCTGGACCCTAGTCTATCTGTAGTAACACTTGCGCCGTTCTTTGACCGGCCGCGAACTGGTGACTCGAATTTGATACGAGCTGAGTGGGCCAAAAATGGCATTATCACGAAATGATGCATCATCCTTGATAGCCAATGGCTCATTTCGACGTCGACATCACATGCTTACGGATGCCCCTGGAAGGAGGCCATGGCGTGTCTTAGTGCCCTCTCTTTCAGCCTCAACACCAGGGACGTTGAAAAGGGGTCAAGGGGTCAGGGGGTTGCGGATGGTAACCACCAGACTGGCTTATTCTAGCATACCGGTATGACGACTGGCCTGTGCTGATTTGTCATGGACTCGCTCGTGCTGATGGACGACGTCGGATCGTCTGCTCTATCTCCGCCGTTGCGAACCAACAGAGTGCTTGAGTGCGGAGTAATCGTTCCACCGAGACGGGTTCAGATTCGGACTCGGTCTTCTTCGGTCGGCGGCGTTTTTTGACCTCCGTAGGATGCCGGAATGATTAACCCGCCGGAATGATTAACCTGCCGCCGGGAGGACTGACTGACAACCCTTACCATGATTTGCCGGCTCTCGCTGTTCCTCCAGTCGACATCGTTCTGGATATGCCGATGATTGGGGTTCCAACGACGACGTAGACTGCAGATCATACCTGCACTGCTACAGTCTATGGGACCATTACCGGCTACGTGGTACGCAAGAAGGAGGAGTCTGGCTGACTGCATCAGTTTGGCTTACTGCATCATAATGCAACGAGATTGAGATTGGAGACTCGAGACCTGTGGTCAGCAATGCCACAGTGTTGCGGATTACCTCGTTCAACTTAGATCTTCAGAAGCAGCTGACAAGCATGGTCACCCCCGCACCGGCGGGTCACCACCACCACCACCACCCCTCCTTCTCCTGATGCGCGGCGACTACCGCCACTACAGCACCACAGCACAGGACGGTCACCCAGCCCTACGGCCCCCCTCTAGCTCAACGTCCCGCCCGCACGAGCTGCAGCGAAGGTTGCGCGGAATCTCTGGTTGCGTACATGGCGAGATCTTGTGCGAGGTGTGTGTCGCATACGACTTTGTGCAACCACAGCACGAAAGAGGCGGGAGTTTCTCAATCCAGGTCCTGGAATTTCGATGCCAACACGCACAGTACTGTGGCTCCAAGCCCCCCTCGTGCTTACACATGAATCTTCCGCACTGTTGTTCTGGTTTTCTGGGACAAGGCTTATTGATCGTCATGATGCTTAGCACTAATACTCTAGCTTGTTCAAATTGAGACACCGGTCAACATCGAGTCGGTGATAATGTTGGGAAGCGATATTTTTTCGAAACGGCGGCCACATCTCGAATCTCGTGGGTCCCTCTCATGCGACATCCGAAAGACTGGGCTGGCGATTATGGGGTGTAGATTGATCAACGAACCCAACAGTCTGGTTGCATTCTTATTGGGCCTGCATACACCAAAGGGGTCCTTTTGCACGCTATGCCGCAGGGGACCAATGCTCCACAGCGCTGGTCGGACTTTACGGTACCAGAGCGCCATACGCACAGGAAATGGAGGGGTGAAGATCGACCACTGTGCAAGCTATCAGCGATAGCTTGACACCACCCCCCCGGTCTTCCTCGACCTTATGTATTGTTGCGAGGCAGACCCCTGGCCAGCTCAGAACTCTGAACTGCAATTGTGCAGGACAGAAAAAACACACTTGTCGATTGCCATTATACCACCCGAATGCCGTGCCGGCAGGCTTCTTGCAGTGGGTGGGGACAACCAATAAACACATGGTTGGTGGTTTTCTCTGAGGAGATTGTCAATCACTTCGGAAAACCCGACTTGTTACCACAATAGCTCGGTAGGGCTGTGTCTAACCTAGAATCCTTCCCTCCCCGAGGCGGCGGTCAAGACATGCATACGGCGATCACGTATCAGATGTGATGCAAGTCCGCCGAGAAAGAAAAGGAAAGAAAGAAAAAAACAGTCACCACCAACTCATACTCGGAAATAAACAAAGAAGAGTTAAACCGTCCTGCATACTCTGGTACCGCCGTTTCCCCTCTTTATGCGCATATCCATCCCGGTACAATGATTTGAAATACTTCGGCCTCGGGACCGAGAGCTTGGGTGGTATGTCGGATATCACAAAATGCGCCTTTCTTGGCCTGACAGCACCTGATTGCTAGGTGGAGCAAACAATCCCGGCTTCACTTCTACATACCCTGCCAACGTCTCATATATTATTAATACCAAGAGGGGGGCTTGGGAAGAAATCGACGATGACGAGGTAAGGCCTGCTTGGCCTCGGCAGTAGCTGAGATCAGACTGGACTATGGGCCTTGTGTCACCACCCACTGCTTGCCGGACGCACGGTACATCGCCATACTCATATCACGTCTTCTCTAATCCGGCATCGTCTCTTACACGCATGCAGACCAACCAAACCCGATTGGGATGGGAGACATGTGCCTTTGGCGCAAAGAAACGCCCTACAGGCAATCGAAAAAAAGTCCAATGGTGGTGGACCGCCCCCTGACGTGATTGGCCGGGTCGCCACATTGGTCGAAACACCGCCCCCAACCTCTTTCTTTTCCACATGGCTATTCCTCCTCGAGGGTGGGTTACACGACGATGCAAGCATGTAAGCCACACCCCTCCCCTCAACGTTTGGGATGAGTACGAACGACGGTGAGGGGGGGGGGCAGGTGTGGTGCCGAGGGTGGGTTATTCTTCTCGGTCCTGGCTTGGGGTTTCGAGAAAGCCAGCCGAAGAAGGCGAGGAAAGCGAGGAAAGCCACCAGAGGTAAGGAAGAAAATTGTCCGAAGCCGAGGTCAGAGTGCGACATCTCGTGAGATGGCTGTGAGATGGTAAATGGGCGGCAGGCTACTTGGTATTGTAGTACTGTAGTGCTCCCGCAGCCATGGCAGGACGTGTCTCGAGACTGAGTCCGTGGTACGCGACAGAATCAAGGAGCGGTAAGGTTAATAGGAGCACTGTCATGTTCTTTCTCTCTTTCTACCTCTACTTGACGCTCTCATTATCTTGCATCCCCCCCCCTCCCCAGCGTGTTAAGTACCGATCCAAGGGGTATCACGCCGCGCTGCACAGACGGTAGGACAAAGCCCATCACTCACGCACATTCAGCCTTACGAAACGTGACGTGCCGCAGCCGTCGCTGTCGCCGTCCGGCACAGTCGAGCTACTATCTGCGTTTTCTTCTTCTGCAGATACACAGGGTCGGCAAAAGTGCCAGTGAGCATCTTGCTTCTTTCGGCGTGGTCCTTTAGCGTTACACATTTCTGCCACACACAATCCAGACCTCTGTGTATCTTCTTGGAAGCTGTTCAGAACGGGAAGGTGTCACAACGATATCTACCACGATCGGTAGGTTGAGAAACACAACACTTGGTTCGATGACCTTTGGGCTGTCACTTACTTCTCGAGGCTTCGGCATTGCTTTGCTTGGCGGTTTCTCTGTGATAAAACAATCTTGCTAATCCCTTTCACACGTACTATTCCTGGACGTCATCGTGCTGAGTGGCTGAACACGGCTTCTCCACCTCAGCGCGCACTGGATTGATGGCCTCGCCGTCGACCACGCCGGTGGAAAGCGCCGACGTCGTTGCTTTTCTCGGTCGTGATGTTATCGGCCGCCGCCGGTCCATTATCGCCCAGCCTCGTGGCTTGTGAAGATATGGCCACACGGTAACCAGTCAGGCTGCGATGATTCTCTCTGTAGGGGTGGAAACTTTCTCGAATCTTTCGAATGTTTCACCTCGGGCTTCCGGCCTGTGGCTTCGGCGTAGTGGCTCTCCGGCTTTCTATCTTGAGACATACGACGAGTCCGAGAGTGATGTACAGCCTCGGACGATTATAGTGTTAATATGGCCTACGTCTGTAAGAGTGCTATGGCATGTGAACTGGCAGGGACCAGTATAGTGCTATAGTATCATGTTCTCGAACACAACGAGCTTGGACAGGAGGCTCCTAAGCGCAGGCTGAACGACTTCGTAGCAAGGTATGTCACGATGGCCTTGAGGAAACGACCTCAAGGGCGGTCCCAGTGGCTATAGGATGTCTAAGAAACATTGATCGCCACTAACAAACTTCGTGGCAAGGGCTAATCCAGAGAGGCTATCCATAGGGTCGATGATCTTATTTCCAGCATTATTATCTGTACAGCCCCTGAAGTCGCTGTGGTGATGGACAGGGCAGAGCTGGCGGTCCTTAGCAGTCGGTAGGCCGTTCAATACGAAAGACATCACAAGAATGCTGACATTGTAAATTAAGCGATTGTTCAATGGGGCTTCGCCTTTCGCTGGGCCTATCCGGAGTCTTGTCAAAGTCTAGGTCACGGTGTGGACTTGTGGCATTTCCTGGAGACAACCTCAAAATCGAATGCAGCCTCCCGTCTCCCACCAATATCTAGAAAGACTATCCAGCTCTAGCAAGGCAGATACGGCCGGACAAGAACTGGTCCTTCTCACCATCACCGTGGCGCTGATTCGACATGATTGCTTTTGACGAATCAACTATAACCGTATCGTATATCTTCAGACCATCAGCACAGCCAGAAGCTGGTAAAGGGGGCAAATACCTTCGCTGGACACCCACCCCTTATCTGCTGCGGTATTGGGACTTGGCCAGCAGGATCGCCACTGATTGGGGCCCCATGGGCGGGAAGAACCCCAATCTCCAATACGATGACCACTCTGGGTGATTCCGTGACGACGATCTAGGCTGTCGTCGGCCGCCTCGCGTGCCTGACCGTTGAGCCTCGACAGACTCGACCACGCCGGCACATGTATGCCGCCTACCCGCCCGCGAGCGGCAATCCTGGCTGTTTAGCCAGCCATGAACTCGTCACATCTCGCCGGCACATCTGGTCCATGATGAGCAACTGCACTGCCCGCACGGAGCTGTGTTGCCACCCCACCTCGCATACTTGGCTGATGCCGTGTCGAGCAGCGAATAGCATCGTGAAGGACCTCCCAGTGTGCCTGGGTCGTCCCATGGAGACTGTGCACACGGAGTACAACAGCCATGGAGGCAGAGCAGCCATCCCACGATCAGATGCACACGCCCCCTCCACTCCAAAGATCGGAGACTATCACAGGCCTTCCGCGTTGGAGTACATGAGGCTATCTACCACCCCCCATCCGACGTTCGTTCGCCACTTGCATGAGTAGGATCTGTTTCAGACTATAGCTCGCACTTCTCTGGAGCGACTGTTGAGTCTGGTTGGTACCTGACCTGAACACATGGAGGCAGGCAGACAGGTTCCTCCAAATTTACACTTGCCAGCGTTTGATCCTCCCCAACCTTAGATCCTTCAGAGTCCGCCTCTTAGATACAGTGATCTCCTCCAGAGCCACACGACTGTCCACCGATACAGGGTGGGCCCCAGACCACCAGAACAAGACACAGCCAGACCAAGGATTCCTCCGCCCTTGCCTCGTTGTTCCAGGACACCGGTGGTGGGTCGCCACCACCAGCTTAGCCGCGGTCACCTCCCTCCGCCAGGGCAGTTCTGGATGGCGTTAGCAGCGCCAGTGTGCGTAGATCTGCCTGGCTTGGGCTGCCCACCGGGCAGTGCCCAGAACAACTCGCTCCTAGCCGCGGCCAGCACATCCGTGGGTCCTGGGCGAAGAGTCCAGGCATCACGATTCTTCACATCCCGGCCTGTCAAACTGTATCAGGGTGTCACACAATAGGTAGTCGGTCGTGCTGTCTGCCCACGATGCTGGGGCCCATCCGCGGAGGGACCAACAGACCATTTTTAGAATTAGACTTAGCTCCCCTTGCCATCAGGCCCCAGGAAGAGCCGCCTATCACTCGCCGCGACAGCGCACGTCTGGCGATACCGAGCAGCCGGATTCGCGATCCACTTACACGCGAGCTCAAGCAAGCAAACAAGCAAGCAAGCAAGCAAGCATCTTTGCCTTGATGGGCCATGCTAGCCGCATGACAGGGCCCGCCAGGCCATCTTCAAACCCTTCTCCCATCCCCAGTCCGCCGGCCGCCGTCATTATCGTTGTTGCGCCCTGGTGACACCACACCGGAAGGATTTGCCGCGACACACAACTTTCAGGCAGCAGAATAAACAATGCCCAGGCGCGACTTAGCGCACTGACAGGCTAAATACTATACTATATTATACAGCTTTCTGTGGGGGGGCGGGCAGGGGTGACGGGAGGAAGTGGCAGTGCAACGGCATGCCCAAAGCGGTGATCTCATCGGTGGACACGCATGAGAACCTTCCAACAAAAGGACATAACATTCATGGGAGACGAGGTAGAATGTCACATGAACAAAGCACTCGATTCTGGATTGACGTCCAGGCCCCGGAGCCGGCAAAAGCGACACAGATTGACAGGGCGGGCGATGCCCCCGTCGCCTGATCATCACGTGTGGGTCCGTGATACCGGCCAGCATCACTCGACGACGGATTCAAGAAACGGGGGGGGGGGTGGATGAACTGGGCACTTGTTGTAGCATAATGCTATTTTTGCTCGGAAGTCGCGGGAGAAGCAAGTGCCCGCCCACGACGTCTCAGCTATTTTCAGAGCTCAACGTCGATGTGGACGAACCTAGGGCCGTATGAGCACGAAGTGTTCAGGCTGCTGATGCGAGCCCCAGCGTGTTCCGGGACTTGATGGCTTCTGTGACCAGCAGGGGAGAACCATCGTCCGTGATGGGGTCCTTGCAGTGAGTGTGTTATACTTCCTGTGAAGCTGGGTGCTTGGTCCTTCGGAGAACGCTGCATAATCTGTAAGTGGGTAGTTCGAGCGTCGAGAGGTAGGGACGGACGGAGAGTGCCCCCAAGTTATGCTTGGGTTAAAAGACGCCATGAGCTCTTCGACATGTTTTCGAAGCTGTAGATCGTCAGCCAAACCGTTTCTCCACGTTGTAAAGTTCTCATGTTCTCTTGCAAAACCGTGTCGTGTTCAAACTTCGATTCAGTTTGAATCAAATCCACTCTCCAGGCGGAGATTTGCCGATTATCGAACAGTGTACACGTCCTCTTCCTTCCGTGCCAGTGACAACCGTGATCATCTCAAGCGGGGCATATGGTCTAGGGGTATGATATCTGCTTCGCAATTTCGTGATTGCAGAGGGTCCCCGGTTCAAATCCGGGTATGTCCACTCACTTTTTGCTGTGTTTTTTTTAAATCCTATTTTTCTTTGTTTATTGTTTTTGTCTTGGATCCGTCATTGAGGCGATCATGCGGCTATACTATGTAATACCGTGACAGGCGACCGAGTCTCATCTGAGCTTGAACACCAACTACTCCACAGTAGAGGACCAACGTTACCTTACCTCCACGGCTTAGAGTTTACAGACTGTGGTGAGGTGCGCCGACTGTGGGAAGTGCGTATGTATCCGACGAAAAGCAGATGGCCAAACACACAAGAGAGCACAACACAGCAGCAGAGGCGCATCGGCACCGTGCTTGGGTCAAGCACTCAAGATGGGAGATTCCAGGAGATATATCACCTCCTCCCAAGACACGTTCAACCCTCGGGTCAACACCAGCGCCGGTGATACCACCATCGACGTTACTTGGAATACATTCACAACAACCTCGTGGGGCATTCAGAACGACTAGGATGGATAGTGGTGACCGGTCGGCCTACAGATAGACAGTACATCCATATGCTCATAATGACTAGGTATTTTGCAAGTGTACCTCCTCCGTTGGCTCTTTTGCCACGATGTGTGTGCTGTCCAGTCCGGCCCAGATTCACATGTATCCCGCACTGTGACGCTCTGCTAGACTTTGAGTAAGAGGTGTTGTGGCCTCGAATACAGACTCGTGAAGGGAAACCCGGGGGAGGGCACATGGACTCGCGAAGCGAGAAAGTGCCTTCTGTGCTCTGTGGTTGAAAGCAAATGCATGCATGGGTCAGCATTGCTCCCTAGCACCTCGATAGGACCGACATTGGTCTTCAAAATTAAGCCTCATCATATTCGCAGTGTGGTATATGAGCATGGATCTAAAAGCCCTCAAAAAACAATCTACCCAACGCCGACCATCCATCCCTCAGGACGAGCTGGTGAACCAAGAGAATCACAGCCAGACTCCCATCGCAATGCCCCAAGAAACGCCGCCGCCTGTTCCATGCACCGTCCATGCAGATGCTGATGTCCCTTGCCTACGAGGTCTTTTTCTTCAGTTCCTCATCGTCAATGGTGCTGACAAAGGCATGCTTGAGGAAATGAAGCCAAGTCTTGTTGAACTTCTTCGCCTTCTTCTTCTTCTTCTTCTTCTTCTTCTTCTTCTTGTCTTTCTTGCCCTTCTTCTTCTTCTCGGCTTCGACGCTATCGTCATCATCTGAATCGTCTTCGTCTTCGTCTGACGCATCTATGTGGTCTATGTCGTCTTCTTCATCCGAAACAAAGTCATCCTGGCTCAGTTCTATCAGATCTTCATGATCGACATCGATGTCGTCTAGGTCATTGCTAATATCCCCGCCAGGCAGTGTGATCTCAGCTGACTTGGCCTTTGCAGTCTGGCCCATACGGTACGCCAAGTCGACGAAGCTCTTGACGGTCAAGTCGGTCAGGTTGTAAAGTTTGTCATCGTAGGTGCTGTACTCGACCTCGAACTTGAACTTGCGAGGCTTGGGCTTGGTCTTCGGTTTCTTGTCACCGTGTTTGCCCTCACGCCACCTCTCGGTCTCCAGGTCCTTAGTCTGCTTGGCGATGAGGTTGTTGATGTGGGTGAGATTGGCGAAGTACTGTTTGTAGCCGGTGAGTGTCAATGGCTGTGGTGAGTAGGCCGGTCCGGGTGGTGACGACTTCGCAGGTGGTTTTGGCACCACCAGATTCGGATCCCTGCCCTTCTTGGGTTTCTTTCCCTTCTTCTTCTTCTTGTCCTTCTTGTGCTTTTTCTTGCCTTTATCCTTATTGCCCTTCTTCTTACTCTTCTCGGCCTCGAACTCCGGCAGCTCGTCATCAGACAATTCAGGCAGATCGCGAAGTTCCAACTCTGGGGCTGCGGTTTCCTCCCACTCAACGTCCGATGCGTCCATTGTAGACAATTTCTTGGTAGTGTAATCTGCCCATGTTGCTACATTTTCAAGGCCGGTGATGTTGTAGTCGAAAACGCGAAGTGTGGGGAAGTAGTTAGGCACGATGCTTGGACTGACAAAGGCCAGGTTGTATCGCTCGGCCCATTCGCCGCCAAGCTTCTTATCCTTCTTGCCCTTCTTGCCTTTCTTCTTCTTCTTGCCCTTTCCGGACCCGGCCTCGACATCATCACCGTGCAGCTCTGGCTTCGGCAATCTAGCCCATCCATCGCGAAGCTCCTCCAGGTAGTCCGTAGCAGACTGGATTGTAAGCTCGTCGTCGAGATGGTCGCGTACGGTAGCATCGTCCTCGGCTGCGACGCCAACCGACTTGATGTTGACCTCCTTGGTGTCCAGGAGCAAGAAGTGGTCGATGTTCATATGACCGTAGAGACCGCTGACGACAACATCACGGTACTGCTGTAGCCACAGGGTATACTTCTGCCAGCAAGTCTCGTCCCAGAGCGTCTTGCTGTCCGTCCTGGCTGGAGGGACATGGCCCATCAAGATGGCCTTCATTCCTCGCTCGCGCATGTACTGCAGCTGGATTCTCAGCCACTCCATGTGCTTGAAGCCCGGCTCAGACGGCCTCGCACAATCGTCCACGGCCGCATTTCGATCGAAGAAGTAGAGGGTGTTCAGACTGAAGACAGCCAGCTTGTGCGGAATGACCTCGACGTAGAACCAGCCGCCGAACTCGAAGCTGTGGTGCTGCTCCTCGGGGATGAACTTGCGCCATATGTCGGCATAGTGAGCGAGCCACTTGTTTGGCCCGGGCACGAGCACGTTGTGTGGGAGGATGTCATTGTTGCCGAAGGTGGGTATCACGGGCACGCTCAGCCCCTTGCCATCAGAGAAGGTCTCGGCGAACTTGTCTGCCAGCAAGCGGTTGGTGCCTAGGACCTGGCTTGAGGATCTCGGTACGTCCTCATCGGAGTCGTGCCGGGCACTGTCGCCTGTCCAGATGACAAAGTCGATCTCATCGCGGAGGCCAGAGTCGATTATCCAGTCGAAGGTCGCATCAACGAGTGAAATGGGGGCATCGCAGTCGGACGTCTCGGCGCCAAAGGTACCAGCTGGGCCTGAGCCGCTATGACAGGCACGGTCTGCCGCCGTGGAAGAGTGGACTTTGTAGAATTCGTCCGGGTGAAAATCTAAAAGCCGGTCATGAAAGTCAGTTTCCCATTATTGCCGTGAATCTCGTTGGGCATCGTTCGGCCCGGGGATTGGGCGGGTTGGTAAAAGGTGACGAGGGGATAAGGGGACGGTGTTGCACAGAACTCACCGGTGACATGCAGGAACCGTCCATGCAGCTTCCTCGCTTGTGGCTTCTCCGGTGTTGTGGGCGCAGGTGAGGGTGGTGTGCCGTGTAGCGATGATAGTGGTTGCTGGTCAGGGGCGGGTGCAGACATGACGCCATGGCACAGCTGCGACAGGGCTGCCGCAAACACGAATACGCTGGCCGCCATCGCAAAAATCGATGGCTATGCGACTCGGCCTGTGGGGGGGGGGGGTGGGGAAGGGAAAAGCGATCAGGGGGGAGGGTGTGTTTCCTATGGTGATGTAGGGAGAGACATTGCTGAGATATGGGAATAATATGATGCTGACGGTTGGGCCTCTATAGATATCGGTGTTTTTTTCTCTTCCCTTGGTTTCCGGTGGTGTCGAGCGAGACAACTGTCGATGGGATCCGCTGTTCTGGAAGACCTATGTAGTGTACAGTATGCCGGGATCCGTGGGTACAAAAAGTTTAAGATAATACGTCACAGGCGCCCCGTGCCGAAACCCGCCCAAAAAAACTACCGCGGTTGAATAATGTCCGGGAAGACTCAGTCTATCACATATGGTATAATTGTATTATTGTAATTTCTTAGCGTGATATTCCAGCTCAAGAACGAGGCAGAAAGTAAAGTGGCAGATCAGAACTCTAAAGTTCCAAGAATTAATTCCCTGGGGCCGTTTATGTACTTGGATATATTTTTCTCGTGATGGTGGTACATAGGTACATACATTCTATAGTGTACATACCTAGGGTACACCTTATAACCTGGCTTAAATGGCCTTGAAGACTTAAGGCATGTGACATGCCTTGCTTCTTCTTCTTCTTTCAAATGTAGTTGTCTGTCCCGGTCCGTAGGACCCTGCATCAGGTGGCCTGAATAATGATGGCGCACACACAAGAGCGGCTGTGTAACCTTTGTGTGACCTTCATGTGTCTTTGACTTGTGATCCAGCCCCAATGCTCCTCAGCACCTCGTGACACACACTACTACAGTATGATGACCTTTCAGCTCGTCTGCAGAACCAACATGACTTCTTCCAGTATTCTCCAGATTGCGAATCTGCCCAATATGGTCGAGGCGTGCCCACACGTGTGGCAGCCACTTCCTCTCGACCCAGGTCGACAAACCCGTCATCCTGATGCAGTGCCCATCATGGCCATGGTCGTGACTGTTGTCGGCCGTCATCAAGCTCCAAGGGTAGGGAAGCCTCAGCCGTTCCGCGACCACGTGCCGTGATCTCCGAGAGGTTCGTCCGAGAGGGACTGCCGACAGCTCCGTATTGAGGGGCCTACCCGGCCGGCGAGCCCCGGCCATTTTGGTGTCTCGACTCTTCATCAGTCAAGTGAAGCGGCACATAACAAGATTGGCTCAGCTTTGGGTATCGTCAGTTCTGGGATTGGTACCGTTGTACTAGTCTACAGCAAGGTCGCGTGCTTTGCCTATGGGTAGATGAATGGCAGTCTCCTTTGACATACCGATTATCATACAATGGCAATTTGGTATCCTATCCGTTAGATAGCCTCGTCACCAGCTGTGAAGTATCTACTTTGAAGTCAAACTGAGATGGTGAAAAGGGTAAGGTGTGTTGATAGTCTGCCTCATGAGCTCTCTGTTCTCCTTCTGAACCCCAACCTAAACAACGGCATCACCGCCCAACAACATCAAACCCCTTGGTCATTCAAGAAGTCCTCGAAATTCAAACCCATCTAACAAGTCGTCGTCTGTTGACCCTGAAACTGTTTTTTGAAAGGGTTTCCTGTAATTTGAGGGGTTTTCTCAATCATAAACGCCAGGCCAGGTACATAGGGCTCAGACCCATACCAAACATCAGCATCGGCCTGAGGCATGGTCCCTTCCATCGTCCACTGCGATCCACGGTGGCCTGGTTGCCTCATAGTCATGGAATGCATCCCGCTCATTATATCGGGTATTATATATTTGAAATGATTTGGTTCAGTCGTTGTCAACGGGTCCATCTGTGTTATGTCAAGCTTTGTCCGAGGTGCATCATACGTTTCCATCTCAGTGGGCATCATGGGATTTGTCTGAGACGCAGTGAGCGGTAATTGAGGCGGTTCCGATTCAGTAAGTTCCGAGTCCGGTGGCGTATTCCGATCAGCGCTCTCAGCGCTATATGAGGTTGCCGTAGATGTATGTCCACCTATTGCCTGTCGACCGATCCAATCGTTGAAGGCTGCCCGAAGCCCTTCTTTGAGGATGCTCTGCGGGGAGGCTGCCGAATTTCGCTCAGCACTGGGCATGTGCCACGTTATGACTGCTCCCCTGTCTGCTAGGGCTTTATTTGAGGATCACTAGCTGTGAGAGAATCCTGGTACAGGGTGATATCCTGGAGGAGCTCGTTGCCGATGTAAGGTGATCGTGGTCTTGGTGTTCCTTCGAACAATATATCCCATACCCTGAACCATTGGTCCTCCTTGGATAGTTTTGCCTCCGGTTTCTGCGACAGCTGCTGCCTTTGGTCCTCGGTTACACCGTCTGGTTTGGCGGCTGTTATCAACCGCGTGCAATCCTTGCGGGTTATATGGCCATCGCGCAAAGCCTCTGTCTCGTTTGCAAGGCATACCGGGCAGTAGAAGAGCAACCGATGACAACGGTTCAAATGCTGCTTGACATCGCGAATCCTCCTCAGCATGTATTTGTGACAGTCTCGATGTTCCACAGGGTCTTTCTTGGAGTAAGGACAGGCAAAGGTATCTTTGCGATCAGCTGTGCGCCTCCGCTTGGTGGAGGTTCCGTGTTCTTCTGGAAGCTGGCCCTTGTCTTGTCGGCTTTCAGCTTGCGATGACTTTCTTTGCCTTTTTCTCGATGAGCCTTCTCCACTGTCGTTTATAGCTGAGCTTATTCCAGTTGCACTCAACCCATTTGTTCGACTGTCAGCGTCTCCATGACGGCTTTGCCTATTTCCAGAACCACCAAGCACCACCCGCAAAGTGAGGCCTTTGGCACCCAAAGATGGGTGCACATATTGGGGACTTGGTATACCTTCTGAATACTCAGATAGCCCCAGGGAATAAAATTGCCACGATGAGCCTGCTTCGGGAAATTCAGAATTTCCCAGGCTTCTTGCATCCGTAGAATGGGGGACTGGGTTTATCGTGTCCGCTGATTTGGGAGACTCGAAAACGTCTTCATCGGCCACATAGGAATAGGAAGTCTCGGGTGCGCCGCCCAATGCTTCATGTGGTGATCCCAAATCTTCTGGCTCACCGAAGAACATTTCATCCCCGGGCAGCTGTGCATCCATATGATCCAAGGAGTACGGGCAAGTTCCCACACCGTCGTGCGCATACTCATTCACGGTGTCGATAGACGAAAGTTCCGTATCTGGAAGTTTCGAAAGGGGCGAGTTTTCTGCGACATACTTAGTATCATATTACGTGAAGTGATAGATTCCTTGTAAAAGCATTGTTACCAATAAGCTCGACGATTCCTACATCCTTCATCGCATGGGCGGGAATGGCATCGTGGGCGGCAGCACGAGTTTGTGTGAATGTTCTCGGCCCGTTGAAACTCTCAAAAAGACAGTGGAATTGGCGAGCGAAGCCGTGGATGTTTTCCCGCCCCAATTCTTGCTCTCGAATTTGCGGCGCGGCGACGGTGTTCCAAAGCAGAACAGTATCCATTGGTCCTTCCCGTCTGTCATTTCTTCCTCCTCGCGTGCCAACTTCTCACGTTTGGCCAGTATATTCCAAGCACTGCCGCTGCGGACAGGCCTGGGATTTTCTTGCACCGCATTGTCGCTTTCAATGTCTCTCCTCAGACGTCTCACAAAACGAGGCAGCGGACTGAACGATTCGGACGTGTCACTCGTTGGGGGTGGGGGACCATCTTTTTTCTTTTCGGAACTCGAAACTGAGGTCTTTGTCTCCCGCCGAATTGGAATCGTGGTTACCCACTGGGCTTGACCAATATCGTTGGTCCACGGTGATTTTGGGCTGGGAGGTCTGGGTATGCAGGCCATGTCGGCATATACACAACTGGTGATGATTTCTCATCTACAGGGGACTGGTGCAATTAAGAACACAACAAAATGTGAGGGTGGCGGAACGAAGAGCTGGCAGAAAGTGTCGAACGTAAAGCCCAAGCACCCATGATTTTGGGGTCATTTCAACATCGAGGGAGCATGAGGCTCGGCTTGACGAGTGGCTGGTCACCACAACTGTGCTCCAGATATCTGGTGGTGGGGCCCTAGAAGGCTGAGGTGACGCATCATTGCATATTCGCAGGTAAGACGATGTCGTTCGCCATGCACTCGCAATGGCCTGTCCAATAGATATCGTGGTGTCTTCCAGCAAGATCAGGATACCACCGCCTGCCCCCGTCCTATTAGGCTTCACCTGGTCGCGAAGACTACCCCTGAGATCCACCCGCGCATGTTGTCAACCGATGCTTCCCAGGGCGCGCAGTGGTACGTTGCAGATTATGTGTAGTATGGAGCTCGAACAAAGAGGCAGGAGACGGTGGTAAGCCGTATTGTCAGATCAAGTTTCGGACAAGCACCCACATGGGAGGTCTGGATGAACGAACGCCTGTTGACGCGAGTGGACATTGGAATCAAATGACACATCCATCCCCTGTCGCCCGGCCCCCGGGAAATCCGGAGTGACCGGGGTGGTGGTCTGTGCTCACAAGCTGTCCGAGGACTTGAAAATTTCCAATCGTTTTCCCCCCTTTGACTTTTTTGATCTTCCATAATCATAACGCAACTCACAAAACGCCTAAGCTATTCCCCATAGCCCGGTATTCTTTGCCTCTGAGAGGACTGTTGCAAGATAGACTGACGCCGTACGTTTGAGGGATGTCGGAGCTTCTGCAATGAAGGCTTCCCATGAAGTTATGGACACACTACTTCCTTCCTGTCAGCGCCCAAGTGAGCATTTGATGGGACATGATGCGATGCGATGTGACCCGATGTGATGAATGAGTTGGCCCGACGGTCCTGAGGATGAGGATGGAGAGAGAATCGCTCGTCGGGACCTCATGTCCTTGTGAAATATTACGAGCATATCATATTGGTTCGAAGGCAGTGAAAAGTGCCCGAGGTGGGGCAATATGGTTCAAGGCCACGACGTATAAGTTCAAGTCAGGCCTGAGATTCTGTCATAGCTCGAGGTTTTCTTGAGTCCCAAAGACATATATATATATAGAGAGAGAGAGAGAGTTATAGTATAGTTACTGGATCGTAGGCAGTAAAACAGAGATGATAACGGGTTTCCAACGCTTCTTGATTGTCTTCTTCGGCCTGCTCAAATAACGAAGTGCCTGTGTACCTACCTCCGTACCCGCCCTAGGAGGCAGATATAGGTAACTACCTGTAGGTACCTAGGTACCTAGGTAGTTAGTTACTGTAGATACCTACCATCTCTAAGCACAGGCCAACCTACCTACCTAGTACCTAGGTAAGCTCTGCCAAGCAACCCAAGTGCCTCCAGGGTTTGCAGGGATTACGAGCTTGTTCCAGGGTTGCAACAGGGCGGCCAGAAATTCTGCCAACCTTTGAGACCTCAGCCGGCGCCAGAACGCGTCGCATCCCAGAGAGCTCTGGATCAGAGCTGCAAGTGCTTCTCTTATCCTCCTTACCTGTTACATACTACCACTACCTCAATTCCCTATACTTCTTACCTCTTGGACTTTCTTGGTCCTCTTGGACGGAGGAGGCACCAGCCAATATGGATTCAGAACCCCCAGTCCTCTTCAAGGAAACCCGAGTAAACCTTGAGCCCGCCTCCCCCGCCTCCATCGTCCACATCCGACTCCCTGCGCCCACCAGGTCGAGTCGCCGGTCGAACGCAGTCGACAAGTACGGAGAGGAGGAGAGGACGTACCGCTCCAGGAACTTAGCCACCGCTGCTTCCATATACCACAGACAACATCACGACTCGCCCCGGTCATTTCTATGGAGGGTGCTGGAGGACGACACCGTCTTGAGCATCCGCGCCGCTGATGTTTGCAAACAACAAGATGCCGCCGACGCCAATCTGATCCTGCACCTGCGATTCCCAATCCCCATACGGACCTCATGCATCGCACTCGCCGACCCTGCTGAGCACGATGCCCTCAACGTCTTCGTCCTCGATCACAGCAACTACCTCTACACTATAACATTGCGACCAGACCACTTCCGAAAACGTTCGGCCGTCGAAAATGGACTTGGGGACGCGTGCAAGACACATTTGGCTGGCTCATTCAGCTTCAAGCACCCACATCGTCTCGTCGCCGTGAGCGCATACCAGGTTGTCGTGACTTTCCATGACGGTGGTCTCATTCGCTTTGACAAGATCAAGTCCCAAAACGGTACGCCCCCAGTCCTCGAACCGTCACGGCATAGATCAACTAACGTCCAGGTGTATAGGCAGCAATCAGTTATGGAAGGAGACGAGTTTCAGTGCACAGGGTTGGGCTACGAGTTTCAGAAGTCTCCTTCCTTTACCGTTCCAAGGAAGCCAGACTGTAAGACATGGAAAGGCCAACATGGAACTGAGCGCGGCGACATCGATAGTATCCGATTCGCTAGGTGTGGAGGACGCCCAGTTCCTCTTCACCGTCTGCCTCGACCATCGATTGCGCATCTGGAACGTTCACACGGGTTCCATTCTGTACACAGGGGACATTCTAGGTGTTGAGCGCAACCCGCAAGAGCTTGGAAAATGGATCATCGAGCCGTCCCGGAATAACCTCGTTCGCGTTGTGGGCCAGAGCGAAGGACGGCGGACACTGGTAACATACTCTCCGGTCGCCAATGAATTCAAGTTCTGGGAGGTGGAGACCCAGGATGATAGCACCATCTATGTGCACGACATGTTCCCAAACCAGCAGCTGACACCCAAAGCACCAAACTTGGGAGATGTATGGACACTGGCAGACTTCGGCGTGGTGCAACCCGCCGGCCAGGCTTTCCAACTTTGGGTGCTTTGGAAGAACAATCTCACCTACCGAGCTCAGAAATTGGACTTTCGTGCCTTGAGACCCGAGCACGAGTGGGAGTCGGACTGGACGACCGTTCAGATCGATGCCGAACAGCTCCCCGCAGAATCTTCCAACCCCGGCGATCCGACCGACTCGACAGAGAAGTGGCTTCAAGTCCTATTCTTCCCTGGCAGGTTTTCCAAGGCAACCCTCGAATCCGCGCTTGCTATGTACGAGCGTGGGCTTGGGGCTAAAGAGCCATCCACCAAGAATGGCAAGGGGCTGATGGAAGCAATATGCTCAGTGCTGGGCTCGACAGCTACACTCGACAAGCATGCTGGAGGCGAAATGGACTACGACCTGTTCAGGTCTCACAGCGAGGTTCAATGGCGAAGGTTTTACCGCCTTGTCTTGGAGCTGGATAAGCATAGGGGAGAGGCTCTGTCATTCGCTCTCGACCACACTTCAGGGGCTGCTTGGGTGTTGTGCGCAGACTTTGTTGCTGCTATAAATCAATGCTCAACCCTCGATCTAATCTACCACAAGTCTGGTGGTGCCATAGATCCGGAGAACGAAAACGTCGCAGCACTTGTAACAGCTGGACTGGACCTCATCGAGAATTTCCCTGACAGCATCTTGCAACAAGCCAATGCTGCGTTGCGGGTAGAGTTATTTGAGGAGTCGGCACATACCGATATGGCGCGCATACAACGATTTTTCGACGAGTCAGGGTCATGGCGAGGTATTTCAGAAGAAGATGCAGCTCAAGTGGTCGATGCTCTAGGGAGTGACTTCAAGATTGTCACCCCTGATCTGTACCGACAACTCATTGATTTGTTCGAAACAACCGAAGATGTTCGTGCCAAAGACTTCCGTCACCCTTTAACGGAGTTCGGCAGAAGAGTGGTGGTGAAATCGGTTCAGGAGACGGCGGATCTGCAGTGGCAAGTCCTACTCAGTCAGCTCCTGTTGCTGGTCCACATGGAGTACGAGTACGACGAAGACGAGGAGAGTGCCCTTCACTCAAGATTCGATGTTGGCTACGTCTACCGCCAGCTTATTGAGGCTCTTCGACGCCTTGAGCTCGTGAGATGGTTGGCAAAAACAGAAATCAGCATTCCCGTGGTGAGATCGGAGCGCCCGACAGGAACCCCAACGACCACGAAGCGGCCGGACGAAACGCAGACGATTACCGCGTTTGAGGCCTTTGTCAGTCATTTGCTCGGGCTTGTGGATGTGGATGGCGAACCGTTGGCATCGAGCCTGACAGATGTGGTGATTGACATATGCGCGCCTGATAGCAGCATCGAGCTGTCGCCAGTACTGATTCAATGCTCACTGTTGAAGAAAGAGCGCCCAGACTTGGCTTGGGAGCTGAAACCGTTCTGCAACCTGACTCCTTTCTCAACCTACATCCAAGGCCGCGTCTTCCTGTCTCTGAAGGACTACACCTCGGCTTCTCTGTGCTTTAAGAAGGCAGCAGTCGGCATGAGTAAGTCCTTTTCTACGCATCCAACCTCGTAACTGGCTAACATTTCCCTTTTCAGGTGCACAAATGAAATTCACGGACCTTCGCAGCGGTGGACTTCTCGATGACACGGAGAAGACCCTCCTCAACGACGGCCTCGCCAACTACTACTCCCACATCGTGTCACTCTACGACCGATGCAAGGCCTTCTCCTACGTAATCGACTTCGCGCGCCTCTCCCTCCAATTCGCCCATGCTCCCGAAGCCAAAGGCACGCGGTTAGATATGCTCAGCCGGCTCTTCACAGCTTCAACGTCCATCTCCCGCTTCGAAATGGCACATGCCACGTTGTTGTCCATGCCGGACCGCGCGCTGCAGCGCTCGTGCCTCAGGAAGCTCGTCGAGCGGATGTGCGAGACGGCACAGACGTCGGAGCTCACCACCCTGCCCTTCTCTGGCCTCCAGGACCAGGTCGACGAGATCCTCGACCAGAAGTGCAAGGCCACTGTGGACGTCGTCCGCGGGACCCCCTACCACAAGATCCTGTACGCGTGGCGGATCACCCACAACGACTACCGCGGCGCCGCGGCCATCCTCCACGACCGCCTCCAGAAGCTGAAACAGGCCGGCGAGGGCGACAGGTTGAGCGGCGAGGACATGCTCGACACCACCGTCACGAGGCAGTTCATCATGCTCATCAACGCGCTGAGCTGTGTCGACCCCAAACAGGCGTGGATCACCGTCGAGGAGGTTGCGCCGCCGGACGTCGAGGGCGTGCCCAACGGTGGGTCCGAGGCCAAGAGGAAGGTGGTCACCCTGGCGGATCTTAGGAGGCAGTACCAGGCCGAATTGGATCGGATCGCGGCGATACAGAACAATCAGTTTGGCTTTACGGCGGAGGATGACGATGTGATGGTCATTGACGAGTGAGGACAGCCGGTGAGGGGCGATGGGGAAAGGGCGTGGAATGCGGCATTGACATGTTGTAAGATTATGAGAAGCACAAAAAGTTGATGATACCACTTGATAGGGGCACACACACACACACACAAACAATGCGTGCGTTGCACGGAGACATAAGCATCATGAATGACCCATAGATGACGAATGGACGGACGCATCAACCGCGTTAGGAATTAAAATACTTTTTTTGGTCATCGAAGTACACCTCTTTGGTTTCCATCGAGAAGCACTCAGTAAAGACACCCGAAACGCCCTGAAAATGCTGGTAGGATGAAGTAGACTATCACGGAATGCAGTACCTTTTGAACAAACACACGGGGGAGGACCCCCCCCCCGGCTTAGGTGTTGCCAACAAGGCCCGCCGCGGCGGCACATTGCGCAAGCTATGCGGGAACGACATTGGCGAGCTTGTCCGCGGGCGGAGCTGGCAGGGCCGTGTCTCGGTCGGTTCCGTTGAGCTCGGGGGCTTGACGGTAGAGTATGATTTCGGATTGCTTGAAGTACCGCCGAGCATCTGTAGCGCGAGTGAGCATGGGGATTTCTCGGTGGTCCACATGTGAGAGAGGGGAAAGAAAGAAAGGGCTTTACCTTCGTCGATGAGTACCAGACTCAGGTAGTATCTCGTGGAGAACTTCTTGTTGACATCCCGGAAGGTTGGTGTCAGGTCGAATCCGCCCAGGAAGAGCCGGATGGGGATGGTCTCTCCCCTTGATGGCGAGCCATCCATGATCTGCCCCCGAGTTAGCACTCCATGTCAGCCTCGCAAGAATCAAACTCGAAACCCCCGAGGCGGGCAGGACTCGTAGGAACACGGCAAACTCACCTCGAACCGCACCAGGGTCTCGCTCTCGTTATACTGATTGGGAGCGGCGCCCGTGGTCTCCCTCCGGATGATGCTCAACTCCATGTGCTTGATCTTGAGGCGCACGAGGAGGAAGTAGATCCGGCCGACGATGACGTCCTTGAGGTGGTATTTGGACTTGGAGTACTCGAACTCGATGTGCAGGCAGTCCTCGATGCCGACGTCCATCTTGATGCTGCTGTTCATCTCTGGGGGGATGCGGTAGCTGTAGACCCAGATGTCCTTCTCGCGGATGACGTCGGCCATGCGCCGCGAGACGGTGACGCGGACGAAGTAGCGCAGCTTGACGTTGATGCCGTTGTACGACTCGTACTGCTTCTCGACGTTCTTGAAGTTGAAGTCGAAGGTCTGCGGGTGCTGCAGCTCGCCGGGCGCGGCGAGCTCCTGCACGAGGGAGAGGAACTCGTAGTGGTTCCCGCGGTCGAAGAACATTTCTATACTCGAGACAATCAGTCACCCCCTCACACACACACACACACACACATATAGCTTTCCACATCCGCACACACAGAAGCCCCCCTTATATTTGTTGCGCCCGTACCTATCGTGCCGATGAACTGCACCTTGATGCCCGTGTGCTCCAGCCGCTTGCCGTCCTTGGGGCGCACCGTAACGGCGCCCTTGACCGACTCGCCGTCCATGTACAGAGGGGCCTTCTCGCGGCGGTTCTTGTCCAGCTTCACGTCGACCATGGCGCGCTCGTCGGCCTCCTCGAGGACGACGTCGATGTCGACGGGCGTCGCGAAGAAGTACGACATGTTGCCGGCGCCGCGTGAGCTAGGCAGTTTGGGTGCGTGACTACTTGTTGTTTGTTTGTTTGGTGGTTGTTGTTGATTTTGCCGATACTTTTGATAAGCGATTGGTTGGTAGGTTGAGGGCACGCGCAGGTATCTTCAGTTCGTGACCGTTGTCATTACCCGGATTATTTGCGATTGTGGTCGTGGGGGGTTGGAGTCGTAATTGGGGGTCGGAGTCCAGTCCAAGTAAAGTACTAAGCTAGGTAAGTAAGCTGGCTGTTGCGACTGCGGAATAGGCGTCACTACTGGTGAGCCGCGCGAAGCTTCCCCATCAGCCATTGAGGCGGGACAACCAGACAGCAGGGGTGGGCTGGGATCTACAGTTGACACTTAGACCCATTTCAGAGCGTCTTTACTGATCGCAGAGCAGATGTAGAGACCAGGTATACAGCCACGACTAGGTCACGATAATTCGAGGATCTCGCCAGAGTAAACCCGAGTCTCGATATTATATTCAGTATATTAACAATTATTGAAATATCCGAGGGTTGTGCAGCTAATTTCTTGTCTGTCAGTCAATCTGTCAGTCTGTCTCAAGGACTCTTGCAACTCCTCGAAGCCTCCCATGAGACGTTGCCAAATGCTGACTCAGAAGACTAACCTGGATACCGACTTTGTGGTGCCTGAATGATTCAAGGTTGTAAATCGCTAGTTCTCAGGCCGTGTTCGGGTATCGCTCAGTGTGTCAACCCCCCAACACGGACCCCCCCTCCCGTCTCCCGGTCATCTCGAACCCCAACCCTCTCATCTCATCCGAGATAATCCCTGCTCCGGAAAAACGGCGGTACTTTTTGCCGAAGCGCACCTTCGCAATTTTTGCTGTTCCCACCCGCAGTTTCCCAAAAGTTGAAGCGAGCGAGCGAACCTTGCGGCCAACGAAGATACCCTCAATCGACAACCCATCTCGCCACGACCTTCCGAACCGACCGGCAAGATGAAGTACATCCACTCCGAGGAGACCCTGGAGATTC
This sequence comes from Cytospora piceae, assembly GCA_016508685.1. Classification (NCBI taxonomy): domain Eukaryota; kingdom Fungi; phylum Ascomycota; class Sordariomycetes; order Diaporthales; family Cytosporaceae; genus Cytospora; species Cytospora piceae. The sequence continues at coordinate 4,145,141 of JADMLE010000011.1, read as the reverse complement.
CAGAGGGAGGTACGAATAACCCATGCGACACCTTTGCCCAAGCCTGAGAGCCAGTTCGTCAATTGCCATGAAAGAGGAGGAAGAGGCCCATTTGAGGGAGGAGGAGGAGAACTTGGATCAACACTCAGGACACCACGACACACACCGACACGACGACTACAACACTGCACTGTATCGCCGAAGAATTGGAAGAATGCGACTGGGGCAAAAACGACTGGCTTGATTGGCAATTGCTCAAGCACTTATAGCACATCAAACACATGGGTTGCATCAAATGCTGACGAGATTCTGTCTCCACCAACAGTCAAGGTCCAGATCAAGGCACGACAGGTTACTGTTGAGGGCCCTCGGGGCAAGCTGGTCAAGGACCTCTCTCACATTGCCGTCTCTTTCTCTACGCCAAAGAAGAACGTCATCGCCATCCACATCCACCATGGCGTCCGCAAGACCGTTGCCGCTCTCCGAACCGTCCGTACCCTCATCAACAACCTGATCATCGGTGTTACGAAGGGATTCAAGTACAAGATGCGCTACGTCTACGCCCATTTCCCCATCAACGTCAACCTGGACAAGAACACCGACGGTGTCTACGAGGTCGAGATCCGGTATGTTCGAAATCACTCTGAAGTCGGGAGGAGAAAGAACAGAGCATGAGGAGGAGTCAAGGACTATGAATAAGTTATTTGGTCGTTTGAGAACAGGAAGGCTGATATTCTTGGATCAACAGTAACTTCATTGGTGAGAAGCTCGTTCGCAAGGTCATCATGCAGTCCGGAGTCGATGTCGAGATCTCCAAGGCACAGAAGGATGAGCTCGTTCTGCTCGGCAACTCCCTCGAGGCTGTCTCCCAGTCCGCCGCAGACATCCAGCAGATCTGCCGGGTGAGGAACAAGGATATCCGAAAGGTAGGAGCGATTCCCCCACAATGCGCCTTGCGCCCAGCGCCCAGGTCTCGGACCTGTGATTGCAGTGACAGTTCAGCTGACACGAGTGCAGTTCCTTGACGGTATGTACGTCTCGGAGAAGGGCAACATCGAGGATGCTTAAATTAGGAATTTTCTCCTCGGTTTCTTTGTGCTTTCTGGGTTCATGGAGTGGCAAGGGGTTCATCAATTGGGACATTTGCATGTCATGTAGCATGATGCTACGGAATCAAAAAGAATCGGAAATCTGACGAATCGATGCCTTTCCGAACCGGAACGATGGCGATCCAAACAAAAATTCTTTCCCGAGCGGATGTGATAAGGATTTTGTGAAGGGTTCAAGGGATGAGCAATCCCGACCCCATCAATACATCCCTCCCGAACAAACAACTTGCCCGGTACTGCTCATGTCCTTGCAGGACTCGAGCAGCAACAGAAAATACATGATACCTTACCGATCTCGGGATGCGCATTGATGTGATAAGCATGTGGGCGGGACGCTATGGTTTCGTACGAGCAAACCGTCCTCTACGTGTGACGAGCCTGGGTCCGACATCCGGTCTTGATGCGACATCAAGGCTGTTTGTCAAGATGGCTCGGCAAAGCGTGAGCTGTCACGCGCCATCTAACCTTGAAGCACGCGTAGAGGGTCGCCTTAGTATATGAACCCAATGCCTCACCACGTCAGGTAGGCCGGATGGACGAATGAATGAGACCACAGTGGCTCTACCAAGTTAGACTGTGAACGAGTCTGATTAGGAGTCTGGTCGAAGTGGTATTTGTCAAACTCTTATCAGACTCGTCATGGTCATGATAGAATGTAGAACCCCAATGTAAACATCAAGCAATTGTGGAACCAGTGAGTGATGCGCTGCATCCATATGAATACATACCACATTCCCTCTTGATGTCCTGGAGCATCTGATCCTCGGCGTCAAGTTCAATAATCCCCCTTCTCCCTCTCTCTCTCCCCAAACCGAGCAAACACTGTTGAGCAACTGGATGTCGGCCTGGCAGACCTCGGCGACCGCTCCGGCGTGTGCCGATGGTGAGATGGCCTGATGAGGCTTCCTTCCATGGTAGTAGAACAAATAGAACAAATGGGACTCCAGAATTCCCTCTCACTCATCACAGCGTACAAGGCTAGGACTGACGACTGCGCGTATTGATCAGTGAACATCTCGTCACACAAGAAGGGTCCCTTAGGAGAGGCATCCACAATGACAACGATTGAAACACGAAGGAAGCAAGTAGGTATTCCATTGCCTTGTTGGTATTTTATCTCGCGAACTCCGGAGGAGCGGAGCAACATCGTCAAGATGATTCGAGTTGTACGGATTGGATTATGTACATGTGTATGTACATATATTATCCCCAGCCCACCACCAGCTGAACGCCGGTCCGGCAGGACAGACAAACCGACCAACGGCCTCTCCAACCTCCGTCATGTCATGTCGTGCACCCTTACATATCCGGAAGAGAGTTCCGTCCCCCTGTTGTGCGAGGTCATTGCCCAGTCAGCCGACTGGACGAACCAGCCCTTTTCAGGGTTTAAGGGTTGTGTGGGTGAGAGTGTGAGTTGAGGCTTGGTGCTAACCAGTAGCACGGCTGCCAGCTCACAAGGGCGGGGTGCAAAGGTGAAAGTGAAGCAAGCCCCGAGGCCGAGGCCGAGCCCGTGGAGCCCCCCAAAGCTCATGTCATACATTATGTAGTGTAGTATAATCCCGTAGTAAACATTATCCAGTGACGATGTTTGGGTACATGACGGCAATACACTTGCTTACATGGTCATGATATCAATCCGGCTTGGGTGTGTGTGTGTGTGTGTGTGTGATGATGTTCAAGGGCCTTGTCCCTGATTATCTGGAAAACTCAAAACCAAGAGAGCACTGCCTACTACCCCATCGTGCCTGCAAATCTGGCAAATCTGGGCAAAGTGACGAAAGAGGCATGTGTTTTGAATGGGGGGAGCGGAAAAGAGTGAGGTTGGGAGCTGGGGCCGAGCACTTGAGGGTGGCTGGTAAAGAGAAGAGAGGGAAAAAAAAAAGGTAGCCTTCCATGCTTCACACGTTCCCACTTGGCCCATCCATCAATAGACCACACACCAGTTTTGGCGACTGGCAGCCAAGCTTCGAGATCCCACACTACTGGGAACCTGGATAGCAAACCCACTATGCAGTTTTATCTGCCCAGATACATAGACTACCTCCATATACCTAGTTACATAGTCCATCAGGTCCATGTAAGACGAGATGACCTGCGTATTTCCAGCCATCTGATTTAAACTGCTGCAAGGCCCGGGGGATCTGCACATCTGCGGACTTGACTTTCTGCCGTCACACCTCAACCTGCCCCTCTCCCTTCAATGCCCTTTTCTCCCCCCCCCCCCCTTCTTCCATTCCTCTAATTCTGCTTCTGCATTCCTCAGTCCATCCTGTTCCTAGCCGTACAATTCATCGTGTCTAAGGGTTTTTGTTGTTGTTGTTGCTGCATGCAGGACTTGGGAAAAGTCAAGGCGATCTCACAGCAGCATCTTAAGTCACACGTACAACTCATAAACATCCCCACGGCGCAACAACTTGAGACAACCCTCATTCCAATCCCAACTTTCCACCTTTTCCCTCGTGGGATTGAAACACGGAACGGATCGAGGCGTAACTTGCCAGGCCAGATCTCACATTCCTGTCGCCGGGGGCCCATCAAATCGTCCCTCGACCAGTATCATCAGCTTGTCGACGGGGCTTGCAAGCAGTGCTGAGGTGTCAAGAGAGGGAGGGGTTCGCATCTGCAGCCTGCAGCTTCTTGGCTGCCCACCCAGCTCGGCAGCAGCTCACCGCTGAACGGCGACAACACAACAAGAGGCAGCTCAGGCGGGGCTCTTCTTTTTCGTCAATCTTCCCCCTGCCCACAGCAGACAACTCGCCCTCACCAACATTAGCAAGCTGTTCCGCCAGCGCCCGGCCAACATGAGCCCCTCAATCCACCAGCAGCCTAGTCCGCTGCTCTCAACAACCACAGTATCAACACTCCTCCTTTCCCTCGCCTCCCTCATACAGCCTGCATTGGCCGGTCCCTACCCCAAAGATGACCTACACGACAGTCTCGGCTTCGGCTACCTCATGGACCGGAGTTGCGCGACGTACTGCGGTGTCGACAACCAATACTGCTGTTCGGAGGGACAGGCGTGCACCACCAAAGGCACCATTGCAGGGTGCACTGACACAGCCTACGGTGGCGGCTGGGACTTGTACACGACGACGTGGACAGAGACCGATACCTACACGAGCACCCTCTCAAGCTATTACGCCGTGACCACAGCAGCCGCCGGCGGCACTTGCACGCCTGCAGAAGGTTCCAACCAGATTGCATGCGGGGCCATCTGCTGCGCAAGCTGGCAGTATTGCGCCTTTTCTGGCCAATGCAGTGCGAATGGAGGCTCGGGCGCGACAACCACAGCGGCAGATGGAGCTGGAGGCGGAGGTGTAGCTGCTACAACAGCCATGAGTACGTACAAGACGACCATTACGAGCGCCGGGGAAGTCATCACCACCCAGTACAGCGCCCCGTATAGGGTGACCGGCACTGGGACCAGCACCAACACAGCGTTCATGGAGAGCTCCACGGGCAGTTCTGGCAACGGAACCGCCGTGACGACGGGTGGCGCCAGCCTGAGCGGGGGAGCCATTGCCGGCATCGTCATCGGCGTCATCCTGGGTGTGATCCTCCTGCTCGCCATCTGCGCCTGCTGCCTCATGCGCGGCCTGTGGCACGGCCTGCTCGCCATCTTCGGCTTGGGCCCCAAGAAGAAGCAGAGGTCTCGCAGCCACGACCGCGAGACCATCATCATCGAAGAGGAGCGGTATGCTCGGCACGGTGGAGGGGCTGCAGCCGGTGCCGGTCTGGGCGGTGCGGCTGCCGGCGCCGGAAGACGGGACCGACATGATGGCTGGTTCGCTGCACGCCCAGCACGGTCGGCGCGGACAGGAGCGACAGACAGCCGGCGTATGTCCCAATCCGAGAAGAGGAGAGAGTCGACCAACAACGCAGGGTGGTGGGGAGCAGGTGCGCTGGGCACGATGGGCACGATGCTGGGGCTCAAGAAAGATAACAAGCGCAAGGCCGAGGCGGCGAAGCGGACGTCGCGGTCATCGCGGCCGAGAGCGAGAAGTGATGTTAGCAGCAGCTACTTCTCGGACTCGTACACGGCCAGCAGTCCCAGTGAGTTCTCCTCTGACTATACATACTCGAGCGATCATACGCGTCCGCCGCAGCCTCACGCAGCCCACGCCCGGGACGCTCGCCCCGAGCCTGAAATGCGCGAAGCGGGCAGGGGGAGGGGAGATCATTATAAATCTAACATACCACCCCACTACGCAGGGTCCGCGAGCTCTGGTGGTAGGACGCGAGATACACGGCGCAGCCACAGAACGGAGACAACGCGGGTCTCTCGCCCTCATTCGAGGCGGAGATAGTTGCCGCTATTTTCCTCTCTTAAGCAAAATCGTGTATCTCCTGTTTCCTTTGTCAACAACCACCACCCCAAGTGTCCGTCCTCTCCTCTCGAGAGTGACCCGAACCTCTTCACCTGAGAGGCATAAACATCGAAGCTATTACCCCGTCGTGTAATGCAAGACCGGCAAACCTACCACACAAAAGAAGACATCCAGATGCATCATAACTGCAGCATATCAAAGCGTCTTGCATGCATGAACATGCCCCGGCTCGCTGTCAGGTCAGCAGGCTGGGTCTTGGTATATACCACTAATCTTCGAACCCTTACCTTCCCCCGTTCTGTTTGGCAGGTGAAGACATCTTCTGGCGTTTGGGAGAGATATGGGAGAGATATGGAAGAAGACCTGGCAAAGAAAGAAGAAAATGAGATATGTGGGATGGGAGGTGGGGTGAGGATATGATACGACAGACGAGATGAAAGAGGACAGGCATGTCTGGCCTGGCCGGATTAGATGATAATGACGGCAACGATGGCTGACGAAGCTGGCCGACAAGACGAAAAGACGTATGAGATGAATAATGTGTACACTTACCATCAACGATCAACGATCAACAATCGAGACGAAAGGGTTGCCCATGAGTGGTCAGGAAAAGAAAGACCTCATGAGGCCAGAAGGGGATAGATAGATGATGAGGTATGATTTAGGGATATAATGCATATATGAGCTCTTCACAGAAGGCTCTAATACCATACACCCACCCACATCACAAAGTTCAACTATCAGTCAGTCTCCTGCTGACCCCCGTTATTTGCGCTTCGTGTGTCGTGAGTGACATCCGAACGGGCAGTTCAAACATCTGCTACAGCATTGACGAGCCGTACATGATCTGTATGTGTATGCAGTATTTGATCACACTCAGCAAATAAAATAGTACTCCGTAGACGGTCCCCGATTATGCATGCCGGTGGTGGGTGGAGGGTCTTCAAGATGGGGGGTCTCACGGGGGATTGAGATGTCCTCAGAGGCAATCTGGAAGGAGTGGGGTAGGGTGTCAGTGTTGAAAGTGGTCAGAGGTCGCTTTTGGTGGTCCACAAGCCCCAAATTGTTAGCGTAGCGGCTCAGCAAAGCAAAGTGGTGGACAGGAGCTGGGGTGGCAGCGTACCTAGTACAGGTACTTACCTAGGTACTTAGATACCTAGATATGGGGCAGGCACGGGCAACGGCAGCACCTGAACAGCTTGGTGCGTGCAGCTGAGTGACTGATAGATGATCAAGTAGCAGCAGCCTTCGAGCTCCCTTCCAAGTGAGTGACGACAACACCTCAATCAACGCAGCATCAGCGACCGCAACAGCTTCAATAAACCTTTCTTACCACCCGTTACTTGCGTTGCCCTCTCTGAGTGCCTAGGTATTCTCCACGATAATACCAATCGAACGAGTTGTTACCAATACCACATACCACTTACTGGATAATAGGCCGACATTATGTCGCTCGATCCGCCCACCTACCTCGCCTCCTTGCAAAATAACATCCGGCAACGGCCAATTCCCTGGGAGGGTGCAGTGCGCACTGGTACCCTGACCGAGGACCACCTCGCCAAGATCAGGGCTGTCGAGAGGACCAAGAAAGATGCGCGCGCACAGATCGTCGAGGGCGACCTCGATGGCTACCGGATACTGTTTGTCGGCGAGGAGGGCAAACCAGGTGTGCTGGAGCTGGCCAAGAAGAGGACCGAGGTCGTGCAGTACATCTTGGTCCTGCTGAGTGACCTGCTTGACAGTATGTCTCAGTCCAATCTATCCATATACGAATACAAGGCAAAGATGAACCATGAGACCTAACATGATTGCGATACTACAGGCGCGCCCTCTCTATCAAAAGCCATCTTCAAGTCCGGCGACCCATACAAGCACTTCCTCCCACTGCTCGCCCAATCCCCCAGTCCCGAAGACCCTATACCCCTCCTCACCTCCACCGTCCTGGCCAGCCTGATGGCCAGCTCGCGCGACGAGTCTACGGCTACCGTCAACAAGGCCCTCCCCCACCTCTTCAGCTACCTGTCGTCTCTGACCAAGAACACCGACGCCGGTCTGCAGGACATCGGTGTGCTGGAGTACTCCTCCCTGCTATACAGCAGCGTTTCTCGGGGGCAGTTCTGGGCTCAAAGGAGCGAGACCGTCGCCCCGCTGATAGAAATCCTGAAGACAGCCTGTGGCGTGCAAAACGGTGATACTGCTGCGAGTCTGTGGAGCGGCACATCAGGTACAGCTTCGGGGAGGAGTGCTGGGTTCGAGGGGACTCTGGGCGGTGGTGTCGGCTTGCAGCTGCTGTACCATGTCCTGCTTGTTATGTGGCAGTTGAGCTTTGAAGCTGAGGAGGTGGGAGATGATCTGAACGAGTAAGTCGCGTACCCCCATGCAGTAGTGCACGTCGATATGCCCCCTACTGACGGAGACCATAGCGAGTACGATGTTATCCTCCTCTACGCCCAACTCCTCCGCCTCTCGCCCAAGGAGAAGACAACCCGGCTATTGGTGTCCACACTCTACAACCTCCTCCGCGACAACCCAAGAACCCTCATGCCGCAAGCGGTCCTCGTCCGCCTTCCCCCGCTCCTCCAGAACCTCAGCAGCCGCCACCTCACCGACCCAGACCTGCAGGAGGACCTGACCTCCCTCAAGGACATGCTCGAGGAGTACACCAAGACCAAGACCACATTCGACGAATACGTCGCCGAGGTGCAGTCGGGCCACCTGCGATGGTCGCCCCCGCACAGGAACACCGTCTTCTGGGCTGAGAACGCCCGCAAAATCATCGACTACGAGAACGGCGAGCTGCTCAAGAAGATGGCCGAGATCATGAGCAAGCCGTGGGACAACGACAAGGCCGTGCTGGCCATCGCCTGTAACGACGTCGGCAACCTGGTCAGGGAGGTGCCCGAGAAGAGGGGCACGCTGGAGAAGCTGGGCCTGAAGACGAGGGTTATGCAGCTCATGGGCGAGGCGGATGAGAACGTCAGGTGGGAGAGCTTGAGGGCGCTGGGTGGGTGGCTGAAGTATAGCTTCGAGAACAACGACAAATAAGGGGTCTTGGTTGTTTGGCGGTGGCATCATGAGAAATTGTACGAAGCATTGCATCTGGTTTGAAAACATTCTGTATTCTCTATAGTGGTCACCTGAACTGAAGGGAGCATACCAAATGGGACATTGTTGATACTGAGGCGGCCGACCCATCACCTCCATTTGGATGTCAGTGTCAGGACCTCAGCGCCATTCAAGGTGTGCTCCCGGCATTTTGCGATGATCCTAGCTGCTTGGGATGGACCTGGTATCACTGGAATTTACTCAAATTACCCCGGTGGTAGCGTTCGTTCCACCTCAGGTCCCGTTTTCCGACTAAGCCTTTGTTGGGGGCGCCCGAACGACGACGTCTGACTCCAGCCACCCACTTCAACTACCCGACCAGACATTGACAAAATCAACAGATAACAGAAACAAGCAGCAGGTTGGTGGTTTTTTTTTGGTGTGGTTCTGTAAATAATAATAATAATAATAATAATAATAATAATAATAATAAAAAGGGGGTGGGGGACGGGGATGTCCTCCTCTTGCAAAATGCCAGTCTTGGCCCAACCCACATATAACGTCTTCTCCTCCGGCTTCGTCTGTTTCCGGTGCGGTATTGACGTTCCCGCTTGTAGCGGCCCGCTAAACACGAAGTAAGGTTTATCGGGGTTGATCGTTTCAAGCAACGAGACTACTACCTGGTTGCCACTGCTTGTCTACTTATTTGATTGCTGTCGTGCTGTGTCTTACTGGGGGGGGGGGGGAAGCGTGTCGACATGATGACATCGGTTGAGAGTCAATCTTCTCGGGACTGCTGAACCCGTCGACAGTGCCCTCGCTTACATGAATGGGTTGCTCCAGGCACGCCTCTAGCTCGAGACGATCCTCACTTCCCTCCAGTACGAGATTCCCAACGGGTCGCGATGTTGCTGGGCAGTTCCTCGTTTTACTATCATGATATCGGGAAGAGAAGTTGCCGAGTGCAAGAGTTGGTCTGCATCCTTGGGCATCCCAGGATGATCCGTCACGAGGCCCTCATGGTGGAGCAGATGTTGACTGTGCAAGAGAGGGCGCAGCTGCAATGTTTCCTACGTGTCGAGAGTTTGGGTAGTGGTCAACTCCGGATAGGCTAGTAGCCGGGCTATATCTCTTTTGGCAATGTCTTGTCTTCGTGATAGATGCACGCGTCATCTGGTATCCAATGCGGAGAAATAATACCTCTATGTTTTGTTGGCGGCAGTGTTTGGGCCTCTGGAATGCGATCTAGCCTTGGGGATATAAGAGTCCTGTCAGCTCAGTTGCTGGTTCGACACTCGACTGTCACTTACTATTGTCTACTACTACCTCCTCAGTACTCACCATCATGCATTCCGCCGCGCTCCTCCTTACAATAATCACGGCCATATCGCCGGCATTGGCTGCGCCTGCGGACAATGTGGCTGTAGAGAAGAGGGCTGACTTCGATGCTCCTGATGGAGGCGACGTGACTATCCTCAACTATGCCCTGACGCTCGAATATCTTGAGAGGAAGTTCTACTTTGAAGGAATTCGAAACTATACCCAGAAGGCCTTCACTAGAGCTGGCTTCAGAAACGGCTTCTATGGAGACCTTCTTGAGATCTTCAACGACGAAGAGGTAAACCATATCTTCTCTTCTTCCTTTCCCCCTTTCCCAAATAACCACCTGTTCATTGCCTTGCCCGTGACCACTTGGCTGACACAACAAACAGAACCACGTCACCTTCCTCGCCGGCGCCCTCGGCGACTCGGCCGTCCTGGAGCCCACCTTCTCCTTCCCGGTAACCACCCCCTACGAGTTCATCACCCTGTCCTCGGTGCTCGAGGGGGTCGGCGTCTCGGCCTACCTGGGCGCGGCCGGCGCCATCGTCGACAAGACGTACCTGGGCGCGGCCGGCTCCATCCTGACGGTCGAGGCGCGCCACTCGTCGTACATCCGCAAGGCCCTCGGCAAGTCGCCCTACCCCAAGCCCTACGACACGGCCCTCGACTTCAAGGCCGTCTATTCCCTGGCCGCGCAGTTCATCACGGGCTTCCCCGAGTACAGCAAGACGCTGCCGTTCAAGGCGTTCCCGGCCCTGACGGTCGAGGCCTCGCAGAGCGGCACGTACAAGGCCGGGTCGTCGGGCGTGGTCTTCTCCGGGGCGTTCGCGAACGCGCTCACGGATGGGCTTGTCGAGGTGGACACGCCTGTGTATGCCGTGTTTTACTCGGGTCTGGATACGTACTATGTTCCTACCTTGGTGGAGGGTAACAATGATGTGAGTATAACAATGCCTGGAGCTCTGTCTCGCGAATTCTTCTGCCCTGGTTGCTCGTGCTGGCATTTGCTAATATTTCCGACTGAACGCAGGTCAGTGTTTTGAGGATTCCCGGCAAGGGCTATGCCACAGAGAGTCAGCTGGCACCTCTGGGACAGGTGTACGTGGTCCTCAGTACGGCGGATGGTAACACGGCCACGGCGTCGGATGAGAACATCATCTCCGGTGTTGGTATTCTCGAGGTTGTTGCTTGAACGAAAATGGCTGGATAGTTAAGTGCCTTGTCTATTTCTGATCTGTGTTCCGCCCAGTTCGTCCTCTAAGCCGTGGACATTTGGCATGTTATAATAAATAGTATGTATGAAGTTTTATGGGGTAATAACCCTGCAGGTGCAAAATGAAAAGCAAGTAAGATAGAATGAGATTGATTTATTGTACTGTAAAAAACATGTTGCTCAAGCATGCCAGCCAGCAGCATACGGGGTACAAACATTGAAAGTAAACATGCTGTAGCTGTCCCGGATCTCCAAGACATGCCAGGATCTGTGTAAATTACTGTGAGACCTTTGGTGACGACGAGCCAAGGGATTTGCCATATAAAAACCACACCTAAATGTCACCAGGAATGTGTTGGGAAGTGGGAGGTAACAAGACCGGACCATGTATGAATTTTCAAGCCGTCGCTTTTCCAGACTGCTTCCTAAGACCAGTTACAGTGCATTGTTGAGACCGGGGGACTTCTTGACCTCCCTGACCTTGACCGAATCCCCAGTATGCGTGACCTTTTTGTGTTGAAAACAAGTATAACCTGTATGAAACCCCCCCCCCCCTTCTTTCGTATTCTTTGAAACACACCACACCATCTTCCTCAGACCGGAACTGGTATTAAGCTTCTATCCCTCCGTTATGCCGGAGCCGTTCCCTTCCAGTACTTGGTCGGCGCAAACGGCATCTTAGTCACCGTAGCCTTGCGGTTCCTGCCTCTGACGAGAACATCCAGCTCCGTGCCCGACTTGTGGAACCCATCCTTCACATACGCCATAGCAATGTTGATCCCCAGCGTCGGGCTAGGACACCCACTAGTGACCCTGCCGATCTTCTCCCCCTCCTTGCTCACGACCTCGGCGCCCTCTCTTGCCGGCGCCCCCTGCACGACAAGCCCGACCCTCCTCCTCTCGACCCCCAGCCCTCCCTTGCTCTTCAGCACGAGCTGCCTGGCGATGACCCCTGCGCCGTGGTACCCCCGCGCCCGCGCCCCGCCGCTCCTTGGGGATGATCCAGGCCAGCCCGCCCTCCACGGGCGTCGTGCCGTCGTCCAGGTCGTGCCCGTACAGGCACATGCCCGCCTCCAGCCGCAGGCTGTCCCGCGCGCCCAGCCCCGCGAGCTGCAGCCTCCCGGGCCCCGCGCCGGACAGGAGCGCCTCCGTCACGGCGACCGTCTCCCCCGCCGTCGCGATCGAGATCTCGAAGCCGTCCTCGCCCGTGTACCCGCCGCGGCTGATCAGCACGGGGCTGGACACGCCCGTGCCAGACAGCCTGAGCGTGGCGGGCGTGCAGGACCCGAAGTACAGCTTCGACAGGTCGACCTTGTCGGGCTCGGCGAGGAGGCCCGTCAGGATCTCGGCGCTGAGGGGGCCCTGCAGCGCGATGAGGCCCTTCTGGTCCTGCTTCTCGTGGCGCACCCCGGCGCCCTGGAAGGAGGCGAGCTGCTCGGCGAGGTAGGCGTCGTCCTTCTCGCGGCACGCGGCGTTGGTCACGACGTAGAACTCGTCGTCGGCGAGCTTTGTGATGACGGTGTCGTCGACGATGCCGCCGGTGCCCGGGTGCAGGAGCGCCGAGAGGGTGCTCTTGTTGACGGGCAGGGCCTCCAGGTTGGACGGCGTGACGGTCTGGAGGAAGGCGGCGGCGCCGGGGCCCGAGAAGATGCGCTGGACCATGTGGGAGACGTCGAAGAGGGAGGCGTGGGTGCGGGTGAACTTGTGGGACTCAGAGACGGAGAGGGATGAGTACTGCACGGGCATCTGGAAGCCGCCGAAGGGGACCATCTTTGCGCCGTGGGCTAGGTGGAGGTCGTAGAGGGCGGTCTTGGGGAGGTCTGTGGCGGAGGAGTAGCTCCTCTTGCCAATTTGGTGTTGTTTTGACAAGGAGAACCGTGGCCTTGTCGGCGAGTCCAACTGCGATGGTGAGGCTGCGGGTGAGTATGAGGATATGGCTCGAGATGATGAGACTATGCTTGGGGTGGCTCTGCTGGCCATGACCCGAAGGCCAGTGTTTGGCCTGGCGATAGTTTGCATGCGTTTCATCTTGGGTTATCTGGTGAATAAGGCCTTCTAAGTGAACAAGAAGAAAAGAAGGATATGAGGTCGAGGTTGAGACTTCACCAGCACTTCTCTCATCACCAGAAAACTAATATAACTAACTTGATATGAATTGCTATCACTTGGACTATCTTACGAGGACGTCGGTAGAGTTCCCGTTAGTCAGGGCAACTCGGCTCAACCTACCGATAACGGCGCCAACCAGGGAAAGTATCCGGGGTAGCGGAGTGATAAGATAAGCTTACTATATAAATACTCGAAGTGGTTATACAGTAGTAGATCTTTTGTATAATCGTGCAAGTCATGGGTAAGTTCTGACAGCAGACATGTACCTGATCCGGTCATTTGCAATTTCTATGAAGTTTTCCAACTTGACCAGCAGCCTTTTTCTACGACGCCCCCGATAACACTGGTACTCTGGACGTACTCTGGACTCTGGCGTTGGCAACCACTCCTTGCGCCGGGTGACGTCACGACGAAGCCCATCATCCAATTATTGCTTCTCGTTAGAGGACAACAGCGTAGTAATTCTCCGGGAGGGTTTGACTGAAGCCCGCCAGGGAGCCAGGGATAACTGTCACAACTTTCAGGGTTCGGTCGCTCTGGTCCTACCGGTAGCTACCTATGTAACACCACCTGGGCAAAGTAAAGTGTGGCGCCTTATAAAGGACCGTTTGTTTTGAACGGCCCGCCCCGAGTGTGAGGGTCGATCCTCTCTTGGTCCACAACTTCGTGTCTGAAGCTTCACTACGGCTTGTCTTGGTAGATGAGGCTCTGGGATTTGTGTCGCACATCATACCCATCAAGGCTGGAAATTTGGACTTGTGTCCTTGAAGTGCACCTTCATCCGACGGGTTTGGTTCTCCCACCAGCCTCATCTGTTCTTACTCGAGAGAGGCCATCATATCCTACCGTGAACCTCCCAGCAATTCCGACACCACGACGGCAAGATGCGCATCTTCCTAGAGAGGTGCACGCTGACGCTGGTCAATATCCTCTGTAGCTCTCCCCACCAGCCCTGTCATTCACCCCCTTTGACCCCTTACTAAGATCCCTCAAGTACCACCCCTGAGTGTCATGCTCGTCGCCGGCGTGGGCATGGACGCCCTGATGAACACGCTCTGGTTCCTATGTGGCGTGATACCGGGGCACGTCCACGGCTTTTACATTACATGGACCTATTTCTCCCGCAAGAAGAAGGTCAGGAAGGGCAGGTACCCCGGCGGGCCCAAGCCGCTCATCTACAGCAAGAGGGTGATCAATGGGGACGCCAGCGATGAGAGGGTCCGCCAGCTGTGGATGGCGGAGCAGAGGGAGGAGGAGGAGGAGCTGATGCGCAGGCAGAGTAGTGGCCGGAGGGGTACGGGGTTCGGTGGGACTAGAAGGTCGCCGAGGGTAGAGAATAGTGTAGTGTCGCCGGGCAGCCAACGGAAGTCGAACAGATGGGAAGTCTGATCATGATCGTGGAGATGTGTATTGCCATGTCAAATGTCAAATGTCAACAACAACGACAACGACCTTCGACGGGTGGATGAGGGAGATATTAGAACCCAGTTGCGAAGCGGTCAAGCAACCTTTTGGTGTGGAATTGATGGAATTGCTCAAAATTCTCTCTCGCACAGCATTTGTCCGTAGCTATGGGTTGTCCACGTCAACGCTTGTCGCTATGCCTGCAGCGTGCAGTACATACTCGGTACTTGCTACAAAGGCGACGACGTGGGAGATTTGGTAAGCGGTCGTTGAGTAATCTGGAGAGCGTCCGTTTTCTCGTCCGCATACCGGTAACAGACCACGCATCCTCCTGGACTTCATTGTCAAGGGTGTGCCTGGTTTATGGATGGGGTGGGTGTATATGGGCGTTTTCCCACCACGCCGGCTTTGCGAAAGAATTGATAATTCTGACACTTAGACCTTATTGTCGATTTTCAAGCGCAGTTTGAAGAGGGAGAGAGAGCAGTTGCGCCTAAGTATCCAGGGTGTCATGTCAGGATACCAAAAAGGGAGGCGGATGTACTTGCATGGCCCGGCTTGGGCAACACGCATTGTAATTTGTGGAAAGGGACGTGAAGGGTGAAGCGTGAAGGGGGGAAAGAAAACGCAGCGAGTCAAACAGCCAGACAGCAATGAGCACCCCTGTTCCGTCATCGTTGTCAGTGCTTCCCCGCCATGTGCTGGTATTGACGGGCCATTGACCCCTCCATACACATAGCTACTACCCCCTTCTGCCCTTCCAAGCTTCTCCAAAACTTGCGACAGAACAACCTGACGATTGACGACAATAAGGGAGCCACCGCGACGTCTGCATTCTTATTCCTTTCTTCTGACCAACTTACCGTTTTCACTGTATGCCCAGGTTCAGCACAGTCATATCCTGAGATACCGCGTCTTTGTGCTGTTGCTACTGACAACAACACCCAACAACATCACGACCCCTGAATCGCACGGCCCAGCTTCCGTCGCATCGCGGTCTTGAAGAGCTTTTAGTCCCAAACGAACACCACGCGTTATCACTCAGTCGGGTAAGCAACCTCTTGGTCTTTGTTCATGCAGCAGGCAACCGGTAGCAGACAATGTATCTTTTTAATCACCGTCTGGCCATACGTGTCCTTCACGTCTAGGCCTGTTTGTGCCGGTACCGCCAGCCAAGTTTCTTGTTCACCTGGCTGACGTTGCGCCGCTTCAGTTTCCGAAACAAAAGACACAAACGAACAATCAGTACAGACGGTATAATACCATCTCCTAATTCCTCACACCAATATGTCGACGCTGTCAAAGTTCTTCGAGGACTTGTGGGAGTCCATCTTCACCCCCGGCCCCACGCCCTCGCTCCTCATCGCGACAAACGTCACCTTCGCCAGTCTTCAGGTTGTCCTCTTCGCTCTTCTCCTGGCGACCTACAGCATCCACTTCGTAATCCTGTCATGCCTATCTGCCGGCCTCTGGTGGGCCATCAACTGGTTCGCGCGGGAGCTACAGGCCAGCCATGACCTGGAGCTGAGGGAGAAGGCGAAGGCTGCGCGGAAGGCGGCACAGGGGGCACAGACGTCGGCCGATAGCGACACGGAGGTTGAGGGCTTCCTGACCAAGACCAAGACGAAGAGTCAACCAGGCCAGGCAGCGGTGAGCAAGGATGTGGATGTGCAGGAGCCCGGTGCCGCAGAGATGAAGCAGCGGGCGTCGGTGCAGTCGCAGGGGAGCAAATCCAGTGTCAGCACCGAGGATGAGTGGGACAAGGTCTCGGAGTATGAGAGTGAGAAGACAAAGTGAGAGAAGAAGCCGACGAACAATTTACACCCAAGTGGAGGGCTCGCGTGTTCAGCATTTACCTACTTATAAGTAAGTAGGTAGGTAGGCTGGTAGGGAGGGAGGGTTGGGTACCACGTCTCATATGAACGGGCACTTGAGCACCCGCTCCGCCCTACTACGTTTTGTACATAGTTTGAGTTGAATCTTGGGATCTGATCCAGATTTGCCACTGCATGAAATACCCATTGATGAAGGAATATCAGCCATCTTTTGAGGCGATCGACTGTGGTACCTCTACGATACACCAATCTTGTGCGAAATGACAGCCATGGCTGAGGTACCTCTGGAGTAGCTCTCTCCATCACATGACTGACATGGCCCGTGCACGGCTGGCTGGTGGATTTTTGGAGCTCAGCGCGTCTGCATCACGGTCAACGCTCCAAAGGTAGCCCAGCCTCACTCGCGACCAAGTCAATTACCACCCGCCCTACCCAGAAACAATAATCTCCAAGAGTGCCTGTACCTTCTCAACAGAGCCGCAAATATGAAGCTCGTCAGGTAAGCGATGGTCCCCCAGTTCCCGTTCCTGCACTCGTCCTGCGCCGTTTGTGCTGAACCAGCTGTCTCTTCAAGACTTGCGACGAGTGTGCCGGCGACGAACCTTGAAGGCTAATCATGATGGTACCCATGCTAGATTTTTGATGAAATGCGCCAACGAGACGGTGACAATCGAGCTCAAGAATGGTACCTACCTACCTCTCTCCCAACTCCCCCTCTACGCTTTCAATCCAGCGCCATACTAACGACAAGCAGGCACCATCGTCCACGGCACCATCACATCCGTCTCTCCCCAGATGAACACAGCCCTGCGCAATGTGAAGATGACACCTAGGGGCCAGGACCCCGTCCAGCTCGACGCCATGAACATCAGGGGCTCCACCATCCGATACTACATCCTGCCCGACTCCCTGCCGCTCGACACGCTGCTGATCGACGACGCGCCGAAACCGAAGAACAAGGCCCGGAAGGAGGCCGACCGTGGCGGACGCGGTGCACCCAGAGGCGGACGTGGACGGGGCCGGGGAATGCGTGGAGGCGGCGGCGGCGGCGGCCGGGGACGGGGCGGCAGGTAAGGTCTGATCGACGGGTCAGCCTGTGGTCGGTATGGTTACGGTACGGGAGGAGCGCCTTGAAGATGGGGGTGGGGGTCAGATGCGCTGGATCCGAAAATGTCGGGTCTTGCTTTTGTTTCGCTCGACCCACCAAGGAGAGGCCCGGCGCGCTACGAAGGGTGGGCAAAGAGACAGACCTCGAGTATACTCAGAGAGGGGCGGGGAGATTGGGGGACTGGCGGTGCGAGGCAAGCCAACTTGGCCCTGGGTTGGATTCCTCAACTGGCTGGATATATGAACGACTTGCAAGGAAAAGGGGAATCTCATCGTCGTGGCGTTGGGGATACAGAATGGAAATTGCAACGTCCAGGGGCATGCTTGCGCATCATCATTATTGTCACGAAGAAGGGGGGCAGGTGTGCCTTGAATCAAAAACAAAAGCTTTCTAATCGTGCGTCCTCTCTCCCCTCCGTGGGCCTTTTTCTTCTCATACCACAACCTGGTCCCGCCATATCCTAATGATCTGAAGCTTCTCCCAACCAGCCTGCTTCCCACTGTCGCCCACCGTCAGCACCCGCCACTCCGGCCCAAACCCCTCGATCCTCGTCTTCACCTCATCAGGCTTGTTCCCCGCGCACAACAGTATGTACGCACACCCCCTCCTGCTCAACGTCGCCGGCAACGCCTCGATCAACCGGTCCGTCGTCTCCATGCCATCCTTCCCGCCCGCATAGGACAGCGAGAGCAGGTACGAGTCCCTATCAAACCTCGCACTAGCACCCAGCTCCTCCTTCTCATCGGCGGCCAGCCGCCCGTCCTGCACGGGCAGCTCGTCCGTCGGCACGTACGGCGGGTTGAACACCAGCACGTCGACCTCGCGGCCCCCCAGCGGCGCCAGCAGGTCGCCCCTCACGGCGCCCAGGAACCGCCCGTGGCTGTCCGGGTTCTCAGCCGCGGCCTTGCGGACGGTGGCGGACGTCGCGCTGCACGCGAAGGCGTTGACGTCTATGCCCAGGGTGAGCACGTCGCGCGTGCCGAAGAGGGGGCGCGCCTGCGCGTTGATGAAGGCTATCACCACGCCTGACCCGGTGCCGACCTCGACGACCAGGGGTGGTGGTGTGCTGCCTGGGGTGTGGTGGAACTGGTGCTGGAGGAAGGTGGTCTCCGAGGGCGAGGAGAGGGTGTCGAGGAGGAGGAATGAGTCCTCGGCTGGCTCGTAGACGCGCGAGTAGGACACGTGGGAGGTGTCCGGCGTGGGAAGCATGGTTGATGGTTAGGTGGCCGGGGCTGGGTTGGGTTGGGTTGGGTTGATGTGATTGATATGGTTATGGATGAATGAGTCGCGGTCGGGAGTGTGAAGTGAGGGAAAAAAGTTTTACACGCACGTGATAGGCTGAGGTCAAAATGAGCAGGTCTCGGCCGGGATTTTCGCAACCATTTCGCAGCCCTTTTCAGGCGTGCATGATCCTTCATTTAGAGTTTTGCTGACGGTCTGCATAGTGTTTTGAAGTGTTTTGAGATGATTTCTCACACCCATCTCCCCATTCTCAAAAACCGACTATAATCACTCCTTCTGGGACAAGGCCTTATCCAAGGCGGCAATGAACGCCTTTACCTCGTCAACTGCACCACGGTCTTGTCAGTTCTGCGTTCTCTGCCGGACAGAAACGTATGTCAGGATAGAGACAAACTCACCTGTGTTGTAGTGCACCATGCTCACCCTCACAACACCATCCTTCCCCAGCCCCAAGAACTCATTCACCAACCTATTCGAGTAGAAGGCACCCCATCGGAACCCAAACCTCGTCTCCCTCTCAACCGTCTCCACCAGCTCCCGCGAGTCCCAGCCCTTCACCGTGAAACTTACCGTCGGCACCCTAACCTTCCCGTCCGCACTGCGCTCACCACGGATGGTCACATCGCCCCTCCCATTCAAATACTCCAGCAGCGTACCCTGCAGCTCCGCCTCATGCGTCACAATCTCCTCCCACCCAACACCATCCAAATACGCCGTCACAGCAGGGATACCACTAACCAACTCGTAGCTCCCGCCTGCGAGACCCAACTTGTTCTCCAGCGTGCCATGCGGATTGAAGAAGTGCCCCAGGCTGCCCATCTGCCGCTGCGCCGTCTCCGCCCTAGCGTACAACACCGAGATGTGCGGCCCGTACACCTTGTACCACGAGAAGGCATACACGTCCACCCCGAGGTCCCTGACGTCCACCCGCCGGTGCGGCGCGTAGGCCACGGCGTCGACGGCCACCAGCGCGGCCGGGGCGGCGGCGTGCACGGCGGCGCTGATGGCCTTGATGTCGTGGATGGTGCCGAGGACGTTGCTCGCGTGCGTGCAGGTCACGAGCCTGGTCCGCGGGGAGAGGAGGGCCTCCAGGTCGGCGGCGAGGAGCTTGGGCTCGTCGGTGCTGGCGGGCCTCCACCACCTGATGGTCAGCTGCTGGCGCTCGGCGAGGGCGGCCCAGGGGGCGATGTTGGCCTCGTGGTCGATGGCTGACAGGATCACCTCGTCGCCTGGCTGGAAGGTGAGCGTGGTGGAGAGGTTGCGGAAGAGTTGGGTTGTTGATGAGCCGAGGACTGCATGCATGGGACTGTTTTAGCTTGAAGGCCAGATATGCCGTTTTGTGTCTTAGAGGTTTAGAGGGGAAAACAAACCTATCTCGTCTCGAGAGGCGTTGATGTACTTGGCCGCAGCCTCGTAGCCATCTTCATACCTCGACGTGGCCTTCTTCCCGACTTCATATGTCGCCCCCAGCTGGACGTTGGAGTTGATCAGGAAGTCCCGTATCCTACAGACCTGGGGTCAACCATTGGCCGGAAGGGGTTACAGTGGTCATGACCTACGAGTCAACGACGCTGCCGAGAACTTGACTGCCTCCGGCGTTGTCGAAGAAGACTTGCTCCTTTCCTAACGCCGGGAAGTTGCTTCTAACCTTTTGCATGTCCATGGCGGAGGATTGTTGACCCTGGTCTGGGCTAAGCTGAGTAAAATGGGGAGAAGGTTCCTGAGAGCACCGTCTTACTGAATTGAAAGGCTTCCTGGAAAACCCCAACTGCACATTGAGGCAGTGAGGTCAACCGGCCTCCGGCAGCTTAGCGGGCACGACTCCGGAGTGGGGTCTGGCAACCTTCCTGTTCGGGCAAGGACCGGAGAGGGGCTCGCCCGATCACGGCGGCTCGCTTGCGGCCCTGTCCGGAGCCGTTCCGGGGTGCTTCCCTCCTGGACGGCGTTATTGTGTTTGGATATCACTTTGATTACAGTGGCGAGGTCACTTCAAGGTTTCACGGCCAACTCTGTAATATGAAGTGATCAACGTCAGATGAAAGATCATCCAGGTCATGGGAAGTTTGTGCACGATAACACTCTTAGCAGAATGGCAGCCGATAGCTGCGAATCTCGGCAAACCGGGCAGGTTCCCTCGGCTTGTCGCAAATCCGATCGTAAGAAATGATGGCCAACCTCGTATAAGGGAAGATATGAGGTTACGTAGCGAAGCAAGTATTGTGTGTGAGGTTTCAATACGAGACAGTCGAAGCAAAGAACCTCTATCGACAGCTGGCATTTCCTTGTCAGTGGCACATGAGCCTCCAGGGTTGCCAATTATTATACCAAGGAAACACTTACATGTGTCCGGCATGCGAACGATCATCTAGTATGCCATAACATGTTGGATCGACAGTTCTGGCCTTACGATAGCATACACTATAATTTTAGGATCAATTCCGATAAGGTCCCCCGGGGGGATGTGCGTGTCATTCCCCATTGACATAGCACTGACAACATGGCGCTCGAGTCGGAGATGGTCTCGACCGCTCTGTCGATGCCATCTAGCAAGGGAATCTGAACCCCCCATGAGAACCTTGGAAGTCAAACACCTCTACTAAACCTGCCGGAGACAACGTGCCGCTGCGGGAGGTTTGCATGACATGACATGCTTAGTATAAGTGTATTACTTACCCTCCCTCCCTTCAAAACTCGATAACTGAAGTTCGCAAAGCTAATAACACGCGGGAGACGACGCTTGCGTTCCTTTTTCAGAAGTCCACAGATGCGTCATGATTCCTGAACCCTGACAAAGGAATGATGTGAGAGGGAAACCCTTGTCAGGCGAGGGAAAGAAGAACACATCAGCACTTGATGATTCAATCAACACTCGTAGTTAGTGTCTGGCCGGCCTTTTGGGCTTCTCCGCCTTCAGTTAAGTCAGCGTTAACCTGAGCACGGGGGCTGGTACCTAGGTATGCAGTGACTTCCAAAAGCGGAAACTAGTAAAATGCAATACTTTATTAAATACTCAAGTACATAACATTGCGGGTGCCTCCCGCACACAGCCGGGAACATTTGAAGGTATTGGCCGGCTCACACCGGCAAGCTCGTGTGGCATGTCGCCCAAATAAAAGGAAGGAAGGAAGGAAGGAAAAAAGGCCCGTGGCAGCAAACAAAGTTCTGAATCAAATGTCGGCGCCACGTGTGCCTGGCTGGTCTGGCTGGCCTGGCCCGATCCGGAATATCGACCGCCACAGGCGATAGCTATTATGATGTTGAGAGTGGGTGGTCAGGCACTTCTGGCGGGAGGAAGAACAGCAAAAGAGTCGGTCCATAGTTGGGCAGAAGCGGAGGTCATGTGGAAAGACACGGAAAGGCCTGGAAGCTGGCAGAAAGTGTTTTGAAGCCGTGCATAGATACATTTTATCATATGCAAGTTTCGTTTAGCGTGAGCATGAGAAAGCACGGTCGGTCCAAATTATCCGGCGTTGTGATAATGTGACGAGAGTGGCAGCCTCGAGACGCCAAGTTTGCTCTGCTATCAGCCGGGTTTGGGATGTGTGTCCTGGGGAAAACCGAACGGGCTTGTTCGTCCCTTTTGTAACACAGCAGCTTTGCAAAATACGACAGACAGGTCGGATACGACGGGGCAGGGCAATCATGGAGGCAGGCTGGCAGGCTGGCAGGCTGGGCGGGCGGGCGGCATGGTGCCTACTGGTGTAGTCAGTTTATTGTGGAATTCTGGTCGGTCATCATGTCCTGGCCGGCGAGTTCTGAGTGGTGTATTCTGTATTGCACACGGCTGCAGTTATGCGGTGACTGGCACAAAGAATTATTCCGGCGTCCACGGGTGTTCTCTGACCGGGAAAGAAAGCCTTTTCTGCGAAGGAATGCCTGGGGATATCAGCCAACATCAGCCAACATCAGCCAACACAAAGGACCTCGGGGCTCTTGTCAGCACAGTTGCAGCCCAGAGATAACTATAAGGTAACGCTGGTTTTTCATGTGGGTGCGAGCCCAACTGGTCGGAACTAGGACGGTAATGCTGGTTGGTGAGGCAAAAAAGGCCCGGGTGAGTGTCAAGGAGAGGACAGGGCGCACAACACGTCGTAGTGGCGGGTCCGCCTGACCTTTTATATCGACGGTTCACTTGTCACGATGTCGAAAAGAGTGTGAGAGTACCTACCTACCTAGGTAGGTAGGTAGTACGGGGGTACGATGTAATGTACTGTACAGTATTTTACTGTAACTGCTGTATAATACGGGATCACTGACTGATACATGCCTTCCAAGGTTGTCTGTCTCAGGCTCGCTCGCTTCCCATTGCGGCCGGGCACAGCGGACAGGTCGAATGAGAACGTCGGACAGGGTCTGCATAGAGTGGGGAACAGCATTTTGCCGATTTGGCGGTCTCGGTCCAGAATTAGACGCTGTTGTCGAGGGCTTTTTGCTTGTTGGTGGCGTTAGTACGGATCAGTACCTATCTACGAAGATACTTTATACAATAGTGATATATCCCTTCCTGCCGTTGTGCAGGATCGATCCACGATCCGTGATCCACAGGTTTCATTAATATGTATCAAGTCTCACACTCTGGACTCAAGGGTGCTGGGTGGTGGGAAAGCAAGGCACAAGGTCCGTTTGCGAGCGGTCCCATGTTTGCTTGCTGGGGTACGATAGATGTGGATGGTGGATGAGAAACTCGGATCCCGATGGCAACAGTCGATAGTCGAAGCTGACTGCATTGTGCGGGCCTTGCGTGGCGACGAGACAGCACAACACAGCACGACACAACACACAACACGGTCACTTAGTTGTACTACTGATCTAGCAAAACAAGTAAGTGGTGATTGATCATGGAGAAAATAAAAAAAGTTTGAGAATGAATGAAATAAAACGGGAAAGAAACAAGAAGAAAATCAAACCCAGAAACCCCAACCAGCCACCATTGATTGATTGTACTGTCAGTCTGTACCCTAGGTACCTAGGTAGGTATTTACTCCAGTCTGACGTGAAGTATGGAGTAATCTGTATTGCAACGTGGGATTGATAGGAAGCGACCCCTGCCTTGTACAAGCATATGTGACCGGTTAACTCTGACGATCCCTGTAATTGATCCTCTCTGGGCCCCGAGCATTAAACCAATGGATAAATACGGTTTAGACTCCGGAACTTTTTATGGGAACTTAGTCGACAGGGGTTTTAATTGATTTCTCTGTTGACATTCATACCTACCTAGGTACTTGGCAACTCTGCAAATCTGCAGTTTTGGGACATTTGGATGACCAGGCGGTACCCACCCCTACGCAACTTAAATATGTACCTAGGTGCCTAGGTAGGTAGCTGGTACCTGGGTAAATTCCTCAAACTGTTTGAGCATTGGCAGTTGAAGAAGGAAGGAATGAATGGCGGCAGCGGCAAAAGATCTCCGAGCGGGAAAGCACCTGTCAAGTTTGAAGTGACTGACTGCAAAGGGAAGCGAGCGCTTTTCAAGCAGTCTAGGCAAGGAGCCGACCCAAGCACGAACGGCGGCAAGAGCTTTCTGTAACCTTTCACGCAGTACCTGCCGGAATTGGAAAAAAGACTCAGGCCGCGGGCTCTCTGATGACAAGTACTGCGGTACTAATAAAATGCTAAGTAAAGTGGCAGGTGGCAGGTGCCCAGGTGCCCAAGGTGCCCAGGTGGTCTGACTGCATCTTACCTTTTTACAACCTTGGAACCTTGCACCCTGCCGAACAGAACAGCAGGCTCGCCCCCAGCAACTCCATCTCTCCGACCCCAACTCCATTCTAACTCCATCAAACTAATAACTCTCCAACTCTCGCAATCAAACCATCACTGACACCGGCACTGGAACTGGAACTGGAACTGGAACTGAACTGTCTGTCCTGTCCAGGGCTGTCCCGAGGTCCCTTCTGACTCGAGCAGCACCAGACAGTACCTACTTTGGCCCTTTTTTTTTTTTTTTAATCCGTGCCTACTACAGTACACTCCAGGGCTACGCCCATATGTACATCCATCCCTCACTTCTCAATCCCCGTTGGCAAGTGCAGTGCAGAAGCGGGTGCAGTTGTCGTGTCATTATTCCGAGCCAACCAAAAGACGCCTTGGTCGCCGAAGTCTCGGTGCCTCTAGCGGAGCGCCAGTCTACGCCAGTACCGGTACATACCTGAAAGCACGGAACAGTTACGGCGAAGACGACCATACTACGCATACGTATTGATCCCATACCAACCTTGGAAGGTTTTACTGTAAGTGCCCGGCCGGCCCAGCCTACTACAAACCTACAGTAGCTCTGGACCATATCGCTCGCTGGCTTTGCTGCTGGTTCATTGCTGGCTGGCTGGCTAGATGCATGGCTGGCTCGCTGGCTGGCTGGACTGTGGATGATGGATGATGGATCGGGTGCCCGGGCTTTTGTCCTTTGGCTTCGGTGCGCCTCCCTATACGCGCAAGCACCAAAGCACCAAAGCTCCAAAGCACCAAGCCCATGTCCGTTCATCATCCATGATCGGTACAGTTCCAGCTCCCCCCCCCCCCAGCTCCCAGCCGGCTTGGAACCCATCCCTCACTCAAATCACACACTATCATTCACTCACTCGTCCGTCATATCCTTGTCGCCGACTTACAGCCCACATCTCCACCTCAACCACCCCTGCCTGCGCAACTGTGATGGTCTGGGTCTGAAATTGGACTGCGTGCGACACATGGACCCCTCTCTCCACCTCCAGCCCATCCATGACTGACTGACATTGACTGACTTGCACCTGAGACTCTGCCACCCCATATTCCCTCTCTTCCCACTCCTACATACTCTTCCTCTTCCTCTACTCTACACCACACCTGACTCCCTCCTCGCTCTGTTCCTGGCCTCATACACACGATACGGATTCAAACGTGGCATACCCAGGGACTAACATACCAAGTCAAAGCCGGACCAGATACCACAACTGCTACGCAGCCAACTGCCCGCTCATGAATCCCTAATACGTGGTGAAGGCCCCACGTTCATCTCGTACATACTTAGACAGCCGCTCCACCTACAAACTACCCAACCGTATACTCCCACGACGTTCACACTCGTCCACTTCCAAGTGTCGCTGTCCGCCTCGTCAGTGCCTTCCCGGATTTCCCGGGTTTCCCAAAAGTATAAGGCTTATCATCTACCACTCCCGCCTTCCTCTTTCCAACCACCGTTCTTGAAGTCCGACCACCCGCATCTCAACTGCACCAAGGGAACATGGATGAGGATGCTATGGACTACGAGATGCAACACCATGGGTCTCACCCTCACGTTGGCAACTTGCGCACAGAAGGAGGCTGTCCGGCACTAGCTAGGTGGCGTCATGATCAACAGTTCGGCAACGTGTGGTCGGACCAGAGATCTTGGAGCCATCAGTCCCATTCCCTCTTTCCACCTGCGTCCTCTGATGCCTTTTTGCACCCTCACCCCCTCATTCGTTCTTGCACTGGCCTCCTAGTAGTACAACATCACACGGTTCTATGTCAATATCAAGGCCGCCAGACCCAACCCTCGAAACATCTATGGACCACCAGAATGCTGAGGTTGCCTTGCCCCCTATCAACCATCCGCCGTACTCTTCACATACCTTCCACATACCTTCGTTCCGTCCGCAGCGAAATACTCAAATCCCTCAAGGCCCGGGGGATTTCCAGCATATTCTGCATTCGCAGCCAAGCCAAACCTCTACGAGAAGCGACATGGAAGCTCACGGGCAGAGCTCGTCGGATCGCCAGCCAGGCCCAAATCCGCAGTCCACCGTGGGTATTCCTCCGACGGCTGCGTCTATTTCTCCGTCCGAGTCTTCCGGTTCCAGTTCTAGTCAAGTAAATGAACAGCGCTCGCCAAGTCTTATTTTAAACCACAACCCGTTACAGGGATCGACAGGGGCGGTTGGAGATGGACAGAGTCCCCCAGTGCAGCAGGCGTTGCCCAACCAGCAACCATACACCAGACTTCCTCCTCCTGCGCCTGGTTCTAGGGTTCAATCCTCGGGTACTGCCTCGGAACGAACCAGGGGGTTGCAGGAACAGTATGGTTCCTTGGCAGTTGCTTTTGGGGCCGCCAGCAGAGGGCACTCTACTGCAACAACTTCCGCTTACGAGACTCTCAGGTCTCGGCCACGTGCCGGATCGGGATCAAACGAGGGCAGTAGTGAGACTGCGGAATCGCCTGATTTGAGCTTTGACGACGATAGCGATCTTGAGGAGGGTGGTTCGCGTTGGCAACAAACCGGCCTCCGCAGTGTTCGACAAGCCCAGATTCTGCGTGGCCAAATGTCAAACAAGAGGGTCGCCTCGCAGAGAGCTCTTTCAACATTGCAATCTGTGAAGGTTAGCACCCTACCGGAGAGCGAGAGAAGTATGAGCTTCCCGTGCCCAACCCCCCCCCCCCCTTAAACTTGGCATGTTGAATGTCAGAGCTGACTTAATGATAGCATGTGTCATCTGCTACAACGAGTTCGGTCTTGCTAGCCCTGAAGGCGTCTGTGAGACCCCCCTGCGTCTGCCCAAGTGCAAACATGTCTTCGGAAATCACTGCATCCTCAAGTGGTTCGAAGAGTCTGACAGTTGCCCGTACTGCCGAGACAAGTTACCTTCGGAAAACGCCGCGCTGAGTAGGGAAGCCATCCACAGGATGCTTCAAATTGCTAGGGAATCAGGACTGCCTCTACCCCGGGGTATGCAAACGTTTCGGAGGCCGATGCAAACTCTCAGGAGAGGGGAGCCTTCGATGTCAGATATGTTTGATCAGAATGGGATACGTCAACGTGGTTTTCAGGCCCATGTTAACACCCCACAGCACCGAGAAGGAACGGCCGCGGGCGAACGGCGATCACCGCCAGAAGATTTGAACGACAACCAGCGGAGACAACGGCCCCGCCATGAGCCGTCGTACTCTGTCTCTGCAGGGAGAGGGTCTCGGCCTGGAAACTTTTTGCCTGGGCTGCCCGTCACAGGCTCCGACACCCAGCAAGGACATAGCTCTGCGACGACCACAACGCAACAACAAAGTCCAATCCGGCAACCGTTTTCCCCCTCTAACCCGCACAATCAGCCGCAGCAACACCACCAGTTCAACGATTTCTGGGCTCGAAGAGCGCAGACACTCCATACTTCGCAGCAGCAGCCAAACTTCCAACGCGCTGTTAACTTTACGCATCAGCCCCAGGTTCCAACCGTCGGCTCTGCTACCCTTGCACCGTTGCCCTTCATGCAGCAGGCATCACCGTTCTCGAATTACATGCCTCCCATCAACAATTCAGAAAACAATGGGACAATGCCCCGCGGGGGCAACTATCAAACTTATAACAATCCCATTGGCGGCAGCAGCTTACAACCCCCAACCCCGGCGGAGATGCCCCCTGGGACAGCGTTCACGGGGCCCATACCGCCACAACTTCCGGCCTTCTATCAACAACTTCCCCAACTGGGCCAGTTCCATAGTGCATCGTATCCACCCTCGAATCCGGTTCCCGAACTGGGACGACACGGTCTGGGCGTTGCAGGACCTGGCATTTACTACACTCCAAACTAGGATGGTGGAGGACATGGCAACAGCTCCCCTGCTTTTTCAAATTCCCTGTTCGGTTGGACCAGTTCGCGAGGTCCTCGCCACAATCACTCGAGTTAAACCCTAAGGCTGGACGGCCAAAATCGCGTCGTAGTGAACTAGGCAACAAAATTGATGTGGTTTACCATTAGTACTGCAGAGGACCAAATCACCATTGTCGCTTTCCGGCCCAGCATCATGGAGAGGCAGATCACCCCTAAACCTTTTACACTTGATATCGGTTTGGCGATGAAGCGGAGGAGACACCATACCGCAAGCGAGAGTGCAGCAGTTCAGAAAGCTTTGGGGAAACGACCATTCATAATATCGCAGGACAGCAAACCTGTGAAACTCGACCTGATGACTCAGACGATCTTGCACAACAACGGCGTTACATAGACTAGCATTCTTTTTCCTTTCCTTTCCACCATCCATTCTGCATGCTGCATTCTGAAATCTGATTATGCATGCAGCTTGGCTTTTGCTCCCACCGGAAGGCCTTCATGACGATTATACATACCGCGTTTTTCTTCTTATTCCATTGGTAACCGGCGTTGGCATTGGCTTGTAAGGAAAGGGCGGAAAGGATTGTGGTTCCAGCGAGCTTTTTGCAGTCGCATTGGGACGGGCCCAAGGTTGAAGTGTGCTCCTCAATCGACATAACAGTAGTTTAGGTCGGTATACTCAATGAAGAAACGACAATCAGACCGAACTCAATTATAATTTACCAGTGTGCTTGGAGTGATCCGAGGAAGGGGGGAGGTTTTGTTTTGTCTCCATTGCATAATAGTGTGTAAACGTAGAATTGCCTTGCATGCGGACCACTCCGATGTGCTGCAAGATGTAGTGACGATGTCGTATACATAATGGAGACATGCAAATACATTGACGATCGTTGTGCGATGATCCGGAAAACAAGGCATAATATAATCGAGCCAGTGGCTGATTGCTTGGGGATAGTGGGACCGTCGAGGGGACAAGACTTAGAAACGAGTCCCGTTGCCATTTATTGGAGACGCCATGTAAGCCACTATGTGCACATAACGTGATATAAGTACTTTAATGCAAAAGGTGAAAAGCCAAAGTCGACAACGCCTAGCTACCATGCCAATAAGAATCATCAAGCACAAGAAGATTTGCTAGCGGAGACTATTACAGATCTCCTTCTCTTGCCCAACCACCCACCCATCTTCCAAGATGCCAGTAGTCGCAAGTAACAGGGCCGTTCATTCCGGTCGTACGAGCAATTCATCATACAAGGTCGTCACCCATGATCCTTCGTTCCGTCTACCTGTCCATCTTCTCCATGTCCTTTGGCGACGGGTCGCCAATGCCGTCCTCTTGGATGGCAAACAAGCAGTCGCTCTCCGGCAAACAGGGGCTGTCGTAAATTTTTGCGATTCGGGTCTCGGCCCGGCCCTTCTTCAGGCTGATACGCGTCGTTGATGCGTGGGCGATGATGTTTCCGCCGATGGGCTTCTTGGGGTCGGGGTTGAACATGGCGGAGGGACCGCCGTCGACCTGAGCGACAACCTGGTTCGTGATGACGACGGCGATGCCGAACTCATCTGCGAGCCGCTGGAGTGTCCGCATGAACTTGGCGAGGTGGGTCTGCCGACTGCTGAGCTCTCCTCGGCCCAGAAAGTCGGTCCGGTACAGCGAGGTCGCAGAGTCCACGACGAGCAGCGAGAAGCGGGTCTCACACATCATGGCGGCGGCCTGGTTGAGCAGTTGCAGCTGGTGGTCTGAGTTGTACGCTCGCGCGTATGCGACATTGTCGAGGACCTCCTCGCCAGACAGACCGTACCGGTTCGCCACGGATAGCAGACGCACGGGACGGAAGGTACCCTCGGTGTCGATATACAGGCACTTGCCCTCGCCGCCGCCCATGTCGAAGGGCAGCTGGCAGGTAACGGCGAGGGTGTGGCAAATCTGCGACTTTCCGGTACGGAACTCGCCGAAGATCTCGGTCACGCTGCCGGTCTCGACACCGCCGGCGAGCAGGGTGTCGAGGTTCTTGGAGCCGGTGGTGATGGATATCAGCTCGCTGCGGCGCTGGTGCATCTCTGTTGCGGTTGTGAAGCCCATGGGGACTAGTTTCGAGGCTGTGCGACGAGGTCTGTGTGTGAGCTAATATCTACCCTGGAGACGAAGATGCATGCGTGACTGGAGAGGTACCTTCTGCAAGAATCTTGCTTGCCTTTATCTCCGAGATGCCCTTGATCTGCTCCAAGACTCTTCGTGGCGTATAGGCAACAGACTCGACCGTGTTGAAGCCGCCTTCTACAATAAGCTGGATGTCGCGTTTGGTGAGGCCTGCGATGCCCTGGACTCGGAATTCTGGGTAAGCTTCACACATCATACCGAGGTACACTTGTCTGCACGGGTTGGACTCACCTCGAGAGCTGATAGAGGCGTGGGCGCACCGGGGCCGGTCATGGACTCGTCGCCGGCTGCCTCCTCATCGTATTCTTCTGTCTGCGTCATCGTGGGAGGCTTTGTTTGTTGATTTCGCGAATTGACGTGTCGGGCTGGAAGAGAACGCTTGATCCGGATCTCCTGTTTCGGACGAGAGTTTGCAGTTTGCGGCTTAGATCGAGTTTACTTGAGTTGGTTTGGTTTGACAGTATTGTTGGCAGGAAATGGGTGGCGAAAAGGGTGGAAAATTGATTTATTGATGATGATGTTGACGCGACGGGGAACTGCGACGCGACTTAATTGGGAAAAGGAAGGAGCCGCGAATCGATACACGCCAGGTCACATGCACAACTTACAGCTCCAGGCAGGAGCTCCAGTTTTGCAGGCGGCCTGGCGGGGATGGTTGGCCTGTGTCATCCCTGTCAACCCAGTGGATTAGTGTTGGACGTGGGTGGTAGTGGGACCATAGCACATGCTACCACATGCACGCGCAAGGCTGTGGTGAGAGCAAGATGCTCCCTGCGTAAACGATCCTGTTCCTCGTTACAAATAATCACTGAGTATCCGTTGGGTACTGCGATTAGAGACTGTTATCAATATCGGTTATTATCATTCTGCTCTCCCCGAAAAAGGAAGTTCTCATTCTTGTACACACGACAGATGCTGTACCTCCAGCTTGATCACGAAACAGACAATGGCACCGCCTGCAAAGCGTCGCAAGCGGAACATTGTCGCCGACGAGGAGGACGAGGAGGATGAGAGGCCACAGCCGCCAAAGAAGAACAGCCTGCAATTCTACTTCTCTTCTCCCGACAAGGGGAAGCCCTCCAATACCGACAGTAATGAACACGAACCCGAGTCTCCGAGTCCCACTCGAAAGTTCACCCGATCATCACGCCAACCTCCAGCCACGAGTACGAGTGCCACCAGCCGAAGTCGGCAGACCAATGCCTCGTCCACCAAGAGCCCCAGTCAAAGCCCGGCCAAGCCCAAAAAGCAGATTGAAGAGAAGGGGAAATCCGCTAACATCCAAACGCTATTCTCCAAACAATCGCAAAAGGTCAAGACTGAAGGAAAGTCAATTGGCCTGCCCAAGAGGACCGAGGTGCAGTCGCTGGATATCACGAGTGACCCACTCTCCGACGATGAAGAAATCGGAGCACACAGAGCCATGGGCACCAGCCTGGTAGGGAAAAGAGCACAAAAGAGAACGGGAGACACTTTCGAGTCCGCGACGTCGTCCTCTGCGGGGCGCCCCGCCAGCCAGAGGTTCATGAAGCCTTCACGGCTGGACTCGGCCTCGTCAGCTGATGGCGGTGTGGACCAGCGCCCATGGTCGGAACGATTCGGACCTGCCAATCTGGACGAGCTCGTTGTTCACAAGAAAAAGGTGGCCGATGTACGGACATGGCTGGATCATGTCTTGAGTGGTCGCATGCGGCAGCGCTTGCTCATCCTCAAAGGCTCAGCAGGCACTGGGAAGACGACCACCATGCAATTACTGGCTAAAGACATGGGTTTCGAGATCCTTGAGTGGAGGAATCCCACTGGGTCTTCAGGGGTGGCTCAGGGACTACAGTCTGCGTCGGCACAGTTCGAAGAATTCATGGGGCGTGGAGACAAGTTCGGCCAGCTGGAATTCATCGAGGACGAATCATCCCAAGCCTCGATCAAGCGCAGCGCCAGGAATCCTCAAGGCTCCAAGGGAGTAGATCACAAGAGAGTCATCCTTATTGAGGAATTTCCCAACACTTTCATGCGCTCAGGGAGCGCACTCACGGCTTTCCGGAGGACAGTCTTGCAGTTCCTTGCAACCAACACACCGTCACTGGCAGCTTTTGGACAGCACATACCTTCTGAATCAGTAACTCCAATAGTCATGATCATCTCCGAGACCTTGCTGACGACAACGTCGGCATCCGCGGACAGCTTCACGGCGCACCGTCTCCTTGGCCCCGAGATCCTCCGTCACCCTGGCACCGGCATTATCGAGTTCAATGATGTGGCGCCGACATTATTAGTCAAGGCTTTAGAGGCAATCGTGAAGAAAGAAGCGCGGGTCTCTGGACGGAGGCGCACACCCGGACCACTGGTGTTGAAGCACCTCGCCGAAATAGGTGATGTTAGGAGTGCCATCTCATCACTCGAATTCCTCTGCCTGAAGGGTGACGATGACGCAGATTGGGGCTCCAAGGTCGCATTCACCAAGACCAAGAAGACCAGCAAGGATCTGACACTGACCAAAGGAGAGCAAGAGAGCCTGGAGCTGATATCGCAGAGAGAAGCTAGTCTAGGAATATTCCATGCAGTCGGCAAGGTTGTGTACAACAAGCGTGACGAACAACCTTATCCACCCGGATCCGAGGAGGCATTGGCGGAGCAAATGCCGCCACGCTTGGCTCAGTTCTCACGACCGAAACGGTCCCAGGTCTCAGTAGATACACTTATAGACGAGACCGGTACGGACACGTCGACATTCATTTCGGCTCTACATGAGAACTACGCTTTATCCTGCGAACAAACCGGTCCCTCGGACCCAAATTCATCGATAGATTACATCAATGGTTGTATCGAATATTTGTCAGAGAGTGACCTCCTGAATCCATCGTGGGACATATTCTTTGGCGGCAAAGGCTTTTCCAACATGGGCAGGGATCAGGGCAGCCACATTCTCCGGCAGGATGAGATGGCCTTCGAGACGGCAGTTCGCGGCCTGCTTCTCTCCCTGCCGTACCCAGTCAAGCGCAATAGCACTAGCACGTCATCAGGGCGCGGTGGTGATGCGTTCAAGATGTACTATCCGATGAGCATCAAGCTGTGGAGGACCAAGGAGGAGCTCGAAGGCCTGGTGGACCTGTGGGCATCCAAGATGCTGAAGGGGGAGGGGCCAGCACCTGTTAATGCTCAAAACGAGGGCTCAAGCTTCAGCAGCAGCGGTCCGCCCGTCTTCCGCAAGCACAAGACAAGTAACGTAGGGGACTGGACAGGGAACCGATCCGAGACGAAATACGCTATCAAGACGGCGCCGGACCCCGAAGCTCATGTGGAGGGGAGTACACCGCTGCTTTCACTGGGCAACTCGGCGCGGAAAGAGATGATCCTCGAGCGGCTGCCATATATGGCACACATGACCAGGCGCCGACGCACATCATTCTACTCGATGGGCCTGCGAGACATTGAGAAGATTGTCTCGTTCCAAGGCATAGGGCCGCCGGCTGATGAGGAGGAGTCTGACGCCGAGGCGGACGAGATGGCTGCACCGGCTGGGGAGGCGTGGGCAACTGACAAACCTACGGAGGATGCTTCACCGGGGAAGAAGCGAGCTCCGGCTATAAGGGCGCGGAGTGAGCAGAGCGAGGGGTCGATGATCAGTAGCCTGCAGAACAAGCTGGTGCTGAGTGATGATGATATAGAGGATGACGAATGAATAATGTCTTCTGCATGGCGATAGAGGAGTCAGAACAGGAAGAGAGCATCGTTACTTGTATTGTACTATATTCCTCACAGAGGCTTTGGGGAGGGTGGGCGCCAGGGACCGCAAGGCAAGGTTTAAGGATTGTCGTCAATGGGGCGGCATGTGTTCGAAAGGCGTTGGAGTCTGGCTCGGCAAAATACCTACTCTAATTTAGGTTGTCTCTGAAATTATCAGTAGATGAAATGCGACGTGTTCTTTTCGTTGCAGTAATCTCAATGTAAGTTTATATATCTCCGTTGAGGTAGCAAGACGTTGGATTTTACCGGGAAGGGGGAGGGCAACTTCAGGCAAATGTCGACAACCAGGGATTAAAGCTTCCCAGTGCCTCTTGTCCGGGACAGCATTACTCAGTATTATCCTTTCGAGAGATATAAGGCCCTGCCAAGGGACCTGGAACATTGATCCATACCATCTTCCCTCGCCCTCCTCTGCTTCTACGATAAATCCAGTATCCCATCGTAACTTCTCTCTTTCGCCATGATCCCATCTCTCACCAACCCTCTTCCTCGCCGGCACGGCCTCCGCACTGGCGACCGCCGACATCTTCGAGCGCCAGTCAGTAAAATGCACGGTTCCCAGCTCTATCCCCGCCGTCAACTATGCCAAGCTGCCCGACCCGTTCAAGATGCAGAGCGGCACCGCCGTCACGATCAAGGCTCAATTCGACTGCCGCGCCCAGGAGATCAGTAAAGCCGTGCAGCAGTACGAGCTCGGCGACTACCCGCCGCCCCGGGACTCGGTTAAGGGCACTCTAAGCGGTAACAACCAGACCGTGGCCGTCACCGTCGGCACAAAGTCCGTCAGCTTTACCGCGTCCGTGAGGAAGCCCGCCGGGCAGGGCCCCTGCCGTAAGTTCTCCTTCTCCACTGCTAGACGAAGGCTTAACTCACCACCAACATATAACGGCGTGATATGGCGACGGAAGATAGTGAGCATAATGTTCCAACAACTACCTCTTTTGAATGATTAGTGCTTCAAGACTTCTGACTTGCTGGTTTTGGCGGGTTATGATCAAAGATAGCCCAATTATTGAAGCTGCTGCATCGAATTCTGGCACTGAGTACATAGGTAGGTAGATCCGGGCCCGGACCCGGGGCGGAGCAGAGCAGAGCAGAGCACTGCAGTCCTGGGTTGGGGGCCCGAAACCTCCACAATTGGCCGTTTCATTGTCAGTGCTGTGCCGTGAATATGCTGTGGGCGGGGTCCACTCCCGTGTGCGAGACACATGCACATCATTCGATGGGCATCTCCATATCAGAAGTGCTTGCACACACTGCAGCGACATATATACATATATATGTAAGTAATGTTCATATATATATATAGTAACGCTCTTGGTCGAAACGCAACGAGGCCGGGCCGCCTCGTCAGCCTCCTGGGACCTGACGTCCCTTGATATGGCCAGGGCACCTGGGGCTGTCGCTTCTCAGTGGCCGTCACAAGCGCTCAAGTGTTCTCGTTCAGGTTTGGGCGGGACCCGAGGCGAGCCCACAGGCCATGGATCGCTGCCGTTTGAACCCCTGCCGGAGGGGCCCTGAGGGGCCGAAAACGTGGGCAGGCAGACCATTGGGTGCTCCGTGCGCTAAAAGGGGTCTGCTGGGATAAAATCTGGCCACTCACTGACCATCCAATCCTCCACTAACAATTGATACTCCACAACCCTCACTCCACATGAGCTTCAGGTGCCGCCGCCGCAGCAACAGTTCGTTCTATTCTGAGAAGCATTCACGGTCGTGGAAGGCGAGGCTACCAACCAATAAAGTACCTTTCCAAATTTCGACCTTCCAGCCTGCCTCGATATTTGCCGTGAAGGGAGCTGTGTTTGTTTTCTTTCTTTTCTCTTGTTCGAACCCTTTACTACTAATCTTTGACATCCTCACCCATCGTCTCGCATACCATAATCTCCAGTTTAGAGCCCTTCCCAATCTGTCCGAAGTTCCGTTGCTACAACATACTTTCTCTCTAGCAGGACGGACAGTTGACATTGACTTGTGGGGCTAATCGACAACTCACTGTCGCAAAGCTACAGTCACCATGGATCATGACCAGTACGACTATAACGATTCAGATTATCCCAACCCAGAGGAAGCCTACGACGAGCCCAATGGATTCCACGACGATAGCTATGATGGTAACGACTACGATGGCAACGACGGAAACGATGGCAACGATGGCGATGACGCCAATGACTACGAGGGCAATGGCTACGATGCCTACCCCGAAGATTCGTACCCTGTCGGAGAGGAAGCACCGCAAGACGCGCCGCCTGATGACGATTTAGACGGCAGCCCTGATTTGAATGGCGACCCCAGACACTTTTCCCAGATTTACCAGGACGACGCTGGCGATGTCATGGACCACGACCCAATAACAGAATACCTTAAGAGTAAAGACCCTGACTGGGACGTCCAGCCTACGGAGCCCAAGAACCTGCTCGATCTGCCCGAGGACATCCTCCGTTTGATCGTCAAGGAGGCAAGTCATGCTCGTCCCTGGGATCACTACTAACCTTTGGGCTGTCTTCCTCCGTACTAATGCCCCGTCCGCCTGACAGATTACCCACACCAACGATCTAACGTCCCTCGCATTGACCAACTCCACGCTCTACAAACTCGCCATCCCTCACATTTATTCCAGGTTCGATATTGTCTGGCCGGATGCCCACACCCCCACAACCGAGGCCAAGAGCGTCGATGCCCTGACCTACGGGCTATCGACCCTGTGTATGGGTAGCTCATTTGCCCGCACCACGAACCGTTTCCGCTACTACAAAGCCCAGGATCCAGCTCCCATCAAGCTTGGAGACAGTAATTATGCGCAGCACACACGCAAGTTCTCATTGGGCAACGGCCCTAATGACTGGGTGGCCGAGTACATGATCAACAAGGAGAGTGGCAAGATGCTAGGAACCTTGGTGGCAATGGCAGTCTCCAAGATGAAGAATCTCGAGACCTTCGTCTGGGATATGCCCACCGGAGTCCTTTCAGACATCTTCATCTCACTGGGTTCTCTGCCGGACGAGGACACAGACGAATGCAAGCTGGAACGCGTCTGGATTCGGTGGCACGACAACAGAGACACCGGAACATCCTCCTCATCGTCAAGTCCTGCGCCAGCCACCCTCCAGACTGCTGCCGTGGTCCCTGCAGGAAGCACCTTCACCCCAATCGGAATAGCCCTCCCCTCGACTGCATCGCATCCCACCCCAAGCCCGCCAATTATTTATGCAGAGAATACCGTTGAATACCCCACCTTCAGCGTTCTACCGCCTC
Source organism: Cytospora piceae (assembly GCA_016508685.1). Taxonomy (NCBI): domain Eukaryota; kingdom Fungi; phylum Ascomycota; class Sordariomycetes; order Diaporthales; family Cytosporaceae; genus Cytospora; species Cytospora piceae. The sequence goes on along the minus strand of JADMLE010000011.1, from coordinate 4,107,725 downwards.
TCAAGAGCCTAACCGTGTTGGACATTGACGAGCTGCCCTACCTGGACGAGTTAGCAGTGCTGATTGGACGATCTGAGGAACTCCAGGAACTCAGGATTGGAATCTCTACCACCGCTATTAAGAAAGACTTCGTACAGACCTGGGACAGCCCAGAACTGCAACAAGTCGACCACAATGCGCGGTGGCCCGGCGAGAGCTCTATCGGCGACAGGAGGCTTGGTGGAATCCTGGGCACACTTGTAGGGCGCATCTACGATATACGGCGGAAACTCCCTAAGACGAAGCACACTTCTTCAGTAGTACCTAGTGATAGTCCCAGTCAACAAATGCCGCCCTTGTCAGCGGATGGTCCTCCGCCATCTGCAGGTGACCCTGATACGGCTGTCAACTCGAGACGCTCGTCAGCCATGAATATACCAGGTGTAACAAGACCAGGAACACCGGCGAGGAAGAGACTGGATGGCAAGCTCAAACTGACGACACTGGAGCTTGAGAGGGTGCCACTCTCGATGCAGGTCTGCAGCAAGGCATTTGACTGGACAGTGTTGACGAACTTGACGATTCTGGGCTGCTGGGCGCATGAGAACCTATGGAAACTTTTGAAGAGGCAGTTCGAGCCCAAACCTCAGGAGTCCGGATATGGTATATCGCCCACTTCAAGCAAGCCAGTGCCGGACGGTCCGATGCTGTACCAGCTGAACCTGAAGCGCATACACACGGATCAAACATCCCCGGCGCTCATCAGCTTCGTCAAAGAGACACTGGCACCGAATTCCCTCGAGACCTTGTTCCTCCAGGATCGAAGACTTAGCAGTAGTTCGAGCACCCCTCCACCAGTGACCATTGATAACGTCTTCAGAGGGGCTATCAAGCGGCACCGCAATAGCTTGAAAAGGCTTCTCCTCGACAGCTCAGCCAATACTGAGTCAGCTGGGTCGAACTCTGCTGATGATACTAGATGGCGGTCATGGTGCCTGACGAGCGATGTACTGCAGTATATCACGAGTGGACGGATGAAGAAGTTGAAGGAGCTGTCCGTGTCTATCGACTACAAGGACTGGGTGAGTCCCATTAATTGGTGCTGGCGGTGACCATAACTATTTGCTAACAAAGATGACACAGCACACGTTCCTCCAACGCCTTCCTAATATGCCTCAGCTCCGCTCGCTCCACGTGCCACACATGGCAGAGCACATCATGGGCAACTTCGAGCCCAAGGAGCTGGTCATGTCGGTTGCAGACATCATCACACTCCGACCAGAAATCCAGCTCTGCTACGTCGGTATTTCGCACAAGTGCTTCGAAATCATGGAGACGAAGCCATCCGAGGCCCCAGGCCTAGGCTCCGGCCTGCTCAATGGCAACATCGGCCCGGTCAACCCGGTTAATGGCCACCCGAACAATATGGACCAGCCGCCAGCGGAGGTCGACGAAGTCACCGATGACGACGAGAATACGGAGGATGACGATGACGACTCAATGGATGACTCCCAGAATGAGGGCACACCGACCAGCCCCACGCATCCTGACGATGCACAGTCTGAGGATCAGCATCCCAGTGACGAGGACTCGGATGATGACTCATTCGTTGAGCCGGTGGCGAAGAACCGCTTGCGCCTGAGGGAGATCTTGTTCTACGATGACAAGGTCGCTATCTTCAAGGCACGGCATGGTCGGTTGTAGTCGGTTGGGGGGCTCGCGTGCTGTGGCTCACCTATCGACTTGGAGTTCATTGTGAGAATGGTGAGTCGTCCGGACTTCCCTGCTGGAGGACTGGATCGCCTAGATGACGGCATTCGAGTTCACGGCACCGGGGACGACAGGAGGATCAATATGGTTATCAGTTATGGGAAGCAACTAGGCGGGGTGGAGTTTGAGGGCAAGCTTCAGTGAATGCTCAGAACAACATGCGAACGGGGAGCGAAATTATTAGATGACTGGTGGACTGGCGGGTTATACCCATAGGGCTTTCCGGAAAGCTCTTGCTCTGCTTTGGGATGTCAGCTACGCTGGCGTTCTATCAGCGCAGGGTGGCCGGACCGAAACCGTGTTTCGAGTACGTTAATCTGTATATTATCACGACGGTTGCTTTGAGCGAGGAATTGCATTTTGCCCGTATTGTCGCCTATGGGCGATGAAATACAATTTTTCTTCTTCTTCGTAGAGTACCACAGTTGCGGCCAGCAATGGCACTCCTCGTATTTGATGTTGTTGATGATATTATCTCGCGAGCGTTCTCATCAATACATCCTCGATGATGCGCACTCTACACCATGGTGTTGTCTTCGCCGTCGAGTGTCCCTGCAGTCTGTCCATATGACAGAGAAATCCATGTCTTAGCCGATGAAGGAAAGGCGACGCGAAGCAGGAGAACACTTCTTAGCTCACTCCTCTCGTCTGGACAGGTCAAGTTGCAAGTTCGTGTTGTTCCGATATACCTGGCTATTACTTGTTGGTGTCAAGCTTTGGAAATGCAATATCCCCCTTTCAAGTCCATAGGCCCCGGGGCCAAGGAAGGCTACATATGCATATAATATGCAGTTTATATAACTCGATACTTGTACAGCTTATAACACTGTCGCTGGCCTGCTTGATGACTCTACGCGATATCCGTCCCCGATTGCATGGCTCGAGTATACGGAAACCCAGATGAGAGCTTCACGCGCACCACAATATATCAGAAGAGGATGTCTGGGAAGTGCAGCGGGCATCATTCCATCATTATATTCCATCGAGTCTTGATTCATCCACATCCCAGCCATCATCACCAGTCCGAAAGCACCTGTCATCACCCACTCCTGAGCAGTACTCCGATTTTCCCAGTTACATCACCCCAATCCGTTCAATATTCCATTCTACCCACAGACATGGTCCGGAAAACCCTCGCCTCCGCCTCTATAAGACACTACGCATCCTTCTCGTAAGCAGCGCAACCTGAACTCACGGCGACCCCACTGGACTTCCCATTGCGGATAGGCATTGGGGAAGGACTCACACCGAGACAGACCCACGAGACTGGAACTTCCAAGGGATTCCTGTTCGGTGAATTCGAGGAAGTCTCCAGGCAGCAGATTCTGGGATGCGAGCCCCATCCCCATCCCCACACGGCAGGGTGGGTATCAAATGCGTCCAGCTGTGCAAACTTGAGGCTCTGCTTCCACCAGCCGGGCTGTGCACTTTTGTTCTGGACGCCACAAGGAGACCCATATTGATGTCCGATATTCAGGAGTCTATGGATAACATCGAATTGTCGACCTATAAATAGACAATTGTAGTACGAAGTAGATCATGTGCTACAGCAAGGCAGGCCAGCGAGACCAGCAGAAGTCCTGGGTTAGAAGGTGTCGGATATAAGAAAAAGACCACACGAGATGATCAACCGTGTTCGTCCCCAGTACCGAGAAACTTTGACCAGATCACAGCATCCTGCTCCCCTACCGCTGCTGGGTGTGATCGTAATACAAGTTTCAGGTTGAATACTAGGTGCTCAAGACGAAGGCCTGATCCATACTAAGGTTTCCCGTGTCGGTATAACTCATTTGCTGGCCTTCATGATTCGGCAAGAAGCTCAGGTTACAAGATCAATGTAAACATGAATTCGCCCCGCTCAACCGCGCCATCTCGAGGGCATTGAGCCTACTGGTCCCGTGACACATAATAATAGCGTCGGGACCTAGCGTCCAGAACATGGCCCCGATATTTGTTTACGGTCTTATCTTGGCGCAGAGCATCCGTGTGTGTGTGTCGCCGACGTCAAATGCGGTGACGGATGCCCTTGAGATTCCAGTTTTATCGGCCCCGTTCACAAGGAGGAACCCATGGATGCATCCATCCATCCAGGCCCCCAGGAGACCACTTGATCCATCTCAGCGACACTAGCCTCAGGATCAACGTGGGGATGACATGGGGTGCGCCAGACGAAACTGGCACGTGATTGGGAAGGAGAGCATCGCTGCGGTAGGGATCGTCGTCATACTACCGGGCATCAAGCAACGCCGGTCCCTTTGGAGCTGCAGAAGGACCACTGTAAAGGCCTCGGGATTGTCTTAGGCGCGCAGTGACAAGGAAAGGTGGAATGGGCATATCTCTATCTACTACGATATCTCGCCAGTTGAATGGCTGAGATCCCACCCCCTACGAATGGCATAGCAGCAGTGGGCTGATGCCAAAGGATCCAATAGCTTGGTGGTCCCGAACCAAATACACAGTGATGCTAAGCCTTCCCACGTAGCGGTACCTTCGTTTTTATTGGAACAGTGAACGGCCGAGGCAGCAACAGGGCGTGACTATGTACGCACACCGCCAAAGCCAGGGGAGAACCAATTGCCCCATCGAGATTGAGAGACTCACCTGCCCTAAGAGCATCATCAATACGAAACAGAACGCATATGATAAGAAATGAAATCAGATCCGGGAGGCAAAAAAGACGGCTGATCAATGAGGAACTTGGCGATCCATCTGCTGGGTAAGCGAATGAGCATGTGACCTGTTGCGGAGCTCCGGGAATATGTAGAGAAGTTAGTCTTCACCGCAGGACAAATTCTCCGACCCGCTTGGGACTAGAAGCGAGAGAAGGCTGGAGGTTAGCTTGATGGATGCTTCCATCCATGCGACAGATCTCTAGAATGATCGGTTGGACACTCGTACGGTCGGTGATTTTCAGTGTACCATGGTAACCCTTCGCCTCCCCCCAACTGTCGGTCTGTGTGATTGTGGGTTTGATGCGTGCAGTATGCCGTTGACCTAACCTTCGGGTGACAGGCCCCAGGCAGACCACGGATAAGATGCTGTGCAAACTGTGCAGGCTCGTCATATGCAGTAGGTATCCGTAATATTCAAAAAACGCAGGCACGTCCTGTCAGGCGCGGCAATGTTCTGCACTCAGAAGTCGCCGGCGTCTGTTTGACCAATCCGCCCTTGCGGAGCGGAAAGAGACGCTCAAAACGAGACTCCAAGGACGGCAGCATCCAAGATCTCGCTTGTTGCAGAGAGATCCTCCTTCTGCGGAAGACGACGGCGAACCATTTGCGCTTGATGGGGAGCCTCCACGTTCGATGCACACAGAACTGTGATCCTGTGGGGTCCCAGTCGGATCGAATTTCATCTGGAATTGAGACCCCAGCCCTCGAAAACGAGCATTTGCGCGTCCCAGCGGTGATTTCCCCAATATCAAGCCGTGTTATAGTATGACGACTCAGTTGTCAACCAGGGAGCCATGCTCGGAGCCCAGAAAGGCTGGATTTGGACCCAGCCGCCTTCACCGCCACATTAGCGAACCCGATTTTCCCGTTGTCTCGGCTATCGACGCCGGCGGCCTTGGACCCGGTTGTAGGATCATTAAACCCCATCCTGGACAATCATGCGAGTTTGTTTACGCAAACAAGAGGGAGAGCGCGGCCGTTCGCCCACCTCTCCGGCCGAGAGGTCGGAAATGGTGATAGTCAAGGGACTAGACCTTCCACACTAGTCTTGAAGATCCAAAACTTTCCCTGTTGTCGGTCCAGAACTGACGTATTGAAGGCGATAGAGACAACTCGCATGACCCACACGGCCGCTATAGACGGCCCCGTCGCCGTCCGTAGGAATTTCGATGGCAGCAGGCAGAATTCTAGGTTGCGGAGGTCGGTATGTCGTCCAGCCAAACGGCGGCTTCAGGAAGCCCTTCGTACTGTGTAATACTTGCAATAGTCCCTCCGAGGACTGAAAAACATCGCCAAGACTTTGAAAGACGAGGGTGGTATCATTGACGTCCAAATAGAACGGAAGGCTCCGCAAAAGCACGGGCAATCGGGGATTTCGAAGGATTGTTGACAGGTGTGTGGGTTTGATGGGCAAGAGGCAAGGGTTGGTCCCTTGATGACACTGGCCACAGCTAGTTCCAACGTCTCATCATGAGATGGAAAAAGAAGCAAATTCGACGTTTGGCCAGCAGAGTTTGAAATTGATTTCAGGTTCGGCCCACACCAAAACTCCGAGATTCTGGGGAAATCTGTTGGGATGGCAGAATTCCCCAAACAGTCTTCGATGATGACTCACTTTTGTTGGACGTCGTCGAGTTGGCCCTGATCGGAAACACAGCTTCAGGAACAATTGGCAAAGACCCATAATTTTACGCGCCTTTGATTGGAGAAGAAGTCCCCCGACGTCTGGCTTGTTTCAGCAAATGCACAATGCAGGACAGCTATCGATCTGTCGAGAAAACGTGCTGAAGTTGAGCTGAGCCGTCAATTAACGGATTGTAGTTGGCATTGGGCAGGAATGCGACAATGCTCGGCATTCGGCTCACGGGTCAGAAACCCCCGTCATTCGTGAAAGAAGGCGAGGCGGCAGGCGCGCCAAGTCAAGGATTTGCTGATGTACGCAGATGGCGAGCCGATATCTGGGTATGATGATATCGCCGGCTTCGTTGTCCATGCTGGATAAGAGATCTGGAGGCCTCCCAGATGACAGTCCATGTCTCGAAGTCTACCTGACCCCATAACCAGAGCTACGATAATCTGCAGGCCTTGGTGTGTTGTACCTTAGCACTGCGAGAAGCTGATGCACATCTGAAAATTTCTCCTCCCTGTCTTCGAAATCCACACGGGGTGCAGCAAGCGATGAGCAGATCGTACCATGATGACTCCGTCTTGAAAGCCAGGGGCTCCGCGACATGACAGACGCCAAAACGGCCCGAGAATTATGTCAGCAGGTTCGAATTAACGCTGATGAGCCAAGACGTTCAAGTGAGTTGTGACGGATGGCCGATGGCTATTGGCGGTTAGCTGGCCTGGGCTAGGGTTCTCCAGTCAGTCTCGGAAACGGGCCTCTGAATGATACGGGCGTGCCGGGAGCCTCCAGAAGGGCCCATATGGCCTGCGTTGATGCAGCTTAGGTGAGTCGAGGTGAGCGCAGGCGAGGTTCAGCCTGCCTCGCCAAAGACAAGGCTGGTTCAGCCAAAGCGCGAGCTGGAAGCACCCTCAAGTACCCAAGCACTCAAACTACGCCTAAAGAGAGGCGCATGAGCCCTGCAAGCTGAGGTTGCCTCATCCTCGCTTCCTGCCAGGTGCCGGACACCAAAACGGTGTATGCGGCCGATAATACGGGAGTCACGGGTACCTAGGTTGCCAAGGTGGACGGGCGAGAGATTGTCGCCGTTGGCGCGATGCACAGGCGCACAGGCGGACAGGCTGCCGTAGACAGCATCCCCGGTCCCGAATGTGCGGTGCCCGTCAGCCCGTCAGCCCGTTTCGATTAGCCGCAGTCGGGGCAGGGGCCAGCGGGCACGCCTGGCACGGAGCAGGACGGGCCCCAAGCCGACATGAGTGGGCGGGCTGAGGGACTGACGATGGGGATTTTGAAACTGACGCGAGTGGCACGCGTCAACTGTCTCCGTAGTCCTGGCGGTGCTGGATCCATGGATCGGCTGCCCTCGAGCTCTAGGAAACCCCGGCTCCGAGAGCTCATTGGATTGGGATATCTGGAGAGACCAGTCCGGAGACGACACACCGACTTTACGTTGGCCATCCTGAGCAGTTGTTTGGTTGAGGAGGTGGATTGGGTCCCCACGACGGGCCGCATAACATGCGGCCACAAGCAGTAGACGCTGGATCTCAAGACTGGCCGATTGACCAAACAAGACGCGCCTACTGTTTGGGTTTTTTTCTCTCTCTCGCGGCGGGTCTTTTCATGCGCGCCCAGCCACCGGATTTTATTTTTCTTGTCCATGGTGTCTTGACGTGCATGACTATGGACAAGTTCCAACTTGTCGGAAAGCGCGAACAAGTGACAAAGAAAACCAGAAAATAAACAGGAAGAAGGGGAGGATTCGAAAAGGATACGCGACGTCAGATCGTGCCACTGACGCGTTCCGGCATTTTGTCGCCTGATTTGCCAGTAGAGGGCTGGCTCCATTTGGTACTGCATATTAATCCGTATTGCGTGCTGTGTCTGTACAGATTGTGGGATGTATGTAGTGTGTCAGTGTGTGTGTGTTATTAGTAGCAGCAACTTGTGTGGCGGAGCAGGAGGAGAGCAAACGTCAGGAAGGGGATTGATTATTACTGGATCAACAATGATAGTCGACGTTCCCGTGATGAAACTGAAGTCTCCGAGGTAGACCACCTGTTACCTAATCAGAGAGAGGGGGGGTACCTACCGTACGTAAAACCCAAGCACTAAGCACCAAGCACCAAGCACCCTAACCCTTCTATTGACTACCTACCTACTACAGTACCTAGGTAAATTGCTGCATTCCATAGGTAACACACACCCCCCCCCCCCAAAAAAAAAGCCTTACACTAGGTAGGTAACTGCTACCAGTTGACACTGCTACTCAACCCCACCTTACATACCACAGTAGTACGGATCCGTCCGTACAGATCTGTATTGTACATTATTATCATTATTACCATTACCCATGAAGCCAACCAACGTCAACTTTTCAAGTTTAGAGTTCAATCGCCCAGCAGCTACAAGTTGTCAATGCCGCAGAATCGGGACCACGGCCCTAATGGCTTCAACTGTATTTACCTACGAACGTACATACACACATGCCATCGTCGATCCCGTTCATGCTCCGAAATGGGGAGTCATCGGGCCCCATTGCTTATCGAGGATATCGAGGATCATGACTCTTGTTTCTATTGTATTCCGCAATCCCGCAGTCCGCACACAGTCAGTCAGCCAGTCAGTCGGTATCTCTTCTTGAGCCCTGCGCCGGCAATCACGCTCTATTGTTTGAGCCTCATTGGCAGCTTCTTCGATACGAGTGGGACCACAAGGATCCTGTACATACAGCATAGTACAGTACTGTGGTAGAGGATACGAACAAAGTCGATGCCGGCCGATTGTCGTTGTACGGAATACCAGCTACCAGTCGAGCCGCTGGCCAACGGTGCCCTGGGACTGGGACGCAATTCGAGATCCAAGGCACGGGATTCGAGGCATTGAGAGCAGTCGCCGAGCAATGGGATGCTTCCCCCCGCGCCCCAGCAAGACCGGTGCCTCCTACTGGGCGGCAGGACGTGCACAAGATCGTTGCTAAAAAGAGAAGAAGGGTCCCGGGTCCCGGACGGGAATAGCTTCTAGACCCGGGAGCAGCCTAGCTTAAATGGGCGAGCTCACGGGGTTATCGTCCAGGCATAGGATGTGGCTTGCGCCTGCTTCTGCCTCTGGGCAACTCTGGGCCTCTGGGCTCCGCTGCCTCGATATCACAGGTCACTGGTTGGCCTTGACCTTTGGGCAGAAATCACCTCTCGCACAACGGCCGTTGATACCCAACCTACTGCAGGGCTGGAGCCTCTCAGCCAGTCATCCTGCTCCAAAACTTTTGGGCCTTGCAGGGTCCCCAGAGGACGGCTACGGTACAGCAGTGGACTGTTTCTGGTTTTGTTGCCCTCTTCTCATCGAGCCATCCTAGCCGTCGGCATCTTTTGGGAACCTCTTTCTCTCCCAAGTCTCCCTGATGAACCCTGACTTGTCATGATTGGCCCGCCAACAGCCACACAAGACACAGCACAACCACCGTTATCCCGTAATGAATTTCAGCATAGCATGACATTCTAGAAGGCGGTTATTGCGGGCTATGGGTATGTGGGCACAGGTACTCCGTACTCCGTACCTCTCCCCAGATTCCGTCAGCGATCTGTGATTTGATCTCGGATCGGGAGGACCCTGGACTGTGACCGGTGGTGTCTGTGGGCACTTGGTCATCGGTCATCGGTCATCGTCCACTGCGGCGCCCGTTGGCCTGCCCACATGTGAGCTCGTTTTCCTATACCTAGCCCACCATCAGGACATTGCTTACCTAGGTGAAGGCAGTCTAGGGCAAGCCGCCTTATCAACAGAAACATGCGCACACACACACATACATACCAAACTATGCTGCACCATCACGGGTTTGCAAGCGAAATCGCCGGGGCTGGCTGTCTTGTATCGCTCTGGGCAACATTCTTTGGCGATGGCGTCCATGAACGCGAACCCAAAGCTTTTAGTACGGCTTAGCTACGTAAAACACTCAAGCCCTTGCCTGGAGCAGAAAGGCATGGCCCAGCGGTGAACGCCACAGCCATTAGGTTTGGCTGTGGCTGCTGCCGGGGTGCTTCTGCCATGCCCATGTTTCACGTTGGACATCTTCAACTCCCAAGACATTCGTTTTCAGAGGTGTGTCGGGCATGGTGATTGAGCCTCACCTGCACGGATCAACATCCTATTCATCCATTCAAGCTGCCCCTGGGTAATGTACGTGATGAGTAATTTTTGCTGATAACGCCCGGGTCCTGTATCATATGGTGTCTTCCGGTCTTTTGGCCTATGGCGGCCCCGGTCATCATCTCATTTTCCGGTGGGCCGATAAACCTCTTGTCCAGATGCCGGTTACTTGATCAGTTGGTGCCCAGGCAGAGAACGAGAAGGTCCTCCGTATTGTGTACAGCCTGGATAGGAAGAGAGATACTTGCAGCAAAGAAGGCAGAAGTACAAGCTACTACCGTACAAGAGGATTCATCGCGGCACGCCCTCCTGAACCCACTCACAGTTGCTGGGGAAGAGTTGAGCAAACGGGAACTTGCTGGACGGTTGAAACGGACTCCCAATCAAGAAGAGCCCTTGGCCTCACAGTCTTGACCAAGATACTGTACCGACCGGGAACTACTCCGTGCCCCCGGCTCATGCCTCTGGCTCCAAGGGCTCCAAGGGCTCTCCACCTCCCAGGGTACGTACCGTTTTTTTCTCTACCCAACCGTGCCAACCCTTCCACCACCCTTGCACATACATCTTTCTCTTCCCACCAAAACACCCACTTGCTCTCTGTCAGTGCAGAGCTTTCGAGGGGGTACAAATCCAAGCTGCCCCTCCACCGTCTGCTCACCTCGTCTGTCAACATTCATAAAGAAGATCATACGCATATGTAAGGGTAGCAACCATCACCATCAGCATCCGCATTACAACCGACCGCTTTGCCTCTTCACACTCATCCAACCTTGTCTTTTCATCTTGTCTCGTTAGACATCCTCACCATCTATCTACTACGGTTGACTCGCTTGGTTCGAGTCCCACGCAGAAGAACGACGGAACGACACACGACTTCAACTTCCCCTCCTCAGAGTCTTGACCCGGACTGTCTTTTCCCGGCCAAGACCATTGCACGACATCAGCAACAGCAGCAGATATTGCAGCAGTTGCACCACAACTCTCTCCGCGGCAGTACGATTGCCGTATATACCGAAGGCCGAAAAAGCCTTCGAACCACCGGGACGATTCCCCAGAAGTCAACACAGCGAGCGTGGTTAGTATTCAGCTACTATTACCCCCCTTACCTTCTTCTCTCTCTCTCTCTGTGTATCCCTCTGTCCCATTGCCAATTACCTTCCTGCACTCATCACTATGCTGCCTGTAATACGTTTCTGTTTTTCTTTGTGTGTATCTCTGCTCGGCCTTGAACTCTCTTGTTTTTCTGCGGTGCCGGGGCTGGACTCGTTCGGACCCTCTGTGGTTCTGGCTCTGGTTCTGGTCCCTGGCCTTCTCCACTACGGACTACTTCTTATCAGGGTTCCCTATCCACCTGTTCGCCCTCCTCCCCCTCGCCTGTTGCTCTTTTCCCCAGATTATCAACACCCCTCTTCTGTCTTCCGTTCCACAACCTTTTGCATGCTCTTTGCATATTCAAGGAAACCTCGAAAGACTCAAGCGAGTGATAGACCTTCGCGGAGTTTTTCATTACACAAGAAATCCTGTGGTTCCCCGGGAAATTTCGAAACTTCCCACATATACTTCTCTCTGCCCGTCTCTGAGCCCGGGGAATGGTAGAAAGAAACAAAACCCACACTCTAAATCCTACACTTGCACCGAGCCACTACCCGGAAACTTCCAAAAATAAAAAGTCTGCGATCGCCCTTCACCAAGATTCCACGCTTCACCGCTCTGTCTCTCACAACCAGCCAGCCAGCCAACCCACCCAAGACTAACATAAGCTCAACACCACAGACAGTCCGTCTTGTTCTCGGCACACTTTAGGGATCGTCATCCAGATTCACTCAGATCCCAGAGACCACCATGGTCTCGGCACTTCAAATGCAGAATTACTATCGGCAATCCGCCCTGGCGGTAGACACGCACGCCCAGCAGAAGTACTTCGAGGATGATGACTGCATATTAGACGACAACATCCTTGACCAGAGCGCAATAGACTCTGGACTCGAGATGTCGCCAAATATGGCAGACAGCAGGAGGGAATCCTTTGCTGTGTCTTCTACCTTCTTCTCCCCCAAGACCGAGACGTGGGCTGCTGTTGAAATGGAATCGAACTCCTCTCAGATGTCAAACAACCCCTTCATGGAGCCTCAACAACCTCAAGCACAACATCTACACAGCAACAACCCCTTCCTCCGCATGGACCAGCATCAACATCAACAGTCGCAGCAAACTCAGCCATTCATCCCTCAGCCCACCAACCCCTGGTCTATGAGCAACTCTGGCTCCTGCACCCCCATGGCACACTTCGATGGTCTCCCCGCAGAATACGACAGCAACGCTGGTCTCCCCTTTCAACGGCCTCAAATACAGGGTCAGACTCCATTCACCAACCCGGCGCACCAGGTCTCCATGTTCCCGAACGTCAATGGCCACCCCATGCAACAGTCTGCCTCGAAGGACGGTTGGATGTCCAACATGAAGGACCCCAAGAACAGCAGTCCTACCATCAGGTCGCACAACGAGTTGAGAAGGGGAGATGGTATTCGCAAGAAGAACGCCCGCTTCGACATCCCAGCTGAGCGCACCCTGAACAACATTGATGCCTTGATCGCCCAGTCGACCGACGATGCGGAGATCAAGGAGTTGAAGCAACAAAAGCGGCTGTTGCGCAACAGACAGGCGGCGTAAGTCAAGGTGACAATCCCCCCGAAGGACATGCGCTTTTACTGACACTTGCTTTGTAGACTCGATTCGAGACAACGAAAGAAGATGCACACTGAGCGGCTCGAGGACGAGAAGAAGCAGTTCACGGCCATCATCGGCGACATGGAGTCAGAGATGGACCAGTTGCGCCAGCAGCTCGAGCACATGATGCACGAGAGGCAGCAGGATGTCCAGGTCATCGAGCAGCTCAAGTTCGAAAAGGAGGAGATGGTCCGCACCCACACTCTGGAGACCGGCGACCTTCGCAAGAAGGTCAGCGTCCTAACCAACCACGTCCAAGCCCTCGAGGGTGCTGCCATGTCCCAGCCTAGCAACATGCCTCACCAGGCTTTCCATGGCGCACCCTTCGGCGATATGGATGGCATCACCATGGACGGATCTTGGGACAACATGAACCTGTTTGGCTCCGACTTCCCCATGGAGCAGGCCGAGGTCAAGCAGGAGATGCAGATCGTCGCCACCAAGAAGCCCGAGGTCACCATCCCTGCCGACGTCGAGAAGCCTGCGACTCAGGGAGGCCTGCTCTTCATGCTCTTCCTTGTCGGCGCTTTCGTTCTCTCAAGCCGCCAGCCCAACATCCCCCGTGTCTCGGAGGATGTTCGTGCTGCGTCAGCTTCTATCCTCGAGAACGTGCTCAAGGACGCCGGTGTGGCCCAGTCTGCCTCTGGTAGCCTGGGTGCTGCGATGGCTCCCCAGCCCTCTGGCACTTCTTGGGCCTCGGCACCCACCGCCTCGATGCCCGTTCTCGGCAACGGCCTGGACGGCGTGGCTCCTTCCATGCTTGGTGACCTGTCAGACAGCCTCACCCAGCCGACCCAGGAGCAGCAGAATGAGCAGCTCTTCGGCCTGACCCCGGCGCAGTATGAAGGTGTGACGTCGCAGGACTTTATGCAGCACGCCCCGACTGAAAAGCCTACCAGTCAGGGCAGGAGAAACCTCGCGCAAGCCCTTGCATCCATGCGATCCGACAGCAAGGCGGAGGTATACACGCGGTCCCTCCTCTGGGAGCAGATTCCCGGCGACGTTGTACGCACGTTCGCAAAAATGGTGGCAGAGTGCAACAATGAGGACAACAATGCCGCAGCATGAATGATGAAGTAACGACACCTTCACGACGACGACTCGATCACGACAGTACACAAAAGACATGTCCTCTACATCTGCTTGTTATATGTCGTTTCATTTTACATATACACTTCTTCGACGCGCCCCCGCGCAGCGACTACACACTGTGCTCACGCACACCCGAAGATTGTCTATCACCGACTTTTCACTCGACACAGCCGAGTTTTTTTATTTTTTTTTTATCTGGGAGCGAGTTTTTTGTTTTGTTTTGTTTTGTTTCTTTTTTCTCTATTTCTGTCTGATTTTGTTTTTCTCCTTGGTTTTATCAGCGAGTGATTTTTAGCAGGCGAGCGAGCGATTGATTTTACAGTGCCTTTTATTTCCTGTTGCATTTTGTTGTGTTTTAGGTCATGCTGTTTCATGTCATTGGGATTGGGATTATCCGGCGGTTCGGTTTTGGGCTGGTGGTTTCTCATCTTGGTAATGGCAGTGCGCCGAACATTTCACTTGTTGCATGTGGGTTGGTTGGGATACGGGACGTTTACTTGTCTGTTCAAAGAAACACGGCATCGACAGTACAGAGCCTCGAGGAAACGACTTTTGGTTCTCCTCAGCAGAGTCCCCAGATCGAGATTGGCATATTTCGGATTTCGTTATTTTCCTTCTTCTCTTTCCATTTCATTTTTCCTTGGACAAAGACCAGATTTCCCCTTTCGACCAGGGAGGGAGTACAACAGACGATGTGAACGATACTTTCATTTGTTATTCCTACTTTTGGCTCGTACTACAGCGGAAAAGCAAGAGCAAGGCAGCGGGACGGACTGTTTAACACAGAGCCTAACTCGACCGTCTCACGACAAAACCGCACACTCGTTCAAACCGAAGATTTTCATTTGTCACCGGGTTTTCAAACTTGTTATTTCGTGTGGGATGGTCAGTGAGCGGGGAAGGAGGGCAGGCGGCAATTTCATTATGAGACAGACGGATGATTATGAGGCGAGATGGATGATGAACCTGGGTTGAGACGAAATGACTGTACGGTTGGGACTCAGACATGATGGGCACAAAACCGGGGAACACATGAAATGCCATGGACGCGGATGGAGGATCGGCTTCTACCCCAACACGACTATAGACGTTGTGTTGGGTGGTATTTTGGAATTGGGATTGCACTCTGGGACGAATGCACTTTCCGATGATGACGAACTTTATGTAGCTAGACACCAGAGCTGATATGACACATGGAACCCCCAACTTCTTCTCTGCCTCCATGCTTCCATCCATCTTGTATGGTCTAAATATCCAGTGCGGCGTGAATACCTGTAGACATACGTGGTCCCCTCCCCCCTGAGCAGTCCTCCCGAGGATTACACCGTACAACAGAACCGTAGCATTCGTATTGATCTAGCGACCTTCTAAACCAGGTCCTTCAGTTCCGTTGCACAACTACGTATGTCAATAACTGCAAAAGCCCCCCATTCATGGCGCCTGAGTATTGCCAGAATAGGCAGTAAGAGACACGCGGTCCAACCCACCATGTCTCACTCCCTTGATAATCCACGTTTTCCCAGGTATACTAATAGGACTAACTACCGTCTACGGGCCAGCAAGTATTCTAGCTCCGAAGATAATAGGGGCGATGTCTTAGACAACGGTCAGGGAAAGACGACAACGGTCATCGCCGCAGCCGAGCGCGGCACGCTCATTGGTCCTGTTTCACTCAAGCAGGATTTATAGTGTGAGCACAATCGGCAGTTCCATGGGTTGGGGATGTTCTTTTTCCATGCTCCATGTATTAGCTATCTATCCGGCAGGTGAGTGGGTGAAGACAAGAGAGGAAGAGTAAGCCAGTGAGTTGAGTTGAGTGGTCTTGTCGGTGTGCCCAAGCCAATCTGTCGTGCCAAAGAAGAAGGAGGGCTCACGTTGCATCATGTTGCAATCGGGGAAGGGCGGCGCCGGCCTGCCACTCGTTCGGTTAGGGGATATCTGGACCTGGAGAC
The DNA here is from genome assembly GCA_016508685.1 of Cytospora piceae. Taxonomy (NCBI): domain Eukaryota; kingdom Fungi; phylum Ascomycota; class Sordariomycetes; order Diaporthales; family Cytosporaceae; genus Cytospora; species Cytospora piceae. The sequence goes on along the minus strand of JADMLE010000011.1, from coordinate 4,091,763 downwards.
GTAGGTGGGAGACGGGGCGTAGTACAGATGACCTTGGAATACGCCTGAGCTAATGTGCCTTTCGCATAGATCGAGAAGTTCCCCCTGGAAAAGGGAACTCCGTTTAGACCGATTGTGTGGTATTGGGCATCAAGAAGCCGTCAGATGAGCAAAGAGCAACGCACGGGTTTACAGGGGGTGGTAAAATGGTCAATCAGGAGAGGTGAGATAGGCTACGTGAATATCTCCGAGGGATTCAATGTTTACTTCATAAACATCAAAGCAGGGATATTTCCCACACATTTTCCACAACTTGAATCTCGATCCTGCGCCTCGATGCTTCCCCTTCTGCCCACAGGTGGCCAACGAACCTCTGCTCGACATTCCGAGAGCCTTGCTCGGCCACTTCGGCGCTCACATAATCTTCCCCGGCTTCCCGTATTCTGCAACTAAGACGTCCATATGATGGATGTTTCCTCTCATCCAAGCATCTCTTGTTTTAGAGCACTTCCTCGTAGCACAAACACCGCCGCGAGACTCGGCCCCGAGAGGGAGCAGTACGACAGAAACATCGAACGATCGGGTCGGACTGTGCTTCAAAGTTCAGCGTCCACTGGTCCGTCGAAACAAAAACAACGATCAGAATAAGTCCGCCTTGTTTTGGAAGACGACAGCCGCGTGACGTTGAGTATCTCCCCTCCTTTCGTCCCTCAAACCCGCTTGGACACGATGTATTGTAGGGTCTTTCATTGAAAATGCTGCCTCGCCATGGGGGCCAGACAATGCCATAGGTGCATGTTCATGATGTATAGCCCCGTATAAGCCCTGACGCAGACTAAGTAATCAGTCTGTGCCCCCCCGTGAAATAGAACATGTAAGCCGCTGCCGTCTCCGTTCAGCTGATCTAAGTGGGCTGCGAATCATGACGATGCCCTCCAAGATTAAGATCCCCCAAGAGGCGCCAGTCAGATGCTGTACATGTAAGAATGCGGGACATCAAATGTTTTGCTGGCTGAATGATGCCAACCAAGTGCCCTACTCGGCAATTATCTACTTCTCGACCCGCCTTCGATGCTGACCACCATGCAGAACCTCGGACGCAGAGGCATATCTCCCCATTAGGCAGTGCAGCCGGCGGATCTAAGGTTCTGACGTCCGTAAAGACCTGTCAAGCTGTCAAGATCGCCAGGAAAGTGGCTGTGAATGGGAGACCAGGTCCTCCCAGTCTGGCCAGTAAAAGAAGAAGACGGTCGTACAAACTGGCGATGCAAAAAGCTGATCACCAGGCGAAAGGCCGAACTTCACTGGTTCATGACCACACTATGCACTGGACACACAGATGTAGGGAGCACCCGAAGTGCAACCATCATTGTAACAATATCTGTAACGGTATTGTGTATCCCAAAAAAAGCCGTGCTCCCGCAAGCATCCTATCACAAGAGACACCGGGGATAATCAAAGATGTCGCTCACAGCAGCAAAATGACCCCATGATCCTGTTCGCATAAGCCACTACTCCCCAGACGAAACCTCATGCTTTCCAACCTCCCTATGCCCTCTTCCTCCGCGGCCCCAGCTGCAGTGGTAGCTCGGTCGTTGCATGTTTTTGAAGAAAATGCGGATGTCTCTTCTAGGCCCGCGAATTCGGACTTATTCATCCCTTTGGAGCACCTTCCGTCGTACAGCATGATAAACGAACGGCCGCACCAGTACTACCATTGCGAGGCCTGGTCGAGCAGTGAGTCCAAACTTGCTGAAGCTAACGCCGACAAACGGCATCCCCCTCGGGTGTGAGTCCGGCTCCATACAGGCACAGCCGGACTCACACCCGCTCCCTTCTCATCTCGTTGTGCAACCGCCGTGCTCCCTCTGTCAGACGGGAACAATTTCTGTTTGCCGTATATAGAGTGTTTCCAGGAGGCTGTTCAGCCTCGGTCAGGGGCTGCAGAGCAACGGAGTCACCGCCTGATCTCTATTTCTTGCCGTGCTTGCCATTCTCCGGGTTGTATTTGTCTTTCCAAATCCTGGAATCTTGTGTTAGTGTCGATGTTGCACTCGACCGTGTAGTTGCTCAATGGGGACGAAAACAATTTGCTTTTGCGCTGACGGGTCTGATCGCGACCAATGAGCGACACTTCGTCGACATGGACGACAATTACTCCTCATGTCATATGATAGTATTCTCGGGGGAAGAACAAGAGGAAAACCGATTGGGCTGATCTGGAGTGGATACACCCAGCTTCTGCACTGCGCAACACGGTTCGGCAGCACGAGGACCAGTGAGGTGCAAGTGAGGCGACATGCGCCGGGATTCGCATTGGGGGCCAGTGAAGCACTTGTAGGCCTATCAGGGGCTTCGCGCGCCAGTCATCTGCGACGAGCACCATGCATGTTGTAGACACAAGCGAAAGGGCTGGTCCGGCCTGCTTTCCGGCCGGCCGGCCAAACAAAAGACCGGAAGAGCCCGTGAGGCCCTTCACATGTCGACATGTTGGCATCAGTTGGGCTCGGGGGTGCGCATTTCGGGAAGTGCGCGCGGTCTCGGGCATTGGAGGGGACGGAGGAAACGGCCCCAGTAACTTACCATGTATTTCCCAACGTCTTATTGCCGTTTTTCTCAGCCAAACGGTAGTACTTGGCCGATGAGTACTGTGAAAGGGAGCAACATGTCAGCCTCATGTGCATTGTGTCCGGGATCATGCAGCCGCATAAAAAGTGCTTGAGCCTTGCAGCAAGACCTGACTTCCCATGGCAGGCAGGACAACTCATTGATGCCCAACAGTGAAATCGATCGATCGAAAACCATCACGATTCGCAGTCGGGTCCTCTACCGTTCAAGGGACGCCACGCCAGCCACAGTTATGAGGCTTGTGTCTTGCCTGCAGTTACCAGTCCAAAGATAGACAATTGACTCATCACAATAGATGTCTAGACAAGCTCAAGGAAAGATGCTCACCTTGTCCTTCTTGCAGCCAAAGCCCTCCAAGTAGCACCAAGCAACTTCGTTCATGGCATCTAGTCGAAGCAAGCGAGTCAGCTTCAGGGGGCGATTGGGCATTGTAGAAGATCCCCTCAAGACTGGACTTGACTCACCAGTGTCACCCAGATTTGCGGCTGTTTCGTAGTACTGTCGACATGGCATAGTCAGTTACAACCGCTGCAGACGTCAAGATACTTCCACAACAAGGTCATGGCGTTCATCTACGCCACACCACATCGATCTTTCTTTTCGGCTGAGGCGCAAGGACGAAAAAAACAGCAGTGCAGGCTTGCCCGGCTGCCTCCTTGTGTTCCACCTCTGCTCCGTAGACTCCCCCCCCCCCAAAACGAAAGTTGCGGTTGAATCGAGGCCTGACGTACCTGCTTTGCAGCAATTGGATCCTTCTCGATGCCCCAGCCATGGCGGAAGCAATTGGCCAGCTCGAAGATGGCTAGAACTAACTCCCCCTTGGCTGCGCCGCCTTTCTTGAGACCAGCCTGCAGGGCCAAACTCTCGACGTCGGCGGCATTTTTCGCAGCCGAGGATAGATAGAAAACTGCCTTTTCAGGGTCGGGCTCACAGCCCCAGCCATGCCTGAGTACACCAGTCAGTTGATTTTCCTGGAAAATGCAGTAGGGGTTGGGCATGGAGTAAACAGGGTCCCCTAAAACAGAACAAGGGGAGAATTCAACGTGTGGCGCTCGCGACTAGACGAATTCAACTCTCAGGGAAGTTGTTCTACCCCGCGGACAGAGGCAGCAGCCCAGCAATCATTCGTCCGGCAAACAGCTCCAGGTGGACTTACCTCAAAGCAAGACCATATAGCACCTGGCTCAGCGGATTATTCGCCCCCTTTGGTTCGGCCAATATGCCGAAGAGCCTCGTCGATTCCCTCAAATCGCCGTCCTCATGCAGCCTTATAGCCTCTTGAATATCCGCATCGATAGCCGGCGAGCTCGCGGTGCCGGGTTCCGGTCTCCCGTCACTCACGATGCGCATGCCCGCCGTTGCGCCCTGTATGGTATCCGACGGCGGTGTCGGCGGCCGGCCCCGGTGCAGCTCGCTCTCGTTGGCCGCCTTGGCCAGCATGGTGGCGCGCTTCTCCCATTGCAATTCCGCAGCCGTCTGGTCTCCTTCCCGTCCATCCGCTGGGACGACGATTTCGGGTAAGTTCTGGGGCACATGTTCGGAACTAACAGGGCCGCGCCTGAACTGTAATCGCTGGGATATGCGGCGGGCGGGCGAGTGTTTCTCGGGGAGGCTGCTATTCCTACTCGAAGCCGAGGATCCCCTAGACCGGGACCAGAATGCGTCGGACAGGCGGCGAGGCTGTGAGGCTCCTCCTCCTCCTTCGGAAGGTTGGGCATCGCTTGCGCTCAGGTAGTTCACATCCTCGTGGCTCCCGCGCAAGCTGTTCGGGTCGCTCGGCGGATGTATTATCTCCTGTGTGTTCGTGTCTGAGCGGATAAAGGTAAACTCGGGCGCCTGTAGGCTGTCCACGGCGTCTTCCCTCCTGTTCTCGTCGGAGTCTTCGATCTTGTCCTTTTTCTTGAGGATGTCTCGTAACCCCATGTTTGAGACTGTGGTTGCCGATCTGCCTATACAGGTTGTTTATATATGTAAATAAGTAACACAGTGCCCCAGTGCACCTGAACGGACGGTGGAACAAGGTGAGTCGGCCGGGATCTTGAGATCGTCGCGGGTATCCGGATTCGGAAAGGCAGGGAGAAATGGGTGCAGATGGTTGAAGGAGGACGGCGTCGGTTGTTTGTCGATCGAGTAGGCTGATCTCAGAAGGCTTTTGATCCAACAGCGTCGAGTCCTACATACATAGCCAAGGTTTGTCTGCAAGGGACAGCGACTCGATAATTTAAAAGGAGAGCATGGGTAATGGAACAAAGAGACGATCACCTCCCCACCCTTGGACCCTTGAATATATTAATAGAGCATAAACTTCCAAATCTCAAACCCAAAGGGTCACGTCGATGCTTGGGGACGGAGCTTCAAGCGCCTCTGAAGTTTATAGCAAAGCGAGTACGTGTTTCGCTTTGCTCGTCTTAACTCGTCAGCTCCTCGAGGTGTTTGGTTGGCTGAACGGTCGTTGTCAATTCATGACGAGAGGGGAACCTTGGAGAGATAGAAGCCATGATGTGACGCAGGTTGGTGACGCCTCGGCGCATCCACAGCGGCGCAGAGCAGTCTGCACAGATACGAACGGCGTTAAAGTTGACAGGAGTAAGGCTGAGTGGCGCATTGTGTCTGTTCCTTCCTTCTTCCTTCCTTACCAAGGATCTAAGGAGGCTGGCTTCCGTGGGCCTTCGCAGTGGCTCAGAAATGATGACAGGCTTCCATCGACGGACGACTCGTTCGATTGTTGTTTGGTGGTACGGATTACTCCGTATATAAGTAGTGGAGAGTTATTTGCAGCTGCTTCTAGGCTTGGGGGGGCCTGGGCCATCATTGACCCCGCCCAAGGTCAATCCAATTGATTGTTCATTTCACTCAGGGCTCACAGGTGGTGAACAACGCCCAAATGTTCTGCAGATCATGATAGGATTGGTACATGTAGCTTCTATATAACTTTCAGACTATGAAATATAAGCACATACGACCATACCCAGCGGAAAATTCGGGATCCCGTCCGCTCTCCCATAGACAAGCCGCTGAGGGCTGGATTAGTAGTTGGGTCGGTGACGACCAGCGAATACCCGGTGTTGTATGTTCATTTTTGCTTATGTTGCTTTTTTGGACCGCTTTTGCATTTCTTTTATTCTTCTGATCCTTTTAACTATCAGACGGGTGATAATCACAGTTTCAGAAGCAGAGAAACGGGTCGACACGGCCCTTCATTATAGATTAATCTTAATTTTTAACTCTAAACTCCAAAGACAAGGGGTTCTATCAGAGAACTCTTATCCAGGCTCCGTTTTATGATAGAGTCACGGCCTGAATTTATTCAGGGGCTTTGGAAGGCTCGAATGAGACCTGTATTTGTTTCACCAGGTGAGCTGTTGTGGACCCCAAATCACTTGTCGCTTTTTGTGTCGCGGTCACTGGCAAAAGCATTTGTTCATGTCATACGGTGTACATCTCCTGGTCAATGAATCCTTATTGTTTTGCATAAAGATGAATTCAATCTTGGTAAGTCACCGGCTCGCCTTGAGCACACGCACAAAGAGCCTCGCGTATCATGAGAACGTCCAACCTTCGAAATCATCCACAAACCTGACAGCCGAGGCCAGATACCGCTCATGGACATCACCCCACGTCCTAGCAGCTTCACGCATCGCCCTCACCGCCTTCACGAAGTGCGTATCCGTAGCCCACTGTCCGTTGATAGCTTTGTCCTCAACGTAAGCCCATGTCTTTTGCGCCGAGCCCTCGGGCCACGGCACATAGTCCGGGTCAATCTTGGGCCTCAACTCCGCCATGTATGTGGACACCGTGAACAGCCACCACTGCCGCACGAGCGGGATGTGGAACTTGGTCGGGATGAGGGGTAGGAGGATGCGCACGGCGTGGCTGGCAGTGAGGAGGTGCACCATCAGGAAGTTGTACGAATGGGTTCCCGGTGCGACCGTCGCAACGAGCAGCGCCGTGGCAGCCTCCTGGCTCTCCTTGAACCGCCTAACCGGGTCGTCGCCCAGCCTCCAGGCATTCCAGTACTCCATAACCAGGTCCTCGTGTTTGTCGAAGAGTATGTCGACGTTTTCGAAACCGTCTGACTTTTTCAGTAGGCCGTCGAGCCTGCTGTCGGCTCTGATCTTCTCGAGCACCTCCAGCGGCGACGCGGAACTGAAACCTCCTTTGGGCGGTGGTCGTGTGTACTGGGGCTCGTCGAGGTACTTGTGCATGGAATTGTACTGCGTGGCCGCCAACGCCAACGCCTCCATAGCAATCTCCTTATTGTCCAACTCGTAGGCGTAGCCCAGATGGATCAGCGGGTGTCCCAGGCCTGCTATCAGGTTATTCCCCAGCGGCGGGCCGCCGTCCGAGTTACCCCAGACATACATGTCAACGACCTTCTTCCAGTCCCATGACTGAGATCCCAGCCGCCTGCTGACCACTCGGTCCTCGAAGAAGTCGATGTAGGCCCTCTGGTAATGTTTGTCGCCTAGGAAGTCCCGCCAGTCGTCCTCGACGATTTCTGCAGGGCTGTCGGTCCATGGTTCGAGATCTTTGGCATCGTGGGAGTAGATGGTGTGGAGCTGGTCGGGGGAGGCGCCGAGCAGGTAGGCGGAACCTAGAATGTGTGGCATGTGATTGTGGAACTGTAATGAGTGGTAGACAATGGCATGGTTTGTATGATTTGCCCGGAGCAGATGCTTCAGGGTTCGAGGTCGTTTTTCGGGGGCACTTTCAATCTTGTGGACTTGGACAGACTCGAGAGGGATGGCTTGATGGTTGTCGGAGCCCCCGAGTTGGCCGCAGATGAAGGACAGCATTTTAGATACTGCTGGTCCGTATGTAGGTAGGTGGAAGAGCCTGGGAGAAGGGATGTGACGTGGATGACGATAGTAGAAGAAGAAGGAAGAAGAAACCAGAGTATCGTGAAGTTGCAAGGTTGTTGTTGTCGTTGGAAGAAGTGGCGAGCTTCACTGTCCCTCAACAATTTGGAGCGGTTGATTTCCTCGGATCATCAGTCGACGCGACCTAACTTGTGAGACTCGACTCAATTTAGTCTAAAATATCGATGACATCCTTGCCTCTCACCTTTTTGATGTGTGTGCCAAAAGATTGGGATTCAGGGGGCTTGCTGTCCAAGTTATCAATGAGTAGTGATTATGTCTGTTCGGGTGGTCTGGAGGTTGACGTTCGCGATGGTACGGTTTGGTGACAGCTGATGATGATGGAATGTTGAACCGAACATTACCTAAAGTACGAATTAGCTCGGGTATGCTACCCTAGGTAGCTAGGTACCTAGGCAGGTAGATACTGAAGTATGTATGTAGACCCCCACCCCTGTCTTGAGTCTAACAGCAAATGCCTGCCGGGAGAACTTGCCCTGCCCCAACCTTCCGTTTACGTAGGTCATCAACCATTGATACGTACCTACTGCGACAAATAATGTCCAGCTGAATTCAACTCCAACTACTCCCAAGTTCAACTTCAAGACCCACTACCCGTACCAGACACTTTCAAAATGGCTCCGAATGCGATTATTGCCCCGTCAATCCTCTCAGCAGACTTTGCAAAGCTGGGAGCAGAATGCGCAAAGACAATGGACCAGGGGGCTGACTGGCTCCATGTCGACATCATGTGAGTGCAGTGCCGGATGCTCTGGAGAGAGCAAGGGTGTGAATCCTTTCGATTCCCAAACCAAGCTCGAGTGCATTGCTAATCTGTTACCCTTTAGGGACGGCCACTTCGTTCCCAATATAACCTTTGGCGCACCCGTCGTCGCCAAGGTCCGCCCTCATGTTGCCCCTCCCACCACTGCCCACGGCCGCGGCACCTTCGACTGCCACATGATGATCGCCGAGCCCAAACGCTGGGTTAAGGACTTCAAGGACGCCGGCTGTGACCTGTACTGCTTCCACTACGAGGCTGCCTTCTCCACCGCCGCCGAGAGTCCATCCGGCCAGAGCGACCAGAAGACCAACCCCAAGGACCTGATCCGGTACATCCACGACTGCGGTCTGCTGGCGGGAATTGCGATCAAGCCCAAGACGGGCGTTGATGTGCTGTGGGATATTCTGCAGAACTCAGACGAGAAAGAAAGACCCGATGTGAGTCTCCATTTGTCGTTGCAGGTGCGGGTGCTGCGCGGGGGCTAGTATGCTGACTGTTGTTGTCGTGTTCTAGATGGTTCTGATTATGACGGTCGAGCCTGGGTTTGGCGGGCAAAAGTTCATGGCGAGCCAGCTGCCAAAGGTCCAAGAGCTGAGAAAGCGGTTTCCCAACCTCAACATCGAAGTCGACGGTGGACTGGGACCCGGCACCATCGATCAGGCCGCCGATGCTGGCGCAAATGTCATTGTCGCAGGGAGTGCCGTGTTTGGAGCCAAAGATCCTTCCGAGGTCATCACGATGCTGCGTACTTCGGTCAGCTCTAGGAACGGCAACATATGAATATGACAAAACGTTCCTAAAATCGGGCGAGTGTAGATAGATATTCAAAGAGCGAATGAACCTGTTGGGATTCAGTCAACCGACCTGTCTTGTCGGGTTCGCCTGGTCATGACAAATGAAGGTCTATTCAACGTACCTGTAATGTGGTGGCATCTTTTAGGGCTCATCACATCACAATACATCTCAGGTCGAATCCAGGATGATGTTTGCTCGGACCAGCTCCGATCCTGATGCTGTTTCTCTCGCGGACGATCATCCGGGTGTAGTTTCGGTCGTACCATCCGTACAAGACGTGCTGTGGGCAGTTCGGGTCCTCGTAGTCCTCGGGTTGGTCTCTAATGATTCCATTGCCAAAATCGTAGCACTGGCTGAATCCCGCATTTGGAGCACACGGCTGGATTATCTGAAACCATTTGCACCCGCAGCCGCGAGATCTGTAAATCGCGACTCGACACATGGTTTGTGTCAGAAACTGGGTTTTCGAAGTAGGTACCCAGGTTAGGTAGTTGACAGAGTCCGCCGATTAATAGGAGTAATGGACAGAGCAGGTCGACAAATGCGACACTTCGACTTTTAGGTGGCAGATGGAAAGACAAGAGAAGGGGGGGGGGGGTTGTCACCTGTTGTTGATACCCCAGTCCTCCTGCAGACCTTCTGCAGAAGCAAAAGGGGCCCACATGCACCCTACCTAGGTATATAGTAACCTATATAACGGACAATCAGGTTTCCGTACGGAGAATCAGAATGCCCCAGCTAGCAGAAATAGCACATACATAGTAGGCCATGTAACTCGCTGCTGCGACTGTGTATAAGGCTACACACCTACCTAGGTAGTAGCTAAGGTAAACTCAAGTACCGAGCTGCTACTGCTACCACTACGCAAGTTAGCTAACTTGCCAACATGCCAACCTGCTAGCCTGCTAGCCTACTAACCTACTAACCCACTAACCTGCCAGCTAGCTAGCCTACTAAGCCTGCTACTATAACCTTCGAACTTAGCTATATTACTTAGCTGTTCGGACAAAGGTCTTGCCAGTCGGATCGATTAGGCTACGGTTTGGGTCACTTTCGAACAATCACAGAGCAATCGCTCTTTTGCCACTATCCTCTCGAAACCCCCTTAGAAGACGACCGAATAGGTTCCTCGCCAGTTCCCACTGTCAGAAGAAAAAGTCTATATACCAAGACCCCAGCGAAGCCACGATGGGGGTTCACCAGGGCGTGGCCATAGAGCTGGTTTTTGACTTCGATGGTACCATAACGACCAAGGATACCATCGCATCTCTCGCCAAGGCCGCCATGGACTTCCACGTTGGTCGAGGGAGTCCAAGCAATGGGGTGGCATCAGCCCCGGCCTGGGAGCACATCGTGCGGTCATACGTCGAGGACATGAATCACCATGACCATTCTCACGTGGCCCCCAATGGCAAACCACCAGAAAGACCTGTGGATATTGCCTTGGACCGGTACTCGGGTCGCCAACGTCGCCATGTCGAGTTAGCCTCGCTGGCCCGAGTCAAAGATGGAGGCCTGTTCCGAGGCGTCTGGCCCGACTATCTCCTCAGAGCCGGTCAGTTGGACAGGGTGGAATCCCGCGTGTGTATACGCGAAGGCTTCGACTGGTTCTTTACGCAGGCCCAACTACAGAACCATAACATGCACGTTCTCTCGGTGAACTGGTCCGCCGACTACATCAAGGGTGTCCTGGGCAGTTATAATATGACTTCGATCATCGCGAACAGAACCAACCCAGAGGACGGCAGTATCAGCGCAAGCGGTGTTTTCGACGAATGCACTGACAGGGGGCTCTGGCCAGACGCCTTGACCGTAGCCAACGACAAGCTGCTGGCCCTGCAAAACCTCTACTGGCGACGAAAGGCTCTCAAACCTGACAAGGAACTCATATTCATTTACTTTGGTGACTCTACGACCGATATTGAGTGCTTCATGGAGGTCGGCGGCGTGATCATCGCCGACGGTGAGGGCCAGTTACTGCGCCTGTTGCGACAGGATATTGACTATCACGTTCCTCACGTTTCTGAGTGGAAGGAGGGCGGGTTCACCTGCTGGGCTCGTAACTTCAGGGAGCTCCTACAATACGCCTATTTGACGAGGAGGGTTGTGGCAGCTGAGAACAATGCCAGACAAAGACCTCTTGTTGGCCAGTGAAGGCCTCCAGACGCCATAATGGTATTCAAAGCGGTAGTGAGTGAACAAAGACCATATGGCTTGTGCCAGAGCAATCCAGTTTAGCCTAGAGATACTTGTGAATACACACATATATGTGTGTGTGTATATTTCCCATCTCAGTTCTTCAACCTCCCAATTGCGCGTGTAATATCTAGTCATCGACCTCCTACCCCATCGTCTTCAGCTGTGCAGCAGACGGTGTTCTCCTGTCCGGCCACTCATCTTCACCACCAACAGGAGCGCAGGACTCTCTCGGCCACCTTACCAACTACTTCTCAACTCCTTTCGAAACTTTGCTCACGCCCTGGCTGTCTTGCTCCACCCAAGTCCACCCAGCATGTGTTATCACAAGAGGGTGGTCTTCCAATGCAACCACTCATCCTTCGGCAAGATAACCCGCAAGTGCTTCCTCCAGCTCGCCTGTGAGAACGGCGAGTGCGAGTCCCCCTGTGGGAAGCGAGACTTCAACCCCATCCAGAGCATCAAGGTCCAGGTGCTTTGTCACGGCTGCTCGGCCAAGGCCACCGACCAGGTCCACAAGATCGCGGCTATCAAGCAAATGATTGCTGAGGCGAAGGCGAAGTTGAAGGTCGTTGTTAATGTTGGCAATAAGCAATACGCGGGTGATGCGACTAAGAATGAGAACGAGGACGAGGACGAGGACGAGTCGCTCAGTCCGGTGTCACTGTCTTTCTCAGAGGAGTTGGGAGCGGGCACGGTTTCCTCTTCGGCTGGGTCCGAGACTTGAGAAGACAAGCAGAAGGACAAAAGGGATCAGTAGGTTGGCAGCCTGGCTTGTCTCTGGGAACTAGGTCTAGGAATTACCCACGGGTGGGTAGGGGACCCAATTACCTATTTACCCACGGGTACTTAGTCACCCAGTTACCCAGATACCCAGTTACCCACGGGTACCCACGGGTGAATCTTTCCTGGGCCTACTGGGAACGCTGTCTGTCACCAGCTCAGCTTCGTGGCATCGGTAAGTAAAGAACAGGGTAAACTCAAGATTGGTCATGTCCATGTATTCTTCATCTATTCAAGGTTTGTTTGCTCCCTACAGCGCAAACATGGCACTGTTTCCTTATCCTGCTTCAATCGGATTCCGATTCATCATTGTGATCCGAAAACCCCTGGAATTCCTCTTCCGAGTCATCGTCCAACGACACACCATTCGCTGTGCCTTCCACGTTGTCTTCTTCTCCGTCCTCGTCCTCCTCGTCATCGTCATCGTCATCGTCATCTTGCTCCTCAATATCGAAGGTTGCACTGATGTCCCATCGATCACCCTTGGCCTTCTGACTGACATACTTGACAAACCGCAAGGTCCCACTGTCCCTCAGAACAATGGTCAGCTTATTCCATGCCGCAGCCTGGAAGAAAAGGATATTGTCTTCGTCGGCAGAGGACTTGTAAATGGCGGCGTCCTCGTCGTCCTCATCGTCGCCCGCCATGTATACCTCGTGGCCGCCGACTTCTACGGGCTCTTCTTTCTCTTGCTCTTTGGCGGGTGCTTTACCCTTGCCCTTGGATTTGGATTTGGACTTCTTGCCGTTAGTCTGCGCGCCATTGCCGTTTTGCTCAGCTTCGGCTTCGGCGTCCTCTTCCTCGTCATCATCGCCCCAGCCCGGGGTCGGTGTGAAGCCCAGGTTGAGCTCCAGGCGCGGTTTGCCCTCGTGGCCTGTGGCGAGTGTGTAGTCCAGACCATGGCGGAAGCGCCGGGCGAGGAGGTCGCGGCTCTCGATGGTGCTGTTGGTGGCCATGGACAGCCAAGCCCTGAACTGAGGACTGGGCAGGAACTCCTCAATCAGCTCCTTGATGGGGGAATCCTGCTCCTTGTTGCTTTGATCTGGTTGTAAATAGAGGAAGCGGTGTTTATGGGGTGGCTTTGAGACCTTCCAGCCAGTCTGCTTCTCGATCTTCTCGCTTTCGACTGGCAGGTTCTCGGCTTCTTTTTTGGTGACATAATCTTTCAGCCGCGCAATGAACTTCTTGCCTAGGATGTTGGGCAGCGTGATGCTCGAGTTCTCTTCAAAGTGATCCTGCGCCTGCTCCAGGGTATCCGGCGTCAAGTATGTCGGGGCAAGGTATTTGAGCAGGAACTCAATATCGGACTCTTCAAAGTCCTCGAATGTCTTGGCCTCCTCGACGGCAACAGGCTTGGCCTGTGGCTCGTCGTGCTGGTCCGGGTTACCCTGCAACTGCATCAAGCCGCTGTTCTTGGCCTGTGCCTCCTCGGCACCCTCGACGTAGCCCTTCTCGCCAACCTGCGGAATGTGGAACCAGCCGCTGATGGCCATGCGCACTCGTCCGCCATCCTTCTCCAGCTGGTCCTCGGTGCCGGCATAGTACACCTCCTCAACGTCGTGGAAGCTCTCCCCAGGCTGAACGGCAAAGAAGCTGAGCTGGTTCCATGCGGGAGGGATCACCTTGACAACATCCGGACCAGGAGTCTTTGCAATTGCGCCGTCCTTGCCCTCACGATCAAAGTTGGGAAAGAGGCGGAGAGCACCGCCCCACTCGGGCTTCCACGGCTTGTCTGGGTCGGTGAGGTAGAGAATGTAGCTGACTTTCCGGCTGCCGATGACATCGTCGTGGCAAAGTAGGTAGCATCCGGGGGTGTAGACATTAATGGCCATGTCGGTCTTGCGCCCACTCAGGGGTCCGCAGCCGGTAATGTGGGAGACATAGTTTCGGAAGGCCTCTGAGTACATGGCGTCTCGCAGGGCGAGCACACTGGGGAGCTTGGAGAGGGCGTCATCGTCTAGACCGTCGAGGTTGGCCAGGTCACCAGACTGGTGGATCTTGTAGATATCGGTTTCCTTGGGGGTGAAGCTGACATTGTCGCGGATTTCTTCGCGGACGTTGCGCAGCAGAGAGTCGTCGATCAGGCCGTTGATAACGCTGTGCTTGTAGGGAGATGATTCTGCGTATTCGGAGGTGTAGTTGTTCAGGACATCCTTATCGAAGAGACCGCTTCTGAACCTAGACTTGGCTTCATCTTGCGAGAGAGCTGTATCAAAGGGACAGGAAGCCAAGAGTCAGCCGTCTGTACCTCTCAAGAGCTGGATGCGGACGGTTTGCGACCTACTTTTGGAGCGTTTGACTTGCGCCTTCTTGGGTTGTGCTTGTGTTTGTGCCTTGCGCTTCATCTTGCTGGGTCACTTGGTGGGATGAGAGAAGTCGGAAGGTGTGTGAGAAGGTGTGTAGAGTCTGTAATTGCCCTGTTTAAATTGGAATTGAAGAATTGTGTCCAAGATTGCTGTCGGATGGGACATGTATGGGCTGATCAGGTCGACAGGTTTTCCCAGAATGAGGCCATTCAACCGGCAGAATGTTTTGTAAGTGGGACGTGGATCCCTGACCAAGGCCTATTGGGACCGACCCCGGCATTGGTCCCATTGGTTTTAGCTCACCGCTTTTGAGACAGCCCCCCCCCCCTTCGTTCCCGGCGCTCAGGGCCAGCTAACAGGAGCGGCTCAGCCCGTCACGGTGCACAAACAGACGCGGCTTGACCAGTCGAGAAAGCGGGTTGAGAAGTTGTGTACTGTTAGCAGGGGAAGCGCTTAGGAGGGCTCGCATGCCGCACTTTATGCGCCTGCAGCAGAGCCTGACACGGCCTTCGAATACCAGTGTATTGCGCGCGTCAATAATTACCATGATGCAATCACGCAATCTCATACAGTAGTTCATGGCGGTTCTGAGATTGTTGTCAACCTGAGTATCGTTGACGACGAGAGAGCGCTTAGACGTCAATGGGTGGGTGCGCACACATCCCTAGATACCTAGGTACCTAGGTACTTGGTCGTGCTTGGTAGTGTGGTTTAATAGAGGACATTGATGCGCTTCTGAAAATATCTTGGGCTCTACCTAAGCAGTGATTCGACGCCTCCCATTTCCAGCTTGGGGAGTGCTATGTATTGTCTTGAGTGGTACTATGAGAGTGTAGTCATCAGACTGAACCGACACCCAAACTGCGTTCCTTTCTGCCACTCTCGCAAACACATTTTAGCTACCGTTATAAGCACAACATCTATACGTTTTACCACATGCGACCATACCCAGTGGAAAATTCGGGATCCCGTCCGCTCTCCCATAGACAAGCCGCTGAGGGCTGGATTAGTAGTTGGGTCGGTGACGACCAGCGAATACCCGGTGTTGCATGTCCCTTTTTGCTGTTCTTCTTTTTTGCTGAATCTGACTGCTCTTTATGGGTCTCGTATGACCATCGTGAGTCGTGTAGTCGTAATGTGATGAGCAGGGTCAAACCGCAACGACGAGGGTCTTCTCAATGGGAACAGTGTCATTGTTAGTGACTGGGGTGGCCTTATATCCGATACCAACATCACAGCCCGCTATATATGCGATTTTAGGTTCCTGCCCTTGGCTTGCTCTTCATCGAATTCTTGAACTAGCACCCAGGCGAATTCAGCGAGAGGTGCCCTTGCTATCGCGTGCTGCTTCGCTTTTGCACTGGAAGCCTGTTTCATAGCCGCTCGCGCCGCTATCCCCTGGCAGATAGCACTGAGCCTGAACGTGCTGAAGGCCTGCGTCCATTTCAGCTCCTGCTCCATCCCGTTCCACCTGCCATCGCCGAGCCCTGCAGCGGTGGCATAGATCGCGGCGAGCTGGGAGGGAGTCGGGAGACCAGGAGTTGCGCCAGGGAGGAAGTCGGCCTGCGCATGCGGGACTCTGGTCTCTGGAGGTCCCTGGATTGTGCGGGCAGAGAAGAAGGGCATCAATGCGTTTGCCAGGTCAGAGAGGGGGTGACCTATCGTAGACATCTCCCAGCTACGAAAGAAGGCCTCTGTCAGCAGGTATATCTATTTAGGAAAACCAGCGATGAGGCAGGAACAACTCACTCTAGGATACCGATGACCCTCGGCTCTGATTTATGAAAGACAAGATTATCGATCTTGTAGTCACCGTGTATCAACGTGCCCCTATCCCGAGGCTGCCTGCCGATATCCTCAAATACGCGCATCATCTCGTCGAAGTGCGGCAGGTCACCCACCTCCTCGCCAGTCTCGACATCAGCCACTCTTGCTTGCGCCTCACAGATGGTCCGCCATGTCGCAATCTGGCGGCTGTAGAAACCCTTCGGCTTCCCAAAGTCCTCGAGCCCTACATGCTTGGCACTGACGCGGTGCAGCTTCGCCAGGGTGCGGATGGCGTCGCTCCACATCTCAGTGCGCTCCTGCGCAGAGACACCCGGTATTGCGGGGTCTTCGATGATGCGGCCGTCGAGGAACTCCATGACGTAGAAGGGCGTCCCGATCACGCTCCCGTCCTCGCAGAGGGCATAGGCCCTGGGAGCGGGGACGTCTGTGCTTCGCAGGGCATGGATGATGCGGTACTCACGCTCGACCTTGTGGGCGGTCTTGGAGACGAGCCTGCCCGGGGGCTTCTTGCGCAGCACGAAGCGCTGGCCCGTGGGCCTAGAGGTGAGCAGGTAGGTGGGATTGGACTGCCCATAACCGAACTGCTTGACGTCGAGCGGCGGCTTGATCTCGGGCACGGATTTTGAGAGGTAAGCCTCGAGGGCGGGGATGTCGATGTGCTGGCGGACTAGCCCAGCCATTGTTATGGTGATCGAGTAGATGGGAAGGATTCAAGGCCTGCGTGTCTTTCTTCTGCTCAATCAGAGGTAGAGTATATATGTATTTCTGTATTCAGGATGGCCAGTCTATGAGCTGTAGCCAGTCTATCGCCATTCGATCCCGCAAAGTGGAAGAATGAGGTTGATGATAATTCCGGGGATAATAGTCATGTGTACGTCCGTAGATGCTACATCATGTTTATTGTGCCGAGGTATCAGAGTCTGGGGTAGCTCACTCGTACCCCACACCGTCGGCTGTCGCCCTTTCCTGGTATTGGTCCTCAAATGGTTCAACCGAGGACATCTGGATTCAATGTACCCAGGTACCTAAATAGGTAAACCTTGGGACCTTTTTAGTATGTATACCTAGGTACTTTCAGATGCAGGCCAACCACAGTATGCAGATATCTTCTAGAGGTGACTTACGCCTAAGCTATGTCTTGTATATACTGATGAGCATCGCAAGAAATTGGAACAAAATTCCAGCAACGATGCAAACAAGCCCGACCAGGTAGCACTGACGCTGACCTTTGCTAAAGCCCGAGAAGTACAATTTTCCAGTTACGAGCTGGGAGACTAGAATGGCTAGCAGGAAGGCTGGGGAAGAGAAGATCGAAGTCGACATGATAAGAGATTGGACTTATTGTTGCTTGTCAGGATACCCAGGCAAATAGAGTGAAGAAATTGTGTAGTCAGCGTGGAAGCAGAATCCAAGCTGCCACTCAGGTCAATTGAGTTGAGTTGCTGACTTCCTTTTATGTGCTGTTCTAGCCTAATTACGGATCCGTACGTGATGTAAAGAGTACAACATTGCACTTTTATTGACCTTTGATATTTACTTAAGTAGGCATGTTCTCATATTCCACAAGTGAGCCGCGTGTTCAACTCCGCCACTGTGAAGATAGTGGCTACATTCGAAATACAGCAAGCTTTTCGACTCCACTATACGTTTGTATCTATACAACGCATCTTGACAATCATCAGACAACGACAACATCGGAAGCGGGAGGCCTGGAGCGAGCGGCTTCGGACGACATCCGATGAAAGAAAGGGACTAGTAATCAGATGGCGTTCACTGTTGGTAAACCGTGACAACAACAAGCAGGATATCTGGAGTGGAGTCAGGGGCTTGGGATGACCTACCACGTGCCTACGAATGGTGAAAAAAAGGCAGTATAGATGGCCTTCAATGTTGGTGGACTGTGAACAATAACAACAAGCAGAATATGTGAAGCAGAACGGTTGGGACGATGTACCAATGGAGAAAGGTTCAACGTTGAACGTCCAAGGTCTGCTGTATATTCAATATCTCCAGCATCACTTGCCCAAGAACCCCGAGTGAAAGCCTAGAACTCCGACTGCAAGTATCCCCCCTTTTCAACACCCACGTCTTCCATTATTGTTCTTCATTCTTCAGGGCTTCGAGTTCAGGTTGCCTTGCATACCTTTCAAAAATCCTAGTTCTTCAACAGAATCTACACCTTACAAACCACATTCATTTGCCTTCCATCTGAAAGTCTTATGCCTTTCAGCCTTTGCCCAGACTGCATTTGTTTTCCCGCCTTTGATTTAACAAGAGTTCATGTAGGTACACTGCGGTATGAATATCTAAACCGGCTTGACCCTCGATAAATCAGACTTCACCGGCATAGTCCGGCCTCCTTCCCGCCCCGACCAATTGCTGTCAACGGTGTTGTATCTACCTGCCGCAGTACTGTTTCCTAATCTTTTTGGCAACTGTGGAGTTTACCGTATGTGTCAGCTGTTGGAGCCAGTGGGTATGAGAGGTACCGATGTCAGGGTGGGGAGAGAGGGTATAACGCCGGTATGTAGGTATATATTCCACCATTGATGGTGGGGATATACTGTCTGAGCCCGTACTGCCTAAGGAGACTTATCCTTTGCCTTGTCCGGACAACAGGCCTTGATACAGTTGCCAACGGCCTCCTCGATATTCGGGTCGTTATAGAGACACTCGGAGTCTTGTTCATCCCTGCAGTGAGAGACATGGAAACTGTCATGACTACCAAATTTCTGGAATGGTCTTTCGTATAAACTCCTCTTCTTGCTTTTCGATTGGTGCCATTGCCTCATTTACGGGCATGGCTTGGGCCACACCGGCTGCTGGGGCAGCGACGGACAAGATATAATGAACCAGCTGCATCTTGGATTGAGGAAGATGTACCGTGTCTAAACATGATATAGCCAAAGTGTAGGAAGGAGAGGAGGACAAGAAGACGTCTCCCAAGGTTATGACGCTTAGGGCTCGCTCGCACTCTTTGTATTGTAAATGAGTGTCACAGCTTGTTTCTTCAGATGCAGCTTTGCAACTTAGCTCGGCACGGCGTCTGGAACAGCCAGTTAGTCGGAGGTCAAGAGACCACGACATTACAAGTGGCCTGGAGGCACCACGACGCTAATTGCAACCCATAGACATATACATGGGGTTGTCTGGCTCTTCCCTGGGAAGCTGGGTGAGACTTACGCACAAAGTACCAGGTCAGCTATGAACTCCGAGTTGTCCCCTTGAATGCACATGTGCCGATACTGCCCAAGTGTTGAGCTACAGTCAGTTTCTACTTGGCCGACATGTTGACCTCGGTGGAAGTGGATGCGGGTATTCGAGTTCGAGCACCAAACCCTCGTATTATACCGTCTCTAGCTCTATGTGCTTTGTTTCTAAGTCTAAGTTCGAAAGCTGGTGGGATAACGAGCAGGACAAGCGGCTTCAAACCGGTCATTGCGCTCGGCTCCTCATCAACGATGGTGATACGCAGTCTTCAGTGTTGACTAGATGGCGGTCTCTCCCTTATAATCCCACCCCTGATATTCAACTGGGTATGCTTTGGATGTCGGCCTTGCCATTTGGCCAAGGGTTACAGGGCCAGCGCGGCTAGCAGGTAGGCAGGTATGCATAACTAGATAGCAATTTACAGTCGCCGCAATTTCAAAAGACATGAGACTTGGCTGATAGGTTTTTGAGCTTGTTCATGCTACTCAGAGGGTATCAAATTTTTATGCAGACAAACTTGCCGGTACCTCTATTAGAAGGACCACAGCTTCGCCAATAAGCTATCCTCCACCCCCGAGCCCGTATCCTGAGGAAGAAGTATCCTCTTCGGTATTTGGAACTCCACCACCGGAGCCTTCTTGACATTCTTCATCATCTCTGCCTCAAGCAGACTGCCGTACGAGTGATCGAGGAAATCCTCCATGTTGTAGATCTGCTTCGTGAACTGCTCCGACACGATTTTGGTTATGGTCGCTACGTTCGGATGGTAGTGCGACTGGAGCTGTACAATCTCCCAGATGCAGCTGTCGATGGCGCCTGTCTCCATGGGGTCCTCTTCGTCCGGATTGAATGGGTCCTCTTGGCCTTCGTTGGCCAGCTTCTTCCTCTCCTCCTCTGTTCGTGGCACCCGATGCATCATGAACGTGCATGTAGGGTGCTTCTTGAAAAGGTTATACATCCATGGGATGATTGTCACGATGGCGCTTGGTGGTGCGTTCAGACTCAGCCTTGACATGCGCTTGATGAAGCTGGCGACTAGGGCAGCGGGCAGATGGGAAGAGGCGAGGAATGTGTCGAGGAGCCGGAAGAACCTCGACCGATACTTCGAGTGTAGTATGTCGGCATCAAGAAGAGAGTAAAGTTTGGCGTAGAATGCTGGGTAGTCGAGGTTCCGCTCTTGGATGAGGTAGAAGACTCCCGACAGTGCGAGTAGAGACATGGAGCCGCCGGTGTTGTAGCAGTCGGTCAAGAAATCCATGAGCAACTCTGGCTTGGTGAACCATGGGGCAATGACCCTGGACATGATATCCAGGAGCCGTTTCCTCTGGTCCTTGCCCATGTCCAACTTCATAAGCCCCAACCACGCCTCTTGGGCAGCCCTCTTGTGTTTCGATACTGAGAACAGCTCATGGCCCTTCTTCTTCTTTGGCGGGTCGATGTAAAAGTCCTCGAGCTCCTCACTTGATTCCGGCACACCTTCTATCGACGACAGAAACTCAAACAATGTATCGAGCGCCAAGCCCTGGGCGGAGCCTTCGCTTAGGATGTCTTGGAGAGCCTTGAAGGTGTAGAATCTTACATCGTCGAACTCGTCGACGAACTTTTCGATGAATTCGGTCCGCACTGCCTCGTCAACCCCAGGCTGACATAGAGCACCAACAATGCCCCGTAGAAGTGTCTTCGGAAAGCTGTAGTCTTCCTTGTCGCTCTGGGGATACTGCCCCTCGGCCTTCAAAAGTCGCATCGACAGAGTCAGAGCAGTCATGGCCTGCTCCTCCTGGTTGAAAAGTGACAGTATGACGGCGTGGTATTCCGCAAGTCGGTCCCTGAGCCAGTGCACCAAGATGACCTCCTTCTCGGGCAAGTTCTTCTTTCTAGAAAGACCGCCAGCAGCAAGGAGTCTAATGAGGACCCTGCACAGAGCCACTATAGCCAACAGTGGCTGCTCCTCGTCCGCATCTTGCCTCCGTGCAATCTGAATCAGAGTGGTGATGTTGTTGTAGTTCTTTTTGGACTCGAGGATCGCTGTTTCGAGGAGCAGGATTGCGGCTTCGGGATCTTGGTCTTCATCTTCGCTGCTGCTTTCTGATCGTGCACGTTTCTTTGGCGCTTCTTTTGTCACTGGGCGCTTTCGTTTCACCGTCTTTCCTTGTACTGCTGAAGGCATCTTGCTTGGGTTATCCGAGGTTCGGTGAGACGCGTTTTCTGCTTCGCGTTTGTGAAGAACAACAGTTGCAATCCAGATAGATGATGCTCGTTTCACTCAAGCAATCTCTCTCTCTCTCTCTCTCTCCCTCTGCTGGCGGCGCCCAAGAAAATATCACTTTTGGCAGCCGCGAAAAAGCGCGGCAAGGCTGGCCAATCAGGATGCCGCCGGCTAAGTGGCACTAACCCAAGGACAGAAGCTTGCTAACACTTTCAGGGGGGCTTGGCTGCCTTCTGAGATAGTGAGTGGAGCTGCTTCTGTTATGTACCACAGTTCAAGCTGCGGCTTCCGGTCAAGCAAACCTCTCGAAGAACCTCCGTCACGGTGCTTTTGGTAGGAAAGTGTCTCAACCTCCGCCCCAAGCTCACTCACATTAACACCGCCTATCACATCACAATGGCGTCCCGCTTGGCTAGAACCGCTGCCGGTGAGTAGATGATCACATGTTGTTTTCCTTAGATCCCCCAATTGATACTGATGCGCCACCTTTGCTACCACAGGGGCTGCCCGTCTGCGGCCTTCAATTTCTCCCCGAACTCTTCCGGCCCTCACTGCCATCAACGCTTCCAGCGCCCGACACGCTTCCAACGTGCCCGCCGAGGACCCCAAGAAGAAGGCTCAGTCCATTCTCGACGCCCTTCCAGGTAACTCTCTTGTCTCCAAGAGTGCCATCCTGTCCTCCGCCGCCGGCCTGTCCGTCTACGCCCTCAGCAACGAGTACTATGTCGTCAACGAGGAGACCGTCGTCGCTTTCTGTCTGCTGAGCGTCTGGGGTGCCGTCATCAAGTATGCCGGTCCCATGTACAGGGAGTGGGCTGAGGGTCAGAACAAGAAGATTGCCGGTATCCTGAACGCTGCCCGTTCCGATCACACCCAGGCCGTCAAGGACCGCATCGACAGCGTCAAGCAGATGGAGGGTGTCGTTGACATCACCAAGAGCCTGTTCGAGGTCTCCAAGGTACGAATCAATATTGGAGTCGGCCGATTTACACATGTCTAGGTTCTGACGCACGGAATTCTAGGAAACCGCCCAGCTCGAGGCTGAGGCTTACGAGCTGGAGCAGAAGACCGCCCTGGCCGCCGAGGCCAAGGCTGTCCTGGACTCCTGGGTCCGCTACGAGGGCCAGGTCAAGCAGCGCCAGCAGAGGGAGCTCTCCGAGTCTATCATTGCCAAGGTGCACAAAGAGCTCGAGAACCCCAGGATCTTGCAGCAGATCCTCGCCCAGAGTGTGGCCGATGTTGAGAGTTCGTTCATCCCTCACCACGGTTCAAACCTTTCAAAATCTAGACGAGTTGCTGATCGCTAACTTGAATTACAGAGATCGTTTCTGCCAAGGCTCAATAAACGTGCGGCATAGATTCCCCAATGAAAATACCACCCCGGGCTTTTCCTATGTACAATCTATGTGTCTAGCCGTCCGGACACGCTATAGTCAATTTGATGATTCTTGAAAGAGCGCGGCATTGCATGCACAGTTGAACTACCCTCAGTCGAATGCATGAACTAGCAATGGTCTAGGATTCCGTGAAATTTCTATGCTGAGGATGGGAGCCTGTCAGGCTTTGTTTGAAATCATGCTAACTAGCAAGAACCAACAATCTCCGGGGCTGAACCCATCTATCTAATGGGTCCATGGCCGTGCCTTGAAACGCGCACTCTCTTCTGGTTTGCCCACGGCTGGCCAGTCCACCTCGTCTGGGTTGATATACCAGGAGAGATCGCCCGCAGTCTGTGTCACACTCCAGCCATTCCCTAGCCATCGCAGCCCATTGCCTGTAGGGTCGACGCTCTCGTAGTTAAAGTCCTCCCAGCGAGGTGACAACCAAGCATCCAGAGCATGTAGGGTGGAGCCCGGCCAAAGACCAATAATCCAGTTCCCCTTGCCTCCTTCACTTCGATACCAAGACTTACACTTGTCCAAGTACACGGTATTTGAGAAATACGCACCCACATACTGCTGGAAGTCTCGAACCCTCTCTGGCTTAGGCTCGATGGTGGCATAATCCTCCTTCTGCAGCTTCCGCAAGACCTTGACGCAATAATCGCACTCGCTTTCCAGGATCGTAGTCAGACTCCCAAAGCCGATGGCGCTATTCGGGCCAAACATCATGAGGTAGTTAGGGAACCCGTCGACCATGATGCTCATGTAACTTTCAGGGTGTGGAGTCCACCGCTGCGCAAGAGTAAGCCCGCCCTTGCCCACGACCTCGAAACTAGGCGGCGAGCTCGTTTTGAACCCCGTGGCACAAATCAGCGCGTCGACCTCAACCTCGCGGCCGTTGGCGAGCTTGATTCCCGTCTCAGTGACCTCGGTGATGGTCTCGGTTACTACATCAACGTTGTCCTGGCATAGGGCCTCGAGGTAGCCCTTTCCGGGTGTTAGGCGTCGACACCCAGGGGCAAAGGTCGGGATGATGGCGTTCAGGAGCTCGGGTTTCTTGGCGAGCTTCTCCTTCATGGACTGTGTGAACTCGCTGATGAGTCTCTTTTGCATTTCCGTGCCGGGTATGGTCGAGTCGTGGATGAGGTTGCCACCGTCCTCGATGATTTTGCGCATCTTGAGGTAGCCTTCCGGGTCATTGGCCAGTGCCTCTCTTTGCTCCAGAGTGACTATTGTACACAGCATCAGCTATCCATCCTCAGGGAGATTCCTGGCATCGCAAGGACTCACATCTCCTGTCAGTGGGATCGAGTCCCAGTGCGCTTGTCGCGGCATCACCAAATGCACCTGATATCCACGTTGGTGAGCGCATAAAAACCGTCATTTTGATACCCTCCGAGGACTGCAGACTGGGCACGATCTGTATCGAACTAGAGCCGTTTCCAATGACACCGACTCTCTTGTTTTGGAAGTCGTACCTTGCTCCTGTCAGCTTCGTCCACAAACAGAACGCCCGTCACAATGCGTGGCAATCAATCACTTACCCTTCTTCCCACTCAGCCGAGTGGAGCAGTTTCCCACGGTACTTGTCCAGCCCAGGGACATCAGGCCAGGAGACTTCATTGAGCTGCCCCTTCGCGGCGATGACAACGTCAACCGTCTCATCGAAAATCTCCCCAGAGTCCGTCTTCTGGACCCGGACTGTCCACTTCTTGCTATCGGCGTCCCAGACACATCCTACCACTTTGTGCTGTGTCTTGATGAACCTCGTAGCTCCGAACTTCTCTGCCACTCCCTCGAGATACTTCTGGATCTCTGGGCCAGGAGCGTAAAGAGAGGACCAATGAGGGTTTGGCGCAAACGTGTATTGGTAAGAGTGTGCTGTTGCCAGTTAAGCCAGTGTCCAGTGATCTCGGTTTTGAGCATGGTCGGGGGAGGACTTACACGGGATATCACAAGCCAGTCCTGAACCATTATCACATTAGCCACAAATTTTAGGAAGAGCGAAGACAAGTCTCACCCGGGTATCTATTCAGCCACCTGCTTCAAGTCAACATTCTGTTGTGGGCTTGTCTGGATAGCTCACTGGCGAGACTCACCAGACTCCGCCAATTCCCTCATTCTTCTCATACACAGCGAGATCAACGTTCCTCAAACGCTCGGGTATACTATTCGGTACCGTCAGATGAACGTGTCGTGAGTGATGTCAGCAGAATGGGAAGTATTACGAACCGTATAGCAGCCAGTATACCTGAAAACCCGGCACCTATGACCCTTACTTTCAAAGGGCGTAAATTCTCAACCGGCTTATCTTTCAATGAGAAGCTGGCCCCATTGGTGCCGTTCAAGCTTGGACCATTGGCTTGTGCCATCTTCTGAGCCTTAGGAGTCGCTCGTGAGAAACTGATCGTTTGGTAGATGTCCTTCCTTACTTACTTGGAAGGTTTGTAGTAGACTCTATACGATATGTGGCCGGTACTCAACAAAATCGAAGTCGTAATATAAAAAGCGCAGTGGAAGCTGTGAAGGGGGATATCTGATGCCAATAATATCATTGGGCTGTATCTCGAACTAACGAGCATATCCGAATTCATGTTTATATAGCCCGTACAATCCCCTGGAGGCTGGCAGATTGGGCTTTCCCGCTCATCACATCCGGGTGGGATCTCCTGCAGCAGCTGACTTCCTTTGCATGAGCTTTCTATTTCCGCAACCGAAATTCCGCAACCGAAAGTCCGCCACGGCCAACTGGCCAGGCGGGCCTCCCCGGGAATATGGGGCTCATGACGACCAACTACATACTGGTGGCGCGGGGAAAATGAGGAGAGGGAAGTTATAGCTACTCCTCGGCAGTGGGCATTTTCACAATTCGTCTGCAGCAAGGCTTAACTTTAACCCTATCTCTACTTCCGCCGCTAAACGGACATTGCAATGTGGTCTGCGACGATGAAAACGTGCTGCCTGATGCAGACAAAAGTGTTCCTAATGGTCGGAAGTCAAGGTCTGGGCAATAATCCATTCATTATGTGGGTCGTGGATCGTTGCACGACATACAGTTTCTCGAAGCCATGGACTTGGTGCCCAGACTCCCTCAAGAAACTTGAACAAATGCTCTTTTCCTGGCGCTGCGGCCGTCGTCATCTTCCTCCCAGTTCTCGTCAACATAATCCTTGATGCTCTTCTCCTGAAGCTGCATCCCCACGATCTTGAGCGCCGCAATGTTGTAGCCCATCTCGTCCTTCTGCTTCTTCAACGCCTGCCTCAAATTCATCCGAATACCATCTAGCATGACCCTCATCGTCTTGCTAGCAACAATTTGCTTGTGGTGCGTCTTGAGCATGAAGAAGAGAATTCGACAGGTCAAAGGAATATTCATCGAATGCATCGCGAAGATATTGATGAATGTAAACAGGAACGGAACGGTCGAAAACGGCAACACGAGCAGCGCGTCATGGAGTGCGGATGCTTTGATGCGCTGGAGGGTGTTCATCACATATAACTCTGCACTAATGCCACCCAGAGCCATGAAGATCGGGTTGCGCTGCGGCGGCGCAATGTTGGGGTTGCCGAGTTTGGCCTCCTCCCATTCTTTGACAATGGTGAGATCTTCCATACCAAGTTCCAGGGCTTCCGCGATCTTCTCTCCGGCCATGAGGGTCTCTACCGTCTGTTTGCTGGCAGCTGCCACCTCGCCGTTTTGGCTCTCCGAACCCGGGTCGTTATCAAGAGACGTAGTAAGAGTACTTTCGTACAGCTCTTCAATCTCCTTCTCCCGCTCTTCCTCGAGGAATATCTGCTCGTCCGTTTCCTGCCAAACACGAATGCTTTTGTCGTGACTCGCACTGACGATGAACGTCCCGCTGTGGCTAATGGCGAGTGCCCAGATCTCTCCGTGGTGGCCATCCATCCTCTGGATTTGCTCAAACTTGTCGGCATCCCAGTACTTGATCGTCCGGTCCTTGCTGGTACTGAAGAAGTGGTGTCCGTTGCCATCTGAGTTGTGTGGCACAAAGCCGACCTGGAGAATACTGTCCTGGTGTGCAAACAGTGCCTTGTGGCAATCTCCGAAGTCTAAGCCCCAAATCCTCACATTCTTGTCCGCTGAGCTGGTGACGATGAGTTTGCTATCGTAGGAAATGTCCATGCTCAGAACAGGGAGTTTGTGGCCATATAAGTTGAGATATAGCTTGAGAGAGTCTGTGAAGAACACTTTGACGGTGTTATCCAGCAACGCAACAGCTAGCAGCTTCGCATCGGGTGAGAACTTCAGGCTCAGAATATCGTCGGAGACCTTGAGAATCCTGGATTGAACAAGCTTCAACTTTGGCGTCGTTCTTGTGGTGCCCAAAACCTGCTCCTGAACAATCTTAAAATCCCAAAACTTGGCGGTCTTGTCAGCACTGCCGGTGACGACGGATCGGCCATCAGGGTGAACATGCAGTGACCAGATTGCTCCTTCGTGTGCCGATACGCTGTCAATAAGAGACGCGGATACCACATCGAAAAGCTCCAGTTCACCACTCTTGGTTCCCACCACCACGACCTTGTCGCCAGGCAAGAAGGAACAGCAAAGGGCATAGCCACACTCGAATGTCCGGATACAGGTCTGGGTTTTGACATTCCAGATCTTCAGGCTTCCGTTAGCTGCAGACGCGAGCATCTTGTCGTCCGAGCTGAGCGACAGTGCTCGTATGTCAGCCCTGTGTCCAGGAAGATCCACCGATAGTGATTTCGAGTAGTCTGGCACGTCCTCCTTCTTCGATTTGCTAGATTTCTCCTTGGCCGTGATGTCATATAACTCGAGTTGGTTGTTTGTTGTTGCAGCCACCAGTTGCATCTGCTTATGTCCGTGATTCGTCGCCCAGTCCACAGATCTTACCTTGCCTGTGGTCCTTATAATGACATGCTGGGCGAAAACGTCGGATACTTCAGGGCTGGTGTTGTCGTCCTCGTTCCCATCACCGTCCGCCATATCGGCGTCCCCGCTGCTCTTCTCCTTTTGTCTCTCACGCCTTCTCTTCTTCTTCCTCGCCATGCTCTTCTTGACCTCAGAATCGCTCCGTATCCGCCATATTTCCACAGCTTTCTCGACTCCATGCACGGCGAAGTAATCCCGGCGCGGATGGAACGAAATCTCAACGGCTCTGTCCTTGCTATTCCGGAACAAGGTACCACGATCTTGGAGAAAATGCAGGTTTTGCGGAATATCCACTTGATGCGCTGCAGCAGCGAGGCCGACCGAGTCTAGTGACCATACTTTGAGCTCGCCGTCGTTGCCAGCCGTCACGCAGCCACTCAGATCCGGGGACACGCCAAGGGCCCAGCACTCTCCATTGGTCTGCGCAACATGGGTCTCGATGCAGTGACGCGAAGACAGATCCCAGAGCTTGATCAATGCGTCTTTCCCTGTCGTCAGGAGAAAACCCTCCCCTTGATCTCCTCCGTCCAGCTGCATGGCCTGCTGTGTGTCTTCGTCCTCGGTCTGAGGAGCTGGCTCGATGAATTGCAGGCCAGTGACCTGATCTTTGTGACCCCGAAGCTTGTATTGGCCGACTTCAGCCACCAGATCCCATATGATAACGTCCGTGTCTTTGGAACCGCTGGCTAACCGTACGCCGGACTTGTCGAATGCCAGCATGGTAATGGCGGATTTATGGCCGTTGAAGTTGACGATGGTGGTGGCAATTTTGCTATCCCACAAACGGATGCTGCCATCCTCGTAGCCGACTGCAAACACATCCTTGTCTGTTTTGCTGTGCGCGATGGCAGTGACCTGGGCTTTGCAGGCGTCGTCTCGCCATCTCGCCAGGAGCTCGCCCTTCTTAATGTCCCAGCATAGCACTTCTTCGTTGGCAGCTACAACGGCTTGTCCTGCCCCTGTACCGGCCTTTTCACCAGAAGACCAAACGATGTTGGACGAGCTCGATGTGATAAGTCCGAGCGACTTGGCGTGTTCGTACTTCCTTCATGGGCAAAGTAAAGTCAGCAATAGCAATGGATTGAGGGACCTGGACATGCCGGAGGAGAACCTACAGATACGACTTAACCATGATGTCAGAAGGAACAAGATCGCTTGCTGTCCCAACATGTAATTAGAGCTTCTCAAGGCAGCTCAAAAAGTTCAAGCCTTCGTTCGCGCTTTACTTTGCCGTACGAAGTTCTTCTCGTTCTACTTTTTTGCAGGGATCTCGTTATCGATAAGGGGTGGGCTATGCTTACATAACGGGGGCCGCGGGCGGTCAGAAAAGGGGGTAGGCGGGACACTACGGCTGGGTCAACTGGTGTGCATTATCAGCCCCACTTGCGTTGCGAGCAACAGCAGGAGGCAGCGCTGTCGGCTGGGGCCAACTGGTACGTACATGCCTAGTTAGTACACTACGTACAGTACAGTACTGGCACAGCAGGGCAGCGGCTCTCACGACAATCAATCAATCATTCTTCCAACTCATCGAGCCACCGACTAGAGAGGCCACTGCCCACCATGCTTCTCCTCGATTATCAGAATGTTCTGATCCAGTCAGTGTTGACTGAGAGATTCTCTGGGTAAGTAAGCCTGGACTGGACTTGACTTGGATAGCTCACGAGACAATAATCCCATGGCAACATTGGAGTCTCGGAACCCTCCTACTGACACTCGACCGCCCTCAACCTATAGAGCTCCACCCGTCAACATCGACCAGACTGTATCCGACTTCGACGGCGTCATCTTCCACATATCGACCCCCGAGGCCAAAACAAAGATCCAGGTGTCCATTCAAATAAAATGCTGGAGGGATCTCGTCAAGTACGGCGCCGAGCAGGTCCTCAACCGCGAGTATGGCCAATACGTCGTGCCCCCAGAGGCAGGCTATGACTTCTCTATCGTCGTCGACCTCGAGAACCTCCCAGCTGAGAAGGGTATGTAATATATAATGCCCGGCCAAGAGATGCATGGTCAGCTCCCTAACAGCAGGCTTGCAGAGGCACGGGACGAGCTCGTCAACAAGGTCGCCCTGATGAAGCGCAACGCCATGGCCGCACCGTTCGAGCACGCTTACGAGGAATACTACAAACTGAAGGAGGAGGCATCGAAGTTCACGTCCGAAGAGGCCCCCCAGGGCGTCCGGGAGGGTGGGGACGTTATGACGATCCAGTATCGTGAGGAAGAGGCCATCTACGTCAAGGCGAGCCACGACCGAGTCACCGTTATCTTCAGCACTATCTTCAGGGAGGAGACAGACCGTGTTTTTGGCAAGGTGTTCATCCAAGAGTTCGTTGATGCTAGACGACGAGCTATCCAGAATGCGCCGCAGGTGCTGTTCCGCACCGATCCGCCCTTGGAGTTGCAGGGAGTGCCTGGAGTGCAGGATACAGGCACTGGCGAGATTGGTTATGTTACCTTTGGTAAGTTGCACACCGACGCCTGCCCCAGGTTTGGGTATTTGTGCCTCTGTCCCTAACCGATCAACAGTTCTCTTCCCTCGACACTTGACGCCACAGCGCATGCCGGATGTCATCTCGCACATCCAGACCTTCCGTGACTACTTCCACTACCACATCAAAGCTTCAAAGGTCGGTGCATATAGTCTTGACTTGTCCCTCGTCCACTTCTGACACCTAGCAGGCCTACATCCACTCAAGAATGAGACGGCGCACAGCAGACTTCCTGCAAGGTAAGATGGTTTCTTTGCCCTAGCCAGACCCGGATAATGGCTAACCCAAATGCAGTGCTACGGAGAGCGCGACCCGACAACGAGGAGAAGGAGCGCAAGACGGCCAGTGGACGGACGTTCAAGGTTCAGGGTGTTTAGGAGCATACTTAGGTAAATGCTGAAAGGCCGTTACGATGGTGGAAGAAAGGAAGCTGCATTCGTTGACACAGACGTCACCACTGTGTACGTGCAACACACTTGTCCCATTGGGGGACGAACAACACCTTGCAGTTCCATAAATACTTAATAGCTCGTAGAGGTTATGGACGTTGTGACTCGGTGAGGCTCAAGACAGTAGATATTTCTCAATCCGTGCTATGCTGGTTTGATGTACTCTCGGGGTGCCAAAGTGACCAGCCAGCGATTACTCCAATCTAAAACCACCACCCCTATCGACCCCAATGGCGAGTCAATCAATTGGGCTGCTGGGCGGCAGCAACCATTCTCCGCAGACCCTTTGCTATTACCAAGGTGACAAAAACATCTGGAGCGAACCTAGAAACAGACCTGTACAACTATGCCCATACCCCCCCCCTTTTCCCCGGTAGCCCGGGGTCGCACCTCCACATGGCACTGCTACATATGTATAGTGCAGACTAAATAAAGTTCCCGCCGCCGATCAAGCCCACCACCCCTTTCTTATCGCATTCGAGGACTCATCACAACAACAAAATGCCATGGCCATGGCAGTCAGGGTCATCCTCCCCCTCCGAGAAAGATGATGAGGACAGACCATTTCTCACTCGCTTTTCAAGCTGGAATGAGTCGCTGAGCGTCAAGGGCTGGGACCACTACAAAGACCCTCGCACCTGGGTTTCGGCCCTCGTCAGCACGACCGTCATCTTCGGCGGTCTCAAATTTTATAGGACCTACCTGCGACGCATACCCAACGTGGATTACGTGTTTCCGCATTACTACCGCAAGAGGACCCTGTTCGGCAAGGTCACGAGTGTGGGTGACGGCGATGGATTCCATCTTTTCCACACGCCGGGTGGACGGTTGGCGGGCTGGGGTTGGTTGAGACGGATACCGACAACTAGAAAGATGCTCAAGAGGGAGACTGTACGTTGTTCCCTCGGAGCTGGTCTGCCTTGCCCGCTACTAGGCCGTGCGCCGTTGTCGCTTCTCTGGGCTACCAGTCGTTGCTTACATTGATCGCACCATCTATAGATCCCCATCCGAATTGCCGGCATCGACGCCCCCGAGGGCGCGCACTTTGGCCGCCCTGCGCAGCCCCACGCCGCCGAAGCCCTTCAGTGGCTAAGTGCCTCGATTATTCACCGGTACGTGTACGCGCACATCTATAGGCGCGATCAGTACGACCGCGTCGTCGCGACCGTCTACGTGCGCCGGTTTCTTTTCTTCCGCCGCGACATTGGCCTGGAGATGCTCCGGCGCGGACTCGCGACAACGTACGAGGCGAAAAGCGGCGTCGAATTTGGCGGGGAGGCGATGGAGAAGAAATATAGAGAGGCCGAGGCCGAGGCGAAGAACAAGAACTTGGGACTCTGGGGTGCCCTGGCAAAGACAGGGAAGAGTACGGGTTGGTTTGGGCTGGGGAAGCTTGAGACTAAGAGCAAGGAGCCGTTTGAGACGCCAAGGGAGTTCAAGGATCGGATGAAGCTGTTCGACAAGGCAGAGAAGGGCGAGAAGAAATGAGCCGTGGTGTTCTAGATACAATACGTTCTTCATGATGTCACGAGCAAGGCTTTGCCCAGCACGCTCGACTCCAGTGCGGCCCAATCCAGTGTCCAATAGCTCCTGGAGCGCGTGGCTCTAGGGGCTTTGACCTCTGGGATACAACGCATTGGATCGTGTGTTGTCAATGTCACGGCAAGAACGCACCCCGGGTGCTATAAGGGAGCAGCCGAAAATGCTGTCGGAGGCGAAGACACCCACGAGGCACACACCACAGGATGGGCAAGGCATGATACTCCCTGATGGGTGATTGCCGTTACGTCCCCTGTTTGTCAAGGAACTATCCCAGGAGAACTCTGCTGTCGATGTCATCCTTGCTCGACTTGAGTCGATCGACACGTTTCAGGTCGAGGATCTGGCCACAGGGCCGTGATACTGGGTGGGAGAGCATCTTGTGCTGTACAAGAGCTGTAGCAGCTGCGGCTATTCCCACGTACATCGAAGTATGCAGTGGAGGATGGAGGGCAGTAGCTACTTTGTAGAGCATTGTAGTTGGTCGATAAGCAGGATATAATTGTAGGGAGAAGTAACGCAATCTTGCCTGCTCGTCTTGACCTTTTTCATGGCAACAACAGCCGGGCCAATCCTTGAAGGATCTATCTCCGTACTGGCTGCAGTTTGTCTCAGCCCCCTTTCCATTCCGAATCGCTGAGACCATGCTCGGCGTTTGTCGACTGCTCTTTCATCTTGTTTCTCGTCCAAAGACAAGGACGTGGAAGGCAAGTATTTGACTGAAGAGCGCGAGCTGCCTTAGTTTTGAGTGCTGGTCGAAGAGAAGAGAACCCATCAAGACGTCCTCCATTATCTCAGGGTCCAATATGTGTGAAGGATAGGACAGAGAAAGGTATACCGGTACAGAACTTAAGGCAGGAACAGGGGCTAGGTTAATGTGACAGTTTCAAAATAAGTTGATTAATCTGGAGGCACTACTATGTGTACACAGATTAGGTGCTCCATAACTATACTCAACAACCTTCAAGAAGGCCAAGTTAAAACGATATTCTGTGTTTCCTTGCATGCAATGTAGAATAGGCGGGTGCAGGCGCCTATAACCCGCGGTAACCAGCTATATGTATCTTCATTCAAGTCCACTCCGTACGGATATATACATACCCCTGGTATAAAGGTTATCCATTCTTCAACACCGTTGCCCTATGTTAAACACGTGGTAGGCTGCCATTGCCGGTCTCCAACTGTCATAATGCCAACTCATCTTCTATAACATATACTCCGTAGCTCTCGTTCTGCTCTAGTCAACCACTCATCATCGTTATCACTATCACTATCAACATCGATATTATCACCACTTATGGTGATCCGTACCTAAGGCGATCCAAATACCACCACACTCACACCTACCGACACTGACCAACGTCTTGTTGCTCTGAGAACACAAGACCCTACATGGGTTTTGTACTGTGTATCCTATCCGGTCCTGTCTATCCAATTGAATCTCTGGTAACAACCCCTGAACTAACCTGGCAACCTAGGTACCACATGCAGTATCTACTGTCCGGACCTAGGACCGTGGTGCTAGCATACCATAGTATTCTCTGTGCAACAACACATTGGTTTTCAGGACCGGTTGCTGGGCAGAAAATAAGACATGTCTACCTAGGTATTTAGCTAGGTATAGTAGGGTAGATATGGGTAGGCAGTGTGTTATTTATCAAATCTATCAAGGTTGCCTAGGTAAGTCAGTAGTGATGATCAACTCTATTTTAACCTGTCTACTGCATACCTCGGTTATGTAGTGTGTACCTGCTTAGACACCCTAGCGTGCCCAGGTACAGCAGTAGTGGCCAGGTGCACAGGGGTCATTCACGGGTGGCTACTAGTGGTTATACAGGCAGGACGGGATTTTGTGTGTTCGTCGCGCACTGGCCACCTTATCTGAAGTATGTACCATGTACTTTTACCTGGTAAACCCCTGGGAAATGATCCTCTCTGAAATTAAACACTGCATCGGCAAGTCGGACGAGCCACACAGCCCATTTCCTCTTCACCCACTCACCCACTCACTCACTCACTCTTTTGAATTCACTTTCCTGGGCTCCGACGTCGATTCCCGTTCCCTCATTTCTTCCCACTAGCAGATGACCTTTTATCGGATACTCCGTACTGGATTTCCTTGACTTTTGGACCTTCACTTGTCTTCACGTGACGACATGATACCTGCTTCAGCTCCAGCTCCAGCTCCTAACTCTTGAACTTCCCGCCGACCGAAAGTCAATTTCCCTACTACCTACGGATCCGTAATTACATTCACTCACTCACTCTTCCATTTCTTCTTTTCTGCCAACCGTCTTCAAGGTCGTCTTTGTTGACCCTTGGCCGCCGTTGATCAACAAGACCCCAATAGCATTCCACTCGACCTCGAAACCTACCATACCCGACCTTATTGGCGAGGTCCAACTCAGCGCCACTCTTTGCCATTGTGACTGTGGTTGTGATTAGGAAAAGGTGAAGGAAAGGAGGATTGGCCGAATCATCCTTAAGGAGGAGTCTTATCTATTCTCCGTGGTATCTGTTTCCACCTCACGCTCGTTTCATCGTCTTCGATCTGCGCCTGTTGTGCCACTTCCCCGACCGCCAGAAAAAGCTCCAAAGCAATCCAACAACGCAGCCAGCGTTACGGCAAACGAACAATCCCGACCGCATTCTTCTGATATGGATAGCGTGTAGAAAAGGTTTTACCAAGTTGTCAACCTATTTTGACCGAACAGGCCCACCTAATTCCACCACCGACCGGCCGCCATCCTACACGGTACAGCTGGGTGACTCGCGCTATGAGATCAACTCTCTCACGGCGCCGCGTCGCCCGGCGACCCATCACAGGTGCTTCTTCCACATCAATCAAATCATTTCTTACAGTGTCCGCGCTCGCATCGATACCGACATCGCAAGCCATTAATTTTACCGCCGTACCCGACTCGTTCCTCGATGTCGACATCTCCTCACTTGGTCAGGTTGGCTTTGCCGGCGACTTCACCGGCATATCGCTTTATCAGTTCGAGGGCCAGAACGAAACCCCCTTCAACACAAACGGCAGCGAGGGTCTGCTGGCGCGCCTGCCCAATGGCCTCTTTACGACCGTCCTTCAGGCCGATGCCTCCATCCAGTCCATGTGCGACTTTGTCGCTGATGGCGTCGCGCAGGGTGTCATAATAGCTGGAAACTTCACCAGTCTCGGCGATGACGAATCCACCGGCGTCGCTCTTTTCAACCCCAACACCACCGAAGTCACGCCGTTGACGGGCCTACAAGGCTCGGTTAGTTCTGTCCTTTGCGACGACAACATAGTATACATTGGCGGCAATTTCATGGGCATCGACAACTCTACAAACGCCGTCTCGTGGGTCGATGGCGCTTTCCAGGCCTTGCCCTTTGCCGGCTTCAATGGGCCCGTCTCCTCCATCGCGAAAGCATCCAACGGCCATATTATCTTCGGCGGAAGCTTCACCGGGCTAGGGAATGCCAGTACGCCCAGTACGCCGGACGAGCAGCTCATCAACCTGTCCACAGCGAACATCACGACCAGTGGCTCGGCCACAACGAGCGGCTTCAGCGATTCTAGCAACATCATCTGTAGCACCAGTGGCGATGACGGAGCAGGCAAAACCTGGCTCCTGGCGGACGACACTGCGGGATCCTGGCAGGCAAACATGGGCTTCGGCTACCGGCCAACAAAGCTACGCCTGTATAACACACATCAGGACGGGCGAGGCACCAAGACGTGGCGCTACACGGCTCTGCCCATTCACGGCATCATGAACTTCACATACATCGACCCTGAGACGAAACAGAATCGAACCTGTACCAGCGAGTGCCCACTGAGCAGTAACTCGAGCGTTACTTATCAGGATTTCCACTTCGTCAACGTCATAGGAATGAACGCTTTTCGGATCGACATCTCAGACTGGTACGGCAGTGGTGGTGGACTTAATGGGGTTGAGCTCTTCACGGATGATATATTCGCATTTGCGATCAACGACTTCAACGAGCCAACGTGTGCGAACGTTTCTATGGTGTCTGATGCCACACGAACAGGTGACTGGGCCGTCTCGCCCTCCTATGGCAGCAACGCCGAGTACCTGACTGCGCAGTTGTCCAGCCCCATCACAAATGACTCGGCATCTGTTGTCTTTTTCCCGGACATCAGGGAGTCAGGCTACTACACTGTCAACATGTACACGCCAGGATGTTTAGGAGACAGCTCGTGCTCCACCCGGGGCGAGGTCCAGCTCACCGGAACCATGTCCCCCACGATGGGCACCAATGGCACCATCAAAACGTCTCTTTTCCAGACGAACAATTACGACAAGTACGACCCCATCTACTATGGATACGTGGACGCGACGTCGGACTCGTTCAAGCCTGCTGTGACCTTAAGCCCCGCGAACGGCCAGTCTTTATCCCAGCAGACCGTCGTGGCTCAGAGAGTTGGATTCGTACTTTACAACACCACTGGCGGTCTCAACGGGTTGTTCGAGTATGACCCCTCCGTCACCGTATTTGATGCCTCTGGTTTCCAGAAATCCGTTTTCGATAAGCTGGGCATGAACTTCACTACTGGATCTGCCGTCACTGCGCTGGCAACCGTCGGGGATGTGACCTACGTTGGAGGCAACTTCAGCACTTCAACCTCAAATAACATTGTGTCGATCAACAGCCAGGACTCCACAGTTCAGTCACTCGGGAACGGCCTCAACGGCCTCGTTGCCTCCATGGCTGTCAACGGCACTAGCCTGTGGGTTGGGGGGTCTTTCGACAACACACAGAGCAACGATGCTTCCGGTCTCGCCAATGTCGCGGTTTATGATAGCTCGGCTTCCTACTGGAGTGCGCTGGGTGCTGGTGTTAACGGGCCAGTGTCGTTGGTGGTCCCGCTCTCTATGAATATTTCCGGCACGACTCCTGAGTTTGTCATCAGTTTTACCGGTAACTTCAGCCAGCTCAATGCCTTCGGAAGCAACCAGGCCGTGTCCACGAACGGCTTTGGGGTTTGGGTACCCTCACAAGGCAACTGGCTTGTGAACCTCGACTTCCCCGTGGAATATCTGGACGGCATGCTGACCACGTCCTTCATCGATGTGACTGGGAGCGATCCACTGTTCGCCGGCACAGTCATTTCATCGACTCTCGGAGCAGTTGGCGCAGCTAGTTTGGGCGGGTCAGCCTCTGACTTCACACTCGACGACTTTGGTGCCAAGATCCAGAGCGACCCGGTCTCCTCATTCGCGTCTACGGTAAAGCGGGACTCAACGAACAGAGATCAAGCATCTGGGGTCGTCGATGGTACCTTCTTGAAGTCAAACGGGTTGAACATTACTATCTTGGCGGGGCGTTTCACCGCGACGGCAACTAATGGCTCTACGATCTACAATGTCGCGATTGTCAACACTACGGACAATGCCACTATTACTGGTTTCGCCTCTGGTGTCTCGCAGGATTCAACATTTGCCGCGGTTGCCATTCAGGAGTCTACGCTCTTCGCTGGTGGCAACGTGACTGGTTTTGTCGGCGGGACCAACGTCAGTGGTTTGGTGTCGTTTGATCTGAAGGCTAATGAATATGGCTCACAGCCTCCGCCATTGGACGGCGGCAACGCCACGGTCAACGCCATCGCTGTTCGCCCAAAGAGCGGGGACGTCTACGTGGGTGGATCG
The DNA here is from genome assembly GCA_016508685.1 of Cytospora piceae. Classification (NCBI taxonomy): domain Eukaryota; kingdom Fungi; phylum Ascomycota; class Sordariomycetes; order Diaporthales; family Cytosporaceae; genus Cytospora; species Cytospora piceae. The sequence continues at coordinate 4,053,789 of JADMLE010000011.1, read as the reverse complement.
TTCACCTCGGCGGGCGCTCTGGGCTGCCCAGCTGTCTGCTTTTTCAGCACCAGCTCGTCGCAATGGAACCGACCAGGCAACAACCTGGCGGGAGAGGCCAAAAGCATGGCTTGGGTGACCAACAAGAAACTCGTGGGGGGTGGAAACTTCACTGTCGGCGGCTCGAGAAGTTATCTGGTTTCTTACACCTCGGGCGCCGAGTCCTGGGACGAGTTTCCCGGCGCTACCGACCTCCCCGGACCTGTGGACATCATCGTCACCGGTTCTTCTGACGGCAAGCAGCTATGGGTTGCTGGCACCGCGACTAATGGGTCTACCTTCCTAATGAAATACGATGGATCCAACTGGAAGTCAGCTGGCCAGCCTTTCGGATCTGGCACAGACATCCAGTCGCTACAGATGTTGTCCCTGACCAAGTCGAAGGAGTCATCGGACCTGCTCGACCAGAAAATGTCTCTCATGCTGACTGGAAACATCGTCATCCCGGATTTCGGCAGCGCGAGCGCGGCACTGTTCAATGGTACCGCACTGACTCCCTTCGCGCTCACGACGAACTCCGGCAACACAGCGGGCACGATCTCGCGCATCTTTGTCGAGAAGACCAACTTCTTCGGTGGTGAGCACAGTGACCATCTCCCAATCTATGCAATTGTCCTCATTGGCCTCGGTATTGCACTGGGCTTGACCCTTCTCATCGTCGTGGCGGGTATGGTGATGGAACGGCTGCGGAAGAAGCGCGAGGGATACGTGCCTGCTCCGACATCAATGTATGATCGTGGCAGCGGCATGCAACGAATACCACCACACGAATTACTCGAGTCGTTGGGCAAAGGACGGCCCGGAGCGCCACACGTCTGAAGTCGTGTGGAAGGAGGAGGATATACCCCCTGAGAAAACCGGGTTTGCAAAAGAGGCATTGGTAGGCGTTCCGAGGATTAATAATATGTGGGATTATGCGAAAGCATCGGCGTTACAGGATAGGCATTTACAGCATGTCCTCTTGGAGGGCAGGCAATCAGGGGAGGGCTGCGGGGCCATCAGCCATTGCCCTGCAGCCAGAGCGCCGGCTCAATTCTACCTGGACCGTCTCGAATCGCAAAGGCGCCTGGAACGAACTGCATCAGACTTATGGGTGCAGGGGCGTGTCCTGGGTGGCCGGGCGGATGATGACTGGCGATAGATGGTCAGTGAGGAGGCAGACAGCTGGTCAATACTCGCAGCACCAGGTTCCGATGAAAGATTCGAGGCATGAGTTATTTCTTTGCCTGCTTGCGTTCTTATTGATGCGTTCTGCACAGTCTCCGACTTTTTCACGATGAGAGATACCAAACCTTTGTAATGTTTATGTTTAAACTCATGTACCATCATTTGGACTCGTTCCCCTTTTTTTCTTCTTTTCTTTCTTGGAGAGGCCAGACTTGGAACAGGCCCCATCTGTACGATGCTTACAAGGCTGGGTTTGACATAGGAGCCCGGCATGTCTGCTATAAGCCTAGCCAGGCTCAGGTGATTGGAAGATAGATAGAAGTAAGGTGACAATACAATTGACGAGATATGATAACATTGAGTTCCAAGATTTCAAGAGATAATTTAAGTACTTAGGTAGATATCCGTGTCCGTATTGCATGTGAATATGACATGGTAGCAGCTCCCAACGCCCCAAAAGCCCCAGAAGCCCCCTACAGGGCTGAATTTATTCATGTACTGTGTAGTCCGGATGGTAGATGTAGGAGCAAAGCAGTGCCTGAGTACCTAGAGGTAGCAGTACGGATCTGTACCACTAGCAATACGTACCTAGGTAGGTAAGCGTACATCGGGAAGACTACCTAGGTACTTGAGTACTTAAGTGGGGTTTCCGGCAACAGTGCACCAGCTCTAACCCCCCTTGCCGCACTTGCGTCATTTGGGACAAGCTTGTCAAGGGAGAGAGAGTGTGTATGTGTGGTGTGTGTCTGTGTCTGTGTCTGTGTCTGTGTCTGTCTGTGTCTGTGTGGGAGTCTGGACTTAAACACCCATCGAGACGCGTCTTAATTTATTTTAGAAAACGAGCCGACCGCAGCTGATTATATCCCATGCATTTATTTCCATATCAGGGCCATCTTCACTCCAGAATTTGAGTATCAGCGTTTTATCTCTGAACCCGAGTCAGGCTATCACATCCTTTGCGAGCGGCCCCATTTCTCCTTCTTGCATTTAATGTTTCGCAATTGAACTGCTTGGACACTGGTAATCATCTTCATCCTCGAATGGTCGAATTGATTTCCACCGGACGACTAGAGGGTTAAAGTACGCCTTCATTCCAGCATTCTCAGTCGAATTGTCAACTAGCTAACGAATATATAGATAGGTACATAAGCCTGAGGAGGTTCTGTAGGAGCTGCGACAACCACTTGACCACAATCTCGGACGGACCCGAGCGCTCAACTGAGATCTGAGATCTTAGATCTAATATCTAATATATAAGACTCTGAGACTCTAGGAGCTGAGCCTGAAGCCAGGTTGATGGTGGTATGGAATTTCCTCCATTAGCACCCGCGATATCGCCGCTGCAAAAAGGTCAAGATGGTGGCCAGACTCCAGGTCGGATTTCCTCCTCCCGGGGTAAAGGACATCTCCAGATCCAAGAGCCCGAGCGAATGCCCTTGCTCAGAAACAGAAGTCACATGGGCCATGAGCTCGATTCTGATCCAGTCTTCTCCTGCGTACCGAACCCCCACTCTTACCTACCTGTTTATACCAACATCCATCGTATCAGGCGGGACATCATCTCCATCGTTGAGGACTATATGAGCTTGGAGCAGTTGAGGGATGTGAGGATAAACGTGTCCGTGATACGGCCGCTGGTATGTCTTCTCGCCCCTTCACCATCGTCTCTTACACCGACGTGTGTGAGTGTACCAACTAACCCTTGCAATAGGTCGACAAGCTGTATGAGCTGGACGACATATCTATCGGTAAGCAACCGAATGTCTATCTCCCATTTATATATCAGGCAACTGAAAATCCTGTGTTCGCCTAGTGTACTGCCTCCTCGTGAATCGAACACAGTTCTTGCACGAGCAGTCTCATATGAATAACAGGCAGAACGTGAACCACACCCGCGCCACCCTTTGCGAGCTCGTCGCCACTCGCATACTCAGGCGCTATAGCGAGGACAACGAAGGGCCAGATGGCCTGCTCGTCCTGGCCCACATTCTTGTCGCTGGCTTTGAACCTTTTCAAAATGCTCCCGCCGACATTCGTCCAGAGTCATCCTCCTCGCCTTCCTGGAACTACCATGCGACACTGCCCGCCCTCGAGATCGCCATTCTGAGCGAGAGCAAGCTCTTCCTGAGCTCGACGTCTTGCCAGAAGGTTGTTAATGCCATCTACGAAGGCCGCGTGATTTATACACCCAGCAGCTTCATGGACATCATCCCCGACCGATACAAGCAGAAACCCATTTCGCTTTATGATCCGAGGGCGGCGCCGCTGCTCAATCAGTACCGCTTGATCGTTCCTAGGACGAGGAACATCTTGGAAATCATGCAGTTTATAATCCTCTTGGTTCTCTATGTCTTGTTCATGGCCGAGAGGGACCCCACAACCTTCTCTAGCTTCGAGGTTGCCTTTTCTGTGTATGCGTTTGGGTGGGTGTTGGACAACTTCGCCACGATATTGGAGCACGGATGGTAAGTAACAACGGGCCCTCTCCTTGCCGTTCTTTAAGAATCATGGCTGACGATTTCCACACACAGGCACGTTTACACTCAAAATCTGTGGTCCTTTCTGGACGTGGCTTTCGGCGTCATATTTTATGTCTATCTCGCGCTGCGAATCCACGGATGGCGGGTCGACGACATACCTGCAGCTGGATATAGCCAACAAGCCCTCGACGTCCTCGCCATGGGCGCCCCTGTCCTTATCCCCCGACTCGCCTTCAACCTCCTCTCGAACAACCTGCTCTTTGTTTGCCTCAGGGCAATGGTGGTGGATTTCACGTTGTTGACCGCCCTCGCAGCCTGGTGTTTTGCTGGCTTCCTGATGTCGTTGATCTGGCTCGGGGAAGGCGGCTACCCAACCATTACAGTGAGCAAATGGATGCTGTGGATCTGGTTTGGGTTAGATGGGACCGGAATTCAGAAGGGCCCTGAGTTCCACTGGATCCTGGGCCCTTGTCTGATGGTCACTTTTGCATTCCTGGGAAACACCCTCTTCCTTACCATCCTTGTTTCCATGCTCTCACATACATTCAGCACCATCGTTTCGAACGCCGCGGCTGAGGTTCAATACCGTCACGCAGTTCAGACCCTTGAGGGCGTCAAGAGCGATGCTATCTTCGCATACCAGCCGCCCTTCAACATCCTCGCTCTCTTCGTACTCGTCCCGCTCAAGTTCGTCGTCAGCCCCCGGTGGTTCCACAAGATCCACGTCGCCGCTGTACGACTGCTCAACCTGCCTCTGCTCCTCATCATCGCCGCGGTAGAGAGGCGGATCCTCTGGCCCGTAGCTCCTACGGGCAGCAAGTCCACGGCTGGAGACGGCGCCGAGAGGAAGTGGCACCGATTCTGGGAGAAGTGGCGCATCACGACGCACCGCGATATCCATACCGTGTTTGCTCTGCCGCCGCCGGACGAGATCGAGGAGGCGATTGCCGTGGATGATGAGCTGACACACCACATGATTCGGCGGCAGTTCCAGCGGAACACCACCGCAGACACGATGACTTTGCAAAACATCATCAGGAAACGCAAGCAAAACCAACAGCAACGGCGTGATGGAGTCGACGGCGACGGGACGACAAAGGATGCGGGCGATATGCCAGGCACGGCACCCTCGGACGGACGACTGACGACACCCTCGGACGGACGGCAAACGCCAAAGTCGCCTGGAAGGACCCTCAGCAGGAGGGACAGTTTGGCACCGTTCCCTGGGCTGAGGCAGGAACTGCAGGGGATCTTGAACGACAGTGAGGAAATGTCGAGTTTGGCGACTAGACTGGAGGTGCTGGAGGAGAGCAATTCAAGGATCGAGGGAATGCTTGCTAAGCTGGTGGGAGTTATTGAGGATACTACGAGCATGGAAGGGGATGACGAGGCGGCGGCTGGAAAGACAGGCACTTTAGGTGATTTGGATCGGACTGCAGATGAGCAGTAGGATCGCTCGTTCTATGAAGATACAAGATAAATCCAGAAGGTCTAAGCAGCAAGCCCCCCTTCTCCCCAATGCCACCACGGCCAAGTAAACATGAGGTGAGCTTGTAGAAGGGATCACAGGAATATGGACAGCGTGAAACGTATGATGGCTATAATGGCAGTGGGAAATGCCCATTCATTGTGACCCTGTCTTAGGTCCCCGTACTATCAGAATCAGGGGTATCATTTTTCGGTTATAACGAAGGACCACTTCCATGCAAAGTAAAACTAGTAGTCTTGCCCCAACGCCGATGCGAGGACAGAACATGCCCACGAGCTCGCTGAGCAGGGACACATCTCGTATGAAACGCTTGTGACACTGCAATGAACCGAGGCAGTTGCACGCACGGTCTGTGCTGTCGCCTGCCATCAAACATGGTCTACGAATAATCCTTCTCAGATGATTCTGAAGTTCATTTGGTGCTGCTCATCGGAGGCTGTCACACTCGGGTCCTTTGACCATACAAACCTTGGCAGGGCTGAACGGATTGAGTCGTATGCCGATGTTGTCCAGTCCGGTGAGGGAGTCTCAGGGGTTGCTTGGGCTCAGTCCCAGAAACCGGCCACACTGTGCGACATAACTGAGCATGTCTGCGCCAGAGTTGACGAAACATATGGTAAACGTCGGGCTCCAGGCGTCTCACACTGCACCATCGACCATGCGCAGCAAATCTTGAAGTGGGAGATAACTGGCTTAGACCACGTCCTCCATCTCCTCGTCCTCGGAATCCTCATCAACGTTATCGACGTTCGGTGCCGCCTCTGCGACAGCCTGTTCACCAATGGACCGGTGCTCCTCCTTCAGACTCCAGTTATTGGCGAACCTTCCACTCTTGTGCAGGTCAGCCACCTTTTCCAACGTTGATCGTAAGTAGACCTCGGGTTGGGGGATCGCAGCACGAAGAGCCTTGAGCGACCAGTAATTGTATTGTCTGAAGCACTGGAAGATCTTGTCGAACAGCTCGTTCTCGGGCATACGAGCAGTCTTGGCGTCGGCCTTGGCCTTCTTTGTTTGCTTCCGTGTGTCCTTGATGAAGTTCTCGAAGGTCTTGGTCGCTTGGACCGTGCCGGCCTGGACGACGTTGCTGGTGACAGCGAAGCGGTCGATGATCTGGGTAGTATTCTTGGGGGTGACTTGGTCCTGCGCGCGCACGGCCATGAGGTACGCCGTCTCCGGGTTATCTGTGGATGCCGTCAGTGAATAGTCACACTTTCAGGGAGAGAAAGTACGAACCTATCGGGTTCATGTGGACTTCCTGCGAAACGCGTCCGTAAATAGCCGTTTTCTCTGTAGTCCAAGTTAGATCAAATGTTCCCAAACAAATGAAACACGCGGAATTGGGTAAAAAGACGTACTGGGGATCATCTGGCGGAACGTATCGCGGCCCTTTCCTCGGCGACCGCCGCGGGCGTCGGGCTGGGCTGACTTGTCGACCTTGGCCCGCATCAGGTAGGAGGGGATTCCCTGATCAGCAGCCTGCTTGCGCAACTTGTTCTTGTTTTTGAAGCCCTCCAGATCAGACTCGTTAAAGATGAAGGTGTTGCTCACGGCTGAATCGGTGTCGACGAGATCATATTCGCGGGGAAGACCTTGGTGGTTGGGGACGTTGTTCTTAAGTAAAAGCTTCATTTTCCGCTGCAGTAGAAGGTACAAGTCAGTCTCTTGGGGCCAACCTCAATCGTCCAACCAGTCACACGGCTTGGCAGCTCACCTTGGTTCCCTGCTTCTTGTCGGGCTCGCTCCAGACGCGAAGCTTTCCAATCTCGATTGGGGTATCGTCGTCCATCTTATCCCAGGCACCCCAGACATATGTAGGCACTCGAGCCATGAACAGCTGATCTTGAGCACTTTGGTTGCCGTTGGGATCAACTTGGTTGTAGAAATCAAGGTCCAGGTCGCCAACATCGTCTTCGTATGCGTCGACGGCCATGGGTGAAGTACCGTCCATGGCGTCAGGGTCAGGCTTGAGTGCCGGGTCGGGCTTGATAGAGACTTGTTCAGCCATATTGAACCGCCTCCACAGTTAGTCGTTGGATTGAAGAGGTAGTCGCAGGATTTGGTGACCGCGGGTGGGCGAGGATTGTTGTTGCTGTCGGGAAGTGTAGGGCGAGGCTGAAGTCGCAAGGATGCGGATGTGGTCGCGGTCGCGAGTCGCGGTCGCAGTCGCAGTCGCTGTCGCGGTTGAGTACCTGGCTTACGTAATGAGCCGTGTGCGGGCAACCTTGGAAGGGCTGGGGCAAGTCTTTGTTGTTCAGGGTGTCTGTCTGTCTGTTTCCAGGGACCTACTGGCGTCAAAGGTGCTTTGCAATTACTCAAGTAAAATGCACTGCTTGGGCAATGGAAAGGTGAATATGGAATATGTAGTATGGATTGATGTCTACGGGTAGTAAGTATTAAGGTTACCCTGATAAAAGGTAGGAAGCTTTGATTGATGATGTAATTAATGTCTTATCTGGGTGCTAAATGGCACGTGCCTTATCGTCTACAGCGCCTTCTCAATTTACCTACCTAAGGTACCTAGGTATAGTATGGACAAGTGATAGGTACCTAGGTAGGTAGTCACTTTATATGAGCCTGCCTCTTTATCACCTTGCGTCTTTGTTCACCAATGCTCTAACCTACCTCACCTCCAAATCCACACACTTCAGGCTCAACGTGCCTGTTTTTCCAACCTACAACACCCACCCCACATTCTCCTATGCCATTAGACCTCAGTTATCATGTCTGATGAAGAACAGAAATTGATGGAGCAGATTAGCCTCCTGGCAGGTAGGTTCGGTTCCTTGCACCTTGTATCCAATGCGCAGGCTTCCATCCCCTTCCCCTCCCGCTCCCTCCCACTCCCTCCCTCCTGTCACCTCCAAGGTCAGTATCAGTATATCTGACTCTCAAGCAGGTCAAATCAACCGCGCCAAGAATCAGCAGGCCGGCATTGCTTCGACACCACCAGCACCTGGTCCCTCTCGCTGTATGTCCCGTACCGTTCCTACCTTGAGCGAATCTTCGATTGACATAGCCCACAAACCGCCAGCCTATGGAAGAGGTGGATATTATCGTGGTCAGGCGCCCTATCCCGTCCCAGGACGCGGAGGTTATCGCGTCGGGAAGGCCTCTGTCCACAGGCACAGGTCCCTCGTTCTCAACAACCCTTCCGGCGCAAACAACTCCAACGGCGACACAGCTTCTGTGTCGGATGGCACCTCTCCTTCCTGGGTTACAAGAAACGATCGCCACCTTCAGTTGATCAACACCAATATCTACCAGGAGCAGACCGAGGCGCGTGCGAAGGCCATTCAACAGACGAGACTCCAAAAACATCGCCAAAGGGAGGCCCGAGAGCGCGCTCAAATCTTGAACCATCTCAAGCGAACAGCCGACCCATCCGTTGTCTCTGCTAATCCTGCATCAGCCCCTGTTTACGAAATCGTCGTCGAGGGCATTCGCTTTAGAGTCACCAACGACGGCAGCAAGCTAGTCAAGGTTCCTGGTGCGTCTCTGTCTTTTCTCCGCCACACACGTGTCGCTGCTCACCTCTGTCCAGATGACCCCAACGGCCCCAAGGCAACGCCTAAGATGGCCTTTATCGGAGGCGTCAAGTTCTATCGATCCAAGAATGGCAACATGTATCGCCAGGCGATAGTGAAGGCCCAGCGGTATGTCGCCCGCCCAGGCGATGCCCATATGCTGACAACAGAAACCTCCAGACGATCTGTCGCCGTCAACAAGGTCAACGTTCCTTGCCGAAACTTTTCAAATACCGGTATCTCCCTTCACGACCCCCGTTTCTCTGCACTGACAGATAACATGTCTAGGTGGCAGGCCAGGGACAATCATAACTGACTCTTTCCAACCGTCCATAGGTTCTTGTCCGAAGGGCCCCATGTGCCGCTTCACCCACGACCCTGCCAAGGTTTCCGCGTGCAAGGACTTGCTGCAAAAGGGCTCGTGTGCCGCTGGTGATCAGTGTGACCTGTCCCACGATCTCATCCCCGAGCGCACTCCCCATTGTGTGCACTACGCCAAGGGAAACTGCCGGGCAGCCGAATGCCCGTATACTCACCGTACTCTGCTTCCAGGTGCTCCGGTCTGCCGGTCTTTTGGCTTCTACGGATACTGCGACAAGGGCATCAGCTGCCCCGATCGCCATGCCTTCGAATGCCCAGACTTCAGCAACACCGGTGTCTGTAACACCAAGGGCTGTAAGCTTCCCCACCGCGAGAGGGCAAGCGTCCTCCGAAAGGCCAACGCCGCTCTTGAGCAGACGGCTGCCGACGGTGATGAGGATGACCTGTCCAGCGACGATGGCAGCGACTCGGTCAGCAGCGATGACGTTGATTCTGACGAGGTCGAAGAGTTCGTCGGCGATGAAGATCCCGTGGACTTCGAAAAGGATTTCATCTCGTTCAACTGATCCGTCCCGTCATATGGCGAGACTGGCTTCACTTAGGCCTTGTGTTCATTGATTCTGTCGTTTGGTATTCTCAGCATAGCCACGGTGTGTAGGAACCTCACATGGTTCGTCTTTTGGAAGAATGGGATGCGAGTCGGTGGAGACCATAGCAAGAAAGAGACAGATAGGTCTTCAAAAAATAAATAAAGTATGTGGTGTAAAATAAGTTTCCGGACTGCTTTGCTCTATCGATATGATACAAGGGCCCTACAAGATCCGGCAACATAACGGCAGCGTGTTTCTAATGTCCTGAAAGGCAGTATCTGTTCATCGTGGAGTCTTGCTTGATATATATATGAACGGATATCACGTATGGTTGGTGTAAGTATATGGGTGTAAGGTTCGATAATTCCAACAACCAACTGCCTAAGTACCTACCTAGCTACTTGCCCATTCGCCCACCGAATTGTGACACTAATATGCATTCTTTGCAGAAGCTACTCCAGTTCCACAGGAACTTGTTTTGCTTCTGGATCAAGCTCTGCCGGCTTGTTGATTCCTTGGAGCTCTGCGGGACCTTGCTTTACCTCCCCTTCGGCCAATTCACCAAGGACGGCACCTACTTGCTGGTCATCCGGTACGCTCTTTGTTCTCCTCCAACTCTTCGCCCACCAAAGACGATCGGCGATAGTAGCTGCGATAATGACAGCTAACACTACACCCACGCCAATGCCCGCCTTGGCTCCCGCCGATAGTCCCTGGGCCTGTATCGAGGAGGTCGTTGCTTGGCCGCTTGCGCTCGACGACGCTGTTGTTGAGGCATCGGAACTTTGGTATAAGAGTTGTATCATAGGTGCCAGGATTGAGTAGGTCGAGACTGTCAGAGATAAGGAGTCGATATTGGCGTTAGACGCGCGATTCCTGCCAGATACGCAAGACCCGATCTGGAGCGTCGAGGATGCAACGTTAAGAAAGCACGTATGTTGGTCTTTGCAAGAATATCCTCTATGGTCTAATTAGCAGCTGGCACACCTTCCCAGAAAACACCTTCCTGGCAGTGATTGGTACATACGAGGGGCAGCACCCAATTGCAGTCTCAGAGGGCTCAGGCGTAAGATAAAACTGAAAGTCGCCAGTCCTTCCATCGAAAGAGCAAGCCGTCTGGTAGCCCAAGGGACAGACGAGTCCCGGCGAGTACACCCACGTGTTAGCATGTACGTTTGTGAAATAAGAGACCGGTGGCACTGTTATAGTTTATAGCGGATAGCACGAAGTATCGTCGGGCAAAACCCCACCGGTTGTGATTTTTTCACTGTTTGTGCAACCACGCCTCGTCAGAATGGAACCCTAAGACCTTCTGCATAATATGGGTGCAAGAGGCGGGCTGCGTCCATGTTGTCTTTAGCAGTCCTAGGACGGTTCGTATCGGCGTGGTGGTAGTTATAATTGAGGAGATCGCAGCAGCGAAGAAATCAGATATAGTGCGGAAAGAGTCACACTCGCTAGATGCCAGAAAATTGATCAGGGATGGAGAAAATAAAGACGCGGCACCCGACCCATACAGAGATCCGTATTCGCATCGTAGCATACCAAGGAGATATCGCCATGCCAGCATGCCAACCAACACAAATGGCAGCTGGCTCAGTCATCAATCCGTAGAGGCAGGGGTATAAGGGTGGCCCACACAGCCCAGCTCGGCGGCTCATGTCTTAATCCTCGATCAACGGGGACCTGTAAGAGACCTGCAGAGCTAGATCCGATAACGTCGAATATATGCCTCTTGAGATTGATGAGGCGTTATAAGTCAAAACCCCTATAAGTAAGCCAGCCCCTTACGTAGGCCGCCTATTTACATAGTAAGTACCCTACTTTTATATAGAAATTTCAAATCGAATAAGATAGCTATAACTTTATACTTTATATTATAATATAGCTTAGTGTTAATTTATATATACTAACAGAAGTGGTTTCTTATAGTTTCTTACATATTAAATACAATAAAATAGGTATACTTATAATATATTATATATAATTTTAATATATATAACAGTTTCTAATATATTTAGTTACTTAGTAGGTATTATTATCGTTAAGTAGATATAGTGTAATAAATATTTATTTGTAGAAAGTTTTATATAATATAATATATACATTTTAATAGCGTTTAAACTAATAAGAGAACTAATACTCTACTATATATATTAGATACTATATATAGTATAATACGTATATAGTAGTTATTACTAATTATATATATTTTAGGGTTTTTAATATATAATACTGTTAGTATATATGTATACCTAATTTACTAGTAATTCTTAACATTATAAACTCTCTACGTTCTACTCTTTATAAAGAGGCTAATATTATAATATATACTTGTTTAACTTATTTCATTGATAAGACGTATAGTATGTAGTGTTATATTCGAAAAACTAAAGTTATAGCTATTTTATTCGATTTTTAATTACTATATAAAAGTATAGTATTTACTATATAAATAAATAGGCGGCCTACGTATGCGCAATTCTGGTTCCGAGGGCTGAGGGTGAGTAGCTACTAGCACCAGCCGCATCTCATTGCGGAAGATAGAGCTAAATAATGCAATCGAACAACTAGCCCCTAATACTAAATGATATAATATATTCGTATATAGAGCCTGACAGGTTACATTTCCGATTCGTAAGGTCGTGTCAGGCAACAGTCGACCTGAATCAAGCGGCGCTAAAAAGGAGTGACATAACAGCGTGTCCACGATTATTATAATGCTTCTAGTAGCAGATAATAATATCAGAGTTATTCTAAGTGTTAGATAGCTATTAAGACAAGAACGAGGATCCGTACTGCTAAGGCAAGGAATTATACTGCTGCTATATTGTATATATAGCCTATATAGGCTACCTAAGCTATAGTGGAGCTATTAATTAATAGCCTTCTAACTACTACTAATATAGTATAACTATTATAAGCAATACTGCTATTATTTCTAACTATATAAGAATATATTTATATATATATAATAATTATAAGATAATAAGCTATTAGACAGTATATATTTTTATAAACTAAAATCAGTACTTATATAGCTCTAATAACATATATTACCGCCTTTAAGCTAAGCAACCACCTAATTTTCACTCTTTAAAACGCCTTATAAATCTTTTATATTCTAATATTAATTTTATTACGTATTTAGTTACTTGTCTAGCTATCTATACAGCTAAATTATAATTAAAACCCTTAATAATTATAATAATATACTTTCAGCTATTAACATTAATATTTCAAAATAAAACTTGAATACTCTCTTTATATTATTCTCCTATCTTTTAAATAATAAGTGATGTTTTTAAAGCTATAAAATCCCTACTTTAAATTAATCTTAGGTTATTCTTTAAAGATCCTAGCTGCTTATATTCTATAATCTAAGCTAGTAGCTATATGTATAAAGTAGCTTTACTAATTTAAATAAAGCTATTATTAAACTTTTATTATAACTAACTATATTTATAATATTTAATAATATTTACTCTTTTTAATCTTTAGCTTTTATATTTATATTCTTTAATGTTAAAGCCATTTTCTAAATTATTATAGCTACGCTAGAAATACTTTGTTTTATTATAAAGAGTATAGCTATATTATAAAACTATTTATAAGTAGCGATCATAAATAAAAGCATATTAAGTATAAAGAGAGAGTTAACATTACTAATTTTATAATATAACTAGTAAAAGCTATTAGGATTTCTTTTAAAAAGTACTACCTAAAATTATTAGTAACACTTTTAAAAAGCTAGTATTTATAAATAATACTATAATAAGCTTATTAATATAGCTATTATAGTACCTAATATGTAACTAATTACGTAAGAAATTAATATATAATAGTATTTAATATATTTTAGATATACTTATAGTAAATAGCATTTAAATATAACTAATATAATTAGATAAGTAATTTATAAAGTTAAGAATATACTAAAGTAAAGTCTTTATTTAATAAATATTATATTTATATAAATAAAGTAATATATAAATAACGTTATTAGTTTAACGAATTTTAAAGTTAGTTTATTTTATTATAATATTATTATAAGTATAATAGATAGTAAAAAAGCTTACCTTATAATAAGTAAGTTCGTTAAAGCTATAAAGGCTTGTTTATAATATATTTTTATATTATCTAATATCTTTAATATTAAATTAATTACTATAGTTATTATTATTGTTAAAACCTATTTAAATTTAATACGCTCTTCTAAGACAAATTAGCACCTATTAGTAGTAACTGCGCTTAAAACTTAAAACTAACTTTAGAATCGGAATTATTACGTAAAGCTACGCCTAGTAATAGCTACGCAGCTAAAGCGTAGTAAAGGCGCTAGGTATAAAGCGCTTCTTATAGTAATTAATACTAAGACAATAGGAATTAAATAAAACAGATATTACTCTAACTACGGCTAAAGCGCCTATACTATAATAATAATAACGGCTAAGTAGCCTATAAGTAATAAAGATATAGTAAGTACCGACCTTAAGATATTTATAAAAATCGAATAATAACTAGTAGACTTTATCGGTTAAAATAAAGTATAAGAAGTTTTTAACCTTACTAAGAACTGCTATATAAAGGCTACGTAGAGTCTATATAAGAGCTTTATAGACGCCGCTTAGCTAATTATATAAATAGACCTTTATAACGAAATCGAAGTAGCTATATATAAGGCTATTATAGGTAACGCCTTTATAGGGAACGTAACGAGTATCTTAAACCGATCTTAGGTATAAGTTATAACCTTTATAACGCTACTAAATAGCTCGGGAGTATAAGAACCGCGGCTTATAATCTTAGCCTACTATAGTAAAGAGCTTACGATTTATAATATTATAGAAGTATATAGCTATAGAAAACTAATTAATATTATTATAGTAGTTAACTATACTTTCGATAGTAAAAAAGTAGTTATTATATAGCGCTTATATAGCAGGGATATCCTTTTTATATTTAAGTATAACGCCTAGAACTATAAAGCTTAAATAGCTTAGATTTACTTTATATTTAAAGCTAAAGCGATAATAATAGGGCGCGAATACTTTATTATTATCAGAGATATATATATAGGACGCTTACGTAACGTATACGCTATACTAGAATAGCTTTTATAGGAGCTTTAGAAAGATAACTTAAAGGCGATTAGTAAAGTTCGCCTCCTCTTTTTAAAGAATAAACAAAGGCGCTCGATTCTAGTTACCTCGATTAGTAATATTGCTATAGTAAAGTAGCTTTATAATAATAGGATTATATAAAAAGCAGAAATATTTAACTATAAACTATACTTAGTAAACGTTAATATTAAGTAGTACTATAACTACTATAGCTATAGCTATATCGCCTGCTATTATAAAGCTACTATATAATATAGACGCTATATAAAAACCGTATATATAAAAAGTAAACTAAAATACCTAGTATTATTAGACTAAATAGCTACTTAATACGTTTAGTATAAAAAATCTTATATAGTATAAGACTATAGCTACTTTATTACTTAAGCGTAGTAAAAGCGCGTATAGGATATATATAAAACTCGCTTATAATAGTTTAAGGTTTATAGCGTAAGTAATACCCCTACGCTTAATATAAGTAGCGCGGATACTAATAGCTTTTAAATAGTTAGTAATAAGAAAAAGGCCTTTTTTAGTAAACTTATAAAGAATATCTTATATTAAAGATAGCCTTACTTTTAAGTAATAAGAACGTTAAGTATATACTGCTATATATTACTATATATATAGCTTATACTATAAACCTACTCTTTTATTTAAAAATAATAGATTTTAGTATACTTTTTTAAAATATAAAAAGTAATAGATTAAATATAGCGCTAGCGCTAAATAAGCGCCTAGCGTATAATATTATTATAGTTTAAAAGCTATAGATAAGTCTAAATATATTAATAGTTATCTGCTTAGCTTTATTGCTATATAAAGTAATATATATAAGTAGTAGCTAAGTAACGCTATTTATATATAAACGCTACTCCTTTATTATATAAGAAAAGAAGTTAAGCTATAACTAGAGCTTAATTATATCGATATAAAAGATAAGCTACTTATAATTTAGTTAATATATACTGAATTAGCTTAAAGCGTATATAGATAAAGCCTACTCTCTAATCTCGCTATAAAAGCGCTGCTTAAATATAACGTTTTTATTAATAACTTTAGAATATACTACCTATTATAAGACTAAAAAAGGAGAACCTCTACTATAGTATACGAACTCTTTACACTTATATAACGCTAAAGCCTTAATCTCGCTACGCTTTATAGCTATATTACCTACGAGAACTCTTACCTATAAAGTATATAGCTCTAATATAGCTCTATCGAAAAACAGGTATATTATTTATACGTCGAGGAAGCTATAAATCTGTTACTAAACCTATAATAGATATCTCTTCCGGTATATAATTTAAACTAAACGGTTATAATTAATAGTATTAAAGATACTTATAATATTAAGCATTAGAAGTAAAGCTACTATAATACTCTACTATAGTATGAATACTATTTTAGTAATAACCTTAATTATAAGCTTTATTAATTAGACTTTCCGGTTACCTATTTAGCCTTTTAGTAATAGGTCTTACTTTTCTGCTATATCTATAATATATATACCTAGTATCTTCTCGACTACTTTACTAATAGTATATAGTAAAGTAATAGGTTTATAAGCGCTTATAAGTTTTTTTTATAGTAGTTTTACTAAGTTTAGGTAAGATAATAACGTTTACGCTATAAAAGCGCTATAAGTAATATACTAGTATAAAGCTCCCTTTTACTATCTAAGAGATAGTTTTCTAAAAAGGCTTTCTATATAACTTAATTAGGCTAACTAAGAAGAGATTATTACTAAGGGCTTTCTATAGTTAGGTACTTTAAAAAGCTAGCTTAATATCTGCTTTTAAGACGCTCTTTTATATTAAGAACGCGTTTTAGTTTTACATTCTTACTAAAAGGTCCCTCTTTAGTATATTTAATAAGTCGGTAGCTATAACTAGGAAGAATTTAGCTATAAAGACCTCTAGTTTTTAAAAGTATATAGTATATTTAGTAAGTCTCTCTATATTACTCTTAAGTAGTAGTAGTATAAAAAGGTTAAAGGGTTTATAGCTTTATAGCTTAGCCTATCTTTTAAGCTTCTAAATTATAACGTTATTATAAAAAGCTATAGTAACTATATAGCGCTAATACTTCGTTTAAGCGGTTTTAATTATATACTTTTAGGCTTATACTGCTTTTTATTAGATCCAATCTATATATATAAAGAAAGTAGCTTAAAAATAGCATTAGCCTTATTTAACCCCGATAATCGCTTTAGCTATTTCTAAAGACTACTACTTTACCTTAATATTTATATATACTTTCTGCTATAAGGTTACTATTTAAATAATACGGTAGAGTATTATAGTAAAGTAGTTTATATAGTAGTTTAGATTTATAGTATTATTAAATTTATCTAAGATATATATTTTTATACCTCGATTTTAATAAAAAAGAGGTTTATAGCTACCTATAACTAGTCGGTTAAAGCGTTACTAAATTATAACTACTACGCTATTTATATAATATATATAAGCTATAGGTTATAGTCTAACCCTTTTTACTAAAGCCTTTTACTATATTTATAATAGACCTTATAGCTATACTAAATAAAGTTAAGTATAAAAGGTCTTTCTTCCTCTTATATATCGCTATACTATATAAGGCTTTTCAAGATAATAGTATTATTATAGTTAGCTTTATAGATAATATAAATATCCTATTTATAAGTAGTAACGTTAATAAGAACTGCTAGCGTTTAAACTATATATACGCTATATATAAAGAATAAAAACTTTAAGTAAGTATAAAGTTCGTAGCTTATAAGAGTAAACTAATTTACTTTACTTATAACTATAAAGCGCTTAAATAGCCGGTATACTATAGTATAGTAACGGTTATATTAGTTAAAGCGGCTAAGTTCTTTAGCGTTTAGCTTAATTATAAGCTATACTAGCGCTATTACTTTAAAGAGATTAAGAAGAAATTAAAGACTAAGATATTTATACTTATACGCCTTATAGCTACTATATAAGGCTATAATAACGCTAAAGTAAAAAAGACCTATACGAAAGTAATATATAGCGCTATTACTTATAAGGCTTTAGTATAGTATATACCTTTATTAACTCGACTAATGAAAATTAAAATAATTATACGCTATTTAGTTATAGTGCTTACGCGTTATTATCGGCGCTTTTAAGGTAACTTTTATAAAGCTGCTAGAAAGAGAAGTAAAGTACCCTTTAATTAATATTTACTTTAATAATAGACTTATAGCCTTTAAAGCTTAGCTTAAGATAACTAAGATAGTATAACATATATATAGTATTCGAGATACGATAAAAGTATAGCTTTATAAATATAAAGCTTAACGCTACTAAAGATAGACTTTCTCTAAGAATAGAGAAGATACTATAGCTCTTATATAGCAACTAAGGCTTATTAGAAATAAGATAAAAGTATATTAATTATATAAAACTTACTAATATTACTATTATTATCGATATAAAAGAGAGTAAAAGTAGCGTTATATTATTATCGGTAGCTTATAAAAGTATTATATATTAATTATTATTTCTTATTTAATATTTCTTAAGCTTTTAAAGGTATATTTTCGATTTTATTACTTTTAAATTAGTCTTTTTTAGCCTATATTAATATTTCCTATTTCTGAAATCCTTATATTAATACTTACTAATATAAAAAGTTTAGTTATAGTTAATATCGATATCCCGATATATTAGATAATTTACTATTTCTTCTTTTAACTATATATTAAAAACTGTTCTAATAATGCTTTACTAATTTCTTAAGCTAATATCTTTATTTAAATAGCTTTAAATAAAACTAGTTTTTATTAGCTTATTTATTATCTTCGATATAGATAATAATATTAGACTTCTATTAAAAATATAGGAAAAAAAATATTTAATAATTTAAATTATTATAATATTTAGTAATATAATTAACTATAGCTTTTTTACTAATATATAGCGAAATATCTATATTTATAAGTTAATAAATAAAAATTAGGTTATTAAATTAGGTTATAAAAGATTTATTTAATATAGTTTTAAATAATAATTATGTTTTATTTAAACGTTAAACTATTTTAAAGTCTTTTTAGAGTAAATAAAAGAAGAAAAATGTATATATTAGTTTTAGCTTTAACTTGCTTTTCTACTCGGCTTACTTTATAGCTTTTATACTTAGTTTTAAATAATAAATCGAAGTATAGTAATATTGTTAATAGTAATTTATAATATAGTTTAACTATTTTAATAAGATATTTATATCTTTAAGTATAACGTTTAAAGAGTTATTACTATCTTTACTTTAACCGATTTAATTAGATTAAAAGTTTTAAGCTAATATATAATAGCTTTATACTTAAATAAACTCTTTTCTTTCTTTAATAATTTATATCTCTAATAATAAACTATTTTTAAAGTAATATAGGCTATAGTTATAGCTACTACCTTATCTTTACTATTTATATTAATACTAATAATCTAGAAAGTTAAACTTCTAAACTAATATTATTTCCCGGAATACTTTAGATTAGATATAAAAATACTATACTATAATATATAAGTTCTTTTTAAATAGATAACTCGATAACGTTATCTATATAGATTTTTCTATTATTTACTACTACTTATTCTTAGGTATTATATATATTTATATAAACTATACTAATATAGGTTAGTAAAGTTTAATATAATAAACGCGTTAAAAATACCGAGGTAGTATATAAAAAGCTTATATTTGTTTTCTTTTAGTAATACTAAAATAGCCTTATCTTTTTAATTACGCTTATAAAAATATAAAATATAATTTAAAATAACTTATATTTAAAAGCGTTTTAGGTTTTTTAACGCTTTTTATAAATTAGCTTTAGTAAATATAGTATGCTATTATTTATTTATACAATACTTATTATAATTATAAACCTACTATTATATAAATATATTAAAAGTAATATACCGGAAAGTATAATAACGCGCGACATAGCTATTTTCTTATTTTATAGTATAATATAAGTAATTTTAGTATAAAACATTACGCTCGCTACCTTAAGAAAATAATATCGGCTAATATTTTTTAAGAAAGATATTAAAATACGCGAAGAAAAGGGTCTTTAAATTAGTTAAACTTATTAAGCAGTATCTAACAGATACTAAATATAAATAAATAATAAGCGTTATATAAGTATCGGCTTTCGAAAGGTAGCTATTAGTTATTTCCCTTATTATTATTATTAAGCCTTTTTTTATAGTATAATAACTTTTAAATTGTTAACTAAGATATTTATAACTACTATTTTATTATTTTTATAATGTTTTTAATTCTCTACTATATCTTTTTTTTACTAATTTATAATCTATTTAAAAATATTTAAAGCTTTTAACTTTATAAATAGCTAATTAATCGAAAATATTACTATCTTCTAATAGTAAGCTAAAGTTATTTCTATTTAATATAAAGTTTTAATAACTAAGATAATTATATCTTGAAAACTTAAGCTATTTTATTTCTTTTTAAACTTTTAAGTAATAAAAATAACTATTTATGGATTTTATTAATATTATAGAAAAATAGATAGATAATATAGTTATAGTATTTATATTATTAGCTTTAGATTTAAAGATTAAAAAGGAAGGTTAATTTCAATAATAAGAAAAAATCTAGATACTTATAGTAACTACGTTAATAGTAATATAGACTCGGGTGATAATTATCTTTTTAATAAGTTCGAGCTTAAATAAGTTATCTAGTATAGTACTAAAATTAAGATAGTTTTTTATAGAGTAATAGAAAAGCTTATTAAATTAGTTTTGATTATCTTTTAAATAATATTATTTATAAAGTTTATTTAACTATAAATTAACGTTAAACTATTATTCTTTATACCGAAAATAAAACTATAACTACTTTTTTACTAACTTTAAATTCAACTTTTACTTAATAGTTATATCTTTAATAAAAAAAGAAGATATTTAAAAGTTACCGGTAAATATAAAAAAAGGGCTATCGAAATTTTATATAAGTACTTTTTTAAGTAAACGACTAACTAGATATCTCGGTTTAAGCAGTCGGCTTTAAAAATAGAGAGATAGAAATAACAGTTAAAGTATATTAAAAATTTTATTAAACCGTTTTCGAGGATAATAAGAAATATTTAGGTTAGGTAAAAGATCTATATAAGATTTACTATATTAGTATGTTTAAAATTAGAAAAAAACATTTATAAGGTCTGCTTACTTTTTAAAGCTATATCTTTACTAGTAGTAGACCTTATTTTAGAGTAGCGGTATTATTATTATTATTTTCAAAATTCGTTTTATCTCTCTTACTAAGTACATTATCTTATATAAGCCATTAACTAATTAAAGTACTTAACTTAAGCGTTTATAAAAAGTTTTAACTTTTACAATATTTATAGCGATACTATTTTTAGATTACAGATTATTACTAGCGAGCTACTACAAAGGTAAGCGAGTTACTTTCGACTCTACTACTTAAGTAGTACTAATTACTTATAACGCTATATGTAAGGTTCTGTTGTTTTATAGCAGACTTAAGATCTTCGTTAAGCTAGTTATTTATAGCTATAAAGTATTTACTGCCTGCGATATCGCGTATCTTTATAAAATTCTAGTATCCTAATAAAAGTACTATTATTATATTAATAGTAAAAACGTATACTTTTTCGCTTAGGTTTCCCTTATAAGCTAGATAACGCCCTATAAACTTAGAAAGATTACGTAAATAAACGAATTACTTTATAGCCTATTTAACTTAGTATAGATTATAGGTACGTAAGGTTATATTCGCTATAATATTAAAGGTTTAGAAAAAACTAAGCGAGAGAGAGCTTAAAGAAAATCGTAGTCGTAAAGTAGAAGTAAGGAAAGTTAGAAGAGGAAAAGGCTAAATATAAAGAAAAGAATTTAAAGCTAGCTTTTCGAAGTCGCTTAGTCTAGATATAGTTTCGCGGTCTAATTATTAGCGGCCCGAGCGCTTTATAGATAAAACGCGTATCAAACGACGCGTTTTTAAGTAGTTATAGAAATAGTATATTAGCGACTACTCTTAACTCGACGTAGGGTTTCTTAGATATATACATACGTATTTATTTCGCGCAATTTTATATAAGAATTAACACGAGTTTAACTATAATATTGTCCTCCGGACAGGATAAAGTTAGAATCAGATAACTAGACAGTGAATCTATTTACTATATGAGGAGCACTGTTTGTAACCTATTGCTATAGTGATAATTAGCTTAAAGCTATTTAAAGAGCCTTTAATATCTTCTTCATTATAGGTGTAAGCAGGATTTATAATATTACTAAGAGTAAAGTATTTTATACAGATAATATAAGATAGTCTTATAAGCTAAGTCTACTTTTCCTATATCTATAGCGAGTATTTATAGTTATACTTATACTTATTATACACGGCTTTATATTTATTACTAGGAAAGCTTAAGGTAGTTCTTGCTTTTAGATTTAAGATTATAAGGTTACTTCTAACATACTTACATCTTAAGCAGCCTACCTAATAGATAAGCCGTTTATAATAGTCTCTATAGCGCTAAAGATATTTGCTCTAATATTTAACTTTATAATAATCTAATTAACTTATAATTAAAGAGATTATAGCTACCCTACGCTATAGCCTTTCAACCTAAGCGTAGTACTAACACTACTTAAAAGGTGCTATATATAGTAATTAATACCGGAAGTATTACAATTAAATAAAGCTGATATTAAGCTAATTATAGCTAAAGCGCTTATATAACGGTAATGATAATAATTATGCTATTTATAAGCAATAGAACAGTAGTATACTTAATTAATAGTATAAACCTTTCTAAATATTAAGAGGTAGCTAGTAGACCTAATCGGCTAAGATTAAATATATACAGTTCTTGCCTTTGCTGCAATATTGTTAAAATTTAGGGTTGCTAAAAATAACCGTTTCGGGACTAAATATAGATAGGCACGTAACCTCTGCCGCTAGAATTTATATAGGGAGCTTTAGAAATTTAATAACTTATTATAAAGTTAGAACTAAATAACTAGATAATCAATATATTTGCTATATAAGGAAGGTAGCACTATTCCTAGCAAATATAATATATAAAGAAAGCTACGAAATTTCTATACAGGAGGTCTATAAAAGTAGTATAGCTAATTATACGCGCGGATTTATAGTATAAGATTAAAACCGCTCTTTATAAAGCCCTTAGTAATAATACTATTAATATTACTAGTAATAACCGGTTATAAGTTTTAATTATAACTTAAGATAAAGTAATAATTAGATAAGCAAAGCTAGATAAGTTAGGTCTTAAAGAAAGGATAAGTCTCTATAAGAGAGCATTAACTATTAGAAAGAAAGTTGTATTATATAAAGTACTGTATATATAGAGTATATATCACAGTTAAGGGACCCTAAAAATAGCTGTTTCAGGACCGAACATAGTTACGTAACCTTCCTTAGCTGCCAGAATTTAGGTAGGGAGCCTGCAAATTCAATAACTTGCTATAAAGTTAGAATTAGATAACTAGATAATTAAAATATTTACTATATAAAGGGGCACTGTTTATAACGCTATAACTTATAGTAAATATAAAAGGTATCTATATTAAGTAAAGTATTAGTTATTTCTAGGTTGATATTAAAAGAAAGTATAAGGTAATAGAAAAGCTATATTATAATAATCACAGTAGTAACCTTTATAGAATACCTGACTATAGTCGTAGGGTTAATGTTATTAGAAAGTATATATATATACCGGTGCAATTCTTACGTTATCTTATAAGTAATTAAGAGGGGGTAAATCCTATTATAGAAATAATACTTAGATTAATAACTAAAGAGTAAACTATAAAAGCTATCTAGATAGTAATAACTATATTATATATCAAGCTCTTTAGTATAGATCGTTAGACTTAAAGTTAAGTCTATCGAGTCCTTCTAGTATAGAGCCTTATAGACTCGATACCGAGTCTATTAAGTCTTCCTATAGTAACCCTAACCTTAATACTAACTAAGGTAGACTCTGTAGTCTAGTACTATTAGTTTAGCACTTAGGTGCCCGATCCGGGACTATATTATTACCTAACTAGGTGCCTTAGACGTCCTCCTTTTTTAGGTTATAACATATATATATTACTAAGATATATTTCTTCTTATATAGGTTTTTCTAATATAGCTCTTTAATTATCAATCTAAGTATTATTATTATATAATAAGAGTAATACTTTTAAAAGCTATTATTATTATTATTATAATTATAATCTGTTACTAACTTTTATTTAAACGGTTCTTAATATACACCTTTATATAAGAGAGCAAGGAATCCTGCACAAGCTACCTAACTAATAGTAGGCTTAAGCTTAACAGATATTTTAATTAATAGCCTTCCGGTTATTACTAAAATAGCGTAACTATTACATATAAAGATAAATTTAACTGCGTTATAATCGTAAGATAATAGGCTATAAGACGATATAGACTACGCTATATAAACTATAATAAGTAGTTATATAGCTAAGCGGTAATCTAACTATTGCGCTTTAAATCGCTTTATAAACACTATAGATTAAAGCGATAATATAGTCGCTTTTTTAATCGCCTATATAGTATTATAACCTAAGGGAACAGACACTAGGGGTGCCTGTTTAGGTTATGCAGGACACCTAACACGGATGCCGAAGTGCTGGACTAATAGCACTAGACTGCAGAGTCTACCTTAGTTAAAACATTAGGGTTAGGGTTACCGGATATATTAGATATATTCTAATCTAATATATCTAGGATATATAAGATATATTATAATCTAATATATCTATACTAAAGAGCTAGATATATAATATAGTTATTACTACCTAGATAGCTTTTATAGTTTTACTCTTTAGTTATTAATCTAAGTATTATTTCTATAATAGGATTTACTTCTTCTTAATTACTTATAAGATAATATAAGAATTATACCGGTATATATATATACTTTCTAATAATATTAACCCTATAACTATAGTTAGGTATTCTATAAAAGTTATTACTATAATTATTATATTTTAATAACTCTTATTTAGACAGTTTTAAAGTATATCTTTATATAATATCTTATACTTTATTATAGTACTTAATATCTCTTAGACACAGATAACCCTTAAGTAAGCGTTTACGTAGATATAAGCTTAACTATAAGAACTTTACGAATAACAGAATACCTTTACGCAAAACGCTACTACTTAGTAAGCGCTTATCGAGAAACTTAAGGCAGACTACTTTAAAGAAATAGCTAAAGCTAAGTCTAAGATTAAAGCTTTAAAAAGAATTAACTAAAAGCTTAAATTAATAGAAGTAGATAGTAGTCCTTCTAATAATACTAAGTAGTATAAGATTAAGCTTAATAAACTAAAGCCTTTCGATAGTACTAAAAGAACCTTTTAGAATTTCCTTACTATAGCTTAGTACTACCTTTAATACTACTAAAATAAGTTCTATATAAAAGCTAGTAAAATCTTCTTTATAGCCGGATAACTTAAAGGTAACGCTCTTACTTAGTTCGAACCTACTATATATAACTATTTAGAATATAATAAACTAGAATAAAATATATATACTAATAAAATCTTTAAAAGCTACGTTAACTTTAAAGATAAACTTAAAAGAGTATTTAAAAACCTAAAAAAGAATAATAAATAGAATAAGATTTAGCCTATTATAGATAAATAACTTCTATATCCGCTTACTTCGTAATATTTAGGCAGATTACTTTATAATTAAGATAGGATAATAGTCTACTATAGATATATTTTTATATAAGACTTAAAGATAGTATTAAAGATAAACTTTTAAAACTCGATTAACCCGAAGACTTTACTAAATTTATAAAGATAGTAGTTAAGATTAATAACCGAATTTATAAGCGATAACTAAAACGCTAAGGTAATAAATTACCTTAAAAGCTATATTAAAAGATATACGCTTTAAATTCTAGAAAGAAGTTTTAGAAAAAAAAATAGTATTATATATAGATAATACGTAAGCCTTATAGAACTAGATATAACCTAGTAAGATAGTAGTAAAGTTAAATACTTTAACTATAAAAAGCTAAGATATTACGCTTAGGATTATAAAAGCAGGAAGAAGAATAACTAAAAGCTAGTACTTAAAAGCAGGCTATATAGTAGTAATATAAGATATAAGACTATAGACTACTATATAATATAGTAATAAAGAATAGTAACTTAGACTATTTTAATATAAACCCTTCTATAAATATAGTCTTAGATAAGTCTAATAAAGAATCCTTTTAGAAAATAGCTAAAAACGTATAATAAAGATAAATAGATAATAGCTACAACCCTAAAGCACTTTAAGAAGAAAGCTTAAAGATAGACTAGTCCTATATAATAATACTCGCCTAGTATAGAGAGGAAATTCTTCCTAAACTACTTAAAGATAATATTAAACCCCTAAGATAAACTTACATTTTAAGAGACTATACCCTAAAAGAATAAAATTAATAACTCTAACGAAAAGTCGATATAGTTATTTAGGAAAATTAAATACTCTTATAAATAGTTAGAAATGTACTTAAAGAAAAGAATATTATAATAAATAATCCTAAAGAATAAAACGAATTAGCTTTAGAAAGCGCCTAAAAATATATAAAAGACCTTAATAAGTAGATTAATAATAATACTACTAATAACCTTATAAAAAAAGAGATATAATAAATCGTATAAATATTTAAAGAAGACCCAGTATTAGTCTAATATATATTTAATAACTTTTATTACTTCCTAAGTAAGGTAATAAACCTTATCTCTTATAGAAATAACACTTAATTTATAGTATATAGAATATCTTTAAAAAAGACTAGTAAACTTATCTATAACCGAACTATATAACTAAATAATATATCTTATTTATTACTAAGATATTTAATATATATACTATAGGTTATCTAAATCTCTTATATCGATAATAAATATAAAGGATACTATCTTTATAAAATATATAATAACTTTTTCTTTAAACGTTATAGAAACTTATAAATTATAGAAGTCTACTAATTTAATAAAATCGCTTAATACTACTAATAAATAGATAAAAGGAACCTTAAAGATTATACTATTTTTAAGCTTAATAAAGAACGTTACCATTTACTATATATTAGACTAGAATCTATAGTTATAAGATATTTAATAAATAATAATAATAATATTTATACACCGACCTGCCTTAAGGGCATGCGGAACCTCTATAGTCTAACTAGCCGTATAAGAACCCGAGTGCTAGGGGAAAACTAATACGCTGCGTTCTCGCTACGCAGAAGCCGCGCTATCGTTACGCTTACGTCCTATAGTTACCTAATACTATTACCGTACTAGTAACCTTTATTTACTATACAGATAAGGCACTTAGCTTAAGTTACTAAAAGAAAAATATTTCCCTGCTTTAGCGCTACTCTCTTACGCTACCTGCGCTATATAACCCCCCCCTTAGCTATCTCGAGTATTAGCTTAAACAACAGGAGTCTTCCGGTCTTTAATAACTACCTTATAATTATACTTATAGTAGTATTTTTACTAACGGCCGTTTTAAAGTTATAGTAGAAGCGTAGCGCCTATAGCGCTAGTAAGCGGCGAAAGCGCTTACGTTCTTATATTAATTCGGTATATCTAATAACTAGGTAGAAAGCGATCTCCTTACCTCTCCTATATCGGCAGAGTAGCGTATATACCTCGGGGACGCTATGCGTAAACAGGTAGCTAATAAGGCCGATTACCCCTATTCGAATTTAGAATAGGGCTAAGGATTCGTATTTAGCTAGACTAACGTATAGGCTGCTAATTTTATCTGTAAGGAGAGGTAGGCGTTACGCTGCCGGCGTAAGTATAGAGCTTGTAAAGCGCGCTATCGCCGCTTCTTAGAGGCCCTCCTACTGTTCTTTCTATTTATAAAGGCTTAAGTCTACCGGGGGTCTTATAATCTAGTCTTTCTACTATCGGTGCTTCTATATACCGTCCTTATAGCGTATTCGCTACGTAGGAGCTAAGGTAGGAGCTATAGTATTTCCCTTATCTTAAGACCTAAGGGTCTATCTTTAGCGGTAATAGGTCTTCTATCTTTTTAGCTATATCTTTATCGCTTCTTAAACGCTATATATACGCTGCGTTATCCCTATTACCTTAATCCTTACCTTAAAGGCTATAAGTCTGTTATTAAGGTATATATCGATTAAAGGGCACCCTGTTTCTTTCTTAATTAGCCTTATAAGAGTTACTTTAAAGGCGCCGATAATAACGCGTAAGCACTATAACTAAGTAGCGTATAGGTAATTTTCTATCATTATCGGTCGAGTTAGTAAAAGTATATATTACGCTAAGGCCTTATAAGCTATAGCACTATAGATTACTTTCGTATAGATCTCCTTTACTTTTACGTTATTATAGCCTTATATAGTAGCTACAAGGCAAGTAAGTATAAACTTCTAAGTCTTTAGTTTCTTTTTAATTTTTTAGAGATAACGGCGCTAGTATAGCTTACGATTAAGCTAAACGCTAAGGAACTTCGCTACTCCGACTAGTATAACCGTTACTATACTATAGCGTACCGGCTATATAAGCACTTTATAGTTATAAGTAAAGTATATTAACTCGCTTTTATAGATAGCGAATTTTATACCTACTTAAAGTCCCTATTCTTTATATATAGCGTATATATAGCTTAATGTTATAACCTAGAAGAGGAGGACGTCCCGGGCACCTAGTTAGGTAATAATATAGTCCTAGATCGGACACCTAAGTGCCGAACTAATAGCACTAGACTATAGAGTCTACCTTAACTAGTATTAGGGTTAGGGTTATTATATAAGGACTCGATAGACTCGGTATCGAGTCTATAAAGCCTTATACCTAAGGACTTAATAAACTCGACTTCGAGTTTAATAATCCTTACTAAAGAGCTAGATATATAATATAGTTATTACTATCTAAATAGCTTCTATAGTTTACTTTTTAATTATTAATCTAAGTATTATTCTTATATAATAGGACTTATCTCCTCTTAATTACTTATAAGCACGAAAGGATATTATATAGACTAGTTATACATACATACCGCCTAATAATATTAACCCTACTAGATACAGACAAGTACCTCTATAAAGGTTACCCTGTGATTATTACACTTAAGCGCTTATAGTTCTTCTTAACGTTACTACTTACGACTAGAATATTTATATTATCTATAAAGCTAACTATAATAATACCGTCGCCTTAAAAAGCCTTATATAGTATAGCGATATATAGGAAGAATAGAATCGTAGATAGAGGGGATCCTTATAGAACTCCTGCTTATAAAGTGCGCGGCTTTAACGCTACTCTATTAAAAAGGAGGCGTACCGTTTATATATCGAGAAAGCTATAAATCTATCGCTAAATCTATAGTAGGTACCCTTTTTAATATATAATTTCGACTAAGCGGTTATAGTTAATAGTATTAAAAACGCTTACGATATTAAGCTATAAGAGCGATACTACCGCGCTACTCTGCTACGCTATAAACACTATTTGTATAACTATCTATATAGCTAACTTTATTAAGTAAGCTCTTCGGTTACCTATCTAGCCTTCTAATAATAGGTTTTACTCCTCTACTACGTCTATAATATATATACCTAGCACCTTCCTAACTACTTTACCGATAGTATATAGTAAAGCTATAAGTTTATATACGCTAGTAAGTTATTTCTTTTCGGTAGTCTTACTAGGCTTTAGTAAAACAATAACGTTTACGCTATAAAAGCGCTATAGGTAATATAACAGTATAAAGCTCCCTTTAGCTATTCGAGCGATAACTTCCCGAAAAGGCTTTCTATATAACTTAAGCAAGCTAATTAAAAGATAGTCGTTGCTAAGGGCTTTTTATAGTTAGGTGCTTTATAAGGCTAGCTTAATATCTGCTTTAAAGACGCTCCTTTATATCGAAAACGCGCCTTAGTTTTATCTTTCTGCCGATAGGTCCTTCTCTTATATATCTAATAAGTCTGCTACTATAACCGGAAAGAATTTAGCTATAAAGACCTTTACTTTTTAGGAATACGTAGTATACTTAGCGGGTCCCCCTACGCTACGCTAAAGCGGCGGTAGCGTAAGGGGGTTAGGGGGCTTATAGCTTTATAGTCTAGCCTACCTCTCGAGCTTCTAAATCGCTACGTTATCGTAAGATGCTATAGTAACCGCGTAGCGCTAGTATTTTGCTTAAGTAGCTTTAATTATACGCTTTTAGGCTTATACTGCCTCTTATCTAATCCGGTCTATATATGCTAAAAGAGCAGCTTAAAAGTAGCGCCGGGCTTACTTAGCTATAGCTATCGCTTTAGTTACCTCTAAGGACTACTACTTTACCTTTATACCTAAGTTCGCTTTCCGCTATAGGGCCGCTGCTTAAGTAATATGCTAAAGCTCTATAGTTAGGTAGTTTATATAATAATCTAGGTTAGTATCGTTATCGAATCTGTCTAGGATATATATCTTCTATACCTTAACCTTAACAAGAAAGGGGTTAACTGCGATTTATAACTAGCCTACTAAGGCGTCGTTTAGTCGTAGCTTCCTCGTTACGCGCGTTACGCGTATAAGCTGCGGATTATAAAGGTTTTTCTCTATACTTCTCGTAAGTAATACGTCTATAAGGCGTAACGAGGTCGAGGCTCTAGCGCTACGCGAGCGTTAAGAGTTCGTATACTATAGAGGAGGTTTTTCCTTTACAGTCCTATATTAGGTAGTATATATTAAAGTCGCCGATAAAGACGTTATATTTAAATAGCGCCTGCATAGTAAAGTTAGAGAGTAGGCTTTACCTATATACGCTTTAAGCCGGTTCGGCGTATATCGATTATATTATAAGCGGCTTATTATCTATACTAAATATAACTAAGCTTTAGTTATAGCCTAACTTTCCTTTTTATATAATAAAAGAGAAGCGTTTATATATAAATAGCGCTACTTAGCCGCTACTTATATATACTACTTTATATAGTAATAAAGCTAGGTAGAAAACTATTAACGTATTCGGACTTACCTATAGCTCTTAAATCGCTATAATATTATAAGCCGGGCGCCTGCTTAGCGCTAGCGCTACGTTCGATCTGCTACCTCCTATATTCTAAAAAAATATATTTAAGTCTATTATTCTTAAGTAAAGGAGTAGGTCTATAGTATAAGCTACGTATATAGTAATAGGTATCGGCGTATACTTAACGTCCTTACTACTTAAGAGCGGGGTTATCTTTAGTAAAGGACGTCTTTTATAGGCTTACTAAAAAGGGTCTTCTTTTTACTATTAACTGTTTAGAAGCTATTGGTACCCTTATTGCTTATACTCTATATAGGAGTATTGCTTACGCTATAAACCTCGAACTGCTATAAGCGAGTTTTATATACGTCTTATACGCGCTCTCGCTACGCTTACGCTATAAGGCAGCTATAGTCTTACGCTATATAGAGGCCTTTATACTAGACGTATTAGGTAGCCGTTTAGTCTATTAATACTAGGTACTCTATTTTACCTCTTATATACGTAGTTCCTACGTAGTATCTATACTACGCGGTAGCTCTATAGTATTAGGTAATATAGCTATAACTATAATAGTTATAGCACTACCTAATATTAACGTCTACTAAGTATAGTTTATAGTTAAATATTTCTGCCTTTTATATAATCCTATTATTATAGAGCTGCTTTACTATAACGATATTACTAATTAAGGTAACTAGAATCGAACGTCTTTATTTATTTTTCGAGAAGAAAGGGCGAACTTTACTAATCGCCTTTAAGTTATCTTTCTAAAGCTCCTATAAGAGCTACTCCGATATAGCGTATGCGTCGCGTAGGCGTCCTATATATATACTTCTAATAATAATAAGGTATTTATACCCTATTACTATCGCCTCGGCTCTAAATATAAGGGAGATCTATACTGTTTAAGCCTTATAGTTCTAGGCGTTATGCTTAAATATAAGGAAGACGTCTCTGCTATATAAGCGCTACGCGGCGACCGTTTTATTACTACCGAGGGCCCGGTTAACCGCTATAATAGTATCGACTAGTTCTCTATTACTATATGCCTCTATAGTGTTACGAATTATAAGCGCTCTGCTATAGCGGGCTAAGACTATAAGCCGCGGCTCCTACGCTCCCGAGCCGCTTAATAGCGTCCCGGTAGCTATAACTTACGCCTAAGATCGGTTTAAGGTACTTATTACGTTCCCTGTAAGGCCGTTACCTATAAGAGCGTTACCTATAAGGGCTTTACGTAAAGCCGCTTTTATTTCGTTATAGAGGTCTGCGCGTATAATTAGTTAACCGGCGTCGGTAGAGCTCCTGCGTAGAGACTACGTAGCCTTTACGTAGTAGTTCTCGGTAAGGTTAAGGACTTTACGTACCTTATCTTAGCCGATAAGGTCTGCTAGTTATTATTTAATCTTTATAAGTATCTTAAAGTCTATGCTAGCTGCTTCCTTATAGCTTATTTACTACTCGGTTATCGTCGTTATCGTAGTTTAGGCGCTGCGGCCGTAGTTAGGGTAGTAGCGGCTCTATTCGATTCCTGCGGTTCCTGTGTTCATAACTATTAGAAGCACTTTATAGCTAGCGCCTTCGCTGCGCCCCGGCTGCGTAGCTATTACTAGGCGTAGCTTTACCTAATGACTCCGATTCTAAAGTCAGATTCGAGTTTCGAGTACAGTTAGCACTAATAGGTGCTAATTTGTCTCGAAGAGCGGTTTATATTCAATAAATAGCTATTAGATCTATACCTAATTTAAGTATATAAATTAATACTGAACTAAAGAAACTAAAGAAAGAAAGGGATTAAGATATAACCGATTTAAAGCTTTATAATAAATATACTAAAATAAACTAATATTTAAAGTAACCTTCTAGTAAGACTACTAGGAAAGAGAGGTAACGCTTTTTAAAAGAAAGTAAGATAAAGCTAGAGAATTAGTATAATAAGTAGTATAAAAAGTAAAAAATAAGTCGAGCTATTAAAAAAGAAACTATTTAATAATATAAAACTAAGAAAGTTCCTTAACGCTATAAGCAGTAATAAATATAACTACCTATAACTAAAAATATAAATTAGTAATATTAGACTATATATATTATTAGATAGTAGCGCTTAAAGGAATTTTATCGCCTTAAAAGTAGTTAATAGATATTAACTAGCTTATTATAAGAAAAAAGAACTATATTAACTTCAAATAATCGAAAAAACTAATATTATTTATAGTAACAGATAAATTAATAATAAGACTAATTATCTCTCTATTATTATCTAATAATATTATAAGACTTTTAGCTTTAATATTATAGACCTTCTAAATTATAATATAATACTAAGTATTATATAGTTTAAAAAGAATAACTTATATATTAATTAAATTACTAGCTAGATTAATTAAAAAAAAACTATACTTTAGTTAAAAAGATAATTAATAATATAATAAAAAAGTTTAATTATTAAAGATAGTTAGCAGAAATAACGCTTAAATATACTTAATAATACTTTTAAAAGAGTTTAGAAAACTATTATAATAGATAATAGCTTAAAAAAAGATTTAGTTACTAGAAAAATATAAATAAAGCTTTTAAACAAATTATACATAACGTAACTATACCTAATATTACTATAATAAGCTAAAGAAACGATTAGAAAGATTAATATAATAAAAAAGAAAAAATAGTTAATAGAAATAATTTAAATACTTTAAAAGTTAAAAGGTTATAAGTATAAAGTATAAATATAGTAAGAGCCTAGCTTAATAGTAATATAGATAATCGTAACGATATAATAAAAGATAGTATTATAATAGGAAAAACGACGATAATATAAATAAATAGTTAAATAAATATAATATTTATTTTATAGGTTTATTAATTACCTATAGAAAGCTAAGAAAGCAGAAGTAGATCTTTAAGACTATATTCTAAAGGAGTATTAGAAGTATACTAAGCTATTTTTAAAAGTCTTTAATACTAGACTATTT
Source organism: Cytospora piceae (assembly GCA_016508685.1). Classification (NCBI taxonomy): domain Eukaryota; kingdom Fungi; phylum Ascomycota; class Sordariomycetes; order Diaporthales; family Cytosporaceae; genus Cytospora; species Cytospora piceae. The sequence goes on along the minus strand of JADMLE010000011.1, from coordinate 4,020,025 downwards.
AAATATAATTAGTAAGACTATAAAATACTATTAAAAGAAAGAATATAGCCGAAGTTTTAGTAAATTTATAAGCTAAACGAAGACTAGCTTAAAGTATTCTAGAAGTACTTAGATAAAAACCTTATAAAAGGTTATATATAATAATCGATATCGCTAGCAGGATATCTAATCTTATTTATTCTAGAAAAGAATAGAAAATTAAAACTATATATCGACTACTAATAGCTTAACGAGATTATAGTTAAGAACCGATACCCTTTATCTTTAATTAGTAAACTACGAAATAGACTATATAAAGTAAAAGTCTTTATAGCTTTAAACTTAAAAAAAGCTTATAACCTAATCCGAATAAAAAAAGAGAGGAATAGAAAATAGCGTTTAAAATACGTTATAAATACTATAAATACTTAGTAATACTATTTAAGCTAACTAATACTCTAGTAACTTTTAAGCTATAATTAATTATATACTATAAGAATATTTAAATATCTTTATAGTTATATACCTTAATAATATCTTTATCTACTCCGATAACTTAGATAAATACCTAAAATATATTTATAAAGTACTTTAAATACTATAAGACGTAAAACTATTAGTAGAACTAAAAAAGAGCTTCTTTTATACTTAGAAAGTAGATTTTCTCAGATATATAATCTTACTAAAAGAAATCTAAATATAAGACTTAAAAATTATAGTAGTTAAAAACTAGCTTAAACTAATAAATATTAGAAAAATAAAAGGCTTTTTAAAATTTATAAACTTTTATCGATAATTTATTAAAAACTATAGTAAATATATAATACTTTTTACTAATTTTACTAAAAAAGATATACTATTTAATTAGACTATAGATATATAAAAAGTATTTAATAAAATTAAAAATATAATTACTTTAGAATTAGTCTTAATAAAAGTAAACCTTTATAAACTATTTAAAGTTAAACCCGATATATCCGACTTTATACTTAAAAAATAACTTAGATAATAAGATAAAAATAGTAAGCTATACCTAGTAGTATTTATCTTAAAGAAACTTAATAGACTAGAATTAAATTACTAGATTTATAATAAAGAATTAATAGTAATTATTAAAATATTTAAAGAATAGTAATTATACCTAATTAGCGTAAAATACTAGATTAAGGTATATTTAAATTATAAGAACTTAATATAGTTTATAACTACTAAGGTTCTTAATAAACGATAAATATAATAGGCAGAATTCCTATTAGAATTTAATCTAAAGATCTACTACTAAAAAGAATTAGAAAATAGTAAAGCTAATATAGAAAGTAAAAAGCTAGACTACTAATAAGATATAAGGCTAGATATATAAAGTATTTTTAGATAAGCAGAAGATAGAATACTTATTTAAGAACTAAGATTAATTAACGTAACGCTTAGATTAAAACTAAATCTAAAATAAAAAACAGAACTCTAATAATCTTAGTAATAACTATTAGAAGAAGAAAAAGAGGAACTCTAGAAATAGGATAGTATACTCTATTAGGTAAAAAACTTTTTATATTAGAAAACTTATAAAATAAGCTTATCCGATAAATATATAAAGCACCTACTTATAAATACTAAGGAATTACTTTAATAGTTAAATAAATTCGATAATACTATAAATTTCCTAAAATATAATAATACGTTATAATAATACTTAAAGAATATAATATATATAATAAAAGTAAAATAGTATAATATAAGCCTTATAAAAAGCTATTAGCTTTACTAGTAGTAATAAGACTATAGAAGTTAGTTACTATAGACTTTATTATTAAATTATTAAAGTCTAAAGAACCTATAATATAAGTACTATATAATAGTATCTTAGTTATTATAAATAGGCTTATTAAATATAGCTACTTTTTCTTATACTAAAAATCCTTAAATATAGAAAAATTAGTATATATATTTTTAAGAATAGTTATTAACTAGTATAGATTACTTAAAGAACTAGTTATAGATTATAATATAAAGTTTGCTTTTAAATTTTAGTAAAGACTTATAAGCAGGCTTAGAACTAAATATAAGCTCTCGATAGCTTTTTATCTATAGATAGATAGATAGATAAAACAGCTTAACTAGATTATAAAAGCCTACTTTAAGAGTTATATTAATTATAAATAAAATAATTAGGTTAACCTCTTACTATTAGCGTAAGTCGTATATAATAGCGCGGATATAATAATAATAAGAATATTACTATTCTACGCTAACTATAAGTATAACTACGCTAACTATAAGTATAACCTTAAAGTATATTAAAAACTATTACCCGGAAAAGATAATATAGAAGTAATAAAAAGAATAAAAGAAATCTATAGATTATAAAAATATATTTAATAAAAACTCTTATTTATTCGCTAATAAATAGCAGAATACTATAATTAAGGATAATCTAAAGTACTAACTTTAAAAAAGAGGGATAAGGTCTATTTATTATATAGGAATATTAAAATAAAAAGACTTAGTAAAAAACTTAATTTTAAGAAACTCGGAGTATTTAAGATTATAAATAAGCTCTCGGACGTTTCTTATAAACTTTTATTACCTTTAGGAATAAGGATATACCTAGTCTTTTATATTTTATTACTTAAACTAGTACCTAAGAATATAAAACTCGATAAAAATATAGAACTAGACTATAAACTATAAGAATACGAAGTAGAACGAATATTAAAATTATAACGTAATAGATAATAAGAAGAATTCCTAGTTAAATAAAAAGGCTATAACTAGTTAGAAAATATATAAGAACTAATAGAGAACTTAAAACACTATAGGACCTTACTTAATAAATACTAACGTATAACTAGTATAAAGTAAGACTAGTTAAATAACAGACTAGTTAAAAGACCTAATACTAAGACCGCGACTAGATAACAGACCTATAATACTACTAGTCGTAGTTAAGGTAACTAGTAGAAAGAAAGGATTATTAGTTAAAAGCGCTTCCTACTAGTTATAGATAACCTACTAATAAACTAGAGGTTCTACTAGTTACCTAAGACTTACTAGTAGAAAGGCCGCGACTAATAGGAAAGACGGCTACTAGATATAAGAAAATCCTACTAGTTAGAAGGATTAGTAATTAATTATAACGAAACGACTAGAAAAAAGGACTAGCTACTAGTAGTAAAATCGATTACTAATAATAATAGAAACGTTACTAGTATAGGAACTAGTTTACCTAGATACTAACCTAGAACCTATATTTATTTCGAAACTACTAACTAACCTCGGGTTAATACTAGTTAGATTTACCGCACTCTAGTTAATCTCTTTTAACGCTACGTTATCCTCTACCGGAATAATATAAGGTTCTACCCTAGCTATAAGCTTAGCCTTATAAGCTTCCTTAGCCTCGACCCTATCTAATTCCTCTATAGAATCTAACCTACGACGAATAGCACGTTATATTCGCTCGGACTATATACGCTTCTGTTTACGTAATTAAAGAAGTTTCTCCTTTAGCTCCTTAATCTCGTCCTCTAGCTTTTTATATTAGACCGAAATCTTACGAAGGGATATAGGAGAAGGACCTAAAATATCGTAACAGGAAACACCTAAGCGAACGCACTCCGTATAATAAGAACAGTCCTTTAGAGAAACCTAATAAGATGCTAGGCCTCGCTCCTTACAGGAAGAATAGGAAGGTATCTCTATAAAATAAGAAAGGATAACCGAGAGAAGATCGTTATACTCTGCAGTCTTCTTAGCAGGAACGGATTTTACGATACGAGAATTCTTAACTCTGCACGATATAACGGATTAGGAAGGCATAAATATGCGCCGAAGGATAAGGGAAATAACTTATAGATCTTCGAGGACGAAAGATTGATAGAGGAGGGGAATAATATTATAACCTAAGGGAATAGACACTAAGGGTGCCTGTTTAGGTTATATAGGACACCTAACACGGATGCCGAAGTGCCGGACTAATAGCACTAGACTATAGAGTCTACCTTAGTTAAAGTATTAGGGTTAGGGTTACCGGATATATTAGATATATTCTAATCTAATATATCTAGGATATATAGGATATATTGTAATCTAATATATCTATACTAAAGAGCTAGATATATAATATAGTTATTACTACCTAGATAGCTTTTATAGTTTTGCTCTTTAGTTGTTAATCTAAGTATTGTTTCTATAATAGGATTCACCTCCTCTTAATCACTTGTAAGACAACGTGAGAATTGCACCGGTACATACATATACTTTCTGATAACATTAACCCTACGACTACAGTCAGGTATTCTATAAAGGTTACCACTGTGATCATTACATATAGCTATCTATATAGCTAATTTATTTTTATAACTCTTAATAACTATTACAATATAGTCTAAGTTATTAATATTAATACCCTAGGCTTTAATACTGTCTTTATACTATTACGCTATCTCTCGGCTATAGATAATCTCAGCTTATTTCTTAAGTCTATAAGCTACCTATGCTTTAGAGTCTAAGCTAGTAGCTATAAATAGCTATCGGTTTTATCTATTTAAATAAATAATAATAATAATAATATTTATATACCGACCTGCTTAGAAGGTATGCGGAACCTCTATAGTCTAACTAGCTGTATAGGAACCTGAGTGCTAGGGGAAAACCTATACGCTACGTTCTCGCTACGCAGAAGCCGCGCTATCGTTACGCTTATATCCTATAACTACCTAGTACCTATACCGTACTAGTAACTTTAATTTGCTATCTAAATAAAGCCCTTAGCCTAAGCCGCTAAGATTAAAATATTCCCTCGCTTTAACGCTACTCTCTTACGCTACTTATACTACGCTATATCCTCTTATACTATCTTAAGTATAAATCGATATAATAGGAGCCTTCCTATCTAGAGTAGCTACCTTATAATAGTGCCTATAGTAGTATCTTTACTAATAGCTATCTCGAAGTCGCGATATAATTATAGCGCTTACGGCGTAAGTAAGTAGTAAAGGCGTTTACGTTCTTCTGCTAACTTAGTATATCTAATAATTAGGTAAAAGGCAGTTTCTTTATCTCTCCCGTATTAGCAGAGTAGCGTATATACCTTAAGGGCGCTATATATAAATAGGTAGCTAGTAAGGCTACTTACCTTTATTCGGATCTAAAATAAGGCTAAAGATTTATATTCAGCTAGGCTAATATAAAGGCTACTAATTTTATCTATAAAGAGAGGCAGGCGTGCTAAGCTTATAAGGCGCGCTATTATAGCTTTTTAGAGACTATCCTTTCTATTTATAAAGGCTAAAGTCTAATAGAGGCCTTATTATTTAGTCCTTCTACTATTAGTATTTCTGCGCGCTATCTTTATAGCGTAGTTGCTATATAGGAGCTATAGTATCTTCCCTATCCTTTAAGAGAGTTTATCTTTACTAGCGTTAGGTCTTATATTTAAAAAGCTATACTTCTATTTTTAAGTTTATACTACCTCTTATCGGATCCGATTTATATATATAGAAAGAGTAGCTTAAAACTAGCGTTAGGCCTACTTAGCCTTAATAATCGCTTTAGCTACTTTTAAAGACTACTACTTTACTTTAATACCTATATATACTTTCTGCTATAAGGCTGCTACTTAAGTAATACGTTAAAGGTTTATAGTAAAGTAGTTTATATAGTAGTTTAAGTCTATAGTATTATTAAATCTATTTAAAATATATATCTTCTATACTTCGACCTTAATAAAAAAAGGGTTTATAGCTACCTATAACTAGCCGGCTAAGGCGTTACTAAATTATAATTACTATACTATTTATATAACGCGTATAAGCTATAGGTTATAGTCTAACCTTTCCTACTAAGGCCTTTCGCTATATTTATAATAGACTTTATAGCTATATTAAGTAAGGTCGAGTATAGATAGTCTTTCTTTATACTTCTTATAGGTAATACGGCTATAAGGCGTAATAAGGTTAAAGCTTTAGTGCTATATAAGCGTAAGGAGTTTATATACTATAGTAAAGGTTTTCTTTTTTTAGTCTTATAGTAAGTAGTATATATTAAAATCGCTAACTAAAACGTTATATCTAAGTAACGCTTTTATAATAAAGTTAGAAAATCAGCTCTATCTATATACGCCTTAAGCTAGTTTAGCTTATATTAACTAAATTATAAATAGCTTATCTCTTATATCGAATATAACTAAGCTCTAGTTATAGCCCGACTTCTTCTTTTATATAGTAAAGGAGAAGTATTTATATATAAATAGCGCTATTCGGCTACTGCTTATATATATCCCTTTATATAGCGATAAAGCTAAGCAGATAACTATTAGTATATTTAGACTTACCTATAGCTTTTAAATTATAATAATATTATAAGCTAGGCGCTTGCTTAACGCTAGCGTTATATTTAATTTACTATCTCTTACGTTTTAAAAAAGTATATTAAGGTTTATTAATTTTAAGTAAAAGAGTAAGTTTATAGTATAAGCTATATATATAGTAATAGGTAGTAGCGTATATATAATATTCCTATTACTTAAAAGCAGAGCTATTTTTAATATAAGATATCGTTTATAGGTTTACTAAGAAAAGTCCTTTTCTTACTACTAACTATCTAAAAGCTATTAGTATCTACGCTACTTATACTAAGCGTAAGAGTATCGCTTATACTATAGACTTTAAACTATTATAAGCGAGTTTTATATACGTCTTATACGCGTTTTCGCTATACTTAGAGTAATAAAGCAGCTATAGTTCTACGTTATATAGGGTTTTTTATACTAAATATATTAAGTAGCTATTTAGTTTAATAATACTAAGTATTTTAGTTTACCCTTTATATACGTAGTTCTTATATAACGTCTATACTATATAGTAGCTTTATAGTAGTAAGCAATATAGCTATAGCTATAATAGTTATAGTATTACTTAATATTAACGTTTACTAAGTATACTTTATAATTAAATATTTCTGCCCTTTATATAACCTTATTACTATAGAGCTGCTTTATTATAACGATATTACTAACTAAGGTAACTAGAATTAAGCGCCTATATAGTCTTAGAGCTAAAAGGTTTAATATTCGATTTACTATTTAAATAGAGCCGGGTATATTATAACCCTTTAACTAAAGCTATATAGGCTAAGATAGCGTATTATAAAGATTATATATTAAAGAAGTTAAAGTAAGTATTATATAAGCCTAATAATAAAAAGTCAGAGTTTATAAATAATATAGATAGTATAATATAATAGAAGTCTAAGATAGATTTAACTACTAGATATTATTTAAAGGATAGGTATTAGCGCTCTATTTAATAACTTTCTAGCTAATAAGCCTACGGTAGTAAACTTTCTAAGGAGTTAAAGAGAGGAGAGAAACCTTATAGCGCAGCGAAGGGCTGTTTAAACGACAAACAGAGCGACGCTAGAAAATTTAGTAGGTTATCGAATTTACAGACTCCCTTCTTAAATCCTAATGCTAGAAGTTACGTGAATGTTCGGTCCTGAAACAGCTATGTTTAGCGACCCTGATTATAGAATAATGCGTAAAAGTATAGATAAACTATTAAGTAGTATCTTAGAAAGCTTTTAGTAGTGTATACGTAATTACTTATAATATTAAATAGGAAATAGCGAGATTATATATAAATACTTAAAATATACTAAATCCTATAGATTTAAAAATATTATTAACTTATTAAAGCTATAAATACTTAAACCTTTAAATAGTTAGATATTATATATATATGTATTATAGAGACAGCCCTTTCTAATCCGAACTTAAAGTTCTTAATATAAAACTATAATTGCTTAGCTATTTTATAAAAGCTCTAAAGAAGTTCTAAATTAATGCTATTTATATAATAGTTATTATAGTACTTAGTAGATACGCCTAAAAAGAATCATTTATAATTTATAGTATACTTAACTAGCGATTATAATACTTAATATTACTCTTAAACTAAGTTAGTTTTATGTTAAAGACTTAAAAGCCTTAGTAAGGGTTAACTATTAAGTTTCTAATCTAATATTTCTAAACTATTATTAATATAGCAAGCTTGCGATAATAAAAGTATGTAGTTATTTGTAAAGTATTTAGATAACTAACGCTAGTATATAATCTTTAGATTAGATAATTAAACACTTGCTTAGCTTTAGTTAAGTTTAATATTACTTTTAATATAACATTTTTAAGTAATTACAGTATAGTATATTAAAGTATTACATGTATATATGTATCGAATATATATTTTATTACTTAAAAAATAAAATTAAAGTAAAGTTTTAATCTTTTATAGAAAATTCTTATTTTATCTAGAAATAAGGCGTTCTACGTTAATAACAATAATAATAATAATATTTATACACCGACCTGCCTTAAAGGCATGCGGAACCTCTATAGTCTAACTAGCCGTATAGGAACCCGAGTGCTAAGGGAAAACCTATACGCTACGATCTCGCTACGTAGAAGCCGCGCTATTATTACACTCGCGTTCTATAGCTACCTAATACCTATACCGTACTAGTAACCTTAATTTACTATACAGATAAAGCACTTAGCTTAAGCTACTAAAAGTAGGATATTCTCTTACTTAACGCTATTCTTTTACGCTATATGCGCTACGCTATATCCTCCTATACTATCTTAAGTATAAGTCGATATAATAAGAGCCTTTTTATTTAAAGTAGCTACTTTATAATAGTACTTATAGTAGTGTTTTTACTAATAGCTATCTCGAAGTTATAGTATAATCGCAGCGCTTACGTTTTTTTACTAACTTAGTATATCTAATAACTAGGTAGAAGGCGGTTTCTTTACTTCTCTTATATTAGTAGAGTAGCGTATATACTTTAAAGACGCGGCGCGCGAATAGATAGCTAATAAAGCCTATTACCTTTATTTAGATCTGGAATAAAGTTAAGGATTTATATTTAGCTAGGCTAATATAGAAGCTGCTAATTTTATCTATAAGGAAAGATAGGCGCTATATTACTAGTACGAGTATAGAGCTTATAAGGCGCGTTATCGTAGCTTCTTAAAGGCTATCTTACTATTCCTTCTATTTATAGAGGCTTAGGTCTAATAAAGGCTTTACTATCTAGTCTTTCTACTATTAATATTTCTATATACCGTCTTCATGCCTACCTGGGTAAGAAGTCGCTTATCCTATATATAACCCTAATAAACGTAGTAAGTAACTAGATTAATAGCTAGACGCTCTACTTATTACTCTGCTTTCTAATTAATAATAAGTACTAGCCTCTACTTAAAACCTTTATAGTCTTTAATAACTTTTAACGTACCTTTACCGTGGTAAAATACCTCGTTATAGATAAGAAGAGTATACTAAAGCTTAAGACGCTAGGTTAAGTAAACCGACGACTAAAAGAGATCTGTTTTAAGCGTTATAATAATAATATATTTCTATAGCGACAGGGAAGCGCGATAGAACTATAAAAGTCTATATTGTCTCTCTTATATTATTTAGCTAACTTTATTCTTATAGGTTTTTCTATTTCCTATTAATATTTAATGTAACGTTTATATTAATATAATATATATATATATAACTTATAATTTATCTTTCTTATTATCTGCCTATCTTTATTATCTTAGGCTATATTGTTAAGCGCTTATTTTACTATATTAATAGTAGTATTATCGTCGTTAGTAATAATAAAAGATTTATCGTCGAAATTATAATTAATAAAAAGTTATTTTTACTATTATAACAGCTAATAAAAAGCTTCTTTATCCTTATAATCTATAAATTGTGAAAAAGGTTATAGTCTCTATATTATAAAATATATATTTTATTAGTAGGAAGAATATTATCTTATTATTATTTATATTATTTTCATACTTCTAAGCTACTTAGCGTTTAGATTATTAAAGCTAGTATATTTATTATAGTATAGTCTAAAGGACACTATTAATATTTATAGCTTTATTTATATACTATTTAAACTAGTAACTTTTTATTTTACACTTCTTAAAAGTTACTATCGCTAGCTATAAGATTTAAGCTTCTGGTTTTTTTTTTTCATAAAGTCTTTTATAGCGTTCTTCTTAAATCTTTAACCTAAAAAGATACTAATTAGGTCTTCTTTAACACTAAGGTTAGATAAAAAAGTTAGCTTTTATATTTTAATTTATATAGACTTTTATATTATCTATTAACTTAATATAAGTTTATAGGCTTATTAGATAAATTTGAACTATAGCTAGCGTATTTACTTTCTTTTATATATTTATATTATAAGCTAAAGCAGTTTATTTATAGTTAACCTTAATAGTCTTAATAATATTCTTTATAGCTACTTAAGTATACTTTATATTATATTATATTATATTATTAGGTTAACAAAATAGACTAAGATATTATTAAAATAAGTTATTATAAGGCTAAAAGTTTATATTCTTATAATATATAACTTACTATAGGCTAAATATTATTATAATAATAATAAGTTTAAAACTATTACTATATATTTAGAATATTTATAGCGTATTTAAAACGCTATATTATTGTCTCTATATATTTTTATTATAATTAAATTATAAGTTATTTCTATCTTTAAAGGTATAAAGAGTTTTACTTATATATAGTTAAGTTTAAAGCTTACGAATTAAAGATATTAAGTATTAACTTTAACTTTAACTTTTATTAAGCTATTAATAATTAATACATAGTTATATCTTCATTCTCTTTTTTAATATTAAAATTTTAAAGTATCTTATTACTAATATTATTTATTTAATATAAGTAATTTTATAATATTTTCTAGTAATTTCTATTAAGGTTATAAAGCTTTTACTGTTTTAGTGATATTTTTTTTTAAAATATGCATTTTATAATCTTATTAACTACTTAAGATATTATGTTTATATTTATATTAAGAATAGACTTTATAAGATATATTATTATATTAAAACAATCCTTAATATAAGATTTAAATATTATAATAGTTAAGATGTAGCTAATTCTAAATAACTTAGATAAAATTAAATAATCTCTTAGATTCGCTAACTTCTATAAATAGTTCATTAATAACTATAGTAAATATATTACTTCTATAATTAAATTTACAAAAAATAATATACTATTATTTTAGATTATAAGTATATAAGTTATACTCGATAGTCTTAAATATATAATTACTTTAAAATTAATATTTAGAAAAGTAAATCTTAATAATTTATTTAAAATAACAACCGATATATAAACCTATATATTTAGAGTATAATTTAGATAATAATATAAAACTAGTAAGTTACATTTAGTAGAACTTATTATTAACAAGCTTACTATATTATAAACTTAACTATTAGATCTATTATAGAGACATTATAGCACTTATTACAGTACCTATAAAATAAGAATTATATCTAAATAATATTGAATTAAATTTATTTTAATTATAAAAGAGGGCGAGGTTTCGAAAGCTACTCACTACTGCACCCTCTTATAATTAGCTCGCTTAGCTAGGCCTAAATGACGACATTAACTCTGCAATTTTAATTTAAATCGCGATCTTAATTAAAGCTATTAATTAAAGCGATTAAAGTAATTAAAGTAACTATAGTAATTAAAGTAGTTTAGGCTAACTAGAAGAGGCTAGGCAGGGCAGTGTTGTTTATAATCTAATTAAAGGAGGGTGCAGCTATAAGGGCCCTTAAATAAGATGTATAGTATATAGTAGCAGTACAAAACCTCTCTATAGCGGTATAAATCCTTGCTCTCTTTTATAAAAACTTAGCTTAGTTTATTATATTAAATTATTTAATAAGTAATAAGTTAAATAAGCAGAATTAGTATTATAATCAGTTTTTTAAATTTATAAATAGAACGTAGAATAAAGTATAGAGTAAATATAGGAAGCTAGTAAATTAATTTTAAATAAGACGTCCTATTATATATAAAATATAAGAAGTAAGACAGTTTATAGCTAGCTAAAGGTTATAAATAAATTTAAACTAAGGAATTAAGTAATAAATAGCTTAATAATAATACTATAAGGAAATAAGGCTGCATTTAGTAATATAATATATATAGTCTTGAGTAGGAAAGCTTTATATTCTAGAAGATTTGAATTTTAGCTAATTAAAACAATATCTAAGATACTAGCTTATAAATATTAAGGAGTTACTTTAAACTTTAAAGATAATTGCTAATATTATAAGTTTCTATAAATATAATAGTATATTATAATAGTAATCAGTATTTGTATTATTTATAATGGAAGTAAAGTAGTTTAATATAATTTCTATAATAAATTATAGCTATTATGTTTTATAAGATTAGAGAAATTAGTTAGTATAAATTCTTTCATTAAATTATTATAATCGAAATACTTAATAACCTAAGTATTATTTTATTAAATAAAATTATAGTAGTAAACGTCTTATAAAATACGCTTACTTTATATAATATAAGAAATATAGTATTATATACAAACTAACGTATAAGTTTAAATAAACTATATAATAAAATAATAATATATAAAGAATAAATGTTTATATTAAAGTTTTAATAAAGAGTTATTTAAAATATAAAAGTAAAATAACACTCTTTATAATATATAACTTATAGATAACTAGATAAATAAAGTAGCTAAATTATAAAGTTAAAAATATATTATAGAATATATTAGTTATTAATATTAAGAAAGCATTTATATATATTTCCTAAATAGTAACTTATTACTATTACTTTAAGGAGACATTTAGGTTATTAGTTTAAAGAGGGGATAAATTATTCTTATTATATATAAGTATTAAAATAATAATATATAGTAAAATATTTAATTTTAAGTAAGTTAAATATCTTAAAATTAAAAATAAGCTGTCCGATCTTCGTTATAAACTTTTATTACTACTAGAAATAAGAATATTTCTAGTTTATGTTTAAGATAAACTAGTTTTAGTAGATATAAACCTTATATAAGGATATTTAGACTAAACTATAAGTTACGAGAATATAAAGTAGAATCGGTATTAGAAAAAAATAATAAGATAATATTATAAAATACTTTATTAAATAATATAATAAGAGTTGTTTATTAAGAAGTTAAATTAAACCTTAAGGTATTTTACTCTTCAGTAAATATAATACCTCTTATAGAAGACGTTTCTTGTTAGTATTATAATAAGACTTAATATAACTATTATAGCTTTTAAAACGCTCTTCGAGACAAATTAGCACCTATTAGTGCCAACTGCACTCGAAACTCGAATCTGACTTTAGAATCGGAATCGTTAGGCGAAGCTACGCCTAGCTATAGCTATACAGGTAGGGCGTAGTAAGGGCGCTAGGCCTAAGGTGCTTCTAATAGTTATAGACACTAGAACGGCAGGAATCGAATAAAGCAGACACTACCTTAACTATAGCCTTAGCGCCTACGCTATAACGATAACGATAAACGAGCAGCTAGCGAGTAATAAGGAAGCGGCTAGTATAGATTTAGAGATACTTAAGAAAATCGAATAATAACTAATAGACCTTATCGGCTAGGATAAGGTACGAGAGGTCTTTAACTTTACCGAAAACTACTACGTATAGGCAGCGAAGTCTCTACGCGAGAGCTCTATAAACGCAGCGTAGCTAATTATATAAGCAGACCTATACGATAAGATCGAGATAGTACTATATAGAGCCCTTATAGGCAGCGCCTATGCAGGGAATGCGATAAGCCTTACGAACCGGTTATAGGTATAGGTTATAGCTTTAGTAACGCTTCCGAGTAGCTTAAAGGCGTAAGAGCTGCGGCTTATAGTCCTAGCCTGCTATAGTAGGGAAATTATAATTCGAAACACTACAGAAGTATATAATAACAGAGAACTAATTAATACTATCGCTATAGTTAATCGAGCCTTCGGTAGCGATAAAGTAATTATAGCGTAGCGCCTACGTAATAAGGATGTCCTTTTTATATTTAAACTAGACGCTTAAACGTATAAGGCCTAAAAGGTATAGATCCCCCTTATATTTAAGGCTAAAATAATAGTAGTAGGGCGCGAATACTTAGTAGTTATTAGAAGACTATATATAGGGCGTCTACGCGACGCGTACGCTATGCTAGAGCAGCTCTTAAAGGAACTCTAAAAGGATAACTCGAGCACTATTAGTAAAGTACGCCCCCTTTTCTCGAAGAACGAATAAAGATAGTCGGTTTTAATAGCCTTAATTAACGATATCGTAGTAGTAAAGCAGCTTTATAGTAATAGGATTATATAGAGGGCAGAGATATTTAACTATAAGCTATACTTAGTAGAGGTTAATATTAGGCAGTACTATAACTACTACGGCTATAGATATATTATACGCTACTATAAAGCGACCGCGTAGTATAGACGCTATATAAGAACGGCGTATATAGGAGGAGAAGCTAAATACCCGGCTATATTAGATAGAAAGGCTACCTAATACGTCTAGTATAAAGGCGCTTATATAGCGTAAGATTATAGCTGCTTTATAGCGTAAGCGTAGTAAGAACGCGTATAGGACGTATATAAGACCTGCCCCTAATAGTTCGAAGTACGTAGCGTTAGCAATACCCCTATACTTAGCGCGAGTAATAAGGGTAGCGATAGCTTTTAAATAGTCGGCGGTAAAAAAAAGAACCTCTTTAGTAAGGCTATAAGAGATATCCTACGCTAGGGATAGCCTTACTTTTAGGTAAAGAGGACGTTTAGTATACGCCGATTCCTATTACTATATACGCAGCTTATACTATAAACCTACTCTTTTACTTAAAAATAATAAACTTTAAGATACTTTTTTAGAATATAGGAAGAAGTAGATCGAACGTAGCGCTAGCGCTAAGCGGGTACCTAGCCTACGATATTATAGCAATTTAAAAACTATAGATAAGTCTAAATACCTTAATAGTTATCTACCTTATATTATCGCCTTATAAAGCGATATATATAAGTAGTAGTAGAGCCGCGCTATTTATATATAAACGCTTCTCCTCTATTATATAGGAAAGGTAGTCGGGATATAACTAAAGCTTAGCTATATTCTATATAAAAAACGAGCCGCTTATAATATAGTTAATATACGCTAAACTAGCGTATAGCGCCTATAAGTAAAGCCTATTTCCCGACTTTATAGTAAAGGCGCCGCTTCAATATAATATCCTTATTAGAGACTTTAATATATACTACTTACTATAAGACCGAGCAGAGAGGACCTCTTCTATAGTATATAAACTTCTTACCCTAGCGTAGCGCTAAAGCCTCGACCTTACTACGCCTTATAGGCGTATAATACGCGAGAAGTATAGAGAAAGACCCTTAATACTCGACCTTACCTAGTATAGCCCCGAGGTTTAATATAAATATAGCGAAAGACCTTAATAGGAAGGATCGGATTATAACCTATAGCTCGTATATATTATATACGTAGCGAGATAGCTATAACTAAACGATATCTTATATAGCTAGTTATAAGCGGTAGTTAACCCTCTTTTTATTAAAGTAGAGGTAAAGAAAATAAATATCTTAAACAGGTTTAATAACGCTATAAAACTAAATAACTATATTAAATACCTAACTATAGAGCTTTAGCGTATTGCTTAAGCAGCGGCCTTATAACGAAAAGTAAATATAGGTAAAAAGGCGAAGTAGTAGTCTCCGGAGGTTATATAGGTAATTACCGCTACTAAGTAGGCCCGATAACGCTTCTAAGCTACTCTCTTAGTATATATAAATCGAACCTAACAAAAAGCTATATAAACGTAGAAACGTATAATTAAAGCAGCTTAGATAAAAAGCTAGCGCCGCGCGGTAGTAGCCGCCTCTTATAATAACTTAATAATTTAAGGACTTAAGAGATAAGTATAACTATAGAGCTATAAGCCTTTAGACCTACCTACGCTACCGTCGTTCCGATATAGCGTAGAAGAACTTACCGAGTATAGTATATACCTTTAGAAGACCGAGGTCTTTATAGCTAAGTTTTTCTTAACTATAATAGTAAACTTATTAGATATCGAAGAATAAGATCTTTCGGAAAAGAGGTAGTACTAAGAGGCGTTTATAATATAATAAAGCGTCTCTAAAGTAAATATTAAGCTAGCCTTTTAAGGCACTTAACTATAGAAGGCCCTTAGTAATAACCTCTTCCCTATCGGCCTACTTAAACTATATAGAAAACCTCTCTAAAAAGCTATTGCTTAAATAGCAGAAGGGAGCTTTATACTAGTATACTACCTATAGCGCTTTCGTAGCGTAAACGTCGTTATCTTATTAAAACTAAGAAAAACTATTAAAAAGAAATAACTTACTAAGGCGTATAGACCTATCGCCTTACTATATACTATCGGTAAGGTAGTTAAGAAGGTACTAGATATATATATCGCGGAAGTAGTAGAAATATAAAACCTACTACCGGAGGGCTAAATAGGTAATAGAAAAGCACGTTCGATAAAGCTTACTATATAGGTTATTATAGAAGTAGTATTTACGTTATAGTAGAGTAGCGTAGTTGCTTCGCTTTTATAGCTTAATATTACTAGCGCTTTTAATATAGTTAATTATACCCGCCTTATTAAAATTATATATAGAAAAGGGTACTTATTATAGATCTAACGTTAAATTTATAGCTTCTTCGATACGCAGATAGTACGCCTTCTCTTCGATAGAGAAGCTTTAGCGCTGCGTATACTCTAAGCAGAGGTCCCCTAAAGGTCCCCCCTCTCCTTAATTCTATTCCTCTTATATATCGCTACGCTATATAAGGCCCTTTAAGGCGATAGCGTAGTTATAGTCGGCTTTATAGACGATACGAATATCCTAATTATAAGTAGTAACGTTAAAGAGAACTACCGGCGCCTAAATAGGGCGTACGCTATATATAAGGATTAAGGGCTATAAGTAAGAATAAAATTCGTAGCTTATAAGAGCGAACTAATCTACTTTACCTATAACTATAAAGCGCTTATATAGCTAGTACGCTATAGTATAGTAACGGTTACGCTAGTTAAAGCAGTAAGGTTCTTAGGCGTATAGCTAGATCGGAAGCTACGCTAGCGCTACTACTTTAAAGAAATTAAGAAGAAGCTAGAGACTTAGATATTTATACTTATACGTCTCGTAGCTACTACGTAAGGCTATAGTAGCGTACGCGTAAAAGAGATCTATATAAAGGTAATATAAAGCGCTATTATATATAGAGCTTTAGCATAGTATACTCTATCGCTTACTTATCTAATAGAGATCGGAATATACCTTTACGCTACTTAGTCGTAGTGCCTACGCGTTATAGTCGGCGCTTTTAAGGCGATCCCTATTAGACTGCTAAAGAGTAAAATAAGGTGCCTTCTAATCGATATATACTTAAATAGTAAACTTATAGCGTTCGAGGTAAGGCTTAAAAAGACTAGGATAACGTAGCGTATAAGTAGTATTTAAGAGGTAATAATAATATAGCTTTTAAGATAGAAGAATAAATAACGTCGGCAATAAACCTCTTTTACTATAATACCCCCTCCTATAGCCCCTATATAGCGACCTTGCTACGAAAATAGAACGTAGAAACACTTATAGTAGAAGGACTAGATTATAAGATCCTCGATAGACCTATATCTCTGCGAATAAAAGAAACGGTAGGATAAGCTATAAGACGTAGCGATAACGCGCTTAGCGAGCTCTATACTCGCACTATTAGCATAGCGCCTACCTATCTTTACAGATAAGATTAGTAACCTTTATATTAGCTTAGCTAAATATAAGTCCTCTACTCTATTCTAAATTAGAATAGGGGTTATAGGCCTTACTAGCTATCTGTTTATATATAACGTTCCCGACGTATATACGCTGCTTTATTGCTATAGAAGGGGGAAAGAAACCGTATTCTACTTTATTATTAGGTATATAAAACTAATATCGGAGCGCGAGCGCTTTCGCCGCTTACTCGTACTATAAGCGCTTCGCTTATACCGCGACTTCGAGACAGCAATTAGTAAGGATACTACTATAAACGCTATTACGAAGTAATTACTATAGACTAAAAGGCTCTTAACGTTTCGACTAGTAATTAAGATCGCTAAAGAGGATACCGCGTAGCGCTAGAAGGAGGAGTAAGTAGCGCTAGAGCAGGGAAACGTGTTCTTTACTATAATATAGGTTAAGAGACTAGTCTAAATAGCTAGTTAAGGTTACTAGTACGGTGCAGATACTAGGAAGCTATAGGACGTAGGTATAGCAAGGGCGCGGCTACCGCGTAGTAAGAACGTAGTGTATAGGTTTTCCCCCGGTACTCGGGTTCCTATATAGTTAGCTAGACTATAGAGGTTCCGCATGCCCTACAGCAGGTCGGTATATAAATATTATTATTATTATTAATATAACTATTTTCTTTCTTATTAGCTTCTTCTAACTTATTTAAAGTTCTAAAAATATAATAATTATCGTTAATATAAAATATAAATAATACAAGTAGTAAAGATAGTTAATTATTTTTTAAATACTTCGTTTTCTTCTTTAAATCGCACGGGCTTAAAAATATAATTAAAGGCAGATAGATAAGATTCTATAATGTTATAAAAGCTGCTATAATAATTATATTTATTATATTTCAGATAAGGCAAGATCTATAAGACAAGTTAGATATTATAACCTATAACAGGAATATAGCTATATTTCGAAACTGTTATTAGCAATTTTAGATTAAAGATACAACGATATAAAGATACAACGATATAAAGATACAACGATATAAAGATACAACTACTTTTAGTTTTTTAGAATTAAAGGTTTTTAGCCTTCGAAAATATAACTAACTAGGAAGGTAGTAATCTCCTTTTAATTATTAGTAATCAGTCTTATATAGAGAACTTATATACTATATTTATTGATTTAAACCTTATATAATCCTAAAAGTAACTTATAACAGATACTACTATTATTCTTATAATTATAAAGTATTTATAAGATACTAGCTTATATTATTATAGTTATATAATAGAATAAAATATAATTAAATAATTACTTTAATTCTTTATTTGTAATATATATTAAGTATACCCTGTTAGTAATAGATAATAAAGAGAAAGGTAACATAAAATAAATACTTTTAATAGCTAATAAAGATAGAGATATCTATCTTATAAATATTATTTTAAATCTTCTTTATAGATTATAAAAATAAGATATATAACATAACAGTTAATTATGTTATAACTTAAGGTTAGTAACTATATAGCTAGAAAAGATGCAGCCTAATTAGGGCTAGTATTATAGAACAGACGGAATCTTTATAAAAGAGTTCCGTTTTACTAAGCCTTAGAATAACTAAATAAGGTTAAGATTATAGATATATAGGATATTATATATCTAATATATCTATACTAAAGAGCTATATATATAATATAGTTATTACTATTACTTATCTAGATAATATTTTATAGTTACTCTTTAGTTGTTAATCTAAGTATTATTTTTATAATAAGATTTATTTCTTCTGAGTTTATAAATGCACGAAGATAAGTATTACTTAGATTAGTTATATATGCATACTTTATAATAAAATTAACCCTACGACTACAATTAAGTATTCTATAAAGGTTACTACTGTAATTATTATAAAGAAGGACTTTATAAATTTAAAAAAGAGGTATAAATATAAATATACGGTTTATATTATTAATAATAAATCTAGCTTTATAGTATGAACTATAGTACCTTGGGAAATAATTCAGCTCTTAAAGAGCTTTGTTCTTTTTATGATTTATTCTTTTTGATAGAAGGCCTTTTTAGCATATGGCCCCGCCGCTGCTTCCTAGTACTAATATATAAAATTAGTTCAAATACATTTATCTATTATATTATATCAGAACTCGCTTCTTTATATATTTTAGATATTATAAAAGCTAGAGGAAGTAATTATTTAGAGTCGCGAAAGGGGTGCTATAGCTAATAAGTATAATTATGATTTATAGCTAGTTAAAATCAAGGACAAGTGGAATCTAGAGCAGTCTTTCTTTCCCTCGCGCCTTATAAAACAAACCATAACCTTCCTCACGGAAGGCAATGCGCAAAAGTTAAGTGAAAAGCACTGTCGCTTAACTAGGAGGATAGTGGTAAGCCTTCAGGTCGTCTGCACATTTTCTGACGCTATCGTGGAAGACGTTAAACTGGACCGAGGCCATCAACATCCTGGGATTCCTACCAACGGTACTGCGACAGAGAGGACGATACGTACTTGGTGTTGCTGAAGGGTGCCCAAGACTGACAGGTTTTCAGGTCAAACCGGATATCAGCCGGCCGAATAGGTGTTCGATAGGCTTACCGTGTGGCATAGGGCCGGGCCTTAGACACGATAGTTGCCGGTGGACCGAGGTGGTGTCGATGCCGGTGCCTATGGTAGCCAGCCCCGGACCCAGCTCCGCGATAGGCTGGCACGCCCTCGGCATGGCATGCGCTCCTCCCCCTCCATTCGGGCAGGATCGACTGAACACCATCTGTGCAGCCGCCTCTCTACTCAGTTACGCCTCCTCTCTTTTTTCTCCCCATCAGCCCAACCTCACACCCAACATAGACGCCGCCGTTCTCGCTTCCCGGACTTGACAACACTTTCCAACACCTGGTTGACCATACTCATTCGCCAATGGCGCCCCCGAAAGTTCCTCAAAGCGGCGTGTGGTGCCCAGCCGTAACCAGTGAGTCAACGCATCTCCTGCATACTTTACATGGCAAGGTTACCTGACATGACACAATACAGTGTTCGACCCGGAGACCGACACGCTGGACCTTGAGTCTCAAGCAAAGTATTATTCTTACCTGTCCAGGTCAGGACTGACTGGGCTCGTCATCCTGGGCACAAACGCGGAGGCCTTCCTCCTGACTGTGAGGAAAAACACACATGCATCAGTTATCACTTTGCCCACGTACTCTATGGCTAACTCTACGACTCCCAAGCGTGAGGAGCGCAAGGCCCTAATCGCCTGCGCGCGGGAAGCTTGTGGCCCAGACTACCCCATCATGGCCGGCGTGGGGGCTCACTCTACGCGTCAAGTGCTTGAGTTTGTCGACGACGCGGCGGCGGCAGGGGCCAACTACGTGCTGTGTCTACCGCCGGGATACTTTGGAAAGGCCACGACACCAGCTGTGGTCGAGCGGTTCTTTGACGACGTGGCGACCAATTCCTCGCTTCCAATTATCATCTACAACTTCCCCGGAGTTTGCAACGGCGTCGACCTGGACTCGGGCATCATCACGAAGTTGGCCAACAAACATCCCAGCAGCATAGTCGGTGTCAAGCTCACGTGCGGGTCTGTAGCAAAGGTAAGCAACCAGTCCATCCATTTGTTCCTATAGAAAGCTCACAACGTCACTCGTTACCCAGATCGTCCGCCTGGCTGCTGTCCTGCCAAGCGAGCAGTTTGCGACTTTCGGCGGACAGTCTGACTTCCTACTGGGTGGACTAGCCAGTGGATCTGCGGGCTGCATCGCGGCATTTGCGAATGCGTTCCCTAAATCAATCTCGAAAATTTATCAGCTGTGGCAGGAGGGAAAGACCGAAGAGGCGCTGAAACTGCACCAGAAGGCAGCTCTGGCCGAACAGCCATGCAAGAGTGGGATTGCGGCCACAAAATACGCAGCAGCTATTTTCGCGGCCAAGGAGGCGGGAGTTGAAGATGCGGTGAACAAGTTGAAGCCTCGCAGGCCGTACTTCGAGCCTTCGGATGATGCTAAGAAGGTGGTGCAGGAGACGATGGCAGAGATGGCATCCATAGAGGCGGGAATTCCGTGAAGAACGAGTTTACCTAGATGTTCCATATGGTGTAGTTTGACAAGATAGCACATAAATATGCACATATGAAGGAGGACCTGGGAGCCCCAAGGGTCAACGCGTGAAGTTGCGATGCTATCTATGGTGTTTATCATATCCGACTGTGTTGAGAGAGCTCTCTCGTTGAGTGGGTTTTGGTCATCTGAGACTGAGATAAAATGCTCAGGGGGCGATAGAGGGGCTGCGATTAATGGGCCGACTACGGTGAAGAAAGGGGGGCTGTATGAAGGCCGCCGCCGCGTCGCTTGTTAGATTGTTAGCAACGCACCAACAGCATCTTGACTCTGTGAGTTGCCAAGCTCCTTTCCCACTCGACACGTTGAGATGAGGATGCGTCTATCTGTGTTCACCTTGTTAAACGGTAGGTTTCTTAGGTGAGCAAAGCTCTCGTTAACATTGTTTACGGCCAGCAGCATCACGGAAGGGAGTTCTCACTCGCTTTCTCACTTTCTCACTTCCTCCCTTCCTCCCTTCCTCCATTCCTTCCCTTCGCCTCCTTTCAAACATCCTTAACTTGTGTGTAATCCGCTTGCGCCGCGCACTGCCCCTTGGCCCTTCGAGACAGCCGAGCCATTAGAGAAAACGAGTTCGTTCCTAGCTGGCGTGAGGGACAGACATGATTACTAAAATATCAACTGACCATGATCATCCCCTCTCAACGTCTGCGTAGGCGCCTACGGCAGAAGCGGCGCCCCATCCTGGCCCTGCTGTTTTTCCTCTTCACCATCGACGCCCTCGTTATTCTTCACCACCGACCGCGTACCACCCGATCTGCCCTCCCGCTCCAGGCCCATCATGGCCCAATGGACAGCGACCTGTCAGGTCTAAAACAAGCCGACAACACGAGCGTCTTCATTGCCTCCGTCCACAGAAACACAGGCCAACTACTGCCAACGTGGGGTGCTGCGGTGCTTGCTCTCGTTGACTACCTCGGGGCGGATAAAGTATACTTTACGGCTCTCGAGTCCGGCTCCCAGGACGACACCAAGGAGGGCCTAACGGCCTTGAAGGGCCAGCTCGATGCGCGACAGATTCCCAACACCATCACACTGGGTATGACCGTATGGGAGCAGCTCGACGAGATGTGGGACCGTCCTGACCCAGCCAGTCCTCGGCCCGAGGGCTGGATATGGAACGAGGAGGACCAAGTATACGATTTGCGGCGCATCACGTATCTGGCCCGGGAGAGGAACAGGGCCATGGAGCCGATGCGCGAGTTGCAGAGGCAGGGGACGACATTCGACAAAGTGCTTTGGCTCAACGATGTCGTCTTCGACACCGAGGACTTTGTCACCCTCCTCGATACCCGCCAAGGCGACTACGCAGCCGCTTGCAGCCTGGATTACAAGAAGCCACCGCAATACTACGATACGTTCGCCCTGCGGGACGACCAAGGGCAGAGAACGGCCTCCAACTTCTGGCCATGGTTCCTCAGCCCGACATCTCGACATTCTGCCCAGCAGAGCGAGCCCATCCTTGTCGAGTCCTGCTGGAACGGAATGGTCCTTTTCGACGCCGGCCCCTTCTACGCCGATCCGCCACTTCGTTTCCGAGCTATACCTGACACACTAGCCGATTTGCACCTCGAGGGATCCGAATGTTGTCTCATACACGCGGACAATGCGCTGGCAGCCAAGCCGGACAAGGGCGTATGGCTGAATCCCAATGTAAGGGTCGGCTATAACCCTTCTGCGTATAGGGCAGTCCAGGCAAGGCATGGGGAGAAGTTCCCCGGGCCATTTGCAACTGTGGCAGGCGCCTGGGCTAATCGCTGGCTACGTTGGAGGGAAAGCCTGTCACAGCCTTTTGAGAGTGCTACCGTACTAAAAAGGCTCGAGAAATGGCGGTCAGAAACGCCGCATGGCGAGCCAAGTCGGCAGGAGCCTGGCGTCTCATGCATCATAAATGAAAAGCAAATCATGTGGATGAACGGTTGGCGCCATCTCTAGGCTGACTCGAGGTAATCAAACTGCGATCGTGACGCGGCACGCGACACACGATGAGGTTCGGCATGTTCCTTACTGTCTATGTATATACGCCTAGAAAATGACGATATCCCTTCAAAAAAGAGCATTGGCCCAGGTCAGCCCGTTGGTTTCCAAGTGCCTGTACATAATCATCGTCTCTGATCTATCAGACCAGAGCCCCCCAAGATGATCCTGATGCTTAAAAGTCATACCATGCCTCATGCTGTCGCTATGTCTCTGTGTATTTGCCTTCCTCGCCCTTGGTAGAAAACAGGTGGACGTGGCCCAACTCCTGAGTGAGAGCGACGCGCCTCACCCGCAAGAGATTATTTGTTATGCCAAATAAAATTCCTCAGCCCGTCCCACTCATCACTCTGCGCATAGATATAGTTCATGCTACTCCTCAGGCTCGGCTGCAGGTCCTCGGGATGCCACCGGAACAGCCACATGACCATGCCCCAGCTGAAGCTCGCAAACACCGGCCACGCATAGTGGCTGACCCTGGAACTGGTGGGCTCGGTCGACACAGCCGGCAGGGCGAAGGGGCTCCCTTTCTTGACGGAGAGCCTGGCTGTGGCCAGGACGACGCGCGCAAAGACGTAGATAACGATCTGCTGGTTGACGCTCGAGATCTTGCCCGAGCGGGAACGGCGGCCAAAGACGAAATATCCGCCCAGGAGACCTGCGACGAGGGTATCGTGAGGGCCCTCCTTGCCGGGGTCGGGACCGTAGTGTTTCAGCAGCAGGCAGGTAAGCTTGTATATGGTTGCGAATTTGGCCAGGTTGCGCGCATGTGTACGCGTGGCACGGAAAATGAGCCAGAGCTTTTCGCGGAAGCTGTAGGAACGGTGAGCGAGAGTGAACAAGCGGCGGCCCAACACACACACACACACACACACACACACACACAGGATAGGCAGGTAGGTCGCAGGGCGGGACTTACGTTCCAGACCGGAAGAGGAGGATCATGACCAGGGCGTGAGGGAATCGCACCTTTGTGCCGTAGACTGCGCCATTGCGGGCGCCCTTGACAACTGCGAGAATGTCATGGTATTTCGGGTCGAGAAGGATGCGCTCGACGGCAGCCTGTCTGTCTGTATTAGCAGCTAGCTGGCAATTATGTGTGTCCCCAGTACGCTGCCCATTGATGTTTGGTAGCATAAATGGAAGAAGCCTCCTCACCTGCATGCTCTGGAGAGAATTCGACATGGCCGAGAAGGGTGTTCTCTCTCTCTCTCTCTCTCTCTCTCTCTCTCTCTCTCTCTCTCTCTCTCTCTCTCTCTCTCTGTCTGTCTTTGTCTCTCAGCACATCAGCCAGCAGCACATCAGACAATAAACAGCAACCCAAACAAAGGGCTGTCTACTAGAAGGTTGATGTCGAACAACGGATAAATCTCCTATGAGGAAGGCAGGCGGTCGGTCGGTCCACTATAGACAGTCCCATGTAACAACAGAACCAACGACCTTAAGTAGGTAGGTAATAATACGGCGTACGGAAACTGGCATTACAAAGTCCCATGTGCCGCGGTCTGCCGCCGTCGGCTATTCAATACCTAGGTAGATCTGTACTGTGTGCCAGGATTCCCCGCGGGCAGCATGACGCAGGCGCTGGGTACCCGCAAACAGTGCAAGCGGCAGCGTAATTGAAGCCCCTGAAATCCACCCCCTTGTCTGGCATGTGAAGACCTCGGGAGGAAACACCACCCTCCCTCCGACCAAGACCATAACAAAGTACTGCCATGCATACCTAGCAGTAAGTAAGTACTAAGGAAATGCTTAAACGCACTCACACACAACACCTACATTATACATACATAGGAAACAGCCATGGAAATATAACCATGCCAGAGGCACACACCAGAGACAGCGTTTGATTCACTAGCATGTTCATCTAGCTCGACATTTACAACCTCCCCAGGTGGCTTGCACACCTTTTTTCCACCCTCATAATACCAATTGAATATGCAATTAGGATCTTGCCACCGGGACCCTGACCTTGGTTTGCAGTCGACCATGGACAGATAGAGCCACAGATCATGCATCTGCCACCCAGTATCACCCGTCTCACGTAACCTGTCCTCGTCCTGACCACCAGACCCTTCACAGCTGCTGTGTCCTCCCAGCTATATTGTAGACCTGTAGAGAAAGAAGTATTTGTACGTTCCGTCATGCCCCAAGCCATCCTTTTCCGACCTTCAGCCTAGCCTGCCCGCCTGTCAAATGGCCGCCAGAGACACAGTAGTCAGGCGTCCTTTTTTTCAATATATACCCCCCCCCCCCAAAAAAAAAACACCACCAAGAACCTGGGTAAGGCAGACACATGAGTGAAGTTACAATGGGTATATGCAATCCTCCAACATATCCAGCACACAAAACGAAAACGCGCACCGACAGGGTCAACTGCCTACCTCAAACTTTCGTTTTTCGAAAGGGGCACTGCCCCTTTGGCCACCAACTTCCCCACGTGGTATGGATAGATAAACAGAGACGCCAACTTCAAAAGCGCCAAGATACGGTAACGATGATTCGTAATACCAAACAGTCCCTCAAAATAACGTCCTCCTCGTCGCTGGCCCCCAAGGTGACACGATGAAACCTCATGACACTACCGGAACCATCTGGAACCGAGATTTTCGTTTACTGCTGTGATTCAAAGACCATATGAGGGCCCCCTAGAATGCATATTTGCGGGAGTTTCATCCGCGACCAAGTGCTACTCCCCATCCGCGATGGCAGCTTTGATGTGACTCAGCAAGCACATCGCATGGCGGAGAGGACTAGCCAGAAGGGCGCGCTGTTCTCGAACTCGCGCCTCCAGCCAGGTTGGACGGCGGCCGCTCCATGGACCGAGACGCAGTCCGTTTCCCGTGTAAGGTTCGTCTCTGATGTAGAATATTATTGAAAGTGACTCGCGGAGGAAGGAAAAAAAAAACACACTGCCCAACGAGCGCACCTTCTTGTCCTGAATGGGCCTTTCTAATATCGACCATCGGAAACACGATAGGCACTCATCCTTGGCTGTTCGTACTGGACCCCTGCCATAGACTCGGGCACTGTAGAAATCTCGCCGCTTAGAGAGCGTAGGGGAGGCAGCTCTGGGCGGGAGGGATCTTTGGAGGAATACGAGCCCATAGAAGGTGCCGAGCCATGGTTGCCAGGACCCTGGTTTGAGACGGCTGATAACTCGCCCCTCAGCTGCGAGTTCTCCATCCTCACAGATGCAATCTCGCGCCTCATCATCTCCACGTCGGTCATAACAGTGTGGTTCTGCTGTTGGAGGTACTTGATGGTGTCAGTCTGTCGTTGATGCTCGGATATGGCTGTGTGTAGAGTTAGTACCGTTTCAATCGTTACCATTGTGCTGGGAATTAGACCACGGCGTGTGAATACGCACCTTTCGATAAGATTTCCCACTTGGATGCCTTGGAGCCCCGCTCCTGCGGCATCAAGTCCCTCAATTGTTCGAATAGTTCTTTCATCTCTGTCCTGCGCTTCCTCTCTGCGAGCTTGTGGCTGATGCGTAGCTCAGGGGTCCTGCTGTAGGGCTGAGCGCCGGCGTGCGCGTTGGCCTCCTCGGCTTGGAGGTCACCAAGTTGTTTGTGCTGCAAGGTGTGATGGTGAACAGCAGGGAACTCGCCCGAGTTGCTCGACATGCGGTGATAATCGGGAGTTGCGAGACCTTCATCCAACCTCCGTTGTCCAGGTGGCAACCTGGACTCGGCGGTCCACTGGCTGCTAGCAAACGAGTCGGCCACGCTGCTCCTTCGTGAGTCGATGAGTGATTGTGTCCCGGAGGGCAGCCTGTGTATCTCCTCCTCTGGGAAAGCCCAGGCCTGGCCTTTGGTGGGCTCTGCTGCGCGGGCAATCGTGCTTGTTGTGGGGCCCGTGATGGTGGGTGCGGTCCGGACATTCTTGATATGACTGTCAAGAGGGTTGCGCTCGTTACTGGGCTGGTAGCCATTCGAGATGCGATGGATTGACAGGGTGTCGAGACCGGTCCTGGGGTTTCGTTGTTGGTGCAGGGTATTCTGGATGGAGGTTGTAGAATGGTTGTTGCTCGCGTAAGGGGATGCGCCGAGCCTCATGCCACCGAAGTCCTGATTCATCCTGCTGTCAACGCTCTCTCGCCTCGACATGGGCTCGTCAGCACCCAGCATGGCGCTGTTGGGCCCGGAGTCGAGAGACATGTTACGGTCGGCATATCGAAGGTCTGCGCCGACAGGGCTGGTGGGGGAGACCATGGATGCAACAGTCATGTTGCCAGTGACGGGGGAAACCAGATGCTGAGGCAGCATATGGGTATTAGTGGGCGACGGAGTCTTTTCATGCTGGTGGTGTTGAAAGCCGGCACTGGCAGGAGTGAGAACGTTGACGCCATTGTAGGAAGCTGCCGAGGTATCTGAACAAAGGGGGAGCAAGTCAGCACTCAATTGAAGGGACAGGAGAGCGGCGAGATGGCCGAGGAAGAGTCAAACCAACGTTTGCTTGAGGCGTCAGTGCTCGAATAGTAGGCCGAGTCCCTATTATCGTCGGAAGGATTCAGCACACCGGCCAGACCAGCAGGGAATTTCTGGGAGGCTGGACGGGACTGCTCGGCGGTGGCCATGGCGCATTCGTTTCCCCGTTATGTAAATGTGAGTACTCGAGTGCGGACAAGGTCCCGACAAACCCTCGTCGAGGAGCTGTCGCGAAGAGGGGGGGGGGCGATGGTTTGGCCCCGGGGTGGCGGGGAATTAGAGAGACGAGATGTCTGACGTCCCCTTGGTGATAGATTATTCCTTTGTCGTGAGTCCGGAGGCGTTGATTGAGGTGGGGAGGAAGTAAAGAACGACTTTGGGAACGAACGACAGGAATGTGTGTGGTAGATGGAGAACGAAGATGGACGGATTGAAGGGCAACCTTGGGACCTTGGAGAGGAAAGGTAACCGAAAGCTGCTGCAACGAAGGCGTTGGTTAGAGGCCGGCGTGGGTTCGGCGGGATCCTCCTTCAAAGTGGGTTGTGGATGGTGCCCAGGTGGGTTGTGGGTTGTGGAAGGAGCTCGGAACCTAGTTTGGTAGAGGCTTATTACTGAACTATTAAGTGAGCCTCAGCCTTTCTTCCCCCCCTCTTCCCCAATGGTGGCCGAAGTCTTGAGTAAGGTACGGTATCGATATATAGGTATATTCGTCAAGGGCCTTTCTTGCCAGCTCCGTATACAGGCACAGATACGCGGACGCGGCGAGAAGACAGCCGATGGAATTGGGTTCTTGGTTGCTTTGTTTAGGAGTCGCCAATGGATCAAATGGATCAAACCCCGAGGACAATGAGATGATGCAGAGAAGAAAGGGAAAAGCTGGGGAGTCGGCTTTGTGTGCAGAATCGGAATCGCACAGTAGTACCTGAATACCAGAATGCCTTACTGGGTTTTGGGGTCCAAGGTCTTGAATGAGAGACCAATGGGGAAGAGAAGACTTCCAAGGGTTCAACACAAAAGGCATGGGACACCTGGGCATATCGAAGGGGGTGTGAGGAGGGATATGATGGGGTGGACGGCAGGCAAGGCAAGGCACGGTACGGAGTATCATATGTAGGTACCTAAATGGGGCACCGGGGGGGGGGGGGGCGGGCGGGAGGAAGGTGCCACCAAGGACACCAGGGGGCCTGGCCACCTGGGAACCAGTGACCCAGAGCCTCTGCTTGTTCCGACACTTGACAGGCTTGATTGAGCCAAAAGGACGCGAGTGAGCCCGTGCGACCATATTATTCCTTGTGTACTATGTCATAGTCGTACGGGTTACCGCGTACCACAACAACTGCACAGTAACATTAACAGTAAAAAGCAGTTAATTTACATAGTACCTACCATTCAGGCATTATATCTAGGTACCTAGGGGCATTGTGTATGTACGTAGGTATGTACGCAGTACACGTACACTATATATACATGCAACATACATACAACATACATACAACATACATACAACATACATACATGGAGCCCAGAACGGAAGGCCATGAATAAATAAGATGGGGCAGCAGCGTGGTCGTGGTCGTGGCCGTGGTCCGGGGGGGGACGGGGGACGGGGGGAAAAGCTGCCAGTGCCAGGTGGAGAGAACCAGGAGGACAAAATAACGGAGATCGCAGATGCGGACGTGCAGCGGGACATGATTGACCAATGACCAGAGGTACATACGGTATGTCCTGACAGGGTTGTGCATTACCTAATACCGTGGTAGATACCAGGTCCTTGTGGTCTGGTATACTGTAAATCCACCTCGGGGCGAACGGGACATCTCCTCCTGGCGAGCTGCTACTTGCAAGATGCTTACTGATTGAGACTCTGATAGGCTACAGAGCACGTGTCTCTTTCACAGCCGATGTAGATACTACACATCTGTATAGATTGGTGTACATTTCCAGAGAATTCCCGACGTTGGCAGCAGTTAGCAATGCCACGAGGTCTTGCGCATGTCGACAGCCAGATAGCTTATCAAAATCTCTCTCCCCTGCTCCTGCTCCTGCTCAAGCTTAGCCTCGATGATGCCTGGTGCGTTTGGCCGAATGTGGAGAGCCTCCGTGACATATGATTCGCTCTGCCACATTCCTTCCTGTTCTGTTCTGGCAGGTGCATCCCAACTCATCCCAACCCGGACCCGGACATGTTTCCGAATTTTTCCACGGCCTTTCAGTTTGGTTTTCTTTTTGTCTTCCCTTTTTCCTTCTAAATTCCTTTAATTTCCCCCCATTCTCTCTCTTCTCCATTCTCCCTTCGACTGCCCCAGGAGGCAGGCACTTACTACAGGGGCAGTAGTCCAGTGTTGGGGAACGTCGCACTCACAATCAAGACTATCGACATATTCTCGCTCGTTGGCGTAACTCCCATGTTTCGGCCTGTGTCTGTGTGCCTGTGCAATGGGAACTGTTACCTTGTATCCCCACAAAGTCTGTTGACCGAGTCTCTCCCCTTCCCCCCGAGTCATCAGAATGCTGTTGTAACTTCCAAGGTTGTAGGGAGGGGACCAGAATTCCTTTCATTGTACGTGCTGTACTACGGTAGTAGTGTAGAATGTAGACACAGTGTATTACACAGTACGAGCCATCTACCGCCGTATTGCGATACCCGCCAAGAGTTTGCTGCTCCACGTGTCAGATACCGGCTAACTGATCAACCTTGGAAGACCACGAGCATACCTAGTGTATCTAGTGTCCCTAGTGTACCTAGGTATATTGTGCACTGTAATTGGTACATGCTTTTTGGGAGTGATGGGGCAGATCGGCACTAACATCTTCAAAACACCGCGCTCTACTGTTCTAGTACACAAACTGCTACTGTGGTAGCTGCTTTCAGTCCTTTCCCACTTCACCCTAAAGTACCGTATGGTATACATGGTAATATGGCGGCTTGGGTGTGTCGATGCCTGCGTCAGGCAAATGTGCAAATGTTCAAACGTTGTCCTCGGGCTCTTAAGTACCTAGGTATGTATGTATGTATGTATGTACAGCACAGGCATGAGATGACCCCCGGGAGCCACGCAATATCAGTCGATCTCGTCAGAACCCCATGGTCATCAATCCTTCTCGGCTTCCTGAACAACCGCTGTCCTCTGCAGAGCTACTGTGCACTACACGTGTACCTGCCATTCCAAGCCCACCATATGGTAGTGATCCTACCTTACGGGCGTGGTGTATGTACATGGAATGAATAACGCCGTGTGCTACTCTACTGTCTAAGTACCTAGGTACATACCTACCTAGGTACCTACCTAAGTTATATTCCTCCCTGCCGCGCCCTGCCGTCCTACCCTACCAGCCTACCACTTACTTAGTATCACAAGTCTCATGAATGGGATTGTATACCCAGGTATTCCCGGCTTGCTTGAGATCGACGAATGCCAACGTGGGATAGCGCTGTCGCTAGTCGCATCCACTGGTTCCAGGCCTGTTGTTACTCTGCCATGCGAGACTCTGGCTGTCTGGCTGTCTGGCTGTCTGGCTGTCTGGCTAGGTATGTACTAATAATACCATGTCCTGTTATTGTGCACTGTGCACTGTGCGGAATAAAAGTGTAAGCAAGGGATTTTTGGATGTGTCCTCGTGGCGCTCGCTCCCACTGCACCAGCTGCACCAACTGCACCTCGCACCCGCACCTGCGTTTTGCGCTTTGCGCCTGCGCCTGCATCTGCGCGCCAGTTCAACTCTCTCTTTTTTTTCTTTTTTTAATATCCCGAGGTCAACTGTCAGCCATACAGAGTGCCGCATACATGCCTATGTATGTACGGTACACCACTACCCGCGCAGCTACTTACACCACATACATGGGTATATCCTTGGTGAAATTTCACGAGGATGCATTGTTGATCATTTCTTCTTCCGGGCCCGGATTGTCCTGGACCCCAAAAGACGCCATCGCTGAACCGTCCGGCTTTATAGTACATATCTACATTTGCCAGCGTGTGCGGCGTGTGCCGGGCTCTTACATATACTGTCTGGGTGCTCTGGTGCCATCGTGCTCTGGATTGCAGCTGCTGGAGCGTGACCGTTGGCCCTCGACCCTCCGGGATTTTTGAGGAAGAAAGGGTGGGGGCAGGGTGGGTTGTGTGTCTGGCTGGGTACACTTCCAATCTCTCTCTCTCTCTCATGGACAACATTTGGTCTCGTTGTGGCCGGTAACCCATGCAGCTTGCCCTCCTGTTGTGTGTCTATCGCGAATCTGAAAGAGGTGCATAGGTACTGTATCACAGATCTCGCGAGTTGCTGGCCTCAACATCGTCTCGCACGACGACCCTCGTTCGGATCGTGGGCCTTGAAAGGGGGACGAGCCCTACGTCGGATTGGCCCCCCCCCCCCCTTCCTCGTCACTATTGGACCTCGCTTCGCCCGCGGCTCGGGCACGCGCCCACAAGCGAGACGACACGGTGAGGCCCTAGGGTTAGACGAGGGCAAAGGGACCTGGCCATGTGTAATACCTTGCTGCCGAATATGCAAGTGTCACTGCAACCAGCGCCGCGTAAATGGGGCCCGTCTTCCGTCCAACAGTCCCACCAGATCGTCAAAAACGACGACTTGGCAGGATCTCAATGCCCCTATCCGCCAAAGCAGCTGTCCGATACGGCCTTTGCCATTTGGGTTTCACCCGATGCTCTCTGAACTCATCAACTCTGAACTCCGGGTCAAGGAAGGGACGCCGACTCGTTGCCCATCATATGGGCGCCGCAGCCATCCGCAGCCATCCGCAGCCTCTTCACATCGACGTTCCATGCTCACACACACCGCGTCCCAAATCCACCATTCAGGTGCACGTTTATAATTGGATGCTTACAGATCTTGACGAACTGCAACATCATGAGCAGGTCTCAGCCGGATTGCCAAGGCGTGTGTTTCCGTTGCGGCCATTCAGCATCTAAAGCCCAATCGGGGATCTGCGCGCCCATTCCACGCCACGTGGGAAAATGTCCCAAGATCGTGCAAGCTCGATTCTGTATTGATCGCGCTGATGATGCCTTCCGTGCATACTTTGGCACATTGCATGTTCCATCGCTTTGGCTCGACTTTCTTGTCTCCTCGAGGCTGCCCCCTTCCAAACAACCGGCTTTACCTGTCTGGCTGGCTGTTGGCGAAAAGTCCGGTGTCACACAGACTGGCGGACAGGCTGCCATAGCCCCAGTCGAGCTACACGCTCGCTCTTTTGTTGACCCCTCGTGATCGTCAAAATCGATGCGCACTGATGGGCCACATGGCTCCCCTGTTGCCCTCACCCCGATCCTCGTTGCTTTTCTTTACTTGAACTCTGGTGGCCAGCAGGGGCGACTTCGGTTGCATTTAGCGTTGCTCAAGCGGCTCTGAATCTTCACAAAGGCCGAAAACCGGTCCATGACTGAACATCATCGTACTGCGTAGCCGTACGCGGCGTGCGCGGGTCAGGTTGGGGTTACATGGGCAGAAACCATACAGCCTTCATGGCAGATGGCTGGCTTACAGTGCTCGAGTCCCTGTGACTATCTGCCGATACGCAGCATAGCTTTGAAGCCATCCCAATCTTGTATCGCCCCCGCAACGATACAGTCTAGAAGAAGTGGCCCGAAGGTTGATCAGATATCGGTTCGTTTCGCCGACCACGGCACGGCTTCATTGGTAGCAGCGTGGCGCCGCCGGGTCTCAACGACGAGTATACTGGCCCCGCTTCGACCCTCAGGTGGACTCCCCGTCCTGGCTCTTTGCCAATCGGAAAAGCAGCGGGTAGCACAGGCTGCTACAGCAAAACGAGGGCAGATCTTTGCAGTATCCGGAGGCGCACGAGATCTGTGGACGGCAGAAACAATAGCTTGGCATTCTGCTTACACAGTGAACACTGCGGAATGGACACCGCCTCATCACCGCGCAGCCAGCAGTCAGCAGCGAGCAAATACACGAGAGATGATCGCATACCTAGTCAGACACGGTGCTTGCTATCAACTCTGCTCCCCGCTTTGGGCATCAGTTTCAGCAGTCGGCCCGCTCGTCTACATTTTGAGGATAGAGTCTTCCCTGAAGCTTTCGCCTAAAACAGCCCACACTGCTTTCGTGCAACACGGTAGCCCAAGTCCATATGAGCTTTCTCGCACTTACGTGCCTGGCCGCCCATAGCATCCATCCGTACACTGCTTCTTTGGATATCACAAGGGATCTGTTTGGTCCGTACCAGGCAGGCAGTGGCCGTCACAGTCTTTGCGTCATGGTTGCTCGTGTCCTCTCTAATGTCGCGTATGATGGGCTAGTTTGCTCGAGTGAGATGTCCGCAAAGGAAGCCTTTCACGGAAGTAGGACGCAATGCCACTGTATGCCCCTTTGAGTTTTCAGGGATCTATACACCAGGCTGCCAGGCTGCTGTCTCTAGGATTGTCGCGACCTGCTCGTGTGCCACTGTAAGAACCCACAACACGAGAAGGACCAGCGGCTTGCGAGTCCAGTCCCTGGACAACTTGCCACCCAGCTGGATAGGCTGGGCCCCATGCAAACATGTCACTACGTCAAAGGCTATACGCCCCGTCGTCAAGTCCTCTCGGACTCACGTTGGATATATTTAGGGGCCGCGCTCACAGACTGACTTGTGATGTACTTGTCTCGCGGGGTTCTCGAGGCTCGATCCGCCCCACGATAGCTCAAGACATCGACAACGGGGCTCGGGCTTGTAATCTGTAGATTAAGTTCCACTGTCACACAGATATTATCTCCTTGGTGAAGGCCTACCAGTTTCGATGGGGGACATACTTACTGTAGATGAAATGGTCTTCGTTGCCGGCGATGTTGATATATGCAGCACTCAGTTGACCCCGACAATATGATGGATGCATGAAAGGGTTGGGAGGGAGAGGATGCCACGGGACGTAAGGCCAAAGCGGCCGCTTGTATATATGTCTGGTTTTCTTTTGTAATTTGATTTATTGTTTTCTCAACTGTCTTGGTTCCCCCCAATGCTGAGGGTGATGTCCACACTCCAGGCAGCAAACAGCCTTTGGACCAAAGAACTCGAACACACCTCTGGCCAATGCTTGTTTCTCGTTTGGATTATTCTTCTGCCTCATCTCCTGACTTGCCCGGCAGCCTGACACTGGTACCAAGCTCGGTTGCGAACTTGCTTTTCTAGCCAGCGTACGATTCTTATTTAGAACCATGCTCCCCGGCTGCCAGCAACAGCCTTGAACCCGATCTCGCCATAGAAGACCCCGCTGAGGCGCTGAAGACGGCAAATTGCCACTGAGAATCGACAGGGCATTACGAGGTATCGATATGGTCGATGAGAATCGACGCAGTGAACGTTCCGACTGCCTTCATCTTTGGGAGCAGACGGTGTCAAGGTCTCAGAGCCTCGACTTCCGAAGGAGGGAGCCGAGGAAAGAATCCACCACGGGGAATATTACTCGACTGCAGACGTTGTAGTCATAGTGGCCGGGGCTGAGCCAAGCTGCGAGCAAAAGTCTTGAGCTTTTGTTTTTGCGCTCCCGGAAGACCCTGGAGTTGCAGGTACCCGCATGTCGATTAGCCGCCATGGGAGGCATCATCGCCCTACCCGGAGGGTCATTCCGCCAGTCGCAGGGTGCCAGGCAAGCAAAAGTCGTCTTGGCAATAGAAGAACCCGTAGCACCTCCCAGGATTTGGCCCTGGGCATCGAGGGGTTGGAAACTCCCCGTATATGCCGCCAAATGCTTGACACCAACAGAGCTAACAGCACACGGGACATGCTCAAACTGCATAATCACGGCCTTACAGCTCGTTATGCTCAGGCCTCCCGCTACCAGATTGAGCAGCGGCCCGTCTCTGCTCCTGTAGCCTCTTCCAAAGTTCTGCGCTCCAGTGCTCCTTCTCTGATTTATGTAGCTTCGCAAGTGTCTTGAGTTGATAATCCCAATCGTGGTCCACATCTCCTGCCCTAGGCCATACACCCGGGGTTGCTCCCATGCTCTCGTCAAGGAAGTTGTCGAGTACTAGGTTTGCGAGTTTCTGCTGCGCTGGCACCATCTCGGGCCTCTCAATGACGAGGACCTGGAGGATTTGTGCCATCCCGCCGTTTGCAAGGAAGTCGTCCCGAATCTTGGGGCTCTTGATCAGGCCTCTGAGTGCGCCGGCCTTTGCCTTCGTGAGGCTCAACCGGTTGGCTTCGCTGCCGCTGGCATGCTTGGCGGAAGAGACATCCGGAACAAGCATGTTGAAGACGGCGTTGCCGAGCTTGCGATCTGACCCGGCACATGTCGTCTGGCTGATGTCCTCCCAGTACTTCTCAACTTCTTCGAGGGCTTTCTGGTTGTTTTGCAGTGCCGCTCCAACAATTAAAGCTGCTTGGCCTGCTTGTTTCACGACGCCCTCCTTTCCTTCCTTGGAAAAAATGTCCTGAGAGCTCATCATACACAGTAGTTCCCTGATGGCGTTCGCGTCCTCGGCAACCTTGAGACCATAGTAAATGTCGTGTGAGATGTCTCCCAGAATTTCCAGTGCGGCATCGATGGGTCGGTCATTCAAAGCCAGAGTCTTGAGCACAGTCAAAGAGTCATGAAAGGCCTGGGATTCTTGCTGTGGCGTCTTGACCTTGCCAACTGGCTCATACTGAGGCGCGCCCTTCGGTATCTGTGGCTCGCTCGGATACCAAGTGTCGTCCGAACCTTCCTCCTGCTCGACGATGACTATTGATGAATCCATCGGCAAGCCCTCTAGTGCATGCTTCTGTTCGTTCGGGTCATTGAGCTTCGCCTCTCTGCGTCCCGTATTCACATCTAGCCTGACGTGTAGCCCTGGTGGCAGTTCCTGATCAATGTGAATCTCCTGGAAATCGTTTGTCGCCTGGAAGAGTTTGGGGTAGCACTCTGTTGGATCGTCTGAGTGACATATCAGGTCCTGCTCGGTATTCGCCGGGGTTTCTGTTGCGCCATCTGCAGCCGTCGTGGCAGCTGAGGCTCCAAACGTCAAAAGAGCGAAAACAAGAAACAGTATGAAGGCGAACCCTGGGCCGGCTGGGAGCCGTGATGAAGATTGACGGTTTCCCATGGTCTGAAGTGTCTAGCAGCGAAAGCCGGGTAGCATGCAAATGTTAAGGAAGGACGTAAAGAAACAGGCTCAGAAGTAGCCGTCGGCTGGCGATGGGTGATGATGGGTGATGATGGGTGGAGTTGAAGACGTGGAATTTGACAGGCCAAAAGACTCCAACAATTGGAATTGACGGATTTAAATATTTGATTCTTCATATTTTTGATTCTTCATATCGTACAATAGACACGTCTCCAGTTCCCCAGTGAGTCAAACCATAGAATCCTGAAGAAAGGACAGACAGCCCTTTTGGCCACCTGAGCACATCCTCGCCTCCAGGGCTCCTTCAACCGTCACCTAACCCAGCAGGCTCAGGTACTTTGTATCTCAACCCTCAAACTGGCAACTTCGGCGAAGTGGGGCCCGGGAAAACGGCTGACCAAACTGCTCAACTGCAGTGGTACGAACGGCTCCGCACAGACCACCCAGACTTGCTGACTCAAGCAAACATTCAAAGCGGGAGAGGAGAGGTGTGGATTCCGACCATCATCACCCCGAGCGTCGCTACAGCCAAACCGTGTGTCAGTCAATTGACATCGCCATTCGAATCCCAAGTCAAGATGCTGGCCGTCAGGCAACGTGCAGCGTGCATCGCCCGAAGGGCTCGGCCCGCCATTACAACAACAACACCAACAACACCACGACAATCCACACGATCGTACGCATCCGACCACGGTCACGACGACGACCACCATGACCATCACCATCACCATGCTCACCAAGTAGCGGAATCGCCAGGCGTACGTATCTCCGTGTCGGTTTGAATCGAGGGGAAACCTGCGTGCTGACACAATAAACACACAGTTGGCACTGTACATCGCCCTCGGCGCAATGGGCCTTAGCATAGCCACCTACTCCGTCTCTCGTGACGAGAATTCCAGTCTGACCAAGTGGATCGACAACTTCACCTCCGAGAGTGTCAACGCGTGGGACCAACGGAATACCCTCCGCACGAACATTGCCGAGAGAGCTGCTGCAGACAGGAATCTGTTTACATCGGGCGAGAAGGGAAGGGGCTTTGAGTTGAGGTCGCCCGAGTATGTTAAACTACCCCCTTGTGGCCCAACCTGGCAGCTTCCGAATCCCCACGGGCTCGACGGCTCTCAACCACTGGCGCCAACCCTCAAGGCCTGATTGCTAATGGTTCAACACAGACTCATGGGCTCCGGGAGCCCGAACAATGTCCCGGCTGGTCACTACATCAACTTGGACAAGGTTACGGAGCACTACAGGAAGCAGCATTTGGATGATGAAGAGAGAAAGGCCAAGAGGCTGGCAGAGGCAAAGAAGGAGTAAGGGTTAGGCGGGCTCTGGCTTTGTACCAATGAGGTTACCGAGGTTACCGAGGTTACCCGAGGCGAATAGAATCCGAAACGTTCAATTCGAAAGCGCGGCCCTCTATGACGACGAGTATGGTGAGATGGCTAATCATTTCGATAGACTGGTTGTGCCATCATTCAAGAAAACACAGGACCCTCACTCCTTTAAGGGCGGCCAAGTGGTGTCGATCTTTCAGCAGCCCAAGTTGCAAGTGCTCGGATGTAGACGATTCCACAGTGACGGGGATGACAATAGAGGCAGGATTTCTTTTCGCCCCATACGAGAATGGAGTACCATGTGATGCAACACAATATCTTCATGGTGTGAGGAGTCTGGGGTTGGGTAATCAATTGCGGGAGACTTGGAACAAGTATTAGGCGAGAAATTGCATTTGCTGGCCTAGATCAGGGAACTGGTTCTCCTCCGAAGCTTATCAAGTGGAACTCATTGATCCCGAACATGATAGCCGTTACCGACTTCACCATAGCATTGATACAAGTTGCGAGACTGTATGTGCCCTCAAATGCACTTTCCGTGCTTCATTCCTGAACTATCATGCTAGATAGTAGTGGCCCTGCTGTTCCAAGCAAAACCATAACCGTTCGCCGAGACCGTTTCGACACAATGCAAGAACCCGAAAAGACCGCAACCGTTTCCGTTTCCGTTTTTACTTCAGGGGGATGAAACGAGAAGAGTGCGTAGCACCAATACCGGGACGACCGTGCTTGACAGGCTTGCTGTAGAAGTTGTTAGCCTCTTTCCCACACACGATGATTGCGCCATGCGGTGCCCAAAAGATGGGGTCCAACGTACTAAGAGATAGAGAACTCAGCCAGGTAGTGGCCAACCATCTCAGGCTTGATCTCGACCTGGTTGAACTCCTTGCCGGAGTAGATGCCGATGACACTGCCAATCATCTCGGGGACGACGATCATGTCACGGAGGTGAGTCTTGACAAGGTCGGGCTTCTCGTTGGGACGGGCCTCCTGCTTTGCCTTGCGAAGCTTCTTGATCAGGCCCATGGGCTTGCGCTTCAGGCCACGGTTGATCCTTCTGCGGGCACGAGCGTGAACGACATCACGGAGCTGGTCGGAGGAGAGATCGAGGAGCCTGTAGAGCGGGTCACCCTGTTAGCCATCCTTCTCTTGAGCGGAGATTCCTTCGAAGGTTCGAAAAATCTTGTGTGAAGTCATCGATGCGTTTCCTCTGAGTCGTGAGGAGAGAGGTGTCGTGGGGCAGAATTATGTCGAATGCATCGATCGATTGCATGGGCATAGAACGTACTGGTCGAGGTCGATTCCGCGGTAGGAGAACTTGCGGAAGGCTCTCTTCTTCTTGAGCTCAGCGGCCTCCTCGGCGTTCTGCATCGCACAAAATGTTAGCCATCGCGCCCATCATCCCTTTCGCACCCTCATTCGGCGGCGGCGGCGGCAGCGGGGGTCAACCACTGTCAACTACTGGGAGGACGTACGTATTCAATGTCGGCCATGGTTGCGTTTGGTTGAGGGTATCACGACTTCGCTTTCCGATGATGCGTATCGAAGAGCGAAATTCCGAGATGGTCGTCGGGTCCAAAATGTCAAAGGTTTGAGAGTGAAAGTGGGACACCTGCAAACCAAACTGACCACTGCTAGCCCTGCTCGTTCAGACGCTAGCGCCCAGAAAATTTGAGTGTGCCCTTCCAGCCTGCGGCAAACCGCGGACGGGGTCACGTGTGGGGTCACGTGCAATCTCCCCGAGCACTACTCTGCCACCGGGAATGACGTTTGACCGTTTACCTCAGTAAGTAACTACCTAGGTACTTCCAATAGCAGAAAGTATCCACCTTTTGTCCCCTTGCATATCACCCGGAGCGATGTGTACACTGGATTTATTCGCGTCTTTCTCCATGCCATGCATGTCTTTCTTTATAAATCTCATTGAAAGCTCTTACGGGAAAAGCTCGGCCTGTCCCCCCCCCACGTGCTTTCTACAAAAGGAGCTCTCGTCTGGTCCGCATGTTGCTCTCAAATCCTTGCAGCCGTCAGAGACATGTATATGCCCCAGAGAAACCCGATGAAGCTGAGGAAGACGAGCCTCTTCTCGACGGGCACGAAGCTGAAGCTCACGATGGATGCAATCGGCCAGACCTTATACCCAGCCACCATGATGGGGACCGTCTCCTAGTAACAGCCAACAGTCAGCCATTTCCCATCGCGCACAACGCTGCCAGCCCAAGTCGGCGGCAGTACTCACCGTCCGTATATTCTGCCCTATCCCTTCAAGGCTTTGTCCTTTCAGAAACCCCATGAGGATAAAAAAGGCCACGACGTTCACGATCGCGCCAAGTGTCATGCAATCCACGAACCACTTAGTCAGCGTGTTGCGCATGCTCAACTTCGGCTTGCTCCTGGCCTCATCTGCGAGGCTATGCTGCCCGATTCCTCTTTTCTCTAAGTCTCGACCATCATCCACTCCCACATATGCCGGGAAAGCTTTCTCTAGAAAGTGCTGCCATTGGTAGTTCGGCGGTGCAGTGATCATAGTCAGGAGCACGAAGCGGACGAACTGCAACAGATCAAAGGTAAATGGACGCTGCGGGCCTTGTGGTCAGTATTGACACCCGATCGCTGCGTGGAGGGAATCTAGCGTGCCCTGTAGTCACTAACCTGAGCCTGGTACGTGTCGATGATTTGGGCAGCAATGTTGGAGGCTCCAGATAGCGCTGCGGCCTGGGTTGTGGCCACTAGCATCGGAGAGGTAATCATTGTGAGCTGTGTATCTCCGTCTCAGAGTGAGAGCAATCCGTTTACAGCTGAACTTTTCCCTACTGGCACGGAGTATCAATAGTTGTCTTGGTTGGGGAAGAGCAGTGGCCACAGTTGTACTATATGAAACAAAACCCGGACATGGATCCTTGGAGTTGGGCGACCCAGAATTGAAGGCTGGTCTAATTGATCGCGATCGACACTGAGAAGTTGCCGAATGAGTCTCAGGGGCTCGCAGCGTGTGGCCCCTTAACGCGTACTCGCCATGACTGAGTTACGCGACTTACTCTAATTAAGCTAAATGATCAGTCCAAACTTGGACGGCTTGAAAGGGTGAGCGGCTTGGCTTGCATTCGAAGGCAACACAGCCACCAATTGATAGGTTAGGTTTGATTAAACCGGCTCACCTCGACACTTCGGTACTCGCTCTAGATTCCGCCCACGGCCACCTGCTTTGAAAGATATACTACTACCTATCAAGACACTCACGAAGCCAGTCAAGATGGACGATAAAGCAGTAGGTACTCAATTCCCTGGATTGTCACCTTCTACACAGACTTGGCGAGATTTCACCATATTTTGATTTTGCCATGACCTGCTTGCATCCTCATGTCTTGTATCATTGTTCATTCCCACCACTCTCACGATACTTCAAAATCTCAGGCAACAGCTTGGCCCGTCTGTCCAAGCTCTCTTGCCGCCAGACCTTACTCTTCTCATAAGCAAGCTCAAACTGCGGTTTGCCATCGCTGATCTTCACAAACGGCCTCTTGCTCCTCACATAGATATGCGCGTCCGGCTCCACCAGCCATGCCCGGT
Organism: Cytospora piceae; assembly: GCA_016508685.1. Classification (NCBI taxonomy): domain Eukaryota; kingdom Fungi; phylum Ascomycota; class Sordariomycetes; order Diaporthales; family Cytosporaceae; genus Cytospora; species Cytospora piceae. The sequence continues at coordinate 3,977,870 of JADMLE010000011.1, read as the reverse complement.
CCAGCGTTCCCCCCTTGATCCACCTCACCAAGGGGACGTCGTACTCACTCCACACGACGCTCAAGCACTTCGGGCAGCGTACGACGTTCTGCCCGTCGCCGGACTCGGACGGGATGCGCGTCTCGACCAGCGGGGAGCCATCGTCCTGGCCATCGTGCAGGCTAGGTCCCGCTGGCGGTAGGATCTCGGGCGCGCCTGGGTAGGCGGGCACTGTGGGCGCCGCTGGCGGGAGCCTGGTCACGTTGGACGCTTCGATGATGATGTTGGGCGAGCAGGCCGAGCCGGTCTCGCGCTGGCAGGATGTGCAGTAGCAGCAATTAACAGCGAGGGGAGCCTGCTCGAGGCGGAGACGCACAAATCCGCAGCAGCAGCCTGCTTCCATTGGGAAGGCCGATGGGTTGTCAGAGTAATGGGGGGTCGAAGTGACGGGTGGATTGCTAGAAGCCATCTTGTTTGGTTCAGGGGCGAATGCGTCTTCCGTGTTTGCTCTCTTGCAATTTTCAAGCTTCGATGATCTTATGTATGAAAGTCGGACTCTTTGCGAAACGGAGACATGTCAAGAACAGACCTGTTGCGTTTTGAAATGATCAGAGGAGGGGAGGGTATACTCCACATCTTTACGGACGCCCATGATAGAATTACCTATTCGGGAAAGTGGGCCTGCAGAATATCCAATGACAGCGACAGTCGAGATTCTGCTTACCACAGTACATGGCTTACAAGCAGGCTCAAGCAGTGAATCCATGTTGCAATTTAACAAGGCATAAGCCGCTTACGGGCAGGATGAGGGGTAGTGGAATATGCCACGTCGATTTCGAGGGAGTTTCGCCGATGGCAAATATAGTGGGAATTGGCTAAGAAAGTGCTTATCCGGTATTACTCTGTGTGTCCGTGGCGTATCTTTACGGGGCCTACAACAATGGTGAGAAGGTTTTGGACTTTGTACGTCAGTCAAGGAAATTGTATTGCTGTGCAGCGGCCACTCTCTGGGGCCAGTCAACATGTGTGCTGTGGAGAGAAAGAGTGTGGTATCATCCTGTGTCCTTCCAATCCTTCCGGTTCCAAGCAAGCGCGAAACCCAAACCATTATCACATAAATAAATGAAACCTAGAACCTGGACCTGGACCTCAAATGGTCACATTCCTCCAAAAAGCGGTAGACGCCTTCCAGACCCTCGAAATCCTCCGATGTATGTTCAACAGAACTGTATGCGGAAGGAGACATGCTCTCGTAGCCCTCCTCAGCCTCAGCTTCGGGCATAGCGCGAGAGGGAGTCGACAGCCAAGGATTCTCCTCGATGTACTCGTCAAAGAGAGCCTGGTCCTCCTCAATCGAAGAAACATCGGATCCGTGCGATCTCATGGACCCACCGGGCAATGTGAACGTCTCCTCATGGTCCTCGGAGACAGGCGCGAAGGGGAAGCGCAGTGTCACCGGAGCAGCATAGAGCTTGTGGAATTCGGGGTCCTCGCGAATGATACCGCGCTGAATTCCGATATCATCACACAGGCGTTCTACCGTGTCAGCGTCTAGTCCCGGAAAGCGCACCCGTAAAGTGTTTTGCTTCTCCATTGTAATGGGCAAGTCTCCCAGAGCGGCAAGCCTTTTGAGGTCGTTCATGACAGCCGCGAGGTCCTTCAACTGGCGCGCAAAGTCGGTGGACAGAACGTCGAGGAACCCCTCCGCGTTCAGGGTAGCAGGGCTAGCCTCAGGCTTGACCTCAAAGCCGATGGGCATGGCAGCAGCAGCGGCAGCAAGGGGGCTGAGAGCAGTCACATTGGGGCTGACCTGGAAGTCGATGAAGGAGCCAGGCGTGATGCGGGGCATGCTGGCCATCTTCCTTCCCGCGGTCTCCTGCAATGTGCTGACTGTGCGGTATCTCTTCTCACCGTTGGCGTTGTGTCCATCAAAGTGGGCTCTCTGGCCGGAAAGCCAGAAAGCACGCATGGCTTGTGACACATTCTGAACAACTTGTGCTTGGGAGGCAGGCGTGTGGCTGAAGTACCGCTGACCTCCGAGCCGTCCGGAGCCGGGCATGGCATATCCGCCAGCAGTGCGAGGCAGAGCACCGCCGGTGAGGTTCGGTCGCAGAGTGTGGGCGAAGGGAGCTCGACCGGGGAACTGGGCGAATGCACGACCGACACTGCTCTTGTTGAAGGCGGAGCGATCGATGGCTGGGCGGGCGCGGAGCTCGTTGGCAGCGGAGGTAACGAAGTGGCGGACAGCAGCATTCAGACGGTTGTAAGAGGTGGTGGATGACCATCGTGCAGCTCTCTTAGACTGACGTAGGAAGGCGGTGGGATGGATAGGTTGACGGCCGGTGGCTCGGACGGAAACATGTTGAAATTCTTTGCTCAGAGGTTGGGTGGCGCCGGCGAGTCTGCTTTGAATGACTTTGGTCACCTTGGCGGTGTTGGCGGCAGCAGTACGGAGTGCCCGCATGACCGCTGGGGCCAGCACTCCTCCTACTGGAGCCATGATGATAAGAGTGGCTGGTCTCTTCTACTCTCGGATGGAGAAGAAGATGAGAAAATGGTGATGATGTAAATGACAAGCAGGAAAGCGGAACTGGAACCCACGTCTTATAAGGCTGCGTGGCTGCCTCCGCTGCTCCGTTGCTCCCCCAGTTCCGCCTTCCGGTTTGCCCACCCTTCCCCGGCCTACCCCTGTAATTCGCCACACCTATAACAAGAGGTCAATGCACATGAACCAACTGACGTCTTAGCCGCCACAACCCCACTTACATGTGCTTAGCCACACCGTTTCAGATGTTCCGTTCTAATCCACCTACCCGGCAGCCCGGGTGCATTTCCTCGAGGTTTTTCCGACTCCACCCAAAAAAAGTCTTGGTTTTTTTTCTTCACATCAAAAGCTTCAAACCAATCTCCAAAACTCCAACTTCAAACACTTCTTTTCTTTCGCTTCCATTCTCTTATTCTTCTGTTCTCCCGCACAAACAAAGCTTGCAGGCAAGGTAAGACATCTCTCCCTTCTTTCCCCCCGTGCGACACTCTGCTGTGACGAACAACCACACGAACAATCCAATTCTTACAAAACCATGGGGATACTTAACTATAAATGTCCTGAGCAACCACCACCAGCAGAGCTTATATGGCCAACTTGTACGAGTTCGCCTTGCTGACTTGTAACAGATTTAGTGTCTTGGCTGTCGAGTATTGCAAATATGACTGTCTGATCCGCGCTGGGCGCACCCGATCGCTTCGCTTTCAAAAAAGGTTAGCTCGCCACTTTTCTCTTCCTCCCACCCCTCGTCTACGTGATGCATACTATACATTCAGGGATTCCTCGAACCGAAGACCAATGTGGACATAATGTTTTATAAGTTTCAGCCTTGTCTGACTGGACACCAAACACACATTTTGTTATTATCATTTATCGTGTTGCGACACTTTGCTGACAGTGTTCCTTCAGGTACATACAAGCTCTCACCTCCCACCTTCTCTGCCCTCTGTCCCCCCGACTCTTCCACGCAACATGATGATATTTTGAACGAACGGGCGGACAGATTGGAGCTCGTTAGGGCCGCCTCATCAAAAGCAGGGCTGTACACCTTGTGAGGCGTGCCTGAGCGGGTATCCTTGTTGAGAATTCGTCACCTGATCTTGCAATCATGGACTCGGTCTTGACCTTGCGCAATCTGTTGTCGAACCTCTCGCTAACACCGAAGACAACAGGTAACTATTTCTCCCTCTTGTTCCGCAGCTCTCTGTTCCAGCAACATGATGAACATTATTCACACTGTTTGATCCGGTCTTATGGCCGGAAATGAACATTAAACAAAACTTCTGATTTAATGAGGTTCGTACTTCCCACTTCGCACACATGCATGCATCATGGACCCCAAGCTAACAATTCTCTAGCCTGAAAGCTGTCTGCTTCATCGAGCAAGTTTCACTACTCGGGTTGATTCCGATGCTGACTGCTTCCTCATTGCAGGTAATGACAACACGTCACAAAAATATACTTTACAGGTGCTGTAAGTATTCATCTCTCCTGCTTCATTCTCCCCAACCTTTATGATGATTCTTGCTATTTTGCCACTGAGTTCATCGTGACGAGACAATATTCCTACACCTTGGAGAACTGATAAGGTCATTTACGGAAGAATTTGCATTTGTATTTTCGAGTCCTAGGCTGACCAATTCAAAAGTTTACAGGGAATGAGATCCGTGGGTCCAAATCTACTATAGTACAATATCATTTTACCAATAATTACAATATTTTACCTCGTTTACGTCCCAAGCCTGCCTGGTGACCATTGACCGGTGTTCCGCCTCTTGTAGTTGTAGATCCGCTCACCTGAGCCCGTGTCTATTTTTTTTAGTTGTAGCCTGGCATTCCATCCAACTATGCACCTGATCAAGTCCCAGTCGCCCCCTTGGCCAACCCAGTCCGTGACGACGATGCCTGTACCCGCGTCACCGACGTCCATCTGTGCTGGCCCCTTGCCCTTCTCGGCGTGACCCATGCAGAGATATTCGATGATGGAAGGGTTCACCTTGGCCGCAATCTTCTCAGGCCAACAGCTGGCATTAAAGAAGTTGCTCGCAGTCAGGAAGTTGACGAACAAGGGCAGGTTGAAGGCCTGTTGGCATGCCTTCTCAAGATGCATTTGGGCCATCTCGATCTTCTTCTCGATGTTGTGGCTCTGGCCAACTTCATAGAAGTCCTGCACCCGGATCAAACCACTGTCCACCGTCCCATCCGCGCAGTTGTCCGGCCACGCCGACGCGTCAATGCCCCATCCTGTCCCGCCGTGCTCAGCCTGTAGCGCGTCGTGGTTCTGGAACCGGCGGATCAGGACGATCTTGCCCCTCGCCTCGCCCAGGGTAGGTATCACCGGCTCCGTGAACCACCGCCTCGCCGAGTCGCCGCCGCAGTACCGCCTGAACAGGTGCCGCGACAGGTGCCGGTCCGTGCCCCACCCCGTGCCCTCCCTCTTGACGCTCATGAGGATCGTCTCGGAGGGGTTCGCGTCCAGGAAGGCGTACAGCCTCTCGACCAGTGTCGCAAAGTACCTGGTGCCCGTCAGCGCGACGGGGAACACGCTGTGCACCAGGGCCAGGTCGTCGCTGTCCTTGTTGACCGAGACGCGGACGTCGAGGAAGCGCACGCCGTTGTCCAGCTGCTCGCGCACGCCGACGGCCTGGCACCGCACCGAGGGCAGCGCGACGTAGCACGTCGGGCTGTTGTGGGTGCCGGGGATGGACAGCATCGACAGCGGGTACTCGTCGCGCAGCTCGCGCATCCAGCTGGCCAGGTTGGCCGAGCTGAAGATGGCCAGGTGCCGCCCGGACGGGGCGTACACGGCCGTGAGCTCCAGCGGCGCGCCGTCGAGCCGCCGCATGACGACGGACCGCCGGCTCGGGCCCGGGCAGTCCACGACGTACTTGTGCTCCGTCCCGGGCGTCTGGAACGTCAAGAGGAGGAGCCCTTTTCCTGGGTCCACGGCGCGGATGTCGGTTGGCCTGGTCTCGAAGGGGCCGACGATGACGTCGTTCACTTGATGGCGGTCATGGTGGCCGTGTTTGGGTGGTGCGCTGGAGTTGGCGAACAGGCCAGTAAAGGTGCTGTTGATGCGGGACAGGCCCGGCGTTGGGGACCACTCGAAACGTTCTACGAGCTTGAGTTCGAGAGGGTTGATGGTGAGGTTCCGGATGGTGAGTGAGGTCATCTCGGGAACTGGCTGAGATCGTCTGCCAGAACAACAGAGGTTCAGTGAGACCATAACAAGAGTTTATGGTTCTAAACATCCATGCTGCTAGGTTTGTATGATTTCTCGGTGAAATTGATTGCCGATTGGTCGAAAGTGAGTATAATTGAGTATAATATTCATGTATTCATGTTGGGAGTTCAGGGGCGTTCAATAGTCATCATAAGGTACGGATCATAGTGGGGCGCCACTTACCAACTCGCGCGTCGCACTTGTTTGACGCCTTTTTCGACTCTACTCTATACTCTACGGACATTGTTTTGTACGTACGGCTCTCGTCGTTCAACTAACCCAATACAATTGGTCAACAGTACGGTAGTTTTCCTTCCTCTCTCTGTTTTCCAATCCAGAGTCTGTTCGTCGCTTTCTTCCACTCCTTTGGCGATCTTGGCTGAAGGGAGGTCATATATATATATATATTGATCGATCAAAGAGCAGCAATGTTGGCCCATCATTTGAAATCTAGTCGCGACCACGATGACGATCTCACAGTAGCTGGAAACGAGCAAAAAGTAACATGACAGGCATTCAAGTTTAGTCGAAATCTATTTAGGTTTCTATTCCTGCTTCTTCACCATCTTGCCTTCGCCGTCCCCGGGAACTTCCCAAAATACTAGTTCGAGCAGCTACCACAAGTCTGTCACTCACAGAGGTGCTATCATTTAGCTTCTGATCATCACGGAAGAGAACAGTACAGAAAAATACTGGATGTTATCGAATCGTCTTCACCCTCCATAGCTACACCCTCTCAGAACGTACACGAGTCCAGTAGCGCACTGATATCCCGAAAATCTCTACATCCTCCATCAAGTCTCACCCCTACCTTTGAAGATGTTCGTGAGCTGAGTTCAGGTCACTGGTAAAGACCCATGCTCACACGCTCGACCTCCGCGTGCGTCTCCATCGGCGGTGACCACCACGTCCCTCTCCGTCGTCCCCGTCATCACGTTTGCGTTTCCTTCCACCGCCGGCGCCACCACCGCTCAAGAATCGCATAATATGCTCCTCATTTCCCAGAAGATTCCCGGACCCCTCGACATTCACCCCGGCGTCGACGGCAATATTGAACGGCCGTGGTCGTCCTTCCTCGTCGATCATGGGTATTCCGCCACTCACGTCACCGCACTGGCGGATCGCAGAGACGACAGCCTGTGCGACCACCCTGGCGTGGTCGACGGGGGTTATATTCAGCAGGACGGCGTTGTTGTCGCCCTGGACGCGCAGCGCTGTTGAGATGCGCAGGTCGACGGGGCTGTGGCCCTTGTCTTCGTCGTCCATGTCCTCCTCTTCTTCCTGGACGATGTTCATAACACTCGCGTGCTGGACGCGCAGTCTTGTGAATTCGGCCTCGCTGACGGTGGATGGGGCGTTGCTCATCAAGCGGCGGATCATATGTTGTTGCCTGAGGTGGAGGGTTGATGGGTAGTAAGCTGGTGGTGGGGTGGGTGGACTCTGTGAGGGAATCTCGGGTGGGCCTGTCAAGGCATCTGGGGATGGGTGACGAGGTGGTTGAGCCATGGATGGTACTTATTTGCCCCGACACGCTGACGAAGAGAATGCGAGAGGGAGGTGAATGTGGAAAGAAAGATATGTTTCGGAAGTGGAAGTAGCTGGATGCTTCCTTCACGTAAGGCAGATCCGATGGAAGTGATGAATGTGTTGCGTGTAGGTTCTGTAACGAGAGTACTTGTCTATCTGGGATAGACCATCTGGGGGCACATGTGATTGCTGTGTATATCAAAGATGTGTTTGGAGGGTGGGAAGGATGGGAAACGGAAGTTGATATGACAGAGCTGGATTTTATCCTGGGAGACTGACAGGAAAAGGGATACCTACTGCACTTACCACCCCACTATTTCGCCTCCTGTCCAGCAATATTCTCAAGAGCACAATATAGAGCGTGACACATTTTAGTAGATCTTGTGGTTGCCTTGAATGTGAACCCAGATATGAGCAAGAAGGCCATGTCATGTCGTTTGCTACGGTAAGCCAATCAGGGACAGTATACTCGTTTACAACTGAGACTATAGAGAGACAGTGTTGGAGAAACCATCAAGATAGAACGCTGCATATGGCCATGAATAGAGTGCGTATTGGATTGTTCCCGCAGGAGAATGTGAGGGTGGAAAGTTTCCTTCCTATTGTTGTCTCTATTGTCGGTATAAAAAGTGGAACCCATACCCTATCATTGACCTCGGATCAGACCTATTGACATCTCGTTTGGGAAACTACTCCCGCCTCACCAAACTTCTATTGGCTTCTCCAGCACCAACTGCAGAAGCTAACAATATCACTGACACACCATCCGAGTGTGTCGGTGTAACGACTGTTCGACCTGATCCTGATGCACCCGACCATGCCAGCCACACATAACAGTCAGCTTACGGCTGTGACTCGGCCATTCAGCTTGATATCTCAGGCGTGCTGGAGGGCGCACACACAACGGCTCTTGCGGTAGGGAACTGGCCCAGACAGGGTCACTTGATAGTTCGTTCCATGAGTGTTGAGTTGGTGACAGCCTTTTTTTTTTTTTGGTAACTCGACTATATTCGAGTGACTGGTGTGTATATTTATTTGTATAGCAAATCTAGCAGAACTCCGACCTGAAATGCCCGTTGAGTGGTATCTTTGAATGCCTAGTGTTGAAAGACGCCTTCCGCCCAAGAGCGCTTTTAGCTACCCAATTCCGTTGTTGAAAACCGTACGCCGATTATTTACCCCATATTCATGTTATCAGTATGAACGCAGTGATGATGTTGAAAGCTTGTTGATAAGCTGCTTAGAACTTGAGAGCCTTGGGCTTCTCCCAGCTGAACTCCTGGTTGGTGCCGAAGTGACCGTTCTTGGCAGTCTGGAGGTAGATGGGCTTGGCAAGGTCAAGCTCCTTGACAATGACACCGGGACGCATGTCGAAGTTGTTGCGTACAATCTCGACGAGGTCGGCCGAGGACTTCTCGGAGGTGCCGTAGGTGTCGACGAAGACGGAAAGGGGCTCGGCAACACCAATGGCGTAGGACAGCTGCACCAGGCAACGACGGGCCAGGTTGGCGGCAACCAGGGACTTGGCGATCCATCGGGCCAGGTAGGCAGCGGAACGATCGACCTTGGAGAAGTCTTTGCCGGAGAAGGCACCACCACCGTGAGCACCCCAGCCACCGTAGGAGTCAACGATGATCTTGCGGCCGGTCAGTCCGGCGTCACCCTGAGGACCACCGATGATGAAGAGACCAGAAGGCTGGATCTATGGGGTTGTTAGTGATAAACATCCATCGGAAGCGGGGTAATCTTGGTAGGAGGGACACTCACGTGGTAAACGGTCTTGTCGTCGAGAAGGTGGGCAGGGATGACCTTGTTGATGACCTTCTCCTTGAGCTCCTTGCGGAGCTCCTCGGTGCCGATGTCCTCGCTGTGCTGGGCGGAGATGACAATGGTGTCAACACGCTTGGGGACAACGGCGCCATTGTCGTGCTCGTACTCAACGGTGACTTGGGTCTTGGTGTCAGGTCGCAACCAGCCCAGGGAACCGTCACGGCGGGCGGCGGACATGGCGGCGTTCAGCTTGTGGGCGAGCAGGTGGCTGAGGGGGTGGAGCTCAGGGGTCTCGTCGGTGGCATAGCCGAACATGATGCCCTGGTCACCGGCACCGAGGTCCTCGAGAGCCTTCTCGTAGTGGAGACCCTGGGCAATATCGGGGGATTGTTGCTCAATGGCAACCAGCAGGTTAAGTGTCTTGTAGTCGAAGCCCTTGGAGGAGTCATCGTAACCAATATCCTTGATGGCGTTACGGACGACCTTCTGGTAGTCGAGGGCGGCCTTGGTGGTGATCTCGCCAAAGACCATGATCATGCCGGTCTTGGTGGCAGTCTCACAGGCGACCTTGGACAGAGGGTCCTCGGCCAAGCAGGCATCGAGGATGGCATCGGAGACCTGATCAGCGATCTTGTCGGGGTGACCCTCACCGACGGACTCGGAGGTGAACAGGAATCTGCCCTGGTTGTAGTGGCTGCTGGTTCCGTTGGTCGCCATTGTGTCTGTCTTCGGTGGTGAAGTGGGGGAGGGAGAAAAGGACTAATTGGTTTACGAGTTAGCACGGTTGGAAACCAGAAGACACGACACAACAGTCCAACAGGAAAAGACGAAGAAGATGGGAGAGAAAGGGGAAGAAGAGAGAAAGAGTGTCTCGAGGCTGGCTGGGCGGCTCGAACAGAAGATGGCGGAGACCGAGAGCGGCGGGGTAGAAAAAGCTGACGGAAAATTGACAAGGGCAGGCTAGGAATTGCGTGCTGACGGATGGTAATCAGAGCGTAAGCTTACCTGGAGAAGTCAATCTGATATACAACAGACGGAGGAGATAATTAGGAGAGGAGGGGAGAACTGAAGAGAAAAAACACACGGGACAACCGGGAGAATATTATTGGGATGGATGTCTGGGGAAAAGAGGTTGAGGATACGGGGGGGTGAGATGAGGGGTCAGGGAAGAATTTATTGATCCGAGTCGGTGTATCCGCTCAACTGGCATGGATGATGGATCAATAGGCAGTCGATGAATGGACGGCGTGGGCATGGATGGGCTCTTTGGAAAGCTTTTGGGGGGGGGGGGGCGGCGGAGGAGGAGAGAAAGAAGGAATTCTCGGCGTGAGAAAAAAGGTGCCGTCTCCGTCAGTCGGGCCCCGAAAGTCTGGACAGCAAGAAAAAGAGATTAGCACCTACCATGTAGCATGTACTAGTACTATATCGCACTAGCATATCCGGCGAGTTCAGGTTCACAGTACCTAGATACCTCAGTGGCCACTACTATTCACGTGCGGTGATAATGTACTAGCTACCAGCTACCCGCTTGACGCTGAGGAAGAAATCAAAAAGATGGCGCCATTGCAGGTTCGGAAAGGATCAAGGGGACCAAATCTTGACTTTTCCCTTGCCATTAGTACTTGATTTAATCAACGAACGGAAGATGGACGAGACGAGATGACTGTCCATTGTCCAATAAGCTCGTCATCCAGCATAAGTGCTGATATTTCCAAAGTGTGGGATGTAAAGGATGTAAATCGTAGTCAGACGTCTGAGTTCCGTGCTCTGTACTCTGTACCAGGTAGGTACTTAGCTGTCAACAGTAAGTACCTAGGTAACCTTGGAAGCGACGTGGGACACACATGTGCCAGGTACTCGGACCCTGAAACTGACGCCGAATCCGCCGGCTGAACCCTCCGAAAACAGAAAACAAAACTCCGACGACTTACCCCGCCATCCATTCACATACTGTAGTGATGTGCAATGTTGACTAACAATGGCTGGAAGAAAGAGACCAATTCTAGGTAATCACCAAGAACGTTCCGTATCCTCCTCTTATCAACACCCGTGGACACCAGTGTTGCTCTCACCGTGTTAGCAGCAGCAGCAGCGGAGTGTACCGTGTACGGAAGTACCCGGGTATATCAAAGTGTCGGGTAGCGATAAGATAACACCTTCAAAGCTGCTCAGGTGCCCCTATACACAAAAATATAGGTAGGTACGTACATGCAGAATCTACCATGGTACATCCCTAGTCATTCACCAAGGATCCCTACCAATGCCCTAGGTACCTAGCAGCCTAGCAGCCTAGGTACCCTATTAGTGGGGGATTGATTGTGCCCCGAGCAGCCCGAGGTCTGCCTGAAGAAGCATCAAGTAACTCTGTAGCCGGTAAAAAATTCAGGGCGCAACCCAAACTAAAGACCGTCTCTATCAAACAACCCATTGGAACCCCCAGGCGCTCTCCCAAGAAAACCTGCATCCATATTGCCCAACATGAGCAAGTACGGCGTCATGGTCATGGGCCCAGCAGGGGCGGGCAAGGTACGTTCAAGTCCTGATGCCAACCGCATTAACCCCCTCTCAGTCGCACACGATGATGCTTCCTCCCAGACTGGTTGCTTGGCCAGGTAACTAACAAACCTCCACGACTACAGTCCACCTTCTGCTCATCCCTCATAACCCACCTCCAACTCAACCGCCGCTCCTGCTTCTACGTCAACCTCGACCCGGCCGCCGAGACCTTCGACCACCAGCCCGACCTGGACATCAAGGACCTCATCTCGCTGGAGGACGTCATGGAGGAGATGGGGCTCGGGCCCAACGGCGGGCTGGTCTACTGCTTCGAGTTCCTGCTCGAGAACCTCGACTTCCTGAGCGAGGCCCTCGACGGCCTGACCGAGGAGTACCTCATCATCATCGACATGCCGGGCCAGATCGAGCTGTACACCCACATCCCCATCCTGCCCGCCCTGGTCAAGTTCCTCGGCGCCCCGGGCGCCCTCGACATCAGGCTGTGCGCCGCCTACCTGCTCGAGGCCACCTTCGTCGTCGACCGCGCCAAGTTCTTCTCGGGCACCCTGAGCGCCATGAGCGCCATGATCCTGCTCGAGGTGCCGCACCTGAACATCCTGTCCAAGATGGACCTGGTCAAGGGCCAGGTGCGCAAGAGGGACCTCAAGCGCTTCCTCATGCCCGACTCGACGCTGCTGGACGACGACCCGGCCGAGATCATCCAGCGACAGGCCCTGGGCGAGCACGTCGAGGCCGACGGGGAGGCGGGGGAGGATGTCGAGGATGTCGACCCGTCCAGGAGGGACGCCGTCATGGGCGGCAAGAGCTTCAAGAGGCTGAACAGGGCCGTCGCGAACCTCATTGAGAGCTACAGCATGGTCAACTACCTCAAGCTCGACTCCTCCGACGAGGACAGCGTCGGCGCTATCCTGAGCTACATCGACGACTGCATACAGTTCCACGAGGCGCAGGAGCCCAAGGAACTGAAGGACGAGGGGGATTACGAGGACGAGCCTGAGGAGTAGGACACTGGTCCTCGTGTCTCGGGTCATATTGGTGAACTGTTGGAAAAGAGGGGTCTCGCTCACATGTGAGGGACGAGGCTCGCCATATTCTGCATTTACATCTTCATAGCGTCGGCGTTGTGGTATTCCCAAATCATCACGAATGGTAATTTCCAATTTTCCCCACACACCGCTGCGCAGGTTGCCGCCCGATATGGCTTATGTACCGTGTCGTAGTCCCGTAAATCATCACGCTCTCATACAGTCATTCTTGTACAATGTCTCGTGGTAAAACACCATCATCCACCCCAGATATCGTACTCTTCTCTCCCCGCGCGCTCTATGGGTATCCGTGTAGTCTCCTGTCTCCATTTCCAGGACGAGCCCCGTCCCTCGATGGTCTGTTGCCTTCCCTCGGATACAACCTCACTGTCAACACATAGTTTCATCATCCTCGCCCGTAACAGCACAACAATCACCGTCCACCGCGTGCCCCAGCCTGAACATACTGTTGCGCCGCCCTAGCGCCCGGGCCTTCGCTCTGCTGCGCCTCATACCGCCGGTACTCCGATACCCAGACGTCCTTGAGCGCAGCGCCATAGCCCGCGACCTTGCTCACGACGACCACGGCGTCCCTGACCGTCTGCTCGGGCCCCCGCTGCACCACCACCGCGACCATGGCCATGACGCACGCCCAGAGGATGAGCCTGAACATTAGGCCCGTGACCCAGGCCACCATGCGGCGCATCCAAGCCAGGACCTGGAGCGCGACGAAGAGCAGCACGACGACGAAGACCAGGACGACCACGTCGGGCGAGTTGGTGAGGGCCGTGTTGAGCCGGTCGAGGAGGGGCTGTATCGCGGGCGTCATGATGGAGAGGATGTTCGAGAGGAGGTCGATGAACTGCCGGCGGAGGATCTGCAGCGGTGACGAGGGGGAGAGGATGTGTTGGTGGAGGAGGGTGAGGGTTTGGTCGGAGAAGATGGCTGTCACACAACAACGGAGGGTTAGTAGAAGTTCAAAGTAGAGGGCTCTTCTAACCCCAGTCGCTGGGGCGAGACTTGAGGACTAGAGGACCAGAACCTTGCCCCGGAACCAGATTCAGATTATGGGCAGAAAGGTTCCATACCTTCGCGAACAAAGTTGGCGTTTTGCAAGAAGGCACCGACGAAGGTGTCTCCGCCGTCCATCGCTGGGATTTCTCTGCTGGTTTGTCGACTAAGGTGTGATCCTAATATCGGTAGAGTAGGGGATGGTGGGCGTGACTGAGCTAGGACTGGACGGGAAAGTCTGGGGACACTTTGGTCGTAGATCTTCCGCTGGGACAGATGCACAAGGCACAATGTGAAACGTTGAAAGGGTGGAAGGTGCTTGGTCGTAGCGATTGTGATGTGGATATCTTTTGCGACGATTCGATGAGTTGTCTCGGGTATTGCAGGGTCCAACCGCCTTGTCTGCACATGGCGGGCGGGGGTTGGCATGGAAACTGGTGTTCATGCACGGACCACTTCACTAATAGCAACCCCACTCGCCCACTCACGTATTCGATTGCAGAACGTGGTAGGTACCTAGGTACTCTTTAGTAAATAAGTACATGATACTCATCGAAAGTTCGAAATCACGGAAGCAGGAAGAGAGCGTAGAGGTATGACAGCTCCTGTCAAAATACATTAAGTTTCAACGTCTGCTCTCAAGGGGTTCGTACAGTCGCTATCTGGCCATCTGAGCTCATCAGAGAGGCCGGGAACAAACTCCACGGCCTCATATCTTCAAATGAAAAAAGAAGCAAAAAGAAAAGGGGGTATCAAAACCTTCACAACACATATTCCACGGTAACCTTGGAGCCGGGGGCATTTTCCCTACATCCTACCCCCTCCCCCCTCCCACCCAAACTCCATCAATCCCACCACCGCCTGCCTGGTCCAAGAACAGGATATATAAAACATTGCTGATGCACAAATTGGAGAACCCTGGCAAGATGTATCTGCCAGGCTGAAGCAACGAATTTCCCCCCCCCAAGAGTGAGCACAATGAATGCCGAAGCGAGGCCAAATCTTTTCCAAGTCGTGGTGGACCGTGCCGGGCAAGAGACCGATTTCTTTGTTCGCTTCTTTCAAGGCGACAGATTGATTATACTCGCTCGATCCCCTCGAGAATCCTCCTGGCAGCATCGATCCTCCTCCTATACATCCTACCCTCAGCGCTCGCCCGGTCACTCTCCGTCAAGCCGAGCACACATCGGCCCAGGCTGGCCACAAGTCTCTCCACCAGAAACTGGTCATCTCGGGGCAACGTCTCCATCACGGCTGTCGTGCCGGTCTCTTGGATGAGGCTCGCCGTGCTGTTCAGGCTGTTCAAGCTGATACTGTGCTGGTGGGCCCTGCTGGCCGCATCCTTGGGCTTTGCTGTGACACCATCTTGCACCTCCTCCCGGTAGGCAACGGTCGAGTCCCTTAGGGGGGAGCTGGGGATGGACCTGAAAGCTTGGCTTGGAGACCCACCGTCTGGCGTTAGCATCCCCGTGCTGGATCCCCTGCTGGTCCTGTTCACCAGTGGGAAGCTGCGGGTCGTGCCCGTCGACTCGAGCGACGAGACAGATGGCCCCCTGTGTGGCCTCGTTGTCACTGTCGTACTCAGGGGCGGGCGGGCCGCTGAGTACATAACATCTTGTCTCCCTTGTCCTTCTGGACTCGGCCGGTCCGGATTTCCATAAGCAACGCCGACTCCTGCGAATGTTGCCTGCCTTGCCGTCTGTGGTGTTTCCGGGTCTTCGGTGAAGGTGACATTGGGGCCAGCATACGGCTCAGGGAAGTACTCATCAGTCTCGCTTCTCTTGCTTCTGTTGCTTTCCGTGCTTCGGCGGCCCGATAGGCTTTCATCGGCGGTAGCAAAAGTTCCGACGGTCGATATTGACGTCTCGCTGCCCCGTCGAGACAGTTGGGGTCTTCTATCGTCGGCCACAGCAAGAGGTCCCCTGGTCGTCTCTACCGAGGTATCCGAGTTGTAGGTAGCAACGCTGTCCCGGCGCCCCATGCGTTGGCTGATAGTGCCCATGGCACTGTGGAGGAAGAAATGCTCATAGTCAAAGGCATCTTCCCGATCTTCATGAGAAACTTGGTCCTGGACTGCCTCATGGTATAGAGACTCTCCGCTTTCGCTCATTGACTCATACGCTTCGCTTTCTGATGCGCCGTCATCGTTTTCTGCATCACTGTTCTCGGTGAATTTGTCGTCCTCGTCCTCGACATCAACGAAACCACTCTCTCGAAGGGCGTCTCGGCTCTCATAGTCGCCATCATCGCTGTAGGTTGCATGTTTGACATCGTAGCCGTACATGCTCATCATTTCCTCGCGCTCGCCATTGCTGATGACGTTAGTACCGACATTCACTGCACTATCCTTGCCAAAACTGGCCGTCCTGTCGCTTGCACGAGGTGGCTCTTCTGCGCTGGTCTCATGATTTGATTCCTCGATCCCTGAGCCGGATCCTGTATACCATTGGTCGACCTGGGCATGCGTGAATGGACTTGGAGTCCGCATGCTTTGCAAGCTCATCCTCTTCAGGCTATCCACTCGTGCCTGCTCCCGCAGACTCGAGATCTTCCCCTTCAGGTCTTTGACCTGGTCCTTGATGTCTCTCATATGCGTCGCAGAGGCGGATCGCGTAAGGCCTCGTCCCGGATCCGAAGCTGGACTCGTAGCCGTAGTCATAGTAGAGTGCCTGTAATTTGTGGCCAGTTGTTCTTCATTCGAAATTTGTGATGCGACATCTTCACTGAGGGGGTCGAGTAATACTTGAGGCTCGCGCACAATGTAAGACGCCCTTTTGTACTGTCCGTTCAGCTGATCGGCACTCCTAGAGGCGGCCAGAGGCTGCCGTCGAGAACTGGGTACGCCTATGACACTTGACGACCTCTGCGGATAGACCTTGATAGGCAATCCAATCCGAAGAGAGTTATCACTGCCCATCCTACTGTGTCCAGGCGCAGCTGGAGACGATGAATTTGATGTCGACATGAAGAGCGCAGAAGTTGCCCGCGCAATGGGCGGAGAAGGAGTTGACGCATTGGAACTAGACGAGTAGGAAGCAACGGTCAGAGTGTTCCGAGCCCTAGAAAGGTTGTCCTCCATAGTCTTCGTTGGTCAGTCAGCATTGTGTAATCACTGGTCAAGGGCCGGAAGCTCTAAATACTTACCGTCAGTCTCCGCTTCGCATTGGCAAGAATGTGTTCTGCCCTCCGACTCAGCTGGGTCGTAGAATATTTCTGTCCATGTACATGGGGGTGACCGGAAGACAGAGCGTCCCGAATGTTGGGCGGCCCATTAACATCCGATTCGTCAATATAGGAACTGGCCAGGCTTTCCTCGTCGTCCCCCTGAAACACACTGTCTCCTGCCACACTGGCGGCGTCGTTGACGTCGGCGAACAGATTGGGCTGATCGTGGTGGTCGGTGACGGTGCTATCGCTGCCAGCAGAGGTGGGTCGCTCTCTCTGAGCGGCCTGTTCTCTTGCTTTCTTCTTGATAGCTGAGAGGCTGCTCCTTTTGCCCATGGTCGGAGAAGATTGCAATGCGACATCAGTTTCGCTGTCGGCCATCTTGGTCGCATAGGGCGATAGCCGAACGGCGGTCTGTCGGCTGGGGGGAGGGGATGGTCTGCTGAGCGTGCTCTCAACCTCAGTAACCTCGCCGATATCTGACAGCATGGTGCCATTTCCGTAAATGATTGGGGTTGTAGTAGGGACAGAAGAATAATCGCGGAAGTGTTGGTCCGGTTGTGTATAGAGGATGTGGTCCATATTGCCGGATGCACTGAGATCCTGGGCATTCTTCCACATGGTCAATGGCGACTGACTACGATTCGAGTCGAGACGAACGGGCGAAGGGGATCGGTCGTATTCATAGTCGGGCAGGATCATGTCCGGGTTCGTAAGCGTAGGCGAGGCGGGCAGCGACGGGTGATGGGCATGCGCAGACCCCATAGGGCCAGACGCCGAGCGCATAGTTGTCATGTTAGGCGTTTGTTGGAGCGACGAGGCGCTTGTCCAGGAGGTCTATCGCATCAACGGCGAAACAAGGAAATATCTGGTTGTAGTATGGGCAAGGTCGAATAGGGGTGCAGCCCCCCTGCCTCGGGAGGCCCTCTGCAGTTTCCCGAGGAGCGTTGTTCGTGTCTCTCTATTACGGTCTGGTGGGACAGAAAGCTGAGTATAATATAGACGGGAATTGTCTATCGTAGACGATTAGCCGATGCCGTAACCCGGATGATCCTATATAGTCGAAATTTGGTAGGATCCAAGTCGCAAGGGCAATGGCGATGGCATGGAGGAACTTAGGATTCGGGGACAACAGCGTTTAATGCGTGTGCAGCGTGCTGGCTCGGAACGGAGATGACGGTAGAGGGGCGGCGAGCGATGGTGGTGTTGCGATAATCCCGGTTTCGGTGATATAGGCACAAAGAGAAGTTGAAGAGACCAGGATGTGGCAACCTTGGAAGTCCTCTAAGCGAGCGAGAACCGTCGATCCTGGTTCATAGTGTTGGTGACGAATCTGAATCGCCGCACTAGGTAGCGAGTGAGTTAGAGGCCGATCCTGGATGTCTTAGGTACCGGTTGTGAAGCAGATTATATATGGTGGGCAAACGAGTGGATGTGCAGACGCACGAAGAGAAAGATGTTGATGGTTGGTATCATGAGAATTCGAGAAAGAGGTCGGAGAGGAAGGAGGACGGGGTTCACGGGGCAAACTGGCAGAAGGATCGAGGCGTGAGAAGACCGGGAACCGGGTACATGCGTAAATTGGCGGGATGCAACTTTGTCCAGGAACAAGATCAAGGGTGGAGATGGAAATGGAGACGGGCGTGACGGGGGGGGGGAGCCACTATCGAGCAGTACGAACATACTACCAGGGAAATTGATGGTCAATTGCTGTTGGGGACGAAGCTGGGGGGGGGGGAGAAATATAGCTAGATATCAACATGCTTCTCCTGTTTCCAATTAGTTTTGTGGTCAGCATTTTGATTGTACAGTTGGCAGGTTAACAACGAATTTACTATGGGTTTCTGACATGGCGAGCTTGAGCGAGTCTTCGTCGGTGCACAGTGCCCACTCATACACACGTGTAACATACATACCTTAGCAGGTAGTACGGATAAATTACACGAACAATGCTGGACCGTGATGCGATGTCGTGTCCGAGGCGAAATCCAAGGACCGTGTAACGGTGTGGTTTGAGCCCCCCCCCCCTTCTTCATATAACTAAAGCCGTTACCCAGATCCAGACGATCTTCTTTGAAGCCCATTCGGGCGACCCACACTCTGCCCTAACACTCCTAGTGTATGTAGGTAGTGTGTAGTGCTTGAGAATTGCCGGTGCTCTGTGGTGTGTGGTGTTGCCATCCGAGGATTTGCTGATGGTTGTCGCTGAGATGACGGTATTCCAGACATACTACCGTGTAATAAGTACACCACCTAGGCAGGCATGTGTCTGAAGCACGCGTATATTCGGTGTGTTGCATACATGTTAGACTCGTTATTTCGTTATGCAGCTTCAGGGGCTTCCGGATATTGACCAAGACATTAATTAATAGCTGCTTCGGGATCTTCTGTGCTGAGCATGTGTGCTAATTGAATGTTTGCTCAGCCAGGCGCTTCGAGTTCCGGCCAATCGAACCAATAGCTTGAAAAGCCGAAAACAGATTGATGGATTGAATGCCGTGTGCGTCTTGCCTCGTCCTGCACGGGAAATTCCTCAAGGTGACAGACACACCATGATGGATCCAATAAGTCGAAAACCCTGCCTAGCAGCTCATTAGCCGGTCGACCTCATCAAACTCTCTTTGGGGAAAATTTCTGCGCCGCCGAGCCTCGTCGTTATAGGGACGGGAGGAGAAGGAGGAGAAGGGGAAGATCGCAGGGCCACCAGGACGAACAAGAAAAGAACGTGGAAACCACGGTTCGAGCCCTTGACCTTGAACATTTCTGGATCAAAAATGGACCAGTTAGTTTTGACCGGAGCACAGACATGACCCACTCACTCTCCACGTTTCCGGTCATGTCTCGCAGCGCTGTGCAGTGCAGCGTGCAGCGTACCAGAGTAGCGTAGCGCAAATCACAGCGGCCCCTGAACAAGCTGACAAAAGTCCCGAGGTCCTGTACGTATAAAGTGCAAGTCGCAAGTACCTACCTAAGTACCCAAGTACCAAGTATCTGCCCAAGGTGGGGGTGTACCTAGGTAGGTATGTAGGGCGTCCCTGAATATGTCATATCTAATCTAATCGATAAGCCAGCTCCGCCAAAAATTTCTAGACATCAGTTCCAGTTCATTGCACGCTGCCATAGAGATTGAACCCGCTCCAAGCAAGAGACATCACATACACAACATATACATATCATCAAAACACCAGTCTCATACCCCATATACACAGCAAATATGCTGCGCCAAATGTAAGCACACACAGCTCTTCACTCAACCATACCTCTTCCAGAAAGGCAACGTCATCTGGAAATCGAACACTGAACTAACAATCCACCCTCTTCTTCTCCCCCCCCCTCCAGAAAACCCCGTAATGCCCGCTCCAAGCGCGCCCTCGAGAAGCGCGCCCCCAAGGAGAAGGAGAACCCCAAGACCTGCCTCTTCCTCCGCGGCACCACCTGCTCGCAGGTCACGCAGGACGCCCTCGCCGACCTGTTCTCGCTGCGCCAGCCCCTCGCCAAGAAGTTCACCAAGAAGAACCCCATCCACCCCTTCGAGGACGCCACCTCGCTCGAGTTCTTCAGCGAGAAGAACGACGCCTCCCTGATGGTCTTCGGCAGCAGCTCCAAGAAGCGGCCCCACTGCCTGACCATCGTCCGCGCCTTCGGCCACAAGGTCCTCGACATGCTGGAGTTCTACCTCGACGCCGAGAGCTACCGGAGGCTGGACCAGTTCAAGGGCAAGAAGCCCACCGTCGGCCTCCGGCCCATGGTCGTCTTCGCCGGCACCGCCTTCGAGAGCACCGTCGCCAACGAGTACACCATGGCCAAGTCCATGCTCACCGACTTCTTCGCCGGCGAGAGGAGTACCGGCGCCGACAAGGTCGACGTCGAGGGCCTGCAGTATGTCATCGTCGCCACCGCCGAGGAGGGCAGCACCGGCGCTACCGGCCTGGGCGATGGCTCCGAGCCCGCAATACACCTGCGCGCTTACCTCATCCGCACCAAGAGGAGTGGCCAGCGGTTACCGCGTGTCGAGGTGAGTTCTGACGGGTGTGACCCCGTTACCCCTTGTCTGACATGATCGTTTTTACTGACCTTGTTCTTTCTCCTTCACAGGTTGAGGAGATGGGTCCCAGGATGGACTTCCGCGTCGGTCGCATGCGCGAGCCAGAGGAGGCCATGATGAAGGAGGCCCTCAAGAAGGGCAAGACGACGGAGGAGCGGACCAAGAAGAACGTTTCCATGGACGTCATGGGTGACAAGCTGGGCCGCATTCACATGGGCAAGCAGGATATGGGCGACCTGCAGACAAGGAAGATGAAGGGTCTGAAGAGGAGCCGAGACGAAGACGTGGCGGACAAGGACGAGGACGGTGCCGTCGCCGACGAGGAGCCCAAGAAGCGGAGGGCATGATGATCGAAAAAGTTTGCCTGTCCTCGAGCACAAGCAACTGCATTCACGGTGTTTGGCGTTCAATATTGGCGGGTTCAGCCAAGACATGCTTGTAGAAGGGAATGTCCCGCTGAACTGACTATGATTTACCCTCGAGATTGTGGTATATAATATTACAATTGCTCCGCCTGTCTCAGAACTACCACATGTGAGAGCCCAAGTGGATAATACATGGAAGAGCCCTCCTCGTACGGCATTCTTTGGGCGGGCGTAATCTTCTATATCGGCATCCATCCCCTTTGTGTTACGGTTCCGGCTCCGGCCCCGGCTCCGGCCTCAAGCATAGTATGTTCATGCCAGACCAGCCTGTCCCTCTCATATGGCGAGGTGTAGTGACTCGACCAAGCCTCTACATGTACACTGCATCGTTGCAATGTTAGCCCCTACAACATCTACTGCCACATCAAAGGGAAACAGGTATTCCCTACGCAATCTGGTACCATGGCAGCCTGGCTCTCGCGGGGTTCATGCCTCGCTCCAGAGTTCAGACGTGGGCAGTTGAAGCCCCACGGTGTACACTCCGTCGCTTGGTGTCTCCGTTGCTCGGTATGCATCTCTCTTCAGCAACCTCTGATCATAAGGTGCCAAGACAACATAGCTAGGGCCTCAAGCTGCCTTTCTCGTTGTACCAATCACCTATGGACTGTCTCGTTGTGCACACATTCTGGGTGACGACATCCACAAAGGTCCTTCGCGCCCTGCGAGGAGGTCTCGGTACTTTCCGACGCTGCATTGCCGCCGTCGGGCACGCGAGCTCGTGGAGCTCTTTTGCTGATTTAGAAGGCCTCGTATCATCACCGTTCAACCCTGTGCATAACCCAGCTGTAGATCATCGGGACACGGTGGGAACCCAGACGTGAACAGAATCGATGGCATTTCTCGTTCCCTGCACATGAGCCTTTTATGAGCCCCAAGAGCTAGCGTCAACGACCGTCTTTCTTTCTTTTTCTTTTGTCATGTCAAGATGTGGAGGAGGGAGGAGAATTTCGGCTCACGTATCATTTGGCGGCGGAGGTAGCGGCGACCCTGGGTTGACAAGCTCGCTCAACATCTCGATGTGGGTCGTAAACCTGATCTCGCTCTGTTGCTCGGGGCACCAGCTCGAGCCCCAGATATCGGCGGGGATGAAATCCTGGCTCTGGGAGCCCGGGTCGTACAGGACTATCCGGACCGCCCATTCTAGATGTGGCCACCATTTGCGCTCGATGTCGGGGCCGAAGTAGTCCGAGTTGAATAACGACACGATTCCTAGCACTTCCCTCCGCGCCATTCCATGTAGCCACCATACGTTGTCGACGACCTTCAGCAGGGCGAGGAATGACGCCAGAATGGCCAGGGCGCGAGGTCGTCGTTCCTCGAGGAGCTCGACAAATCGCTTCGAGACAGTCGCCGGGAAGGCAAGCGCTCCCTTGCCTGGCTTACCATGGGCCCAATTCAATGTCGCAACCGCGTGTTGATAGGCCTGGCGTGTACTCGTCAAGGTCTCTTTCGGTTCTCCCTCCGGACTGCTGTGGTTTGATGCACCATCAGGCATACCGGTCCCCATCGCCGCCAGTTCCTCGTCCAGGCCGTCGAGTAGATGACCAAAGAATCCTTCCGAGGCCTGACTAAAGTTCAGGTGTAGCACGGGTTGCGAGTCAATAATCATCAGGACGATGTCATTCTCCTTCAACCACGGCCACGATGCTGCGACGACCGTCTTGACGCCTTGAAAGGAGTGAAACCAGCTCAGGGGCGGCTGGTACACGCTGGTGACCCCACTGATGCCCCTCCCCATGTCACTCCCAGCCGTCGTCAGGGCGAATGGAGACTCGTCCTTGGTAAAGATGCGCGTGGCCGTGCTTTGGAAGGCGATAAGTGTGGATGTGAGGAACAGTGTTGCGGCATTGTTGGCATTGATGCCGTTCTGTAGGATGTTGCTGTAGTCGTTGAGACACGAAGCCATGTAGGCGTGGCTGGCGCTGACCAGCTCAGTGTCACTGGGATTCTGACTCCTCATATGCAGTGCGGCCACGGCAAGGATGGCGTCGACCAGATGCGTAGAGCCTGCGAGGGCGAGATGGGGTATGGCCGAGCCCCATAGGTCTGCTATTTCAGGAGAGGTAATAGAGAGTGTTTTGTATGTATGGTTTGTGTAGTGGTGCATAAGGCGAAGCTCCGTCAAGCGACCGATGGGTTGTGAGCCGGGCAGTGAAGGGGCTGGCTGGCGATATAAGGGCGTCGAGACAGTTGCCGTGGACTGCGGAGTGGCGGGCGCATAGCTTGCCCCACGCGGTAGAGATGCTACCGAGAGCTGGTCGTCGATCGAGGCGGAAGGGTCTGTCGAGGCCGACGGACGTAAAGGGTTGCCGCCTAGGGCGGATCGAGGCTCTCGTACAAAGCCGGGGTGCTCGAAATCGCAAGGGACGCCATGTTTGACACAGTTACCGCAGCGAGGATGAACCTCATCGCACTAGAAATGGATATGGGCGTCAGTGGCTGTGTACCTTTGGCAGGGTGGTTCTGGCGCAGTTCATTGTCGACGCGACGGGGCACCAAGTAGGGGAGAGTCGGGGAGATCGGACCTTGATCTTTCTTGCTTTGCACCTTGTAACAGAGCAGAACAGCTTAGCTGAGGGAGACGAATCAGGGCGTGAGGGGCGTAGATACAAACCTTTGGCATCCGGCCCGGCTCTTTTTATGGGAACGTCGCGGTGGCATGGTGACGGTATCAGTATTTTCTAAGATATAGATCTGTGGTTAGGGAGGTCGCGCCAGTCCACCCAAAACCCTGCCAAGGTCTATCTCCGTCCTTACTGCTAGCGAGGCAATGGGTGCATCTCGAGAATATGAGTGGGCTTGTAACCAGGCCGCGAGGTGCAGTAAGTAGGTAACCAGTATGGCTTGTGTGTTCGGTGTGGTTGTGTGGTGGAGGTCGTGTTGTGTTGAGGTATGTACGGCAGGTTGCTTCCGTGCTCGGATCCTCTCGGATTCCGTACCCGTCGGTGCCGAAGCCGTGGTCCCCCGTTACAGATTTTGGCCTGAAACACGGAGCGGTCCGGGCAATTGGCAAGCGAGCTTGGGGTATCAGGGCACAGGCCGAGGGGATATGGCTATGTGGGTGACGACGGATGGAGAGCTTTTGCAGAAGGCATGAAGAGGCGGCTGCATAAGGTTAAGGTCGTTGAGATGTAGATGAACGAACGCATACTATGTATAGAAGTCCAGACCGACGGAGCTGAACACGTCTAGTCCTTTCCTATGTATTAGACAACTAGTGTAGTCCGTCCGCCCTTTGATCCCTGGGGCGCAGTGACAAGTTAAGTGATGCCGGCAAGGTTGGTGTCCTTTCCGAGGCAGGCCAGGGGGGAACCTCAATCGGGGACTTGTAACAGTCCGGGACGAGAGCCCCTCATTACGCGTAATACCATGGCGTTTATTGGCTCAAGATGGGACAATACGGAACCCATACTCTGTTACTGGCTTCTCAGGGTTTCAAGGGTGCTTGCTGGCATATGAGGAGCTTGTTTGCCGTGGGATGAATGTACTGTAATCCCAATACGGGGGAATTGTCCAATGACAGACATGTTTGCTAGCCTTGTGAAGTAGCAGTGGTCGAGACCAAACTCGGCAGCGAGACGAGGCTTGACCAAGTTGATATATCTCTAGGTACCTCCACTAGGTACCCTAGGTAGGTAGAATAGTAGAGCCGGACAGGACTGACTGATTGTGTGTCGGAAGAGGGGGCCGAGGGCCGACTACATATTAGAAGAATCCATGGAATCTATACGGATCCGTCCGTCCGTCCGTACTAGTACCTACTTAGTATGTGATTGTATTGTGATCTTGGCGACATGTCCCGGGGAAGAATCCTCAGGGAACCTTGGAATACCTACCTAGGTGAACATCAAGGCGGATCCAATGTCCAAGATAGCAGGTAGGTACAGTAGGTTGCAGTGCTGCTTGCTGTCAGTGAGGCAAGAGAAGGCCGGGGTTGTGACTCAGCTGCTATAATTACTGTACCGTCTGAAAGCAGCAGGTGCCGGAAACTCCGGTGAGGATACATATCGGAACATCTCATCTCTCGTCATGAATCGGGTTTCTTGCAGAATCGAAGTTTGGAAAGCCGGGGACAACATTGACGTACGGATCCGTAATCCGTACCTAAGGTATACCAGTATCTACCTACAGTAGGTACCTAATCCATGGGAGATGCCCCTGACTGAATCAAGTAAGCAAGCGAGCAAGCAAGCAAGCAAGCATGCCATGTGATGTGCCCGCCTTTTGGGAGAGTCACATGTGAAAGCGAGACACACCCACACACACACACACATTCTCACTCACTCACTCACTCACTCACTCACTCACTCAACTCAACTCACTTCCAGTCCAAGCAGCCAAGCTTCTCGGTGTTGACTTGACCAGACCAATTTGTCATACATACTATACTACGCCCTCGTCAAGACATATAGACATAAGCAATACGTAAAACACTCCTAGCACCAATTCAGGAAAGCCACTCACTTCTACTGTATCCCCCTAAATCTAGAAAGTCAAACTGTCCATTGTCCCTCCCTACTTACGTACTTAGTAGGTAGTCACTTCCCCCGATTGCGCCATCGACCACCGACTTCTGCGTGGTGCATTGCGTGTTGCGTCTGACCATCAGCACCGCGGTTTCCCGCGCGCTGTCGGCCGAAAAAGTGACGGTGACCAAAGATTGATTAACAAAGCATCCTACAAGAAACCCGCCTATATATTTCACTCCCTATCGTGAAACGAAATCAGCCCCTGATCCCTTCTCGTTCTCAACTAAGCCAGCTTACTCACCAGCCAGTCTGTCTTGCCCCCCTCCCAATCAAACCAAAGCCAAAGCCAAAGCCACAAAGCCAAAGCCAAAGCCAAAGCCACAAAGCCAAAGCCAAAGCCAAAGCCAAAGCCATACCATACCATACCATGGCCGTCCCTATCCCCAATGGCCACGCCAACGGCCACACCAACGGTCAAGCCAACGGCCATGACCAACTCATCGCGACCCCTCCACGCGCCCCCTCCCCCGTCGCAGGCTTCGGCACCCTCGCCGTGCACGCCGGCTCCCCCCACGACCCCGTGACCGGCGCCGTCATCGAGTCCATCTCCCTCTCCACCACCTACGCCCAGAACGCCGTGGGCAAGCCCGTGGGCGAGTACGAGTACAGCCGGTCGAGCAACCCCAACCGGGCCAACTTCGAGACGGCCGTCGCCGCAGTCGAACATGCCAAGCACGCCCTCGCCTTCTCCTCGGGCAGCGCCACCACCGCCAACATCCTGCAGAGCCTCGCCGCCGGGTCCCACGTCATCTCCGTGTCGGACGTCTACGGCGGCACCCACCGCTACTTCACCCAGGTCGCCGCTGCCCACGGCGTCCGCGTCACCTTCACCCCGGAGATCGAGGTCGACATAGCCGCCCACATGACCGACGACACCCGTCTCGTCTGGATCGAGACGCCCTCCAACCCGACCCTCAGCCTGGTCGACATCCGCGCCGTCGCCGCCGCCGCCCACGCCCGCGGCGTCATGGTCGTCGTCGACAACACCTTCCTGAGCCCCTACGTCCAGAACCCCCTGGACCACGGCGCCGACATCGTCGTGCACTCCGTCACCAAGTACATCAACGGCCACTCGGACGTGGTCATGGGCGTGGCCGCCTTCAACAGCGACGACCTCAAGGCGCGCCTCTCCTTCCTGCAGAACGCCATCGGCGCCGTCCCCTCCGCCTTCGACTGCTGGCTCGCCCACAGGGGCATGAAGACGCTGCACCTGCGCGCCCGCGAGGCCACCGCCAACGCCACCGCCATCGCCCGCGCCCTCGAGGCCCACCCGTCCGTCATAGCCGTCAACTACCCGGGGCTGGACAGCCACCCCCACCGGGCCGTCGCCCGGAAGCAGCACCGCGCCGGCATGGGCGGCGGCATGCTGTCCTTCCGCATCAGGGGCGGCCACGCCGCCGCCGAGAGGTTCTGCCAGCTCACAAGGGTCTTCACCCTGGCCGAGAGCCTGGGCGGCGTCGAGAGCCTGGTCGAGGTGCCCTCCAGCATGACGCACGCCGGCATCCCGCGCGACCAGCGCGAGGCCGTGGGCGTCTTTGACGACCTGGTGCGTGTCAGCTGCGGTGTGGAGGACGCCGAGGACCTGAAGAGGGATGTATTGCAGGCGCTGGAGAGGGCGGTGGCCGAGACGGGCGGCAGCAAGGACGGTGTTAACGGGGCAAACGGACAATGATTTTATTGCATTGAAGACCTTTTTTTATAGAAATTCCATGACTTGGCTGAATAGCGGGCAAGAAAAA
Source organism: Cytospora piceae (assembly GCA_016508685.1). Lineage (NCBI taxonomy): Eukaryota > Fungi > Ascomycota > Sordariomycetes > Diaporthales > Cytosporaceae > Cytospora > Cytospora piceae. The sequence goes on along the minus strand of JADMLE010000011.1, from coordinate 3,950,370 downwards.
AACATGGGTTAGGTCAACCCCGGATTCTTCATAGACAAGAATTGATAGACTTGGAGCCAGTCAGTGCATGGATTGATTGGCATATGCAGCGATACCTTGATGGCATTTCCTTTTCTACCTGGGAGCGGCGTGGATTACCCACACCAACCATCCCGCCGCCGCATCTACCCAGACATTAAGACACGCTTCTGGATTCTTCACGCTGCATTATAATACATCGACCATGGTGTCGGTTGCTTAACCCTGCGAGAAAAGTTGTACGTCCGGTCGAGCAATGCTAGACAGGTCAAAGCCAAAAAACAAGAGAGGAAGGAAATAAAAAGGGGATCTTTCGATCAATGCATGTAGCCTTCCAAGACCCATATGTGAACATGGTCCGCCATAATGTCTTGCTCCGACGATGGAGGAACAGAACAGTTGGGACCCGTTGTTTGAGACCGACAAACTCCGAACTTTGAAAACCAGCACCAGTGTACCTTCCTTTTTGTGGCCGTATACCATCCCGAAACGCCTGAACAGAGACCCACGAGACGTTGCAAGCGCTAAGGGGGGCCTTCGCCTCACCTGCTTCGCTTCTTCTTCTTCTTCTGGTACCATCTTTCAACCTCCTGCGGGACATACTGTCAGCGAACCATCCGAGTCAAATTTGAAAGGGCAAAAGATGGACTTGTTTACCGTCGCTAGGGCCAAGAACCGCGTTACAGCCGGCATGCCGCCCATGGAAGTTACTCTGTAATTCGCCATACGGTTTTCCACCAACTTCCTGGCGCTGCGGATGTACTTTAGCGGGGCCGTGCCCAGGTCCTCGTTCGTGATGTTGGGGTTCTTCAACTGCCAGAGGATGACCTGCACCCAGCGCTCCAGAGCCGTCCACTGCAGGAGATGTCCGCCGAGTGCAAGGGTCTGCGCAGTATGTAGCCTGAAGACGAAGTGGACGGTTCCAGATGGGAAGAAGACGGTCTGGCCGGGCTTGAGGATGACAAAGCGCCAGTTGCCGCCTGTGTAGGCCAATGGGTCCTTCATCCAGTCCTCTTGTTCCTTCTCTGTCGGTCGAGACAGCCAGCCGAACCCGAAGTTGCCTTCCTGTATCGTGATCCAGGTTGACCAGCCGTGGCTGTCCATATGAGGGGCGGTGTTATGACCGCCCTCAGACATGAGGACCCATTCCAGAAGCTCCGTCCATTCGTTCCATTCTTCCTTGGATGCTTTTATCCTCTCGGCGCAGTGGCCCTCCAGTAAGGCATCGCGAATTCGAGGGAGTAATTGGCAGTTCTCCCCGGTGAGGAAGCTTGGTAGTATTGAAGGTGGCAGAGGACTTCGGAGGTCGAGAATATTCCAAGGATCCCGCGAGAGCTCGCCTTTCAGGAAGCGTTCTTTAATCTCGTTCAGGCTTTTCGTCTCATATGATGGCAAGTCAAAATTGTGCGAGGGGATCTGCACAGAGACCTGTCGGCTCAGGTCCTCCATCCTTCTGAAAAGCTGGGCTATTGGTCGTTCCTTCGAGCTCCATCTGAACTGCTGTTGCCCAGTTGTGACGATCGGTAGTCGATCGGTAGTGCCCTCGAGGACCGTGGAAGCCTCGTTGCCGCCCAAGAAGCCAATGTCGACCGGACCTTTTCTCACATCCGTGTTAGGATGTTGGCACTTGGACAGGATTGCGTGGATGTATCTGTTCGTCGTTTCTCCCCGAGACCAGTCATCCTCTTTGAGATCAGTGAAGTTTTCCGCAAGCTCGGCGAGGACTTTGCGACGGAACTCTTGGTCGTGCGTCGAGTCGAGTTTGGGCCGGTATTCACTTTGCGTTTCCTGTCGACCAAGTGCACACGGTTCTGGTAGTGTCCGTCCTTCTGGTTTTAGTAGTTGCTGATGTGCCCCTTGCTGTTGCGTAGAGTTTTGCTCAACCAGACCTTCCGGAAGTGGTCGGCGACTCTCACCATTCAAACGCCTCCTTTTGGAGGACAAGTCTAGCTCGATCTCCTCGATGCCTGGGACTGACGTGGCGCGTCTCCGCCGAGGAACGGCTGTCCACTTGGTTCCTGTTCCTGTTTCTTCGAAAGTATAGGGAATCTGGTCCATCTGCTGCTCCTGCTCCTTCTCAACCTTCTGTTGACTGAGTAGAGGTGGAGCGGCCGAGATAGCCTCGACAGCACCGGTGACGAGCCTGGCGTATGAATTGAGATGGAAAGAACACAAGTCGTCCCGGCACGCGCCATACAACTTCGCCAGAGCCCCAATATCGGAAACCGTCCCATCATCAAGCATGGTCAAGAAGACCCGGGGCGCGGCACGACAGTAACACTGCTGACCATTCACAGGCGTTATTGGTGCTGATGGATCGTAGGGTCTGCCTTTTGCCGACTGCGCTGAAGTTTCTGTGCTGCGACTTCCTACTTGAGGGAGTCCCACCGGCAGAGAAGCCAGGATGGAAGCTTCCCTGAGGTTGTCGAACGAATGGTGAGAAGGATGAGAAGCATGAGAAGGGCCATTGGTGTGTTCTGTCTGAGGCGGAGTCGGTATACTCTTGTGAACGACTTGAGCACTGAAATTGGTAGCTAACCTAGGCGGTGGCGGTATGTGAGAGTAAGGAATTGCTTCGGGTTGTTCTACCTGAGGGTCAGTGATGGTGGTGTCGCTGTGGTCTCCGATGGAAAAGACATCGGAATGGCGTCCATGGTGCTCATCCGAAGACGTTGATACAGTTGGGTGGTCAGCAGCGGCTGCGGGGCGAGGGTGTTCTTCGATCGACGGGCGATAAGATGTGTGATGGTTGACGATTGATGGCTCATGGGCGTACTGGGTTGGAGGCGTCGCATTCATAGACACGGCGCCAGTTCTCATCCGCATGAGTTCCTGGGCAGGGTCGAATGTAGATGGGTTTACTGCGGGGGATTGTACGTGATTTGGATGGGGTTCCGGGAGAGTGTGATGGTGGAACTGAGATGAGTTGAGGCCTGCAGCTGGTGAGTGGCGCAAGGCGGCGACAGAGGGGCTTCTGGATGGCACATGGTCGCATGCGCGGAAGACAGCCTGGCTGTAGAAGGCGTCGGAAGCAGCATGGGCTTGGGGCATGAATGCGCCCGCCCCGCTGGTGAGATATGCCATGGGAAAGTGGGTATTTGATGATGGTTGACAGGCATGAAGTCAAACCATGATGAGGCTGCGATGCGAGGCACACCAGTAGTGGGCTGGCCGGCCCGAGAGCGAGAGCTAGAGCTAGAACCTGAGCCTGGCGCGCAGGGCCTGGCACTGTCACTGGCAGACTGGGGGTCACCTGGCGGCTGGCGGCTGGCAACTGTGGACGAGATGCATTTACCGGGGCTCCAAAAATGCAGGTACCTTCGGCTCCAACAACAAGATGATGGGCAATGTCCAATGAGGGGGGAAGAATATGGGTCTTTGGATCTTGTGGGGTAGGCTACTTTCATCAATTGAAGGTTTGGAAGATCTGGAGCCTCGAGGGTTGGAGACTGATTGATAGCGCTCAAGGTTGGTTGTTGGTGCTAGAGTCGAATTGAATCGTATTGTGTTTTTCTTCTTCTCGAGCTCACTCACTTACCGGGCAACTTGAGATTCAGGGTCCGCGATTTCACACTAATCGGGGATAAGGCAGGGGCTGCATATGCAGCTATCGGGGTACGGGGTACTTGCTTACCTCACGCGCCTTGGCTCGATATGTACTTACCTAGGTTAAGTAAGTATCTGGATCTCTTGGAGTATGATTTGTTCAAATCAACCTTCCGCTGCTTCTGGCTTGATCCCTTGATTTTCAATGCCGTCGTCTTCGAGCGGTTCACCGGTTCCATTGGGGAAGGCACCTCGAGCTCTTGAATGGGCTGACTACCTGAGTGACTATAACATTGAAAGCATCGATAGGCGCTCCACTTACAATTGGGTCAACTGGTATGTGCATACGAAACTGCCGGTGAGGTGCTACCTTCCAAATGACGGACCGAGAGCCCGGCTTGTTCACCTCATGGTATCCAGGAGAGTCAATCATTGTTGAGGTGTTTCAATGTTCTTCTCGCCGAGATGCTCGTCGGCATTTTTAGAGCTGGAACTAGGGCTACATAAGTAGTAGGCGTTACTTCCATGTCGATACCTGTTGTTGTTGTTGTTGATGTATGGGAGCCCAGTGCCTGGGGAAGGCACGTCATGGTGGATCTGGATCTGACCCGCAATGTGATTGGTGACAGATCCGTACTGGACATGTTTGTACAGGGAGCACTGGAGAGGACATGAGGGAGTACTTAGTACCACTCCGACCAGCCGACGCAGTACATACCAAGGTACCTAGGGTACCTACATGTCATTTGATCTGATCACATCACGGGGCCTTATTAAGCCTACCTAGCCCAGGTAGGTAATTATATCCGTATTCTACGTTGAACCAACACCGACCTTAGCATTACCAACTGTCGCTCAAGTCTGCATTCGCACATACCGGGCTTGGTGCTTGGGTCTTCATCGTATGTCGCCTTGGCAGTTTCTGGTCACAAAGGCTCCGGCCAAAACCGGATCCCTCTTTTCCCTATGAACAGACAGTCCCGGTGCAAAGACTCTGACGGCCTGGCGGACTGGGGCTCAACGTCGTCGTGGTTCGGCACGCAAATATTGATCTCTTTTATTACCGCCCCCACGGACCCGGACCACTGCACGCACGGTACTACCCCTCCTTCGTCATGAGCCCTGGTCCTTGTTGGGCCGTTCTGACGTATACTTTATACTATGCAGTGCATATCTGGACCAATGTGTCCATCAAGGTCCTCACGATATTTTTAAGGTTCTCCAAGGCAACAACCTACGCAGTGCGACAGTTACCCCCACCCTGGCTTGGCTGGTCTCCTATCCGGCCTTCCTCTTCCGTTACTCACAAGAATAGACAAACTTTTTCGATACCACGTTTACTTTGCCTTTTTTTTTTGGCCCATCCGTAACAGCAGCGCCCCAAGCGCGAAAGGGTCTCGCCATGGCCTGATGTGATCATGCCTCTCTCCATGGTCTTCCTTTGGGTTTCAGTTTTGATTCTCCACCCCCCCAAACATCATCAGGCTGAGCTTGTTGCTCCTCTTAGCTGGTCATGGAAGGGAAGGAGGTGTCGGAAGAGATGTCATTCATCTGAGGTGGTTTGTCCTCGTGTTCAATCCGGAAGATGAGATGGGAAAACCCCATTGTTTTCATATTTGATTTCGTTTCAGGTGACTCTATCTGTGATGTGACTGAGACTGACAAACTGACAAATGATACGGGGTTGGTTTCTTTGTCTATTATGATGTCGCATGTGGCAGGTCCCTTGGCATTTGGCCCATTGTGACGGGGGGTCTGCAGCGAGTGAGGACCTTGATGGCCAACTGAGGTATAGGTATGATGTCTACCTGTCTACTGAGCCCCTGCAGGAAGGAAGTAGAGAGAGGGGAGGGGGCAAAAAAGAAGAAGAAGAAAAAAGCCAAACCAATATATTACTATACAGTACATGATTACAATGCGCTACAGTGACTAACGACATACTACTCAAGTACCTAGCTACCTAGGTAGATACGGTACTCGTGGGGAGCGAGTTCTTCACCGGCAATCGCGTTCGTTTATTCGGCCGTAATGAAAAAGCAGAATATATTTGAAGTGGTGCCCGTCAGCCCTGTTCTGCAGTCAAGCCTGTCAGTCAGTCCTGTCAGCCTGTCGAGCTGCCCTGGCTGCCCCGGCTGGCTGCCCCTCTGCCCCTCCAGTGCATCAGCCCGTCCCTCGGAGATGGCCCGCTTTCTCAATGTGCCTCGATGTCGAACATTGAACATTTAGCCAGTCAAAACCCAGTTTATTCATGCAGCCCGGCCAATCACACTATTTATAAGTTTTGGTGCGCTTATTATTCCTGTGAAAAGTAGTAGCCAGCGGCCATCAAGGTCCTCATCCAGATCCCAGGTCAAAAGACAAGGTCAACGGCTGATCCGTAACCCACCACGGACCACCTGAGCCTGAGTTTTTGATAGTACCTAGCCTAGTACCACCCAAATCCGCGACCCTCACCAAGGCTAAACAGGAACTGCGCAAATCTTGTCGTCCACCATTTCCACTTCCACATTCAACACCCCGCCTTGTCTACCTGTATTTTCTGATCATATCTGGTGGCCGGCCACCTCTCTGTCGGTCAAAAGGAGCATTGATCCTTGCTGTTCTTCCTATTATCCCCCATCGACCACACCACACACTACACCACTTCCTAGATGATCCGCCCATTATTCACCACATCCACCAGTCCGCCGCCTCCCGCCATCCGAGGTGTCTTTGTCCCTCAGCTTCAGCTTCCTCTCAACAGCTGACCCTCTTCATCTCCTTGCCCGAGTACCACAACGCCTTTGTGAGCTGCTGTAGCACGGCTGGCTTACCATGTCTACCGACGATGCGGCCAGCAGCATGACCTCCTCCAGTGTGACTGTCGAGTGCGGTTGGTCATTCATCCCCTAAGAAGACAAGCCCATACTAAATCTCAAAAATGCAGGCGCTGGCAATGATTACGATGGCAGAATGGGCCTCCGCATATCCAGTATATTCGTCATCTTTGTCGGTTCATTTTTGGGCGCCGTCGTCCCCATCATACTTGCGCGCTCTGAACGAATGCGCGTGCCCAAGACCGCCTTCTTCGTCGCCAAATATTTCGGCTCCGGCGTCATCATAGCCACCGCCTTTATTCACCTACTCGCTCCCGCCAACGAGGCCCTCGGCTCGCCATGTTTCCCCGAAGACTCAGCCATCGCCGCATATTCATGGCCAGAGGGCATTGCCCTCATGACCATATTGTGAGTTCTTCCCAGCCGCTCATCTTCATTGACCATGTCTCGGACGACACTCGGCATCGACAGGCGCTAACACGGAACTCTTAAGTACCATGTTCTTTATCGAGTTGCTGGCGAGCAGATACGAATGGAATATCAAAGGCGGCCATAGCCACGATCACTCGGATGACCCGTCACTGGATGTGATCTCACCAACCCCTAATAAGGGTAGCGACGAGGAGAACGCAAACACCACCGACGCCGGCATCCTCACCGATGGCTATACCAGCCAGGAGCCCGGCTTCACCCAGGACGTCAGCTATCCGCCAGGAGGGGAGGACCACCTAGGCCACAAGCGCGAGCACAGCGACCCGGAGGGATTCGCTGCGCAAATGACGGCCCTCTTCATATTGGAATTCGGCGTCATATTCCACAGCATCTTCATCGGCCTCACGCTCGCCGTGTCCGGCGATGAGTTTGCCATCCTGTACATCGTCCTCGCCTTTCACCAGTCCTTCGAGGGCCTCGGCCTCGGCTCCCGGCTGGCCGTTGCCCAATGGCCGCGGGGCAAGGAGTGGCTGCCCTACGTCCTGGGCCTTGCGTACGCAGTATCGACGCCCATTGCCATCGCTATCGGCATCGGCGTGAGGCAGACTCTGCAGCCCGGCAGCTTGACAACAATGACCGTCAACGGCGTGTTCGACTCCGTTTCCGCCGGCATCCTGATTTACACCGGCCTGGTGGAGCTGATGGCCCACGAGTTCATGTTCAACACCGAGATGCGCAAGAGCAGCATCGGTGTAACATTGCTGGCTTTTGGGTGTATGTGTTTGGGCGCCGGATTGATGGCCCTGTTGGGAAAATGGGCATGATTGATGAGGCTTATGAAAGGTCGAATGTTGGAACAGAATTACGACAGTTGAAACAAACAAAAAGATTCGGAAAATACTCCCCATGGCCTTGTTTTGGTTCGAGCAGGATGTTTAGTGAGCAGGCTTACGTTATCCCCTGGATCACATCATAGGTTGTTCGCTGGTTTTTTTTGATTCGTTGAGTTTCTGCTTGATAGAGTAAGTTCCTTGGCCCGCCCTATAACCGTCGTTGAGAAACCGGGGCGTTGAGGCTAATGCAAGATACCAAAGCTTAGACAGAGATACCCAGAGCCTGCTTTAGTGTAAATATCAAATGAGAGTATGCAATTCTTTGCCGGCAGCAACTTAATCGCTGATGACTGCTATCTAGCCATAAATATTGACAAGAGGTTCCAACTCACTCAAGGTACATGACACTGACGAGCAGTGATCGCTGAACCAACCATCTCTTACTAGTTTGGCCGTGCTAACATCTCCGCAGTATCCGAAATGATCACAACAACCCAAAATATGAAAAGGAGTGTGAACTGGGTCCGGGAGAATCCACGCGAAACGCAGACCGACATGTTTATAGTGCCACGCCTTCTGCTTAGTGCTGTGGTTCCTGTCAGTTATCTGGTTCTCGGGCACCGAGGGAAAACGAAGAAGCGAGGGGACTGTACCTTGCAAGAACCGCAGGAGCAGGAGCCACCAGCGCACTGGCCGGAACAGCAGGAGCTGCAAGAGCTGATAACAAAGGGGGCCAAGGTCAGCAAGGGTCTGCACAACTGGTTCAGGGAGGGGATGTTTCCCGGCCCGAAACGGTCGGTGTATCCCTTCAGGGGCAGGAACTCACCAGGGAGACATTTTGTTGGTATGGGTTGAACTCGGCCCGAGTGTCGATGTTTGATGCTTGTAATGATGTTCCAGGATGCTGGGCTTGGTTGGTCGTGAGAACCTGAGTTTCTTCCTTGGAAGGAGCAGATAGGAGCGAAGGAGACGGTCTTATATACACTCGGGGGAGCCATCACTAGTCAGCCATGACGTCCAAGGGACCAGTGAGGAGAAGCTCATCCCGTAAAGTTGCACAAAACCACTCCTTCCGACAATAACCAGTCGATTGTAGCCGGTTCGCCTTTCTGGGAACGCTGCAGCATGCATGTGCTGGCTAGCTTGTGTCGTGGAAGGTTGCCCATAAGCCTGTTGGGCTGCGGCGCGACGATCTCTAACTCGAGATGAGTAGCCAAGGCGGCTTACAACTCCGCCCAGACATCCCTCCCCATACAGACAGCTCAGAACTGGAGGGTGTAGGCCAGAGTTGGAGTCCCCCAATGTTCGGGAAGAGTCCCCCTCCTCTTCGCCTCACCGGGTAGAGGAGTGGCTGCGACTCACTCGCTCTGGCATGCCGTGGAACACCCTCCCCCGGCCCATCCTGCAGGCGAGGGTATTAGGCAGTAGATGCTCGTCCCGGCCGAGGGTGTCCCGATACGGATGTCCCTGGTGTGGTATCTGGGACCCTCGGGGGTGAGGAGAGATTCTTAAATGGAAGTCTGTCACATGTGGGAAGCTGGTGCCGGCAGACGCCTGGCTATGACAACGAGGGACGGGGACGAACATATCGTCGATGCGGATACCTACGGCTCATTCATTGGAGCCACAGGAAGTCTCACTGTGGCCAGTGTTTTGATACTGCATTGTGTGACGGGGCCTTCAAGGCAATCACTTGAAAACCAAGCTGGGTTCGCAAGGACTGTCCACGCTTGTCAGCTTCGCCACGTATTACTTTCCATGCACTTATATGCTGTTGAATGTTCAAAATTTAGATATAGATCGTAGTTCGACATGTCCTGTCTATGGTCAATTGTTCTCAAGCCCGCTATCCATGCAAACCTGTCACCAAGCCATGAAAAGAAGCCCTCAAGAAAGTTTTGGTTCGACTTGAGATGCGCCCTAGACCCGTCGAAGCTTTGTCTATCGAGAGGAGATTGGGTATCTTTCTTTTTTAAGCTCTAACCACAAAAGTCGCTTATGCCCATATTCGATACTCCTGCCACGTACTGCAGGTTCGATGACGGACGATGGTACCACCTCGTCAGTAGAAGTTGCGGCTGGAACAAAGGTATCAAGCATGCTTCGACACTGGTGAGTTACCCCGTTCCCATCCCATCTAGCGACGCTTGCCTAAGTTGAAATTCAACTTGAGTTTTCGGGGCTTATGGATTATTTCTTTTTGATCTACGTGGCGTAAACTGTAGTCTAGTATCACGACGAGATAACCTGTCAAAGAATATACAGTACGTCCCCAACCGATGTCCGTGGAAATGTAAGTGGACCAGAACAAAGCTCTGGTGGAAGGGTAACGGGATAGATAAGTGTGTCAAAGGCAGCGCGAAGACTGTATTCCATGTTGATGATGCTGTAACTCCGGTATAATGCACATGTGGTATCTAAAGACCGCGACTCCTTGTAATGCCATGTCCAACACAGCCATATTTGGCCGAATGCCAACATAGTTGATGTGCCACCCCCTACTCATCACTTTCAATGAAAACTCGCCATGCTTGTTTTGTTTTCAGCACTGGAGATTCAAAAGGCACCCGTCTTCTTGTTTCTACTTCCAGCAGGCAAAGCCGCACAACAGACGGCAACTGGAAGACTAGACAACGTTGGTAACGCAAATAGACAAGAGTTGGGTCCGTGTTGTCACCAACCTTTCGCGCACGACTAATCCGACCAGTCATGGACGGATAGTGATTCACTCTCACGAGAGGGGTTCCTGAATCCGCGTTGTCGCTGCTTCGTAAAACTCCGCAAAGGAAGTGGGCAGTTGTATTTCGAATCCCCTCCCTGCAGAAACGATTTCGAATTCCTCTCTAAGGCCGGCCCTTGGGCGACTTTCCCTTGTTGTTCTTTCGTCCTTGCTTTGGGCCAGGAGGATTAGAAACCGGGATGGCGCCGCGGACGTAGTATTCCCTGACGGGCCTCTTGTTGTTGTTGCGCCTTTTGTTGGGAGGCCTCTCGTGAACATGGTCGTTGAACTCGGGGTCCATCATGGCTTTAGCATGGAGTTTGTAGAAGGGTACCAAGCTTCCGTTGTCGCTGGCGGTTTTGACGGCGGTGGCTTCCTTGGCCTTCTGGTCAGCCTTCTCCTTTCTGTCGGCATCGCGTTTGGACGACTTTGTCTGAGACATGTCGGCATCTGCTTTTATTGCTGCGATAAAATCCTCTACGCCCTCGGATTTTTGGGGCGCATTGGGTTTGTCAGATTGACTTTTTGAGGTAGACGATTGTTTGTCGCTGGCAATTTGCTCCTTCTTGACCTTCTTCTGTTGCTCCTTCCCAGATATCTTGAGGTCGTCCGCCTTTCGCTTTTTTGCCGGAACTATGTCATCGAAGGCACCGTCCAAGCCGCTGGCCACTGCGGGCTTTTGATCTTCGGAGTTCTCCTCGACAGAACTAGGGTCGGTCGAGGTGTGCTCGTCGTTATCAGAAGAGGAGGCAGAAGCCACCTTAGCTCTGGCCTTATCGCCGCTGGACGCGGAACCGGATGACGAGGAGTCGACATTGTCGCCGATATTCTTTGGGTTCTTGGCGACCACCAGGTGGGGACCAAGGTGACGCTTGAACTTCAACAGCAGCTCTCCGACTAGGTCGACGTCGATCGCTCGTTCGGTGAAGGGATCCAGCTTGTAAAGTCTCGCTCTCTCGGCAAGAACCTTTGTCCTGAACCGGATATGTCTCCTCTCTCTTTTGGCCAAGCGTTCGCATTGTCTCAGAATGTACTCGCGGGGCAGCCAGTCGGCGGGCTTAACTCTTCCAAAGAGTCTGCTGGCCTGGCTCAAGAGGACCTTGTCGAGCTCGTTCCTCTTGCGCATCAGTTTCTCAGTCGTATTCGTGATGATTCGGCGGGCCTCATTGGTCAAGGGCGGTGCTAATGGGAGCTTCGAGTTCTTGCTGGCGCCTTGCGACGTCGAGCCGACGTTTGCGCTCTTCGCCATGGTATTGTTGCGCCGATCAATTTTCTCTTTGGTGGCGGCGGAAAGCCTCGCCTTGGGGAGAGGTTCTGCAGGAACCATATTGACAGCAGTCCTTGAGGGCGGATTGGAGTGCGAAAAGGGGGGGGGAGTGGAGGGTAAAGTTTGAGATGGCGCTTCAGGTTTTGAAGACTCGGGAAACGAAGTCAATCCTCGTCCAAGTCTTGGAACTTTTCGGCGGAGCAGAACCGATAAGCGTTATCATGTTTCCACCAACTCGGCGGGACCGAGTCGGCGGCCAGCCGTTGGACTATGACGGCAGAGAACCTCGGGACGTACCTACCTAGGTACCTAGGTAGGTAGGTAGTAGAATACTGGGGTACTTACCGTAGTAGTACGTACCCGTGAACCGTTCCTATCGGATTTACCCCTCAGTCTCTACCTGCAGGTGCCCAGGTGGCCTTCAAGGTTTCCAAAGGGAGAGATGACCCCTAATCCAACTAGAACTATATATATATATATGGTAACGGTGACTTGTCTCCGATATTCGAGTTGTTCAACCAGTCTACCACCTACTGAGCATAGAAGACGTAATACCTGAATGTTGAGGATTATATCCGCATCTCAACAACGGTGCAGTCGGAATTCCATCACTTAGATGGAACCATCAACACATGATTGGACTATTCAGATCCTGGGGAAACATGCAACACGGAAGGGGACTTGGCTGTGAAACCCCACATCTGAACTGCCACTCAGTCACCGGACCTCGGCAACTCGTCTACTCATACATATGCCGTTGCCATATAATACCATTGAATACACCCTGCACTCTGCATTCTGAACTTTAACCCTCTATCTCCATCCCACAGTGAGCTCTTACCAAACCTACTTGCACACTTTACACAATGAGTGGTCCAGGTGTCGGTTTCGAATACCCTCCCATGCCGGTGTCATGGCTGAAGCGCGACGTGCTCCTGTTTGCCAACAGTATCGGCTGCACCACCGACGAGCGTCACTTCCTTTACGAGCTGCACCCTAACTTCGCCGTCTTCCCGACCTATTCTGTCATCCTCCGTGAGTCCCACAAGACGCTTGCTCACTCACACGGCTGAGCATTGTTGACACCCCGACACAGCATTCAAGGGCGACACCCAGGAGGTCATCGACTTCTACGCTGCCCAGAAGGCCGTCAAGATCCCCGGCGTGCCCGACTTCGACCATACCCGAGTCGTCGACGGCCAACGCCTGGTCCAGTTCCTCAAGCCTCTCCCGCCAACCTCGGCAGGGAAGAAGTTTGAGATACGCACCAAGGTCCTCGGTATCTACGACAAGGGCAGGCCCGGCTCCGTCCTCGAGACCCAGACCGACCTTGTAGACGCCGAAACTGGTGAGGTCTACTCGCGAGCCATCGGCAGTGCCTTCTTCGTGGGTCAGGGCAACTGGGGTGGACCAAAGGGCCCTGCTACGGTTAACTTCCCGCCGCCCAAGGGGAAGCAGCCCGACGTGACGTTTGAGGACCAGATCAGGAAGGAGGCGGCGCTGCTATATCGTCTCAATGGCGACTACAACCCGCTTCATGCGACGCCGGAGCCTGGTAAGAAGATGGGCTTTGGGGGAGATATCATGCATGGGCTGTACTCGTTTAACTCAACCTGCCACGGGCTGCTCAAGAACCTGGGTGCCAGTGACCCTGATAACCTGAAAGAGTTCCAGGCTAGGTTTGCCAGCCCGGTGGTGCCGGGGGATAAGTTGGTGACCAGTGTGTGGAGGACTGGAGAGGTCAAGGACGGCTGGGAGGAGGTCCGGTTCGAGACCAAGGTGGAGGGTAAGAAGGTATGCTTGAGCAATGGCCGGGCTTTGGTGAAGGTTGTAGGATCTGGAAAGAGCAAATTGTAGATTGTCTCTAGACAGTTAGCCTATGCGACGTGGGATGACAGGGAATGATATGTGTTGAATAATACTTCAGTCACTCGAAAGGTGTTGTGATGAGTTGGGTTGAACTTGGCTTGAGTCTGGAAATTCTAACCGTTGACCCCATAGCGGAGGCGTTGGTGCTATCTCAGGGGCTTAGGGGCTTGATGCTACGGGCACCATCCGCATAGCTCCCACGCAACGCCCTGTGACTCAGGTGCTAGCCGCCTGAACTGTAAATCCGGGAACACTACAGCAACCGCTGACCCACAATATTGATACATACCACTTGACGAACCTCGTTGCTCGACATGGCTCTGCAATCCAGACAAGAAATATGATACAAAATGTCCCAGACCGCTGACAACTGGGTTGGCAAACGCCTTTCCTACAACGGCGCCCTCTGTACTGCTCGCTACATCGGCGAGGTCAGTGGCACCACCGGAACTTGGCTCGGTGTTGAATGGGACGACTCATCCAGGGGCAAACATGACGGCTCACACAAGGGCACACGATACTTCGAATGTAGGTCTTTCTAAGAAGGTTCTTGAGCTTGTGGGAGAGACAGTCGGATAAATCGCTCACACAACTATAGGTCTATCACAATCCCCCACGGCTGCTTCATTTGTCCGGCCTGAGAGACGAGCCGAGAAGCCGTTGACTTTCCTCGAGGCTCTTCAGGAGAAGTACGCCTCAGAGGTCACCGCCGACCAGACTCCCATCTCATCCGGCCCTCAGATCATCATCTCAGGCAAGGTCGCTGAGGAAATAGGCTTCGACAAGATCCGTAAGCAGCAGGCCCGCCTGCACGAGCTGAAGATCGTCATCCTCGACAGCCTGCGCATCGACAGGGCTTCTGACCCTGGCGTCCAGGGCAAGTCCATCAAGGATGTCTGTCCCAAGGTCGTCGAGCTGAACCTGAATCGCAATCTTCTCACGAGGCTCGAAGATGTCGTTGAGATCTGCTCACAGCTTGACACCTTGCGCGGGCTGAGACTCAGGTGAGTAGCTTGACCCGCCTGTCCGAGTGTGCCACCTCTGGTGTGAGAGACGTGTGATATCTAATTCCTCAATAGCGGAAATCGATTCCAAATCTCTACCGAATATCTGGCAAGCAAGGACTACGTGTCAGCATTCTCTGGCGTGAGAGAGCTCGCGCTCGACGAAATGTTGCTTGACTGGCACGGCATCTGCCAAATAGCTGCCGGCTTCCGGGACTTGACAGCTCTATACGCCAGCGCCAATCAGTTGTCCAGTCTGTCCACCGTGGCGCTTCCGTCAACATTGACGGCCGTCCACGTTGAGTTCAACGAATTCACGTCCATTGCCTCCCTGGCAGGCCTCGCCGCTTTGCCTTCCTTGAAGAACTTGCATCTTAAAGCCAACAACATATCGGCGATTACAAGCGATTCGGCTCAGGACAAGCCAGTCTTTAGCAAGACATTGAGCTACCTAGACATATCATACAACAAGGTCTCCACGTGGTCCTTTGTCGACACCCTCCCCGACTGCTTCCCTGGACTGGCTTCCCTCCGCCTATCTCACAACCCCATCTATGAGAATCCAGGCCTCGGCCTCGACTCTTCCGACGCCTCGATGACCACCGGCAACAAAGCCACGGTGACAGAAGAAGCCTACATGCTGACCGTTGGCCGCCTGGCATGCCTCGCCTCTCTAAATTTCTCCGCCATAACGCCCAACGACAGGACCAATGCCGAGATGTTCTACTTGTCCCGGATAGGCCGCCAACTCTCAACGGCACCCGAGGAGGATGAGGACAAGGTGATTGCCCAGCACCGGCGGTACGCCGAGTTGTGTGAGCTCTATGGTGAGCCAGTCGTGGTGCGAAGGAAGGAGGTGAACCCTGCATTTTTGGAAGCACGGTTGATCAACGTGAGTTTTCGAAATGGCCCAAATCTGGGCCAGGCTACCGAGGATGCTGTGACAAGACAAGCCCAGATACCCAAATCACTTGACATATATGCGGTGAAGGGCGTTGCGGGTAGGTTATTCAGCCTTCACCCGCTCAAGATGCGACTCATCTGGGAGACGGGTGAGTGGGATCCCGTGGCAGGCTTTGATGACGAGGCAGGCGACAGCGATGACGACGACGACGACGACGACGGGGAAACTGTGGAAGGGTTTGAGGCATTGGACGGTGCCCAACCCGCCCAACCCGGTGAAGATGGCCAGGTGCAGAACAATAAGGCTGGCCGCTGGATCAAGCGGGAGGTAGAGCTGAAGGGATCCCCTAGGAAGTTCGGGTTTTGTGTTGACGGACTAGATGTTACAATCAGGGTAGAGCCCAGTTAGAAAACTGTGGAGTGAGGCTTAGAAGTGTGGGTGGAGGAGAGCTATATGTCATACTGCTGCAGCTTGCCGCCGTTTCGTTTGCAGACAACTCACCCAGTTGCGTCAGTTGATTTAGCAAGCAGGCTTGTCACCAAGATACCAAACCCATTGGGAGCGTATATATACTCAAATCCTCACAGCGTTTCACTTTTCGTTATTTGATCCGTATAATTTTCCTTTATCATCCAAAAGACGGACGTCCTTCATCAAACACCACCTCTGACCTCCGAGTAATCAGCCCACCATGTATCCCGGCCCGGACCATTTCCTCATCCGTCCAGGAGCAAAAGACGGCAAGCCAGGACCAATCGTCCCCCTCATCGCCGTCGACCAGCTGCCCGACTGGATGCAGTTGATGGGTGTCCCACGGGAGCTGGGCACCGAGCAGACCGCCGGACTGACAAACCTCGGCATCATCGACAAGGAGGATGATGACATCTATGAAGTGCGTTTGCACCACGACAAGATCCGAGTTATCCTGAACGGGACGGAAAAGACGGCTCCCAGTTCCTCATCTGGAAAGGAGGCCAAAGCGAAGGGCACAGGCATCAACAAGCCTGCCTCCTCAGAGGCCAAGACCAGGTCCGAGTCTAGCAAGAAGGATGCCCAAGTGACCACCGACTTACCGTCACTGCCGGGACCAAATATGACAACCCAGTATCAGACCTCTTCGTCATCCCAGGGCAAGCAGGATGGCGACGACAACGAACCTAGCACTACCAATTCTCCCAACTCTGCCTCGGTTCATGAGGAGTTCACAGCCAGACCCCAGAAGCAACAACCGCCTCACCCAGCGGAGCGCATGCTCAGCGCCTCCCGCCACAACACTGTCGACAACACTGTCGCCGGCCCAGCAGGCCGCGGCGAGAAACCCATCCGTCCACATATGACCCAAGCCATGCGCGACAAACCCCCTCCCACTGCAGTCCAGCGCACCAGCACCAAGGGCAGGTCTCGGGCGACCAAGAGCAAAAACAACACCGTTTGCCGCCACTGGTGTCACCACGGGACCTGCATGTGGGGTTTGGACTGTAGGAATCAGCACCGCATGCCCACGACCTTAGAGGGCCTGCGGGAGATCGGGCTGAAAGGATTTCCGACCTGGTACCTTCTATTGGTGGCTGGTGCTGGTGGTCGGCCCCCAAGGCTGGCCGCGCATCCGGGCTTTGACCTCGATAACCTCCTTGGGGAGTTGGGCACCGGTGTGGGAAACTACCCAGGAGGCACCACCGCGATCCCTCCATCTCAGTACCTAACTGGCACTACACCTACTCACTCTCATCTCGACGCCCTCGCTCCTCACCACCCGTCCGCGACGGACCTACGCCTGATGTCCGCCCTGCTCGACGGGCAGGCCAAGGACATGAGCGACACCCTCCTGCGCGGCCGCCGCACGCAAGCCCAGTCCTACTCCAACACGCACCACGCCTACGCCAACCTGCACACAAACGCGAGCGTGGCCGCCAACGCTGCCAACATCCGGCGGCAGGCGGAGCGGCAGCAGCAGCAGCAGCTGGGACGGCTGTCGAGGCGAGGAAAACAGCAGCAACACATGCACATATCCGACCTGCCGGTTGCGGCGCGGGCTGCCCGGGTGAGGGCTGCTGATGTTGAGGATGTTACCAATGATGGTGTGGGTGATGTGGGGCCGGAGGATAGTGCGATTAGGGTCGGGCGCGATAGTGCTGTCACTTGTGTGGAGGATCAGGGACAGCGTCTAGTTGACAGACGGGACGGAGATGGCCAGTCTCCGGAGAGGGCTTCCAAGCCCCCCACGTCCGATCCCGAGGAGGAGCTCATGGACATTTGAGAGGGGTGAGCGATGTGGCTATGGATGGGTGCCTTCGCTTCCGTATGCCATTGACAACGATGTCTAGGAGAGATGACGGTTTTGGTCTATGTAGTTCGATAAGTTCTTATTTCCTAAGTATGCACGAGTCTCGGGTTTGGACATGCTTCACCTCTCATCCGAGCTTCACCTCTCATCCGAAGCGAGACGCGGCAATACATGTCCTCTCCCATGGCAGAGCTGCCGGTGGAATCAAGCTGTGGTTGTTAACTCCGTGTGAGATCCGCATGCGAATCCGCATGTTGATGGAATCGGATGAACTAGGAGTGCTAAAGCCTATGACTAGGGAACCCATCTTTGCCTGTCGGATTTGGACGAGTAATCGGGAGGATAAAGCCGTTCCGCGTAGATGGAATCCACAATAGCAGTTCCTCAGATCTAAACTCCGAACGCGAATGAGGTCATGCAAAACCGAACCAATCATTGACGAGTTGCGGC
Source organism: Cytospora piceae (assembly GCA_016508685.1). Classification (NCBI taxonomy): domain Eukaryota; kingdom Fungi; phylum Ascomycota; class Sordariomycetes; order Diaporthales; family Cytosporaceae; genus Cytospora; species Cytospora piceae. The sequence continues at coordinate 3,932,228 of JADMLE010000011.1, read as the reverse complement.
AAAGCTTTGAGCTTCTTAGCCATTTGCCCAGGTCTGTATATAAGAAGCTGTTGATTGTCTCGAACTTCTGGAACTTCTGGAAGCTTAGCACTGATCTCTCAGAATCATAAATATCAAAAGAAACGACCAATCACTACGAGCCTCGCCAAGTAAGAACTTTATCTACCACGACCAATCATGCCTCAGATCAACGGACAACAAATCGGCCCTATTGGCTATGGTCTCATGGGTACGTGTAACACACCACTCTCTGGTACACTGCAGGCGATGAACATACAGGATTGACACTCCTTAGGATTGACATGGCGCGCAAACCCATGCTCCCAGGAACAAGCCTTCGAGGCCATGAGAGCCGCCCTCAAGAACGGCTGCAACTTCTGGAACGGCGGTGATTTCTACGGAACTTCAGAGTACAACAGCCTCGTGCTTTTGGAGCGCTACTTCGAGAAGTACCCCGAGGATGCGGACAAGGTTGTCATCTCTATCAAGGGAGCGGTCGGCCCCGACGCGCGTCTTCCCGATGGCACCGCTGCTGGGATTCGCAAGTCCCTCGACACCGACCTCAAGCAGCTGAACGGCCGCAAGAAGCTCGACATCTTTGAGTGTGCCCGCCGGGACCAGAACGTCCCCATGGAGGAGACGTTCGGAGAGATGCAGAAATACATTGACCAGGGAAAGTTGGGTGGTATCTCCCTCAGTGAGGTCCGGGCCGAGACTATCCACGAAGCAGTCAAGATCACTAAGGTGTTGGCTGTTGAGGTCGAGCTCAGTTTGTTCAGCACCGAGGTCTTGGAGAACGGTGTGGCAGCAGCGTGTGCCCAGTACAACATTCCTCTGATCGCCTACTCGCCGATGGGTCGCGGCATGCTCACGGGTCAGATCAAGACGCTCGACGACATCCCTCAGGACGACATGAGGCGGCATTTCCCCCGGTTCCAGCCCGAGAACTTCCAGCACAACATTGTCTTGCTTCACCGGGTCGAGGAACTGGCACAGAAGAAGGGATGCACGCCAGGACAATTTGCTATCGGTTGGGTGAGGGCTCTATCCAGGAGACCTGGCATGCCTACCATCATCCCTATTCCTGGAGCCACGACTGCAGAGCGAGTCACTGAGAACTCGAAGGTGGTGGAGCTGACGGATGAGGAGATGAGCATTGTCGACGAGATCCTGGACAAGATGGACGTGAAGGGATCTCGGTACCCCGCGGTAGTCCATGTGGACACCTGAGTGTCTATGTTTGCAGTCACAGTGGCTTGAAATTTGAGGTAGATCAAATTGCCTTGATTTCGAAGTCAGTTTTGTGTGAGTCTTCTCGCCGAGTGAAAGCAAATAGCCTTTGATGGGGAAATGGAATAATATGCAGGTTGTGTCTCATCAGAATTTGAAGTTTTCCACCGAGAACAGGCTACTTAAATAAGTAGGAAGTTTCTTCAGAATTGCAGAACTCAAATATTGTTCATCACATGGACGCACAACCTGCTTGACGCGATTCAAATTTGAAGGAAATGTAGACTTCACTCACCATTTTGCCTACAGATTAGGTAGGTATTTCAGGTCAAATACCGAGGTACAGACCCGTCACCTAGCCATCACTGAAAAACGAAGGCCGCCGGCAACGATCCGCAAGAAGATGTATCACCGCCGGAGCTGGCGTTGAATGTCTCAATGCGTGTTTTCTTGCTTGTTTGTTCTGGTAAAAAAAGTGAGGGAATGAGTGAGCGTCAGATGCGGCGCAGCCTTTTATCCCCCACCAATTCCGCTTACCTAATAGCAAGTAGGGCACAGGGGTCCTCCTGGCCTGTGCTTTAGGACATTTATCTACCTAGTCGAAGTACATCTTCCCCCCTGAGTGACAATCGTTGCTCCAACAATGTTCTAGGTATTCAAATCAGGGGCCAGAACCATGACAGCTGTTCCCTCTTACCCAAACCTCGAGGTCCGAGGGACCAAAGGCTCAGAGGCCGGTCGAAGACTACATGCTCTCCGTTCCATTGCACCGGGAGAGCTCATCACCGCCTTCAAGGACCCTATTCTTGGTGAGTTCGAGATGCGCATCTCAACCACAGCCACTTCGTTCGATCTCTAACCACCTTTACAGTTCTACCAAACGGGCCTTCGTCCAAGATCGTTTGCAATCACTGTCTGGCCCACAATGTGCCCACCAAAGCCTGCACCGGCTGCAAAGCAGTCGCATACTGCAGCACCGCCTGTCAGAAGGCACACTGGGGCCTTATTCACAAGCAAGAGTGCAAGTCGTACCGGAAGGTGAAGGAGTCTGTGGACCAGGACTGGCTGCCCACCCCTGTGCGGGCCTTGCTGCAAGTCCTGCTCCGGTGGGACTCTGAGCCCGAACTGAGGAACGCTTTCGGGAAGTTAGAAGGCAACGTGTCTAAATTCAAGCAGAGAGAGGACATCTGGAAGGACATCGGCCTCCAGGCATACGGCGGCATGACCTACGCCGGCAGGACGGAGAACGACGAGCAGCTCCATCTTGCAAGGGATATCCTCTGCAAGATCCAAACTAACTCATTCGACAGAACGGACGTGGACACGGGACAGGCTGGAATTCTTCTACACCCGACTCTGGCTATGGTCAACCACTCCTGCATACCCAACGCCACCGTTTCTTTCGTCAAGCGGCAAGCACTGCTTCGGGCTGAGGCGCCGATCAAGGAGGGCGACGAGATCACCATCTCGTACATCGACTACACCAAACCGAAACTGTTCCGACAACTGGGCTTGGCATTGTATCACTTTAATTGCGCCTGCCCGCGATGCAAAGACGACTTGACGGTGTACGATGTCTGTCAGAATTCCCCCGTGGTCCCTCTTAACTCATTCAGCTTGGTGCCGAACCTGCAACAACTTCGGAAGCCTTCTATAAACCCGCCCAAGACCAAGAAGAGACTTCAAGACCTTAAAGAAAGCATAGACGAGATCTACATCGCCTGCCAACCTCCAGATCCCTCCAAGGCACCGAAAACGTCCCAACAGAGGCTTGCGTACCTGCAACACCAATGGAGGCAGTGTAAGCCTCTCATCCAAGCGGAAATGTGGGCGCAAGAACCCCTAAGCCTAACAGTCGAACACGCCATTATGTACTACACCGAGACCGGGAGCTACGCCCACGCACTTTCCCTCGCGTGCTTCGCAGCGCTTCAGTGCGCTCCATACAAATACCCCGCGCCCTTCAAGGAACGCCGTCTGAAAGGTATCATGGTTATCGCCAAGACGTTGACCAACACCGCCCCACCGTCCGTCCTGGAGGAGTTGACCAAGGTGACGGACCACAGGGTGATGGTGTGTCTTCTGCAGGCTGATCAGGTTGCCATGTGCGAGGCATTGGCATTGATGGTGGAGAAGTATGGACCGATGGCGCACTCGGATGAGTGGGAGATCCTGGACCTAGCGAGGAGCATGCTGCAGGACATTGGAAGCCTTCCGGGTCGTGAGAAGGAGGCTAGTTTGCTTCGAGCTTGGGCTGGTAGTAAAGATGAGGCGGGCACCAAATATTTCAAGGAGCAGATTCTGATGCCGATCAAGGACTTGGCTGGGTTTGCTGTTGACATTATGACCGCGGACTTCGATACCGACGAGCCGATTTTGGAAGTAGACAAAGTTGACTGAAGAGGCGAAGAACGGGGACAAATTGAAAGAACGAGATTACCAACCCAACATATTCGAGCACGACAAGACAGTGGTTGCGACTATGGCCCCTTCGATTTGCGTTTTTGCGTTTTCTTATCCAGAGCACCACACTTCGTGAATTTCGATCTCTTCACGATCGGGGAGTCGAGCGGGTCGGCTCTGAGTGACATGTCTGGTCCAGGAAATGCTTCAACCTGTTGAACATCATGGTGTGGTCGTTTCCTGTGAATCGATGGGTGAGCCGGTGTCACGCTCGCATTTGGCCTTTCACTGTCCATCCGCTCTACTCTTTCCTTCAGGATCTCGAACTGCATCTGGAGGGTCTCGACCTGGCTTGTGCGGTTGCCCAAACGGGCAATATTGTCCGCAAGGATATCCAGCTCCCTATTTGAAACGCCCGTTGATCTCTCCAGGGGTTGTGGCATGGAACCTTGGGTTAGCAACATCTTGAGTGTTGACACCTCCGTCCGAAGTGAGTTCAGTTCCTTGGCGTGCTCCTTGACGGTCAAGGTGTTGCTCTCAATGGTGTCCTTCGACTGACCGGACTCCTTCGTCGCCTGGGACAGCGCTGATTCGAGGCATTTGATGTCTTTTCCAGACTGCGTGAAGAACGCTTCCAGTTCTTTTCGCAAAACTGGGACAGCTTCACTGATGGATCGAATCTGACTCTCCAGTCGGGAGATGACACTTGGGTGGCCATTCGCTGCAGTTTGTTTCATGTTCTTCAGTTCGGTCTTCAGGAAAGAAATATCGTCATGAGTGCCTCCAAAGTCCTTCCTCAGGTCTTTGACAGACTTCTGGAGCTTGTTCGTCTCGGCCTCAACCCGTCGGACTGCTTCGTCCAAGGCGGAAACGACCCGGAAACCAGCGGTGTCTAGCCGATCGATTTCCTTCCGGTTGAGATCTAGACTGGCTTGGATTTGTGAAAAGTCCACTGCCTCTGAGTTGATGGGTGCTTCACTGGGGCCTTGGAAATATGGTGCTGAGGAACTAGGCCTTGATCGCCCTTCTTCAGGCCTTGCTGGTGGCTGCTTCAGCTGAAGATTTCTTTTGATTGTGAACACGACCTTCTTAGTCCCCCGGCACGAGATCGTCTCGACAGAGTTGAGGCGGAACAGTATCTGGTCACTAGAACCTGTCAAGCTTTGGGCTGATTGTAGCATGTAGCAGGAATGGCGGTCTCTTACTCATCGAAGACGTGATTCAGTGGTGTTGACAAGCACTTCAAGCCCACGACAGTGTCGCAGGTAGAGCAGGCAACATCTTGAAGCTTACATCCATCCACTAGGGTCTGGGCATCGCCCAGCCTTGCTCCGCCGTGATGCTGGATCTGTATCGGTGCGGATGGCTGAACCACAGGTGTACAGTATGACTTCCCAACTTTGGTCCAAATGTTCACGAAATCACCGAGCTTCGAGCCGCATTGTCTGCAGTTGCAACGAATGCGCTCCATTGAGACAAAGCCCCACTGTCTTCCATATGTCTGGAAGTGGTATGAGAGAAAGAAGGATAGAGTTTATTTGACTTGTCTTGGGCTTGGCATACGAAGGCTCGTTGATGAATGCCCTAAGGGGCGAGGAACCATAAAGTGTGCTGAGTATTTAAATACCTAGGTGCCTATGTGGTACTGTACTGTATCGTGCCATGATATACCTGTACCTGGGGAGTTACCCAGAATTCCAGACCAGGTTCCCCATGGGGTCGGTTCAAAGGTACAGTACAGGGTGCCAAACAGGGGCCTGGCCGCTAACTTTTAGCAGATGGACCCCGTGGATCTTGAGGGTACCTGTGAGCGATAAGATAAGCGAGCCTCTTAGCTGCATAGTACAATAGTACATTGTCCTTGTCTATTGATTTTTCACCACTCACTTTCAAATTCGTACCAACCTCGATCTCATTATTCGACCACCACCAGCGACAATGGATGAAGAAATGACCGATGGTGCTAACGGCTGCGCCACTCCCAAGACCGTCATGTCTGGAGATGCTACGCCCTCGCTCAGTGAGTCCAGCGCCGGCGTGAAACGGTCAAGACTCGACGATGGTCAACAGGATGGAAATGACAATGGCGATTGGCAAACCATCGAACGTCGCCCCAATAAGAAGTCCAAGAAAACACCAAAGCCCGATGGGTCCAACTATCCCTCCATCACCTTCTCAGCCCAAGCTAGGCTACAGTCCAAGCTCAACATCAATCAGCTGCGAGATCTGGTTCTGTACATCATGGCTGATGCCACCGCTCCGCAATGGGTATCGGTGAGGCACAGGCCTCACTTCAGAAAGGTCGTCACTGTTCTCGTGCCTGGCCTTGAGGAGGCCATGTTTAAGCCAAACGTGGACCTCGTCACCTACAACAAGAAGACGCTTGTCCAAGCAGCCGACCGCCTAGTCACTTCTCCTGATGACTACTATCCCCGTGCACTGACGGAATCCGGCTTGCCAAAGGTCCTGAAACCCTTTGCCCAGATGTTCTCTCACCTCTGGCCTGTAAAAGCTACAGGCGACGACAGGCAAGGGCGCATGCACTCGCCCATTACTACCTTCCTTACTGCTCCGGCTCCAAAGTCTTCCGAGGACAAAGGAAAGAAAGGCCCCAAGCCTGTTCGTGATCCACAGGGCTGGCAGAACGTGCGGACAAGCGTTACGGAATTCATCTTGACGCCAGAGCAATATGTTGAGAATGGTTTCTTTGTCCATCCATGTTTACTGAAAGACGACCAGCAGCGTGAAGCCTTCAAGAACCAGGAAGGCTGGGTCCATACGAATGTGGACAAATTCGAAGATGGCGACGTTCCCGAGAACGAGATACAGCAGGGCAGTATCACGGCAGGCCGTGAAGTCCTTGCCATTGACTGCGAGATGTGTATGACTGGAGAGAAGGAGTTCTCACTCACCAGAATCAGCGTTGTATCATGGGACGGTACCGTAATCTTGGATGAACTCGTCAAGCCCGACAAGCCGATTATAGACTACGTCACGCGTTTCTCCGGTATCACGAAAGAGATGCTTGAGCCGGTAACGACGACACTAGGAGACATCCAGCAACGACTGCTTGCACTGATCACCCCACGGACTATACTTATTGGTCATTCCCTCGACTCCGACATGAAGGCCCTCAAGATGACCCACCCCTTTATTGTCGACACCTCCGTCATATTTGCCCACCCCAAAGGCCACCCCTTCAAACACTCTCTCAAATGGCTTGCCCAAAAGTATCTTAACAAGGAAGTCCAAAAGGGCGGCGGCACTCTTATCGGCCACGACAGCATCGAGGACGCCAGGACGTGCCTTGATCTCGTCAAGAAGAAGTGCGAGAAGGGCAAGGCATGGGCAGCCGGCGAGCCTTCGGGTGAGAACCTCTTCAAGCGCTTGTCCCGCGCTGGTACTAGCTACAAGGCCCAGGGCGGCGCCCAGGCAGTTGGCGGATTGGCTACAGGCAAATACACTGCTGCTGTGGACTGGGGTGATGCCAAGCGCAGCGTGTGCAGCGTGGCTGATGTGGTGCTGGACGGGTGCAGCAGCGACGCGGATGTCGAGGAGAAGGTATTGCGTGCTATTCAAGGCGACCCAGACGGCTCGGTGGTGAAGGGCGGCGGTGTCGACTTCGTCTGGGCGCGCATGCGCGAGCTGGAAGCCCTGCAGGGCTGGTGGAACCGGAACAGGCTGGACGCTGGCGAGGAGGTGTCACCGCCCAAGGAGCTGGAAGAAGCAGCCGCCAAGATCAACCCCTTTGCGACCAAGACAGAGACGGACGAGCAGACGTCGGCTTTCGGCAAGGACTTGGACTTCACAGCGACTGGCGTGGGTGCGAGTACTATCGCCCCAGAGTCGACAGAGCCGTTGCTTGAGTCCTGTCTGGGCGGCGTGGCCGACCGTCTGAAGCGCATCTACGACTCCCTGCCTCCGTGTACCGCCTTCATCGTCTACAGCGGGAGTGGAGATCCCCGGGAGATGAGCAGGCTGCAGAACATGCACACCCAGTGGAAGAGGGAGTACAACACGCCCGGCACTAAGTGGGACCAGTTGAGCGTCAAGTGGACGGATCGCGAGGAGCAGGCGCTGAAGAAGGCGGCCATGCAGGCCAGGAATGGTATTGCCTTCATTGGTGTGAAATAAGATGTCAGCGATTTGGAGAGCACAGCAGGTTGGAAAGGGAAAACATGTACGGAAAGCTACAAAAGACGGAAGATGCGAAAGGTTCGTCGAGGTGACGATGAGTTCACGTCTGGGCTGGAATTCGTTGCTAGAGTCTAGTTGATACCCCTCGATCATACTTGCAATTATACATGCAATGTATACCTGTCTGGAACCCTGTTGTTTCTAGTCCCGTCTCGTGTTCTCTACTTCGTATCAGGCCAGGGGGGAGAGGGTTGGTGAAGAAACAAACCACTTCGCAAGTAATCCTCATTCGCTAGTAGTAGTAAGACTATATACGTATGTGCAATCCAGCCATACTTGAATCCACATGTCCCTACAATCGCTGCTGGAAAATGATGCCCTTCGGGCTCTTTCTTGATAAATCCAAGTTCATTACGCCGTGATACCAGGGTCGCAAGCAACTTCGCTCCACAGGCTGAGTCCCCGGCAAGCACCAAGTCTACTCCATGAACCCGGTGCCGTTGCCTCACAGCATGAAGCCCGGCGGCCCAGCACAACGTCCCCCGCCTACGCGCGCACTCCCAACCCGAGATGCCAAAGGCCTCGTCGTCCGCGATTCAAGGCCATCAAGGACGAGAGTCCCAAAGTAAAGGCGCTGCACGGAGGAGTTCATCACATCCCGGAAGTTCGGCGCCGTCATGCCCCGCCAGCGCATCTGCAGGACCTCGACGTCCTCCGAACGGCCCGCCTAGAACTCAAACTCGGGCCTGAAGACGTCCGGGTCGACGCCGAAGACGACCTTCTCGCTCAGGTCGCGCCGGGACATGAGCGTGAAGACCCTGCGCAGCGTGTCGTACAGCGTCGTGCTGGGGTTCTGCGTCGTCATGCGGTCCAGGTGCTCGTCCGACACGTCGGCCCCGTCGCCGTTGCCGCTCAGCAGCTCGCGCGCCTTCTCGCGCCCGGCCTTCTCCACCGTCTTGTGCATGCCCAGCGCCGCCAGGAGATGGCCGGCCGCCTGCTCGTAGCAGCCGATGTTCATGCACGACACGCCCAGGTTGTACCGTGCGCGCACGAAGTTGGGACGCAGCGCCAGGGCCTTCTCGTACGCCGCGATGGCCTCCTCGCTCTTGCCGCTGTTGGCAAGCGTTGCGCCGAGCCGGTTCCAGAGGAGGTGCAGCTGGTTCCGCTGGTTCGCGATGCCTAGCTCGCTGGAGGCCAGGGCCGCGTGGAAGCAGTCGACCGCCTTGTCGAAGTCCTCGCTGCCGTAGAACAGCACGCCCAGCCCGACCTGGACGTCCGGGTCCATGTGCTCGCCGTCGGGTGCGTATTGGGCTGCCTCGATGAACAGGCCTGTAACCTTGGCATGTAGGTCCGCTCGGTCGGTGAAGCCCATCTCTGCTGGGTCGGAGAGACTGTCGGGCGAGATAACTTGTGGGTATTTGACGGAGAGCCAGCGCTCGAGTGTCCTGTATGCTGTGCTGTCGTAGCCTTCGTTGGTGTAGGACACGGCAAGGCCCATGAGGGCATCTAGGTTGTTTGGATCGAGCTGCAGCACGCGTTGAAATGCCCGCAGCGCGGCGTCTTCTTTCTCGTTTTGAGATTGGGTTGCTCCTAGGCGGGCCCATGCTTCAGTGTGTTTGGCATCTTTCTGAACGGCGGCCTCGAAGGCCAGTGCTGCCAGAGATAGGTTTCCGCCCTCGTCCATGATGCGCACACCCTCCTCAAATGGATTGGCTTGGTCTTTGAAGAGATTGTCCTCTTCGTAAAGGTAGTCCTCGATGAGAGGGTCTGCGGACATGCCTCTTCCGGTGTTCCACGAGTCTATCCCGTCGCCCCATTTGATATCGAGATCCTCATCCGGCATAGACCGCATAGCAGCCTCACCGTTCTTTATGCCGTTCCATATTGACTCGAAGTCCCCAAGGCCAGTTTCCGAATCCATCATCCTCTCGTCCATCCTGTTGAGCTCCTCATCGACAGCCTGTGCCTCATCCTGCTCGTCGTGCAACTTGAACTGTTCCTCGAATCTTGTCTGCAGCTCGTGCGTGAGCTCTTCTGTTTCAACAGCCTTGCCCTTCCCTTTGATGTCCGTCTGCTCCGCCTGCATCGGCGCCTGTTGTGAGTACATGGGCATCCCACCGTACATGCTCGGCTGCTGCATCATACCCATCGACATGGGGCTGTACATCCCACCACCCATCGCCGGTCGTTGGTATGTCGAGATACTCATGGACTGAGCATTCGGCGCGGGACTGGCCCTCTGTGCGATAGACCGGTTGCCCTGCTGGAACTTCGCAAAATCGTCGGGAGAGAAGGACGGTGAGAACGCAGGGGAGGCGGACTGGGCTCGAAGGTGAACGCCCTGTTGAGGAGGATCGATATGGAGTTGCCCGCCTACTGGACCAGGCCCAGGCCGTTGGATGCGATCGTAGACCATCTCGGGCATGCTGGGGTTCTGCTGCATGAAGGCGTTCATCTGGCCGTCGAGGGCCGGAGTGCTTGGGCCCGCGGTGCTGCGAAACCCTTGGGCTGAGCCGCCTGCTCGGCCGCCGTTGATGAGGCGATCTCGCTGGAGGGAGTTGTCCTGTTGGGCATGTTTGCTCAACTGACCCAGAGGGTTTGAAGTAGAGCATTCGGCGCCGTTACCGAGGAAAGACATCTTGTCGTGTGGAGTCTGTCTCCGCTGTCTTCTGTACTGGGGTTCGATTCTAGAGGAGGAAGACAGATGGGACCGTAGTCGTTGGTTGTAAATGGAGTCGTCAGGCCGGAGGATCGTCGCTGAGTCTCGTGTGCTCGGGAGGGTCCGCGGTTTGTATGACCTGTTTCCTGTAGTGAGCAATCCAACCTAAGGCATCGATAACCACCAATGCGATAGGTATGCTACTTGGATACGAATGTATGTCAGTGCGGGGGGGGGGAGAGAGTTCGTCCCATGCGTGGGAATTAAGTGTGTCCGTACTGAGGGGCGAACTTTTGGAAAAGCGCCCGCTCGGGCCGAGCGACGTTGTGAAGCTTAAAAAGAAATGCCGAGGCATCTGAGAGTGCAACTGGGAGCCTCTCGGTGCCTGTCCCATGTCATCAACTCCACCCATATAAATCACCCATATAAATTACCCATATAAATATACCTACAGTAGGTACTATCTAAATCAGCATGTAGGGCAAGCCCTGGAGTACATACGGCAGTCAACAGTGCCTCGCCGAAAAGCCTATCGGGATAATTGATATAATGTCAAGTAATTCACTTCAGGTCGCCCAATACACATTTCCGGCAGATCAGAAGGGGGATTTTGTTATATACCGAAAATTCGTACACTACACGGACAATAAAGCATCTCGGCGTAGCTCGAAAGTGTCTACCTAGATAGTATGCCATATCCGTATCTCGTCAACATTTCTACATGTACATCTTACACGTTTCATGATCCAGCTGCCTCTCAGATCCATGCCTGCAACACCAAAGCAATCCACCAGGCGCCCCTGCCTCAGAGCTGCAACCATTGAGCCGCGGCTTACTGTTCCCATAGACGGGGGAATATCACGTCTAATTACTCAGCAACTTGATCCCCTGCGTCCAGAGCCCGCCGGCTGCTCCCAATTCAGGCGCTGACTTGTTCTCATCGACCCCTCGTCCCCCAGTGCAAACTGTGTCCCCGTTGCCTCAACTGTCTTGCGATCCCTTTTATTTCCTGCCCTTTGTGACCTCGGAGGCAAAGTCGAGCCTCAGCTCCCGGCCACCAATCGTCGTACCCTGCAGCTTGTTCATAGCCTCCTGGCAAGACTCGACATCCGTGAAATCAGCGTGAGCAAATCCTCGGGGCCATCCCGTAGTACGGTCAACCGCAACTCGGACGTCCGTAACGTTCTCAAGCTCGCGGAAGATACGGTTCAGCTCGGCGTCAGTTGTCTCGTACGGGATGTTGCCGAGGTACAGCGACTTAGTGGGTCCGATGGAGCTCTGGCTCCTGTTGGTCTTCGGGGTGCGGGGAGCGACCTGGATGCGGCGACCATGCCAGAAAGACGAGTTGGTGCCAGAGACGGCCTTATCCATAGCCTCCTGGGAGGTGAACCATACGAATCCGTATCTGTGAGTTGTTGTTAGTCTTTCTCATCCCATAGCTGCTCCTCATGTTCTGTGACGGTATTATAGTAACATACCCTCTGCTCAAACCGCGAGCATCGCGCGCAACAACCGCCTTCGTGATCTCGCCATACTTCTCGTAAGCCTCCCTCAGGTGGTCCTCGTTGGCCTCGAAAACCATGTTTCGGACAAAGAGACCGTAACCAGGCTCATCGTCGTTCACGGCAGCGGGCCGCTGGGCTGTAGGAAACATGTCAGCACTTTGCCAGCTGCTAGACCGTCTGGTTATGGAGAAATATATATAGAGTCGGGAACGGGTAGGTTGGCTGTAGGACACTCACCCTCCTCGGCATTTGACGTGGCGAACTCCTCAGCAAGGCGAATGGTCTGGGAGAAGCAGCGCGCGGCGGCGGGCATAACACTCCGGGATACTTGGGAGATGGAGAATTGAGTTGCGAATCCGAACATCTGAGCCTTGGGCGCCGAGACCCGAGGGGCCGACACGGCGGCCCTGAATGCAGCGCGTCTGATAGGGTTCCTGTGAGAAGCCTCGCGTGTTAGAAGAGATCAATCACAGTCGCGAATTGGTATGGATTGAACGAGAGATAGCGTGCATACATTTTGACGGGTTATATGTTTGACAGGTTCTATGATCTCGATTGGAAAAACTTCGAGAAATTGAAGGTGCTGCTGGCGGAAGGAAAACGAAAGATTCGGCGCAGAAGTGAGTTGAGGTGGAGAAGAAGCTGCTATGACAGACGGCGGCGTCCTTCAAAACAGCTGCTTCGAATGGTTCTTCGTCCAAAAAATTTCATGGAGACATAGAGACCGGGTGCACTAGCCTACCTAAGTAAGGTCGATTTAGCACATCCACTTATACCCACACACCTTGCGCTTACGTAAACTTTGAACCTCGACTTGTGCCAACTGCACCTCGACGGGCTACAACAAAACAATGTATCAGAAACAGGGAAATTTACCTGAGTAGGTACACTGCACTAGATAACATAACATGCCGAGAGCAAAATGGTTGTATTTGGGGTATAACTCTAGAGCTCATGACATCTCTCGCACCGTGCCATCGCAACTCATGTCCAACGTGCATCTTGAACTATTTAGCAATCCGACATAACCTCCTCCTCAACTCCCTACACTTCCGTCGCCCCGTTTACACCAACCGCCTCAACCCTATTCACCAGCTTCTTGACATTCGTCCACTCCTCATTCTTCAAATTCTCCTTGCCACCCAAGTCCGGACCAACCTCGAACACCGTCAATGCACCATCAATACCGCCTACAGCCAGCTTCTTACCCTCCTGCTGTTCCCACTTCACCTTATTCAGACTCTTCGACAGCATAGCCCGGCTATCCTTCCTAGGACTGGGACTTATTCTTGCCACAGGCTCCTCTGTCTCAACCGTAATGTCCCACAGCTCGAGCCACCCCGCCCCATCCACAAGGGAGAACACGCCCGGCTTAACCGGTGACCAGGCAGCGTCGTAAACCACGTCTTCCCGGACAAATTCCATGAGATGCGACACAGCGCCCTCGCCAACAGCACCCACCCCGCCAATGCTCGATGTCGTGGCCGGGGCGCGAACCTTCCACAGCTTAACGCTCCAGTCCAGACTGCTGGACAGCACCAGATCGCCAAGATCGACGGGGCCCCGGGCGGGGTGGAAGTCGACAGACATGACGGGTCCGGTGTGGCCCTTGTAGCTTATGCGAGGATCCACGCCGGCCTTGGCTCCGGCGCGGTCGTAACGATGGCAGGGGAAGATGGTGCCCTCCTCCGTGCCGACAAGGAAGAACGTGGGATCCGCCTGGGGGAAGGATAAAGAGAGAGGACTGATGTAGTCTGCCTTGTTCGGTGGTGGGGCGGCCAGGTTCAGGGTTTCTTGTGGTTGTGCAAGCATATCGACGGTCCAGCCGCAGACGGTGCCGTCGGTAGAGCACGATATGATGTTGTTGGCGTTCTGAGTGCCGACTATGTCAATAGCATAAACGGGATGAGTGTGGCCATAGCCGGTAAGGGGCGTCTTCTGTACTGGCGCCGATCGCGCTCTGGTGTCCCACAGAAGGACCTGTCCGCTGTACGCTCCACCAACAATGAGGTTCGGGTGGAAAGGTGAGAACTTCGCGGTGAGGATGTCGGACTGTGCGTGAAAGACGAACTCGGGCCGGTCGTGCAGGTTCAGATTCCAAACCTGGACAATCCCGTCTGGCTCATGCGGTGCCGATGGATTCTTGGTGTAGGATGCCAGTAAAAGCTCTTGGAACTTGGGTGAGAAGTCTATGGAGCTGACCATGCGCTTCTTAGACCACCTCTCATCGTAAAATTGACGTATTTCCTTGACCTTCCGCCTGCCTTTACCGCCAAAATTGCCTTGTTCGTCTTCGTCCTCGAGATCCTGCGCTCCTAACGTGTAGTCTGTCAAGACATCGTACTGATCCAGTGCCTTTTCTATGACCTTCGTGGAGCGATCAAAGAAATCGAAAAACTCGTCTGATGAAACTATTGCGTTCAGCTCGTCATTGGTCAGGGTCCTTGTTGCGAAACTGGACGTTGGCAAGACCGCATTCTTAACATCGCCCTCGGCCGTCAAGTCCTTGGTAGCTTGTAGCTCCTCTTCTATCTCTTTCCGAAGTTTCTGTCGTAACTCTTCTTCCTTATCCCGCTCACGTCTGCTCATGCGCTTGTTAGGCGTCGATGTCGCATCCTCGGGCAAGGACTCCCCGGAGAGCGCTCGTGGCCGTGTTGCTGCCGGGAACCAATCCTCCGATGTCTGTACTCCTTTGCTGTACGAAAATATCTCTTTCACTGGTGATGGCGGGCACTCGTATACTGTTGCCAGAGGCGCTGTAGTCAATGTTTGAGGTTGACTGTAGACGGTCTGCGTCGGCAGTTCGCCTCCAGGCTGTGACGTGAACTCTGATATGGCACCATTGCTGGTCTCTCCAGCACTTAATACGCTGTTTGGTCGACTTCCTCTATGTGCCGGAGACGCGAAGCCACCTGTTGTTGCTGAACCGGGACGACTTTCGCCAACCAGGCTGTTGATCAGCGATTCGATCTCTCGACGGTTGTCGGCTCGAGCGGGCACCGGTGAGGCCAACTACAACATGGGTCAGCCAGATTGCAAGATTATCGTTGAGATGGAAGAGCATCTGACATCGCTGCCACTGAAGCTTGCGCGACTAGCCCCAGCTTGATTTGCACGGAGCTCCCGCTGGCGCTTGAGCTCTGCGAGCTTCGCCTTCTTAGCGAGAATCTCGTCCCGACGTTGCTGCATGGTGAGCCGGTCAACAGCCCATGCCAAGGGTCTCGATTATCAGGAGTGGTTAGTTGGTGGTGTATGTTGTTTTGCCAGAAGCCTGGCGTGCTGAGATTGTGGTTGTCGGGTTGGTTGATGGATGCCCAGGTGGTTCGGAGTCGCAGCGGTAGTTTGCTTCTCATGCGTCCTGAGGCTGCTAAAGTTGCTGCCCTTTGTCCACTTGCAGATGGAACTGGGCAATGTCAACAGCGCGTTCGCGACAGGGGACGCACATGCCTGCTGGAAACGCTAGCGGGAACAGGCCCCGTACAGATTTACCTTAGGTACCTCCAGGGCCACCATAACTGCCAGCAAGCCCAGGTGTACCTAAAGACAGACGGGTACTTAGACGCACACCTGGGGGGTTCATTTGAATGCTAGCAGTTCAGACGACGGTGATGGCTCGTTAAGCGGGCTGGTCCGTGCCCATTCCATCTGGCCTTGGTGTGTGGTCACTGGTCAGCCATCCCAGCAAGTCTGCTTTCCAGGCTTGGAAGCTCTTCACCCGGCGAAAATTCCCGACTGACAAACTTCGCAACCGCCAACGCCAGCTCCTACGACAAATTCCCTCGACTCCGACCCGACGACCATCCAAACCGGGCCAATTGACATCAATTGCCCGCCCCGCGATCTGTTTTTCAGTCTTTCCTACCCTGTGTCACCAGCGGTCGCGAGGCGAACACAATTTAAAGCAATGTCTGCTACATCCGGGGTTAACGTATGTCATTTCCTCCAATCCGCCCAACCCGCGTGCCATGGTCTTTACTCGCGCACGACTTGCGACCTGCAATCCTGTGCATCAATTTGCATATGAGGCATATTTCGGAAATGGCACGTAACTCTAACCACTTTTCTTCCAGGTACTCCGGTACTCCGCCCTTGCCTTCGGCGTCTTCTACGGCTTTTCCCACCAGAGAACGATCAACGCTACCAACAGGGCAGTTGCAGAGAAGCACGAATATGAGCACAAGCAGCAATTAATAGAGAAGGCCAAGGAGGAGTTCGCAAGGAAGAAGAACCCCGCACCAGCTTCGACGACCGGTGGACGTGAGTATACACCCATGGACAGGGGAGCGACTTGACCTAGGAGCTATCTCTGGATGATAGAGCACAGCAGCTGATGGTGGAAACAGTCAACCAAGATCCTATGGACCCGAAATTCGACTTGGAGGCTTTCTTCAACGCTCTGGTTAAGGAGAGCCCTTAGAGCTGGTGAACTGGGCAGTTGAATGGGGGTCAGAAAGTGGTTGCGGTAGGATGGGGTGGAGAGAGGGAAAACGGGTCAAGAACACAGACGGCACGGCAGACAAATGCATGTGGGCGAAGGCAATTCCATGCGACGATATAATCGAACAATGGGTAGCCTGGCCGAAGAACAAAAGCAGTCCCACGCCATATCACGAGTCACCGGACCCGCGGCATTAGACCTTTTCTTTACCGACCTAGATACCTACCGGAAACTGTACAATTGTACAATATTGAATTAGACGGCATTTCGAGGCAACCATTCGGCTGTTGACAGATTACTGAGCAGAGGTCATCGCGTGAAAGGTTGTGGGATGAACGCAAAAGTTGCACTATGGGATGAATCCTGATCATCGCTTTTGCCCCCGGCATTCAGTTCAAGACACCGCAGTCTGGCTACTCTGAGACTACAGAGACTACAATATGCTCGTCTTGTAGCTCAAGGCAGGGAGAGTAGATGAAGGACGGTCTACGGAGCAGGGTCTAGGCCAGAGTCTTCTGGGTAACGGAGAGTCGATAATTGGGGTGGTAGTCACAGTGTTTGGTCTGGAAAACAGAGCAGAGCTGCTGTCCACGGTCAATATATGGATATGGTACTTCATACATCATTCTGACCACTGTCCATACCACGCCTATGGCCGTCTCTTTAAATGCCTCTCAGGGTAAACGTGTATAGGGCTGTGGTTGTGGTACCCTGGAAAATGGCTATGAGTATCGCTGAGAAGGCTCGATAACCAAAACAGCAGCACAAGCAAGAGCACATGCTCAGATGATCTGTGAATCAGTGCAGGTGAGCTCATCAAGAGAGACCTTGAACTGCTTGACAAACAAACAAGCCCAGGCAGGTCCATGAGTGGTCCAAGCGTCTTCTCTAAGGATGTACGGGTATTGACAGTGGTACGTAACTTACTGTGTAGCTTGAGCTTACCTAAGCTCCCGGGGCCCTTCCACGCGTTGACCACCTTCCGAAACAAGAGGGACCCTTGCATTACAATGAGTGCCTGGTTCAGCCAAGACTTTACTGCCGCCGCCGCCAAGTGGGACCCCCGATTGACGAAGCTCCAAACTGTCCTAAACTTCCCCAGCACCCAGTTGACCAACCTTGGGTCGACGTAGCTCTGCGACTTCTGAGAAGTACAACATCAATTGAGAAGGTCAACACTTGACACCCACTCTCTTTTCTCAGGCGACGCCTGTCTTTTCCTCTTCAACAACCAGCCATCATGACGGCTGGTTCATCTACTCTTTTATCTGGGGGGACCCAAGGACAGAACTCTCGGGCTCTGCTCCGCGTCATCATCCTCGTCTTGATTGCTGGTGCAGCTATCGCCAGTCGTCTCTTCTCTGTGATCCGTGAGTCCATCCACATTGCCTGTTGCCCTGTGCTTGGGAAGCTCTCTTCTATCATTCAGAGAGCCTCTCTGACCTGCTGTGGCAATCAATCAATCACCGTGAATGGATCAGTCATGCTAATACGTCTCTTTCTTCCACAGGCTTCGAGAGTATCATCCATGAATGTCAGTACAAACACCATTTCGCACTTAACGTGCAACTCTCTGCCAACATGCCTCGACCTACACACACATACACACACAATAGTTACTGACACTCCTCTCACAGTCGATCCTTGGTTCAACTTCAGGGCTACAAAATACTTGATCTCCAATGGATTCTACGGCTTTTGGGATTGGTTTGATAACCGCACCTGGTACCCCCTCGGCCGTGTCACTGGAGGAACCCTCTACCCCGGCCTTATGGTCACCAGCGGCATCATCTACCACCTTTTCCGTCTCCTGACCGTTCCCGTCGACATTCGAAATATCTGTGTTCTTCTCGCCCCGGGCTTCTCTGGTCTCACTGCACTCGCGTCCTACTGGTTGACCAATGAGTTGTCCACCTCAAACTCTGCCGGTCTTCTAGCCGCTGCCTTCATGGGCATTGCCCCAGGCTACATCTCGAGATCCGTCGCTGGCAGCTATGACAACGAGGCCATTGCCATTTTCCTGCTGGTCCTCACTTTCTTCCTCTGGATTAAGGCTCTCAAGCAAGGCTCCGTCTTGTGGGCTGCTCTGTGTGCTCTCTCCTATGACTGGATGGCCGCATCCTGGGGTGGTTATGCCTTTATAGATAACCTGATCGCCGTCCACGGCCTCGTTCTCTGCTTGTCTGGTAGATACAGCGACAGACTATACGTTTCGTACACGACGTGGTATGCTTTGGGAACATTGGGCACCATGCAGATTCCCTTCATCAACTTCCTGTCCATTAGCACAAGCGAGCACTTCGGAGCTCTCGGTAAGCCAGGATCTGTTATCGGCAGGCGCCGAGTATCGTCAGTATTTTTAACTAACCTCCAACAGGTGTCTTCGGTCTGATGCAGTTCTACGGTTTCTTCAACTGGCTCAAGGGCGTGTTCGACAAGGACGAGGTCGATAAGTGGCGCGTGCGTTCCTTCTGGGGGTTGGTTGGAGCTGGCATTGGAGTTAATTATGCTCTGATCCAACTTGGTAAAATGGCTTCTTGGGGTGGCCGTTTCTACTCGCTCTACGACACCGGTTACGCCAAGATTCATATTCCCATCATTGCATCAGTGTCGGAGCACCAGCCTACTGCCTGGCCATCATTCTTCTTCGACCTGAATATGCTGATCTACCTCTTCCCTGCTGGCATCTATCTCTGCTTCGACAAGCTGAACGATGAACACATCTTCCTTATCGTCTATGCCGTGTTGGGTAGTTACTTTGCCGGCGTCATGGTTCGTCTCATGCTCACACTTACACCATGTGTTTGTGTTGCAGCAGCCATCGCTCTGTCAACCATCTTGGACAACTATTTGTCGGCCAAGAGTCCGGAGCCGGAAGAGGCTGCCGTTGAGGTTGCAGACGGCACAGCCAAGAAGGACAAGACCGTTAAGGCCAAGGGATCGGGCATGTCCAAGGGGCCTATCGTCGGAATCTACAGCAGTGTCTCCAAGCTGGTAGTGGCAGGTGCGATGCTGGTCTACCTCATTCTGTTCGTCATGCACTGCACATGGGTTACGTCCAACGCCTACTCGTCTCCGTCCGTTGTTTTGTCCAGCCGCATGCCGGATGGCAGCCAGCTCATCATCGATGATTACCGTGAGGCCTACCAGTGGCTGCGACAGAACACCAAGGAGGACGCCAAGATCATGTCTTGGTGGGACTATGGCTACCAGATTGGTGGCATGGCTGATCGCCCCACGCTTGTTGACAACAACACCTGGAACAACACGCACATTGCGACCGTCGGCAAAGCGATGAGCTCTCGCGAAGAGGTCAGCTACCCTATCATGCGCCAGCATGAGGTTGACTACGTTCTCGTTGTTTTCGGCGGCCTCCTGGGTTACTCAGGTGACGACATCAATAAGTTCCTTTGGATGGTGAGGATCGCTGAAGGCATCTGGCCCGATGAGGTCAAGGAACGAGACTACTTCACGCCCCGTGGAGAGTACCGCGTGGACGATCAGGCCACCGATACTATGAAGAACTCGCTGATGTACGTTGTCTCGTCTATTTCCTTTTCGTTTCCCATTGCTAACAACATCTTAGGTACAAGATGTCGTACTACAACTACGACGCCCTGTTCCCGGGTGGACAGCAGCCCATGGACCGTGTCCGTGGTGTCCGCCTGCCATCAGAGGGACCAGTTCTCAACACGGTTGAGGAGGCCTTCACCAGTGAAAACTGGATCATCCGTATCTACAAGGTCAAGGACCTCGACAACTTTGGCCGAGAGCATGGTGCGGTCGCGTCCTTCGAGAAGGGTCACAAGAAGAAGAAGCCAGTCAAGAAGCGAGGTGCTCGAACCCTCCGAGTTGACTAGGTTGCTTCGCGTCCATAACACAATGTACAATATGGACGAAGGGGAGTGGTTCTTTTATTTACTTCATGAATTAGGGTAAAAGGTTCGGCAAGTCGCCGATGTACAAAATTTGAGCGTCTCCATAGAAGATTCGGTGGTTTTTTTTTGAATGAGTGACCATTCTTTCTGCAGTGATATTGTTCTGTGGTGATATTGAGTGCGTGGGGTGTGTGAGGGCTCTCTGGATCTTCTGCCGCAAGTTGGACGGCGTACCAATCGAGAACCAAATCAATGTTCGGTACCTAGGCGAGAGTGGAAGGTATTTCAACTTTCAGGCGGTAGGGATTGACTTTGACTCTTCTTCCCACCAAACATTCGAAAAACGGTGCAGGAAGCAATCTGTTCTCCGTAACCCAACTTGCCTTCGTCCGTGTCGCGTTTCCCACAGTTCCATTTCTCTCATCTCACTACCATTCATCTTGTTTCTTCCCAACTATCCTGGTGGCTTCCGCCTCTTCGCAAGGCCGTCACTACGAGCATCGACGACACTGCTCTTGCGACGCATTTGTTGTACTATTCTTCTTCCAGCTGCACTTCAATTCCTTCTCTCGGCCCTGCTTCACGACAACCACTTTGTCAATTGATCCCTAAGCCCGCGCTGTCAGTGAACGTCCCGTCTGGACAACCCATTCTAGCTGCACCACAGCCTCTCGAACCCTTGGACGTGGCGAGAGCAAAACAGCCATCCAATAGTTCCTTCAGACGAAACCATCGCGAAGATGAAGAAATCCAGACGTCATCTGTGAGTTACATCCCAGAGGCCTTGACTTGCGCCATTGCTGACGTTCTACTAATAGGTCGAGCTCCGACTTTTCTGACGAAGACCGCCACGCGCACAAGTACAGCAAGCATGTTGGACGTACTCACGACAAGCATCAACTGACAGACAATTTGACCTCTCACGCGCACGACAGCTTGTCCGAACCACGCAGCAGGATGTCGCATCGGCACGCCGACGACATTGACTCGGAGTCAGATGAGGTACTGACCAAGCACCGCGCTCAGCAGCGTCTTCCTCGTCGCGAAAAGGACGCCTTTGTCTCGCGCCAGCTCAGAGACATCGAGAAGGCCCAGCGTGAGGTGTCTCGTCCTGGATCGTCAACCTCCAGTCAGGAAATCCATATCCACTACCACACGAACCCATTCGGCTCCCACCACGGGTCGCGGCCGCTCTCATCTGCAGTTTCTAATTCTGACGGTCATGCGACTCGCAGGTCCAAGGTCCAGGGTGTGTCTGCAAACGACCTGACCAAGGAGCTCAAGGATCTCACCATGTCGTGGATCAACAACCGCGAAGCATCCCTCTCCCATAAGCGCTCCTCCCGCCGGAGCAAGCACGGCCACGAGAAGCGCGCGAAACACGGTAAGCAGAAAGATGCCTATCTCGCGCCGCTCGAGCAGCGCTGGGTCTGCTATGAGTGCGGCAAGGTCAGATCCGACAAGATACAGGAACGTCATCCTTTGACCGGCGGCCAGAAGATGCAGCCCAACTGGTGTGGGCAGTGTCGCATCGCCCACGAGCTCAAGGGCAGACCGCTTGTTTGGAATGGCCAGCGCCACTACTGTTGGGGATGCGGTATTGTCCGCTCCGAGAAGTACCATCGCGAGAATCCCATTCCTGAGGATGAGTTATCGGAGCCCAACTACTGCAAGCCTTGTCGGGAGTCGTCACCTAGCTTCGAGCGCAACCTGCGTGAGGCGAGTGACATTGGAAGCGAGGTCAGCGTTAGAGATAAGGTATGTTTCCGAAGAACACCCAATCCTATACTGAATTCACTAACATTCTCTCAAGGCTTTCCGACGCCAGATGCACGATGCTGAGCTGAGCGACATCCACGAGGACGAGGATGGTGACTCCACCATGTCCAACAGCGCCCCTGGCAAGGAGAACGAGGACCCGGATAAGGCGAAGAAGATTAAGAAGGCCACAAGCTTTCTCCTCAAGAACCGTGCCTTCAAGACCAAGACATCCTCTGATACCTCGTCCGAGGGCAGTATTCCCATCAAGATGCTCAAGTCTATGCATCTCGAGGCGGACAAGACGCTCAGGTTCGGAGGCCAGGCTGGAGTCGGGGGTGCCCGCCTCTCTGAGGGCCCCTACAAGCCTGCTTTCGTCGAGTCTACCTTGAGCAACAGCTCTGTGGCTCATGTTGACACTCGTCACGCCTCTAGCAAGGGTGTGAGGAACGTGGCGCCAGCTCAAGGAGACGTTGACTACGAGTTGGGAGATGCTGGCACATGCACTGATGATCACGCAGGCGGGCAGGACGACACCAGCCCAACAATCCTGGCCTTCCCACACCAAGGTGCTACCTCGAGCTCTCCTAAGAGGGTCCACTGGAGCGATAACGGCAGTCGGCCCACAACAGCTGACAGCAACTCCTCGGCCTTCACCAGTAGCATCCGGTCCGAAACCTCTGTGACATCCGCTGGGTCCCTTAGACGTCCCCGTCGTCATCCCGCTGAGACCAGCACCGGGAGCCCCCAAGAGAGGGATGGTGCCAACAAGGAGGAGAACATCGGTGATAGCCTGCGTCGTAGCTCCATGGGCACCAAGCAACCTTGGAGCACTGATGATGGCGATGTCAGTGGCCAGGGATTACCACCGTCGCAGGGAACATTTGGAGAGCCCCCCGAGCTTGGTCGCGATCTCACCGGCTCCTATACCCGTGGGCAGACCTTGTCTGGCTATGGCATGCCGCCTACTCCCCCGCAGGATCGATACGGACCATTCGTCCGCGGCGGCCATGCGTACCAGCACAGCCCCAGTTACTGGGACTCGCTGCGTGCTCAGTCGCCTGCGCAAGATGTCCTTAATTTCTCTCGACCTTACCAGAGCCCTCAAAAGTCCCGCCCAGATGTACCCCACTATGCTTACGATGGCTCAGGCTATGGTACTCGCCCAGAGCACTTCGACTATCCTCCAAACGGCTTCGACTCCGCTGCTCACTTCAGCGATAAGGACTCTCGTCGCGACTTTTCAGGCAACTCTTACTACCACACAACCAGCGGGGGCGCCTGCGAGTATACATCGTACAGGGATAAATACAACGTCGGAGGCTCTTTCGAACACATATCTACTCATCACCACGGCATCGCGTCTGAGACTGAGACTGAGAAGGAGACCTACATGTATGCATCGCAGTACGACGGCAACAGCGGCTATCCTGAGCAGTCGGCATTCGGGCCCGGCGACTTCCCTGGCCCTGCACCAGCTTCGACATCCCACTCGTTCGACTTCTCCAGCTTTGGAAACGGACAGGGCGACAAGAAAGTTAACGACGAGTTCTACGCACACATCCCCAAGGAGGAGGATGTCCGCAAGTTTACTCGGGCCTTCATGTCCCAGGGTGAGACTCGGATGACGCCCCCTCCCCAGCCGAAGTGGCACCTCTACGACGACGGCGATGCCGAGGAGCAAAAGACTGATCGTGGATATGAGTGGCGGGGCAACGGCCAGACCACCATCCACCGCCCCAGAAGTAGTGACTCGACTTCTTCGGGGAATATGGTTACTATCCTGTCGATCCGGGAGGTTACAAGTGATGACGAGTTGTCTACTCCTGCGGATGTCGCTGAAGGTGCGCTACCGATTCTCGATTAAATGGATGGCGAGGATAATATGCTAACAAGGAGCCCCTACAGAATACGATGCTGCTATGAGGTCTATCTGCGCGGCTTGAGAACGTTATCTATTCAGAACTTGTTCACGGGCACCGTTCCCAGCAACCCCGAAACTGGTCAGGGGGAGTATGATGGGTTCCTCCCATAATGAAGGATTCCACCCCCTCCTCAACAGTCGATTCTGACCCTAAGTGGCTCACACTCGAATACAATTGTACGACCGACACGCATCGGACTACCGTTCATCGCGGGCTTGTTCGCAGGTCTCTGCACCTGCTTTCTTTTATGACACCAACTACGACCCCATCACGGTGCTCACGACTTGTTAACATAAAAGCTCTCTGTCTTATTATTTGCCATCAAAAAGTACTTGCTTGGCCGACTGGGATTCTCGCCAAATGCAGAGACCAACGACGAGATGATCCCGTTTTCGCATTACTTACTATGACCATCAGGCTTTGACGGCTATCATGTTGCCCATATCATGGGCAAGACTGCTTCACGCGACGCTACTATTTTTCTACTGGTAGAGGATTGTTTCGACCCAGTATCTCTACGATGAGATTCCGCGGCGAGCTTGACCGACCAGGACGCTGTAGT
Organism: Cytospora piceae; assembly: GCA_016508685.1. NCBI lineage: Eukaryota > Fungi > Ascomycota > Sordariomycetes > Diaporthales > Cytosporaceae > Cytospora > Cytospora piceae. Next base: position 3,907,733 of record JADMLE010000011.1, on the reverse strand, counting down.
GGGGGACTTGTGTGAAAGGGCCGACTTGGCTCACTCCAGGAGATGATGGATAATGAATGATGGATGTTTCACGATGGAAAATAAAGTTGTTAGTTCCATGGCAAAAATGTTTCGCATCTGCTTTTCATGCCCCCTGCTTTTCAGTCCCCCCAAAAGTTGCAAGGTCTGCGCAGATGAGGCGGCCTCCATGTCTTGTGGCTCTGAGAACTATGGCTCGATAGAACCTGTACATATTATTGAGCATTACTTATTGACCGAATTGATCTTACCAGTCTTGATCATGTTCCCACAGCTTTCGTTCTCAGAAGCCTTCCCCACGGCTTCCCAGATGACCGAGAAATTGGCCGTAATCCTACACCTGTCAAGGACCGTAATTGCGAGGAATAACAAATGTCATGGTATCATTATTAGAAGGTTATCCTGGCAAGTGGGCGAGATTCTGCCACCTCCGTCCCAACCTTGAGTGCTTCAAGTTATTGTAAAGTCGCGTCGCGGACGACTATTGATTTGAATTGTTACATCCCCAGGCCAAGCCTCCCCAATGGCGGCTCTCTACTCGTCCGCAGCGACTGACGCAGCATCTTGCGCACCAGAACCCTCGCCGCCTTCACCGCCCTCCTTGTTCTTGTTCTTCCGTTTCCTCTTCTTCTTCGCGGGCTGCTCTGAAGATCCGTCCTCCGCTAGCTTCTCCTCTTTCGCTGTTGTAGACGATGGTTTCTGACCTGGCTGCTTCTTCTTGGCCTTCTTCACCGCCAACGGGTTCGGTCCCTTGGGTCCAGCCTTTGTCTTCTTCTTTTTCGGCTGCTCTTTTTTCCCTGCCTCCTCGTCATCGCTGTCGTCGTCCCCGGTAGCCTGTTTCCTCTTGCTTCCTGCCGTCGTAGCAGGCTCTTTCAGCTCGGCGCGGAACTTGGCCCGCTCGCCCTTCTGGACGACTCTGTTGGTAGCACCGGCCATGGGTTCGAGCTGTTTGTCGCAAGCACAGTTAGCATCCTTGTAGTAAAACCTGGGGTAATAAAGGGCATGGGGCCAGACTTACAATCATGACCGACCGATTGATATATATCAACGGCACACCAGGAATCCCCCTCATCCGTGACCGCACATCCAAGTCCTGGCTAGCCACCACATAACGATGCTTATTCGTGGGGCCGACGACGGAGCCCAGACACTCCAGGGTCGAGCACGGCTCGGGGTGGGACTCCGGGTGGTGGCCGCACCTCCGGCGCTCGTAGTCCTTGGCCTTGTCTATGATTCTGTCCACGCCGGGCTCCTTGTTGCGGGCGTAGAGGTGCCGCATGGAGCACTGTGTGATGAGGACCTTGACCTCTCCGTGCAGCGTGTTGGAGAGGTACTGGGGGAGGTCCATGGCGAAGCGGTGCGCGTCCGACACGAGGTCCGCGTCCACGAGGACCTGGTACGGCTGGCGGAAGCCGAAGGCGAGCTCGAACTGCTTGAGCAGCTTGCGGTACGCCTTGGAGCGTTTGCCTCTCATATTGGGCGGTCGGACTGTGGAACACGGGCAGCTGTTGGTGTTGGAATGCCGGTGTTGGGTTTATTAGTCCTGAGGATGAGGAACCAGTTCTGGTGGGCTGATGGAATCGCGATTGCTCCGGGAGTTTGAAAGGTTGTACTATTGTGCAATAGTAGGCAGACTTCAAGTCGAAATCCAACATTGCAAGGACCGTCGCAAAATATTTCGTTATCGCTACTCGCAGGGCTTATCGAACAGCTGCTTCCCCCACATTTGACGGTTGATCAGCACATGTAAAATATGCGTAGTGAGGTTAGCGTATACTAGGTACTTTGTAGCCTATATTCTAAGTAACTCCAGCACGTTTTGAGGCCCGGCAGGCAAGTTTTTAGCCCCTGAATTTCGTCGTACATTGGTATTCAAGTACCGAATTGTTGCCCCCAACTCCAGATGCCAGTTCTATATGATCTTTTGCTTAACATCCTTTCCCATAAATCAACCACATTTTGACCACGATCTGGTCAAGAAAGATTATACTAAATCGAAGCCGAAAATGTGGGGTATCTCGAGCTTCTACATCGTCAATCTGCCTGAACTGAGATTGAGTGCGACCAGCAGACCGCGGAAGCTCCGGATGCCCCTGGTGTTTATTGCAGATCTGCTGACATCGTGATCATCAATCATTATTTCGGGTGCACAGCGCTGCCACGACACTAATATCATCAAGCTTCCCTACGAGCCGGACTGTCAGCAACGACCATTCCTACAGGATAAGGAAGAATATACTTACCCCCTTCGCTGGGCAGGCCCTCCTCGATCGCCCGCTCCATAAACGGGCTCTCCGCGAAAGGGTCCAGCGCTATCCTCTTGGCAGCCAGCATCAACTCCTCCGCCGCAAAGGCCATAGCTCCACTGCCGCCCGTATTCGCGCGGCTCCTCGGTCCCTTCCCAGCCTCACCAGCATGCCATCTCTGGAGACTTTTACTCACGTTCTCCACGATCTCATGCGACCACAGGTTATCTATTACCCCATCCGACAGGGCCAAGACGACGTCCCCCTCCTTGATGGGGACCTTATCCAGCACCGCGTTCTGCATCGGCGTGTCCGGGCTGTTCGTGCCCAGCTGCCTTGGGCAATCGAACCAGTGCCACTGCTCTGTCGTCTTGAACACCAGCTCGCCCGAGCTGGGCCGCACAACCATCACCTGCGAGTCGCCCAGGTTCGTCACGTATAGTACGGGTGCGACGCCATCTCTTTCTGTCGTCGCGCCGTTCTGCGCCAGCTCGACGTCGTCGAGCAATTTATAAAAGAGTTGTGCGCCTGTGGCGGTTGTGGTTCCCTGCCAGTCTGGCCCAGCGGTCGCTTGTACAGTTTGATCGTAGGCTCTTTGTAGATACGCGATAGTGTCAGGTATGTATGGCGGTTCGTCTGGTCCGCGCGGTCGTGCGGCGTCTTGGTACATGGCTGTTGTCCAAAAATGTAGTACCAGCCGCGCCCACAGTCTGTACCGGATTATTGTAAGCTCCTATCTGCCCAGAAACCTCGTACACATTCTGTGGAAAACATGACATACCCAGCGTGCCCCCTCGGCCGCGAACTCCACGCGCCCACCCCATCGTTCGCGCAGATGAAGTAGTCACTCGCGAAGGCGGCATCATCCCCGTTTGTCCACCCCTTGATCAGCTCGCCGTTAACCTTGGGCCGCCGGTCCCGGCTCTGGTGGTGCGTGCTGAGGGGATCGCTGAAGGACCCCGAGGGGGGCGACAGGAAGGGAGGGGGGAATGGTCTTGGCGTGCGCTTAGCGAAGAGCGAGATGCCCGTCTCGAACTTGTAGGGTAGCTTCGGTAACGTTACTGACTGTGTCCTATCGTCCTCTTGCTGCCGGTAGTGTTCCTGGCCGTCAAGCCGGGAGGCATACGGCTTACTGCCATCAGAGTCAATAACTGATGCAGTCGCGGAGGTGAGGCCGGTCGAGGATGAAAAGGACTTGAACCTCTCCCGCTCAAGGCGGGACGAGGAGAGGCATGGTGACAGGTGTCGAGCGCGTGGTCCGGTGCAAAGCAGGGCCTGCCGAAGCGGAGAAGGGATCGAGAAGGTTGATGGGAGGAATAGTTTCCTCATTCCAACGATGAGGGGCTTCGGAGCTGGTGTTAGCTGCGGTTCAACCTTGCCTGGCGCCTCGTGAGGGGGGAATTGATCGTTGGAAGAAAGCACCCAACGAATTTGGGGTTGCCGTTGTCAGGAATGCGATAAGAGCCTATCGGGGGGGGGGGGGTCGGGGTCGGGATCAAAAGTGCTTGCAGGGTCTCGGACAGGGGCCCCGCGACGATCACCCGAAGTTGTTAGATCTGGGATGGGAGGAAACTATCAGGGGTCTATATTTTGTCCCATGGAAGCATCCTATACACGGTCCGGAGTCGAACTTGAAGACTTGGACGACGAGTGTTTCCCTACTGTATTGAGTGCAGGATGGTCAACAAACAAAAACAGCTGATGATGATTGCAACATGCAGGCTTGTTTCCTGCGTTCCTTAATTGGTTTTCTGGGCCGGTTACGGAAGCGAATGGGGATACTTCGGTACTGTCGATCCCCCATGTCAGATATCTACTCCACCCTCTGCTGATTCAATAGATATACTGATTTATCATTGGCAGTGATGCAGACTGCTTGTATTCCAGTATGCTACGATGCTACGATGCCAGTCTCGGTTGAAAGAGCCGGCAACCGATGTTTGCCATAATATGTTCCGGGGACTTGAGATAAACCTGCAGCAAACATGCTTCAGCCTTGCCTCGCCATCATGGATGTCATCATGTCTACTGAAAGAGAAGGGTGAAAAGAAGAATAAAAGACAGGAAGATAGAAGATGTGAAAGAGATTTCCAAACCGGGGTCAAGGAGGAGGAGGCTCTTACCAGGAAATAGATATCTACCATCCTCGACACATGCCCTTTCGGAAGTCGGAACGCTAAGCCTCCCCGAGTCCAGGCATGAACAAACCTTACCGTAGCACGCGTAATTAAACTTGTACTCTGAGGCTGAAAACGAAACGCAGGCCGGCATAGAGGGAGCTGTATTTCGCATTTCCATTCCCTGAGCTGAAATAAATAATACGATGGTCGCAAAACAGAGTGACGTAACCTCCCATGTGGTTCAGCTCTCGTGTTGCTGCCCCAGCTGCATTTGCATGCCAAGGTGGCTGGGGAAGGTTCGTGGCTTCTAGTAGTGTGCTGACCAAAAATTGATCCCATCCACGTACATATATCATCACCGTCAAATTACGACCGGCCTGTCGGTTCATAGCCGGGTGGCCGGGCTGGCGGGCTGGCGGGCTGGTCCGTAGCACAAAAGACGGGCTGATGGGGGGCCAATGGCACCCGGCAGCCAAGAGGCGGGGATCTCGTGACGATCATGAAGGGATCCGGCCGGGGGTTGTGGGCCGGACGGATCTCAAGGTCCTCGAATTTAGAGATATGAAAGCGAAGCATCAGGAGCGTCAATCGTCGTCAATCATCGGTTTCTTAAATTTGTCGAGTTCCCCAGGTCCCACGCTGCAATACGGGAGCCGCGTCACGATGAGAGGGCTGTGCAAGCACGCGACTCCGATCGATCCACCTTGGTATACCGACTCGCTACTGCTATTAGTCGTAGTGTAAGTGGCTGCCGCCCTTGATCTTCAGGTTCTTGCCAGTACTATGTATATCCTCAGACGGATGAATCTAGGGTTTGGTGGCAGTATGGCATCACGTTGAATAGGACAGCGGCTTGGTGGGGTGCGGGGGGGGGGGCTTCACACATACTCTCTAAGCAACAGACGATCATTCAAGGTCACAAGTCGTGAACTCAGGAGGTCAGAACCCAACATCAATCGACCGTACGGCCAGTCACGGACACCCGGGACTCAGAGACTTTAGACTTCGGGCATATGATAATGGTGTATTGGTGCATAGGCGTGTAATATCGGAAAGTCCGGAGAGAGCGGCATCGCGAATTCATCAGGGTTTTTGGAACGGTCAATCACCGAGGGCGACAATGCGAAAACGTTCGGCAGGGATGCTCGGACGTAAACATCCTTTCATAGCTTGCCAATGCCGAGCTATATGGAAGCACAGTACGTATAGCAAAAGTCGCATGTTGCCAAGACAGCCAGATTTGTAGTACACCTAGGCAGTTCAGTTTTTATTACGGCAAGAAACATCAGGAAAAGACACCCGGCCACGATGTTTCTTGGTTGCTAATAATTTACAAGGCTGCCGAGGCACATGCGCAGGTTGCACGTACTTACTACCTAGGTATACTTAAGTATGTAGGCTGACAGCAGCACACCACCAATCCATGCATATACGCACACGCAGTAATACCATGCAGGCTTTTCTTGGAAGAAAAAGGCTGGAATTGTAGGTATCTGGCTGCGCTGGCGGTAAAGTCAGCAAGTGCCCTGATGACTGGGTGGCTGAATGGCAAAATGGCTGGCTGAGGGGGATTCAATATGCATCATGCTTCCAGTCCACGAGACCTACAACTGTATCAGGAGGGCCCATCTTTGACACCTGTACTATTATGTAAAGTGCTCAGGGTCCTGGGTCCGGGGACATTGTGGGGCCTCATCAACTCGGGGGAAAATGCAGAAGTTGAAGCTCTGGGATTCTGAATATCGGACATCTAGCTGTCGCAATCCGTACCTGCGTGAGACTCTAGCCTGTGAGAATGCAGGTGGTTAATGCCACCTGACCCCCCCACCTTCTGAAGTGCCCCATAAGTGAGCGACCAACAAAACACAGCGCCGGCGCTTGCTGTGCAACTGTCACCTATCATTACCTAGGTATATATTCTGACATTCATTGAAACGGAGTGGCCTGACATGGTCAGTTGGAATCAGGTCGAGACGAAGCTGGGCTCCAAGCAGCACAAAAGTACGTCGTAAAACGGGGTATTGCGAAGGACTCAGTACTGTGGCGTGCAGATATTCATGCTTTAGCTCGAGATGCTTGAGGCAGGTGGGCGGCTAGCTACCTAGCTGCATAGGTACCTACATTGAGGCAGGTACTTCCAAGAAAAGGTATGCCCAGGCAGCTGGGTGGCGGGTGAAGTCATCGGCTGCCCAGGTGGTCAAGTAATGCGATGAACCTCAGCCAGAACTACCTCGCGAGTACACAATAGATCGTATCTACCTATATAAACTTTAACTCCTAGGTGGTGGCTTAACTACCTAGGTACTAAGCCGTGCCCCTCTCGCACTCGGGTCTGTCTATATCTCTGTACCTCCATACCTAGGTATTACTGAAACTGAAGCCACCTAGATGGCTGCTTGCAACCCTTCAAAGTGCTCTTGTGGGGGAGGGAGGGGTGTTGAGCTTGCCAGGGCTACTTGCCACTAAATTTCCGAAGCAAGATCGCAGGGAAGGTGCCCATTCGATGGAAAGACGACATGAGGATGCAGGACTTGATGACCAGTGACGGTACCTACTAGAGTACCTAGGTAGGTAATGCCATGATACTAACACTCTTTCAGACAATGAAGACAGTCCATCCCGGCTGTCCGGGCGTCTTCAGCTGCACCTGGCCATATTAGATCCGATCCGGACGCTCTTTGTTACTAGGGCCGGGCAATTCTCCAGCTTCAAGATTCGTAGCAAGAGGCTCAAGCACTCGCTAGTTGCCTAACGTCGCCACTTTGACCTTGCGACAGACTGATCTGAATGACTAACTTTTACGGCCATTCTCTAACAGATTCACAGTCGCAGCAGCAGATCCCCATCTTATCATCCCCACGGGGTTGACCAGGCAAAAACCACCTGGGCAGAGAGACCTCAGGCACTTGTGACACTGTCAGGGGCCCCCGTTCTGATCTTTGCAGCCCCCCCTTGTTCTCTTCCCCGGAGCATTCGGCACACAAAGTCCACCTGCTTGCTACCTACTACCTCGACTTACATGCACTAAACCCCCCAATACGACAACAATCCTTCCCGCGTATGCGCATGCCCAATCCACCTCTTCCACTCGTCGCCACGGCACGGTACAAGCACAAGCGCCTTGGACATCGTCTGGGCTGTCATATACAAACCAGGAATGAGAGGCGTCCCAAGACCTGCGACCGCAAGTTTCTCTTGTCATCGAAATATCCGGCACTTCCGCTCCCGCAGTCAGATCGAACGCCAGATGGGACCACAAAAAAGGTAGCGAGCTGGCGTCCTGACGTATGTGAAGTGCAGACAGACCCTTGCCGCGGATCAATTCTCCTTCAATCAATAGATAATTCGTACGGCGACTTCACTTCAGGTTTCCTACAAACCCAACCCTTCTCGCACTCGCTCGCCTCTTTCTCTCCTTCTCGAAGCTGGTGCAGTCCAGAGCCCAGCTCTACGACGACCACGAGAACGGCGCACTTTCCGCATACCCAGGCTACTGAGCCTTTCTTGATACTGAGCTTGTGTCCTTTGTGTACGGTCGACTTGCTCGAAGTGAAGCTCTAGGGTTATTCCACGGTTACGGTACAGGAAATCGATACCATCGCCTTTCTCTTCGACTGTCTCACTATTCAAACGGCGCTCTCATCTCATCACACTGAGGTTTTTGAGAGGAATCCTCCTAATTGCTTGGCACCCCAGTTGTGTGAGTCGGTGAATTGTCATTGTCATACGGTTCGACAGACAAACACAGACAATCCCTTGGCTACCGGGCGGGCTTTCATCTCAGAGCAAAGACACCAACAACCTTACAATTAAGCACAGCCCTGCGCTTGACGTATACGTCCACTGATCTTCGGTTCTCCCAATCATCTGCCCCGACGCGGCCAAGACCCTCCAACCGAGAGACACCCAACCGCCTGGCCAGTTGGAGCTGACACCAATTTTTACACCAATTTTTTCTTCTTCTCCTCTTGTTCAGGGGGAGCTTGGGAGAAAAAAAAGCGTCGACGCGCAATAAAGGGATCCTAGGAGAGGACAAAAAAATGGGTCGAAGTCGCGGTAGGCTCCTCACATCTCCATCCTCCCTTGCCCTTTTCGACCATCCTTTTCGCTGCTAGCCTCACTCGCCTCGCCCTCAAATGTTTCCCATGAATGGGACTGCACCGCATAATAACATAACACCTTGACACATCACCGAGCGCATCCTGATCCCTACCCGTTTTACGTTTCCTTTCCTACCCTGACTTCACCCGCTCACATCAGCAAATCTCCCAGTCACTCTACGCACCCCCCCCCCATTTAAGCATCTTACTGCAGCCTTCGGCCATCATGCCCTCCTGTCTTGTGTGATCTTTCTTCTTTATTGATGCTGATGACTTGGAAATAATCACCAGTCTTTTCGTTTATGTCCCAGTTGTCTGGGCATAGCACCAGAGATCCATCCCCCAGTTCTTCGCCTACCAACGAATCGCCCAATCCTCTGCGCGCGACGAAGCCACACCGCAATTCAACACCCATACGCCCACCATCGCCGATCCATCCCTCGTCGCCAGTAGACACACCCGTCACAAACAGCCCCAAGGGCAGGAATCGAAGCAATTCTGGGCGCCCTTTGTCCATAGTACAAACCTTTCAGCCGCCCCTCATGGACGTCAGCGACGATACCATCCCGGAGCTGCAGCCCATCTTTACGTTCCTCAACAGCCATTCCAACAAGTTGTACCAGGAGGGCTACTTCCTCAAACTCGACGATCAGAATACACGTATGTCAAGACCACTAGGCCGTCGCCCCCAGACCACTTGTCTCTGACAGTTTCACAGATGGGCGGCCCAATCCAGATCGCACATGGACAGAATGCTTTGCGCAACTTGTCGGTACAGTATTGTCCTTGTGGGACGCGGCCGAGCTGGATGCTGCCGGAGAAGATGGCGAGGTTTTGCCCAAATTCATCAACCTAACAGATGCCTCGATCAAAATGGTAACTGACCACCTGGGGAGCGGGGGATTCTGGGCCGTGGGCATGTATGTATGGGAGGCTGACACAGTTTACAGATTGAATCCTTGCCGACGAGATCGAACGACGAGCAGCCTTTACAAAACATCTTGAGTATATCGACGGCAGGCAGGAACCGATATCTACTTCACTTCAACTCTCACCATTCCCTACTGCAATGGACTGCGGGTATTCGACTGGCCATGTTCGAGCACTCCACGCTGCAAGAAGCATATACAGGCGCACTAATTGCCGGAAAGGGCAAGACTGTGAATAACATCAACCTCATCATGGACAGGGCAAGATTCAAGTCAGAAGAGTGGGTGAGGGTACGGTTCGGTGCCGGTGTCCCTTGGAGGCGCTGTTGGTGTGTCATAACGCCGCCGGACGAGAAGGAGTACCAGAAACTGCAGAAAGAGATGAAGAAGAGGTCGCCATACGATCACTCGAAAGCGCCCCTCCTCAAAGGCGACATCAAATTCTACGACAGCAAGAAGGATGGAAAGAAACAGAAGAAGGTCAAACCGATCGCTTCGATAACCGACGCCTATTCGTGTTACGCCATCTATCCTCAGGCCAAGTCCTTAATCGATGCCTCGACTCTGGTCAAAATCGAAGGAACCATTACCATCCACTCTGAGCCACCCTCGTCGACTGAAGGCTTCGTTTTTATCATGCCTGAAGTTCACCCTGCTGTGAGCGGATTCGAGATGCTCTTGCGTTTCCTATTTCCAACGTGGGATACTTTCAGTCTGTACGGCCGGCCTGGACGGTTGGTCGCTAGTGTCTTGGATCCGCGATCACTCATGTTTGCCATGCCCAAACACAGAAGATATGGGTATCTGGAGATCCTCGATGTGACGAATCTGATCCTTACCGAAGGGAGCGGCTCATGGACGGAAAGAGAATGGAAGAAGAAGCTCAAGGAGCTGACAGGGCTGAGGATGAATGATGTGGACGATGTACCACCGACGCAGCGTAGCGCCAACCGCAGAAGCAAGCGTCTAAGTATCGGTCCTGCTGCGCAGGCCGCCACAAGGGCCCGAGGGGTTGGCTTCACGGAAGAAGGTCCTTCTGTGCGAACTTCTCGCTCATTCTCACTTGGAACGCCTGGGCCACGGACGGACTCGGCTCCTCCAGGCGATAGAATCCGTGCACCAAATGCCATGACCGATGTCACCGGTCATCAGCGCAACAGTTCGGATACGCAGGTTTCAGGGCCGAATGCGCTTGATGGATTCGCGCCGCATCTTCAAGAAGAACGACATGGAGGCGCAACACCACCTTCACGAGGCCACACGCCTCTTCGATTTGCGAATGACCTTGCATCAACCCCAGAGCGGGCCAGTTCAGAGGATGAGCCATCCGGTTTGACTCCGCCAGTGCGAGACCTGGAGAGCATGAACAATCTGAGCACCCCGGAACCTGTTTCGGCGCCTCCTGGCTTTCAACACGCAGCTACGGCTCGTCCGCAGAGAGCATACCATTCCCCAGAGCTTCGGAGAGCGACAAGTCGCCTGTCGAACGCAACTCTGCAGCAGCTGGGCCTTGCCCTTAAGTCTGGCATAGACCCCGCCAAGATGGAAGGGAACGCTGAGAGATACAGTGACGAGCAGAGCGCAGGGTCGACGTCAGGGCAAACAGACCCGCGGGGTCCAGTGGTACAAGCCAATGCCAACGCCGATTTGGTAGGAATGTCTGCTAATGAAAACCGCTCTCGTGAAGGACTGACAGTCCCCAACAACGCGACTCCACCCCGATCTCCTGGGTTGCCACCACCCGAAATGGGTTTGGAGCAAAAGAGATCAAGATCGCCTCTGGCGCTTGTTGGCCCTCCGGACGGCCAGAGACGCCCTCCTCCAGGTCAGAATCCCTACCCGCCGAGTCATGGAGGGAGGGGCCAATTCCCTCCTGGCCATGGTCCTCCAGGTGCTCCAGGTGCCCGCGGTCCTCCTCCCCCACCGCATGGATATGGTCGAGGTCGAGGGATGCCGCCACCAGGCCCATATCCTCCAGATAATCGGAGGCCGCCGCCTGGGCCGATGAGTCCACCTGGACCTGCAAACTCATACCAGTCCTATCAGCCTCCTGGAGGTGGTGGTCCTCCGCCTAACAGTAACAAGACGCCACCGCCTGGAATGCAGCGGAGACCGCTGCCTCCGCTTCAGACCCCCCGCTCTCCGCCGATTCAGCGGAAGCCCCTGCCAGGACGGGCTGATAGTCTTCAGTCGCAGACTGCCTCTTCACGAAACGGGTCCATGCGGAGCAACACCGGTGATGCGACTCCAAATTCGCCGTCTACCAGCAGCAGTCTGCGCGACCATATTCTGGGGGAAGCTGCTTTCCAGCTAGTTAACTCTCCAGAGCAGCACTCCCGGGACTATGACTCTCAGTCTATTCAGCGACAGAGGCAGCGTCAGGGAACGATGAGAAGTGAGGCTAGTAGCAACTACGATGACACTGCGTCGACGGATAGCCCAGACTATGCCAGCACGAGAAAGTCTACTGAGACGCAAGAATCCAGGGAGAGGCCGCGTGCCGGTGTGCTAAAGACGGTGGGAGATGCGGTATCGTCCGACTCGGGTTCTGGCAGATCACGAGTTGATATGCCAGATATCAACTTTGGTCCGACGCCCAATCTTGCGAACGGCCCGGAGCGAACTGTTACTCGCGGTCCTTGGATTCCTCCAAACCCGCCTGCAATGCAACCCCCGAGGTCATACTCTCCTGGTCCACGGAAGACGCCTGTTCCTACGACACCCAGCGCAAACATCACGCCATTTTCAGCCGAGATTGGCCATGCCAGGAACGATTCTGAGGATACACTCAAGCGTCGTAGTGTCGCCTGGCAACCAGGTGTCGCTGTAGGCGGAGGTGGCAGTCATGATGGTGCCTTATCACCAGAAGCATTCGTTGCACAAAGAGCGGCAGCAGCAACGAGTCCAATGTATGCGCACCAGCGCACCCCATCCGGCAATACGATCGCTCAGATGGGAGCGTCTCCGCCACTGAAGCGCACGGGCAGCCAGGATTACCTGACTAGGCGTCATTCAAGGTCCAACAGTGCAGATTTGCTTCAGCATCCCAATTCCCCAGGATCAGGTAAGATGCTCGGAGGAATCAATGGCACCGGAGGAGCCAGCACTGGGCTATCAGCTCGAGAGCAGGAGCATCTGGCGCGGGCTACTGGTGCACCTTTGATCAATGTGGCGACCAACAATTTTTCCCCATCTCAGGGCCCAGGACTCGTTGGGGCCATCGAGGCGCGTGAGAGAGAGAAGGCCCAGATGAAGCACGGCTACCAGTCTCAAACCGTCCAGAATGCCATAAATCAGCGACAGCAGCAGTACGCTCAACAGCAACATCAATACGCACCGCAACAAATGTACGGAGCGGCCCCGAATGCGAGTATGGGCAATTTGAGCAACATGGGAATGAGTCCCATGAATAATGCGCAAATGGGGCGAGGCGGAGGGTACCAACCCATGTCTCCCCCAGGAGGGCCGCCGCGGTCAACTACACTCTCTCCACCACCTGTTGGTATGGGAACGCCCATAAGTCCAAGGACTCCAATGAGTCCACCGGCAATGAGCCCCGGGCCTCGCTATGCAATGAGTCCCCCGCCGATGCAGGGTGGTCCGCAGGGTGGTCCACATGGTGGACAGCACTATGGTCCGGGACCTCAAGGTGGTTACGGCAACCCGATGCAGGCGCCAATGCGGATGATGAGCCCGGGTCCTGGTGCTGGTCCAATGAGAATGGCCTCCCCGGGCCCTGGACAGGGTCCGATAATGATGAACGGTCCCGGGCCAAGTGTCAATCCGACGCGGATGAACAGTCCCGGACCGGGCGCTGGTCCTATGCGGATGAACAGCTCTGGGCCAGGTGCCGGTCCAATGGGAATGAACGGTCCTGGACCAGGTGCCGGCCCTATGCGGATGAACAGCCCCGGGCCTGGTGCTGGTCCTATGCGGATGAACAGTCCCGGGCCAGGTGCCGGTCCTATGCGGATGAACAGCTCTGGGCCTGGTGCCGGTCCGATGGGGATGAACGGTCCTGGGCCAGGTCCAGGTCCAATGAGAATGGCTTCTCCCGGCCCAGGAGGCTTCAGCAGGCCTATGATGATGCCTCCGCCGCATGGACAATTTAATGGTCCACAGGGTCCTCGTACTCCGAGCGCGCCTGGCACGCCGGGCACTCCACGGGGGCCTATGCCACCCTACCAGGGTCGGGCTCTCTAGCGAACGAGGAGGGTTGTAACATGCAAGCATATCTTTAAGGAGTACTGTTGGATTACTAGGCTTGGAGCAGCGTTTCGAACAAACATAAACAAACTTGATTTGAAAACATGGTGTTTGTGGGATGGCAGCCACATGTCTCCAAGGGGGCTTCTAATAAAGGGAGCATTTAGCATAGCATAAAGCAAGCATGGCTTGAATCGACTTTAATATACCGATCGGACAATGACAGCAATTTTCTCCAGTTCTCGGGTTTCCTTATGTTTTCTTCCTCAGTGTACTGTGTAACGGTTGCTTTACCTGTGGTGGAGAATACGATCATACTGTGAGTGCGTTCTTTTCCGGGACTGGCTTGAGGCGTTTGGGCTGACCAGCACGGGAATGACTGAACTACAACGATTACGGTAAACTTACTCCCCGCGGTGACAAAAACACTCCCCACATCAATACCAGTACCTCTTCCAACACAAAGTCGCTGGACTGCCGATTCGAAAGCGCTGGCCCAGAGCATTGCATTGAATTTCAGCGCCGCAGGCGTCCAAGCAGAGGATTGGAACTTTCCCCCTGGGGGGATCACCGCAGCGGAGGGCGACCGAGCCGAGCCAGCGTACCGAAGCGGAGGTTAGGGGGTCATAGTCGCAGAGGGTCCGGTCCAAGAAGAGCAAAAGCACTTGAGACGTTAACCGTGTTAAGGGTTTGGTCGGATTATCCGGGTGTCGCTAACAGTTGTCCGTGCGAGGGGAGTATCTTTGTCACCGCGGGGAGTAAGTTCACAGCAATCGCTTTCTTGAAACATGCTCTCTCCTGGGAAAGACTTCTGCTTGTTTGATCACCTGGAATCGCAATACCTCCTACGTCACGCTGGCAACTGGCCGACGAACCACTTCTCGGCTTGTCCCTACCTCCAGGCTTCAACAGCCAGTCCCAATGCATCTACCTACCAGCCTGCCTAAGAACAGGCAAAAGGGGCAAAGCGGGCCCGGGGTTGAGGCCATCCGCCGCGAGAAACGGCATCGGCCGACAGACAGGCACCGGGTTCCTTGACTCAGGGGTATCCACCCTCATGAACCAAAAATTGCAAAAAGAGAACATGCAACACCGGGTATTCGCTGGTCGTCACCGACCCAACTACTAATCCAGCCCTCAGCGGCTTGTCTATGGGAGAGCGGACGGGATCCCGAATTTTCCACTGGGTATGGTCGCATGTGCTTGATGGTGATGTTTTGAGGCTTATATTCGTAAGGCCCACAGACAAACTTGAGAAAATGGACGCAACAAGTCAAAGGACTGATGGCAGTGAAGGCCTGCGCGTGTCACCATGCTTTATGGGGAGGAGAGTTGGTGGAATTTCCCACCTTCAACGGACGGAATGGCTAGTAGTATAATGGTTGTCTTAGTATAGTATGGTATCTGATAATTGATTGTTAGAGGTGAGGCTCAAAAGCCGATGTTGAAGAATACTAATGAGCGGAATGGCTGCGGGACTGGCCGATGACTGGCTGCTGAAAAAGCTATAGGAACAGACCCTTCGCCCCCGGCTCCTTTCATTTAGGTATGAGCCCCTGAACATCTCTCCGAAACAAATCTCCAGCAACTAAAATTCAAGGTTCGTTTTCAGCCTTGTTGGGCGAGCCTCACATGTTATTTGACTCACTCGGCCAAGAGCCCACAAGACGAAAACGCCGAATTGTCAGTTCCCGAAGGATGGAATGTCTGTTCAAAGTAACCCAATCTCCAGCCAAGTTAAAAAGTCTGTCAGAACATATTATTATTATTAGGTGCCAATGGCTTCGCTTGACATACAAGAACAAAGAACAGGAGACCATCCCAATATATAGAAGAGCTCCGAAGGCTCGGGAGGAGATTATCTCAGCATTTACCGAATACGTCCCTCGGTCTCGGCGAAATGCCTAGATGCCGCATAGTTTCCTTGATTCTTTTCTCAAGTGATGGACGGTCAATCAATCCTCCCGTGTCACTCATCTTTTAGCGTCATTGCCGAATGCGTTGAGACAAATGAAATTGCTTTCGCCACACTACGTTAATGCCGAAACCGGGGCCCAATTGGGGGTATCAACTCCTCATGGGGCCCTCTTGAGATGATGGGCACCGGGAACGAGGTATCTGCAATACCAGTAAACCAAAAAGTGCGAGTGAGGCATTACTACGCGACATCGTGTCTGTTGTTCTAAGTCATTTTGTGGCTTAAGCCGCCTAATGCAGATATGGAGCCAATAAAATGGGCATCTACTAACCAACGGTTGGAGTTCCGAGATTCAGGATCCCCTCCTTCAACTCTAACTACTGGTGCTACTGTATATGTTATGCAGCTACCCGTTCGCCTGTCACGCCCGTTCCCCATTTTCTCCGACCCTCCCGGGGTTTGTATATGTGGGTGTGTGTGTGCCACAAAGTTGGGAGGAGGATGGAAATAGAATTGCAGAAATCGAGGAAACAAGAAAGAATAAAACTAGATGAGGAATGCCATGTGGCTAGGCCGTAGTAGTCTGAGATTGCCATACAACAATAACCGCCTCTGAAATACACCGACTAAGTTTTATGGAGCCACACTTCCTTACTTCCGAGTCTCATTACATACCTAGATGCTTTCTTCGTGTCCGTATGTACACTATATCCTCCTGACCGCCTCGAGTCTGTTTGGAAGAGTTGGACAACACGCGAATGTAAGTCACATCCTGGCTGAGCCATGTGCTGGCATGCCCGTGCCGTGCCCGTGTTCGTGTCTGTGCCGTGTAATGATCCGTACGGCATTATCGACATCAACCACCCTGAGTAACAGTAGATACTTTGTAAGCGCCATGGTGGTCCTATACTGCCTGACTACAGGGCCAGTCAGTAAGACCCCTTCTGAGCAAAGTTCCCAGCCATCGGTGTTACACGGATCAGCCCGATCGATGGTCAAGAGAAGGGACTGCCCGTTCTGAGTGACTTATATCCCCTCTCTGTAGATCATTGGCTGCACTGTTCCTCAGCTGAGCCTATAATCACCACCGCATTGCATACAAATCTACTACCCAACATACAAGACGCCAGGACGCCGCCGTCCGGCTTACATACATGTATGCATGCAAAAGCCTACCATTTTTTATCGTGACACCCCTGCATATGGTACATATTGCTCAGGTCCTTCCTCTTGCTGTTGGGTCAAACTGTTGGGTGGCTTTGCCTTTGAGCTTGAGTGTAAAGTCCTCGACATCACCTAACACTGCCTGAATCTCCTGCAGAAACGCTGAAGCCCAAGGAACCCATATACCCGCCTCAACCCCCAATAACTCAATTCACTACGTCAATCTGTCTATCCGGCACTCGTAAGGGTGGTGCTAGTAGCCCATAGGATTTGCAACTGCAACCCTCCCCGGGAAGCCGCAGCCATTGACAGGTGAGCCATTGCCTGTCTTGCCCTGTCTTTGCCCTGTCAAGTCACATCATCCTGCTCAAGCGCTGCAACTCCAGAAACGACGCCAAATCTTTCAGATTTTCTGGATTTGTTTCGAATAAGACCCCCTTGAACCCTGATTCCAAACCGTAGCGTGTGTGTCTTGGATCCACAGGGCGCTGCCGAAAGGAGCCTGGGCAATGATCCCACTTCAGACTTCTCTTTCTCTTCCCTCAACGAACCCCTTCATCAAGTTACAGAATCAATCTCACAGCTTTATTCCTCGCCCTAAAAAAAAAATTCCCTGGATATTATATGCCTATTCTCGAAATCTTGCACCAACGCGCCAGTCATCAGGACTTGAGTAACTGACTGCCCCTGACCAACTACCATATTGCAGCCTCGGAACGGACGCCAAGGCCTTTTGTCTCTCTCTCTAGCCACTCCATTAGTCTACCACTCGATCGGTGACGAAATTGCCCGGCCCCATCCACTCTCTGCCGGGAGCCCGCGCGAAAACTATCGAGGACGGCCTAGCACGAGACATGCGGTGAACGCGCGCGACTTCGACGGCGGGAAGAGACCGAATCCGATACCACTCTACATTACTTAGACACAACCTGGGTTTCCCTCAACGCCCAAAGCCCCCCCCCTCCTTCCCTCCTCCCATCCCCACCCCCGACCTACTCAAATCCGACTGCTCGAAACAGGGAGGGCTGTCTGTCAGTCAGTTGCTCTACATTTTGATTAAAAGAGAGACCCACCCGGCTGCTTGTCAGCTCATACACCTCTGGCCATGAGATGAATGGTCCGGCGCTCACAATGGCCGCTCCGGCTGTGGAGCCAAGCCAGATCCATCGTTCTCATTCCTCGCCAGAACTGTTTCTCGATGCATCTTCTCCGCTGACAAAGTCTTCGCTGGCAATCAGCTCCCGAATCGGCAGCACTGCCTCCTCCCCACGCGAAGACGGGTCCAGCAGCAGCAGCAGCAGCAGGCCGGGTAGCTCACCACAATTCGAGGTGCCGTCATTCGACTTTGGCACAACAGACTTCGAGACACAGCTGTCCATCGAGTCGAGACTACCCAGGGTCGAGGTCACCCAGGACGACAAGGACGAGCCCGTCAATAGCCAGGAACCGAACAAGTTACTCAAGCCTATGGCTGTTCCCAAGGCCACCACTCCCAAATCGAACCGGTCCAAGTCGATCGTAGACCGCCCACGGTCATGGCTACCCACCAAACCCATCGATGGTACAGAGAAGCCCTCGGTGCTGAGGAGGGGTAAAAAGACAGAGGAGAGGGAGAAGGAGAAGGAGAAGGAGGAGAAGAAGGACCAGGCCGAACAAGACGCTGGCAAACCGACAACCGACGATGGGGCTGACCCCAAGTTCTTGACGCCGAAGGATCGATCATCCTCTTTCGCCGACTTCGCAAAGAAGTCTTGGATATCGTCCTCCAGGTCAACATCGCCATCGAAATCAGATACACCAAGGAAAGGGCCGATAAAAGGAGATAAAGCAACTGGTGGCAGCGAGCCGCCAAGGGAAAAGGATGCATCACATTTATCACCCAACAAGTTAACTCGAAGGCGGCCCAAAGCCGGAAGCCTGGGAGATGAGGAAAGGAGCAAGTCATCAGACTCACTGGGCACCACCAGCAGCCGAGCCCTAAACCGTGCCACTGTTTACTTTGGCAAGATCAAACACAAGCCGCAGCAGAGCCCTGCGGGCTCCAATAATCACCTGGAAGTGCCATCCCTCCGCCAGCCAACAAAAACCGAAGCTGTCTCGGCATCCCCAGCAACCTCAATCGGTTCAACTTCAGAAACCACCCCCAACCCACGTCTCTCATCACAAACAGCTTTGTCCTCGAACTCAGAAACAAGCAGCGGTGGCACTGGTAGTACCGGTATTACGGAACCGTCGCAGAACTCGGACACAATGGCACAGAAGTCACACTCATCACCCGATCCACAATGGGCCACGTTTCGCAGGCTCGACTCAGAGTATGCCATCTTCCTGACCAAGCAGACCACAGCGCAGAGGATCCTTATTGCTCGAAATACATTGATACCCTTTCTACGCAACCACGGCAGTCATGCTGCTAACAACGATAATCACAATTTGGCCCCCGAGGACGTCGATCGTCGAGCGACAATTTTGCACAAATGGTGGAACGGGCTGCTTGAGCTGCTAGAGGGTTCAGCTGTGAGGCACGCCACTGGTCCAGCTATGAGCTTCACAGCCATCCAGGCGAATACCCCATCAACGAACTTGCAGCCTGTGGCAGGTGTCGACCGCCCAGGTCTTCTCGAGCTTATCACATACATCATGATGAGACCTGAGTGGAGAATGACCACATCCTCTTTCCGGCCACTCAAGAGCAGATCACCCCGCGAGGTCGTCCGTGGTCGAGCCGACACCAAGAGCTCTGTAGACTTCGTCGCCGAGTCTGCTGAACACAACGTGCGCACAATGTTTGTCAACAACCTGTTGACACAGATGGGTATCGTGGTCGAGAGGATGTCTAACAGACACGCGCCGGTGTCTATGGTGACATTCTGCGGCAAGGCTTGTGCATATGCCTTCTTTTTCGTTCCTGGAATTTCTGAAGTCCTCGTCCGCCTCTGGGGCCTGACGCCAGATCTGTTGAGGAGGATAGCAGACGAGTTCGGTCTGCCGAGGAGGAGCAAGGGTGAAAGTGAAGACATCACGTCTCTGTTTCCGTCAACACTGCACAAGCTGGGCTGGACCTCCGTCAAGACCATGACGGACAACTTGCGGTTGACCACGAAGCTGTCCCTGGCGGCTGCCAAAATCCGGTGGCATGGCCCCTGGGTTTCCAGATGGCGTGGTGGTGATACTGATCTCTTCTTCATCTTCTGCAAGTACTACTACATCCTTGCGGACGATTACATGCCCATAGATCTTCCGCTTTTTGAGAAAGCTCGCGCGCCAGCTTATGCCCTCATACACGCTCAACTCCTGAGCGTACTCGATACCACCATTCACCACCGCCAGGCCGCTTTCGAAAACATGATGAACCCAAACATCCTAGACGCCGCCAACGGCGCCGACGCCATGGCAGCGTCTCTTGCTCAACTCCCTCCGAGCAATTTGCTGCGAGGCATGGATGAGAATCGACTTATCGTCCTGCTAAAAGACATGCTCTCGGAAAATGCTGTCGGGGGATTGGAGGACGGCACGAGGCAGACATTCGCCACAGCTTTCATGTGCATAATGAAAGCAGCCACGAAAAAGACACCCGTCTTCAGACAGGCTCCCGTCCTTGTTCTGGTTGATTTCTTACAGGAAGTGCTACTCGCGTTCAACGCCTACGCCGGGTATACCGACTCTGGACGACAAGGCGGAGTGGCCTCGCCAATAGACCATGTCGACTGGGAGTTCTGGCTTGACGTCTGCCACAAAATACTTTACGAATCTAATAGCACCATGTCGGAGATCCGGATCCTCTCCTTCATCTTCTCAGCCTGGGACATTCTGGCCGCGGTTCCGGCGAGAAAAGAGAAACTCTGCATTGGCTGGTTGCTTTTGGAGGAGGTTTTCGATAAGTTCTTCAACAACTACACGCCCATGGTCCGTGCCTATTTCATGCGTCTGCTGTGTTGGAGAGTATGTCGCGACCAGGGAAGCCCGACTGAGCTGGACATGTGAGTCGATTCGCTAAATTCTCTTTTGTATACCGCTGAACTTTGGAGCTGACTTTCACAAAGGAGAATCTTCTTACTCGTTTCCGAACGGCTCAAGCAAGCATGGTCGCACTATCTCTGGCGTAAGCAACAAGCTGATGCTATGGACAAGATGCCCCCATCGACGGCACCCTGCCACCCACAGCCTGGCAAGCGCTTCATGATCATCCGCATGGAGATGACGCCTCCTCAGACAGGGCTGATGCAGGGGGGTTTCGACACGATGAACGGTACTCTGGGCTTTGTCGGTCCAGACTATACTGTCTCCGCACCAAGCGATGTCATTGCCGTCTCGAATGCGCAAAGCGAATCGACAGCTAAGAAGAGGTGGTCCATCTTCGGCAAGATGCTACACTTCGGATCGACAACTAATCTAGGGGCCCCTATTGCTACAAACGGCCGGCGCGAAAGCTCAACTGGCGATGATCTCGATGCGGCACGACGCGCCACAGCAGCAGCATCGACGTCCAAGCCTGCCCCTCCTCTCAAGGCCGAGGCAAGCTCTGGAGAGTCCGATGCTTCCTCGACTGGCTCCACTCCGGTCTTCGACGCAGCCCAGTTTGTCTTCAAGTTCACTTTGGGCTCCCTTCCGTGGCAACATGCTACAGAAGCGATGGGCAACGCCGGCGGTTTGCTATCGACTCTGCCGCGTGAGCGCAACCTGCAAAGGCCACGGCTTCCGGCCCCTGCGCAGACGAGAGTCAGCGCCAAATTGGCCCAGACAGCGGGACGAAGTGACAGCCCTCCGCCTCCGGCCGCAGTGAGGCCCCCTCCCGAGAGGATGTACTCAGGTGTATCCCAGCGAGGATTGGTCAGCGAGGCTCGAAACGCGGCGCCCTTGGAAACCGAAGACGACGACACCGAGAAGGAGAATGACAAGGAGAGTGACACGTCGTCTTCTGTCCCCAGCTTGCCGCCCCTCCAGCGCGTGGCGAGCATCAATTCCAACGCCGACAAGCCTGTCCAAGCCCCAGAATCTGACGACGGCGAGCATCTTTATCTTCATGTGCATCGAGGAGCCAGATCCGATGACCAACGGCAAGTCGTCCAACCAGTTGAGCCGGTCGGGATTTTCAAGGAGCGGTCCACATACTCTGGCCGAGCCCTGGCGGAGTGGGCCATCGTTGTCAACGAATGCAACTCTTTCGTGGAGAGACGCCGCGACGAGGGCGTGTGCGGACTGAAGGACATCGAGGTCCCCAGTCTCGGAATCGAAAACATGCGCCGCCATGGCTAGAAGCCAAGCGCGCGAGAGGGCGGGCCTTGTCTTCCACGGTCTCAGCGGCTCCCGAACGAATACTCCGGCCGTCGCGATTTGAGATACGACGAGGAGGCTGCGTCGACAGCGATCGACGACTCGTCTTCGGCCATCATGTCGTGGATTGTCCCCGCTGTTCGCGGAGAAGGCGACCATTTTCGGGGTTGGATTATGAAAGATTCGATGCGCGTCGCTGTCTGAAGCGAGCAACCAAAGGGAGAGATTTGGAGGAGTTATACCCCTGGTGATCTTACCCTCTCCTGAAGCTGAGGCTAAAGCTGGTAGAGGGAAAGGCGGTCCGCGTGGCACTTCCACGTGGACTTTCTTGCTCCTTACAACTATTGTCGAGTCGAATCCTGAAAACAAGGAGTCACGGCACGATGTTTGACCATCGCGGCCACTTACATTGCTTTCCATCTTGCATTTCGCCACTCTGATTTACTTGCATTAAAACTGCATTGGCTTCAGGATACCATGCGGTCGAAGCTCATTACTGCATAGTTAGGCGTTTACGGCTTCAAAGGGATCGATCACGAATACGACAATTTAGAAAGGATGCTGGGGAATTGACACACACACACACAAACACACAAACACACAAGGCAGGGAGGTGTTTTACGTTCTTCTTTCTTTTTCTCCCTGGTGGTGGTGTTGTTTAATATTATTTCTACACATCTCGCATTGTCTTCAGAGGGATCTATTGCTATAGTCTCGCCTCCCCCTCCCCCAATGTGTAAAACTTTTGGTGTATGATACATTTGTCTGGCACTGTGTGGCATATAAGAAATTTGACCTGGTTCGATGGAGAGTAATCGGAGCTTTCTCTGTGATTGATGTGATGGCTTCTATATTACTTGTTATTGTCAAGTAACTATCCTCTCTTCCATTCTTGCTGCCAGCCGTCTCATCTTCGTAGAGTTGGTCGTTCTTTTTGCAGTCTTGACTTTCAACACTGGAACTATGTCTTCTAAATCTCGAGTTTCTTCCATTACTTGCCCAGATTCTGATGACCCGTAGCCAGTGTCTACGGCAGATAATGAACAACCCTCGTGGAACAAAGGGCAGGCAGGCAGAAGCCGTCTGTTGAGCCTGGTACTCCGCCATGACAGCCCACGGTCATACTGAGGGCCCCCGGGAGGGTACCTTACAGCCGTTTACCGTAGTCAAGGGGAAGCAGCTCCAGAACTTCGGCAGTGAAGATAGGTGGATATTGGGTACGTCCCCTAGAATATTGTCTCTGTAGCACGCGAGGGCGACGATGGCAAGTAACTTGTTCTGCTGGTCCCCTTGCTTGCCCAACCTCTTCCTCAGGATGTGGCCCGGGGCATCATGTCGTTCTGTTCTCCATACTTTACATACTCCCTGTTCCGGTGGAGAGAAAGAGAGAGAGATAGAGAGAGCTTCCTCGATATGGACATGCAGCACAGTTTCCAGTAACCTAGTCTTCGATAACGAGTTGAACCTAGCTACATCTATCTATAAGTGCCTTGGTAATGTTTATTCAGACAACGTCATCATCGTATGAGAAGTATCACTTCAAGACATCTGATAATAAATCTCGCGGTTCGGGATCTCCGTTCTTCCCGCGTTCATATATGATAGTGACATCAGTTCCACTTCCCGTTTCATCCACATCAGTGTCGTATTTGGCGAACATGTGTGTGGCCATCACTCGAAAAAGGCTCGTAATTACCGCTCGGCTGACGGAGACCGATATAAGATTGCGTATGTGCCAGTATTATTATGTATACATGGGGTTGCGAATGAGACTACCAGGAAGGAAAAGAATCTCCCTCCCTTCCCCCCCCCCTCTTCCCCGGGATCCCGGAGAGAGAAGCGAACGACGGAGAGCGACGGACAACGAGGTGTGTGGTGTGTGGCACACACACGTGTCTGTCACAATATCCCGTCCGAATCAGTACAAGTTCACAGGGACTATTGACCTTGACTGCATAGAATTAGGAAGTGTGTCCGCGGACGGGACGCAACCATGTTTATGCATTGCCACCCTACCTGCCTGCGTGTGAAATGAAATCATGCATGTGCTTCCCGACACTTCAACGGGGTTGGATTGGGTTTTCGGCCAATGCTATTAAACCACATATACTTGCATATTCAGGAACTGGCCATGACGGGCCTCAATGACAAAAGAGAATCAATTTTCATGATAAACACACGGAAAACAATACGGATTATTAACAAGACTCAGCACTTGAGTGTTGTTGCCACAATAGGTAAGGTATAAAAAAAATGGCAGTACAGTTACAGTACAGTTACAGACGCAGGTTTCTCGCTCGCTCGCTCGCTCGCACAACCAACTCCATGAGACTGCTTTCTCTTTCCCATCAGAAAACCTAACAGCCCGGAATGATGATGATGATGACTTCCCAATAAGACAAAAGAACGACTGAATAACTGTGATCCTGACCTGTGACGGCAATGAGAACCGACAATGAGACTCGAAGTCATCATATTCTGTTATTTTCTTGTCTCCCTCCTTGTTTCTCGCATCAATCCCCAGGCAATTAGCCCCCCTTCATCAGGGGTGATGGCGGCCGCCACCAATGCAGCTCTTCTTCATGTCCCTCGAACCCCTTACGACGTTGCTCCCCGGATAGAATATGCAACCGACCTCGGGCCACCGAAGGTAGAAAGTCCACTATGACCTCCTGACGCGGTTGAATATCCTCTTCATGAAGTTCTTGTCGCCATGTCCCGCCTCCGGGCCATAGTGTTCGTTGCCCGCGAGGATCGCCTCGATGGTGTCCTTGGGCGGCCGTCCCTGGCCCATATACGTATTCGGCGGCTGACAACCGGCAGTGCTGCTGGACGCCTCATCCCTCAGCGCGTTGGACGGGGACTTCCTCCCGCTCCCCGGCGGCGGCTGATGTTGCTGTTGTGCCTGCTGCTGCCACCCGTAGATCAGGTCGTCGTCGGCCCGCAGGTCCGGCCTCGTCAGCGTCATCCGCAGCGTCATCTCCCGGCTGCTGGCAGGGATCGCCGCGTACAGCGAGTCGTTGACGGGCATCTGCGGCTTGATGCCGTGCGCGGCCGCCTGGTGCAGCGGCTCCGTCGAGACCCTCGTGGGGCGGTGGTGGCTCGGCGGGGGCGTCAGGCCGCCGAGCTGGGGCGTCTTGGGCGAGTCGAGGTCCGAGATGCTGCTGGCGTCGTCGTCCTCGCTCAGGTCCCCTTCCTGCTCCTCCTCGTCGCCGTCGTCCAGGAACGTGTGCATGTTGTCCGTGTCGTCGTTGAGGTTCTGCCGCGACTGCCGCTTCTTGAGCACCGTGCGCCGGTGCTGCAACGTCGGCGGCGTGTCGACTGCGTCCGTGGCCGGGAACCCGAACTCGATGGCCTCGTCGAACTTCTGCGGCGAGGCGAGGTACACCCGTAGCTTCAGCCGGGCTTCCGGGTCTTGGTAGTGGGCTGCGCCGGGGTCAATCGCGGGTAATGACCCTGAGTAACCGTGGAAACCGCGTCTCCTGAGGGATAGTGTGCGGGATCTCCGGCGGGAATTCTCGAAGGCGTTCGTCTGTTGTTGTGTAGGGGTGAGGGAGGGTGCTGGGGACTCGCGTCCTGTTGCATCTTTTGAATCCGTTCGGATGCTGGAGAAGGAGGGCCGGCCAAAGGGGAGTTTCGATATCGATAGGTGGCGCCGGAAAGATGGTTGTCTGTTTTTGCTTGTAAGCGGGAGCTCTTCCCGCAAGTTTGCGTGGTAGTCGTCCAAGAAGAGCCGGAGGTCCAGGTCATCTTCCTCGTCAAGCCATCGGAAGCTCTCGTACAGCGATTCTCTTGCCGGATCCCCTTGGCCGATGGCCTTGGTCCGCATCATGTTGCTTGCCATTGAGTCAAGACTTCCACGTCTCGTTAATAGTGTCGGTGTCGACCAGTTGATGTCCGACGACGCCGGTGTGAGAGCTCTATTGCTGCTCCTGTGACGAAGGTTGTAGATGGCTTCGTCTGCGGCATCCAATATAACACTTGCTCTCATGTGTTTCACCAGTTCACACTGTTCCTCGCGTGTGAGCCGCCCGTTTTTGGGCCTCTCTGGAATGTTTAGGTACGAAGAGGCGTCTGTGCCACTGGTTGCATGTGAGTCGCGGAAGGGGCGAGGATCGGGAACACTGCGTTTTTGGCCGTGTTTCCGTCGCTTGGACTTGTGAGATGTAATATCGTCGTAGTGGTTGTAAATACCATCTACATCAGTAGATTCCTGTGCAAAACGAAGGCGTTCAAGGGTCGAGAAGTACTGCAGCGAGAGAGAAGAGGATGAATGTTAGTCCTCAGCAATATCACCAACAGACGAAATATGGACAAGATATGGAAGAGAGGAAACACGAGAAGTGAAGACAGGAACGAAACAGTGAAAGTTGTTGGCTTTTTGAACAGGCCACTATTCGTGCGAGGATGTGATGAAGTGATGAGGTGCTGTGCCTCTTTCCGGAGACCCATGCAGGAATAGTGTTACATCGGACAGGCACAGCGGGCATAGCGGGCCAGAGCTATGCTTCTGCTTGGTGGGACTCTCGACCCGGCACCTGCATTGCATAGCGGCAAGGGTGGCTCCCATACTAGTAGGATCCACCGAAGTCCCCTCCCCAGCGCCTCGCGCCTGCTGTGAGTCGAGAATGGTGTGTATGCAAATTCCGAGCCAGTGACAAGAGACTCGAGGCTCCTAAGCGATTCTGCACTACAGAAGGAACGCTCCAGACTCCACTACTGCGAAACCAACTAGGCACGCAGGTAAGCAGATGTGGCATACGAGAGCCGGGAGAACGGGAATGTGAGCGAAACTTTCAGCCTCAAACCCCTCAACGTACATTCGCATGTGAGAGTAAACAAGTGCTCACCGCTTGCGATAGGCTTTGAGCTTTGGGTGGTTCGCGAACGTGCTGAGGTCTGTTCGACGGTCGAGCCCACTGTGGGTGGATATGAGGAAGAAATCTGAGGGGAATATTGCGGGAAGTCTGTCAGGTACGGACAAGAGGGAATGAGGGCAGGAACCCAGGAACAGAACTGGGGCTCCGGGAACTGGGGGAGGGCCTAGAAAAAGCAATGCATCCTGACTCTCAACACAGTGGAGCATGATAGAATAGGAAATCGGGCAGATGAGCGTCGGCGATCATAGAAGGTTTGGGATCAAGTGATCTTGGAGCTCTTCCTGGTTCAGAGTTGGACAGGCTCGGGGATTTTGGAGCCTTGCGAATAGAATCCTCCATTGTGCTCCCACTCTCCTATCACCGGTATGAATAGGAAATATGACCACCGCCAACCTTACTAGGGTCCACAGAGGTAGGGGAAACACAATGCGAAGAGGGCTTCCCAACGACCCAAAAGATTGGAACGCATGAACGCCACGTCCTCTCATCCTTCCGGCTCTTTTCTAGCCGCAACCCCAACCAAGACCCCCGGACTGCTATTCGATACCCACTGACTCCAAGGTCCCTTGTACCAATCCGTTGGATCAGATTTTCCCAGGCACCCAGGCACCTAGGCCTGGAATAGTTCTAGCCCCGAGGTTTAATTCGTGACTGACCGCCAATGGACGCCGCGTCCTTGCCGCCGCCAGTTGATCATCTTCAACGACATTTGTGATGATATGTATGGCCTTGCCGTGTCGTGCTCGTGTTGCCATGTGATGCTCTGTCATTTCTCAAAACCACGATATCCGTCACTTGTCGGACCAGAATCTCGCCCATCATTCGCGCCCCTCTCCCCCGCCAACTGGAACGTGGAACCTGCAGCCGGCTCAAAGCGCCGCCGTATGTCGGCTTCCATTCTGCTTCCATTCGCCATAATGACGAAGAGGGGTAGCTGTGCCGCAGCGCGGGTCCATCGGATCGTCCAGGGTTGTAGGGCGGATGGGTAAACACATGCGGCACGGCCTTGGACGACTTCCAATTGGCCGCGTGTCTTCTGAGACTGAGAACTGCTGGGGGAAACGGGAAAATAAAGCGGATGAAATGTGCAGCAAAGGCCAATGGCAGGCAAACAGCTGGTGAAATGTCGCGTCCGAAAGCTGGGACGTTGAATGGGGGAAACTGACGTGTCGAAAGGGTCTCCTTCGGAAGTTGAACGACAGCTGAAACTCTCCAACGTCCCACGTCCCGCTCCGGGCAAGGAAAGGAAAGAGAGAAACCCCGACACATAATCCGGATCCAAGATTCACGTACCTTTCTTTGAATGGCCAGAGGAAGCGCCTCGAACTCCTCGCGCGTCAGTGGTGGCGGTCCTCCATTCTCACTCCCGTTGGCCGACTCCTTCGAGCTGTTGGGCGTTCCTAATGCAGATCGCGTTGGCAGTGTTATGTCGTGGTGGCTAGTATGGATGCCGAATGATGTTCCCTCGGCGCTATACATCTTCTCCGTCGATTCCGTGTCCACATCCTTCGCCTTCCGCAGCACCACATCATCTTGATGATGGTTCCCCTTCCTATTCAAAAATCCCAAGAATGGACTCGGGGTCCGCGACATATTCTTCGGTGCTGAGCGTGGTCTCCATTGCATGTTTTGTTTGGTGGCGTTGTCCCCTGTGAGGCTCGAGTATGTCGATAACAAATCCGAGTCCCCTACGCCATCGATAGGGACGTACAGCTCAGACATCGGGTCCTCTTGGTAGTTGGCGATGAATTGGATCGCCGGCCGCAGCGTAGCCCCAGCGTAGCTCAATTAGGCTGGTGAACCCTTGGTAGCTCTCTGGCGACGAGTCGAGGAACGCCTCAAATAAAGGCGGGCGGCTTGCGGGTGATGTGCGCCGTGGAATGTCGAACTGGACGATGTGTTGGATCTTTGCGACTCTGGATGTCTTGCGCCTTCCTCTGGGTCTCCGTACCTTTTGATTGCTTCCCTCGCTATTCTTCGGCTATTATGTGTGGCGAGGAATGTCGTCGTTCGTCTCCAACGGTTCCAATGGTCGTGTTCTCGTAGGGTTCCAAGGTCGGCATGCTCCAGACGTAAATCGGCAGGGTTCAGAAAGAGAAATGGAAGTCGAGTCGAGTCAAGTCGAGCCCTTATGGAACAATGCGCCGGTATTAGATAAAAGAGGGAAAGTAACGGCGGGTCTAGGTCAGTGTGTAGATCTGGAACTCGCGAGACTTTTGATTTCTCGATGTACGGTCTCGGGCAACGGGCTCAGGGAATCGACACACCCTAGTGTGTGTGCGTGTGTGTGTACGCAGTACTGTACGTGGTTCTTGGTAGATATGTGTTGGCCACCCTTGGTTGGGTAAATTCCGCCGCAGTCTCTCTCTCCCTTGCGCACAGCGCCTGCACCGTTGCCAGTCACAGCCACGGGTTCATAGATTCAACCAGCTGCTAGCACTGAGCAGGCCCCGTCCACACTCTCGCCCCAACCCGGGGATTGGGACTGCAGGGGTGAGCTGCCCTGGTGAATATTTTAGATGAGGGTTGCAATTTGTCCTAGCCGCAGACCCTGAGTGGGCCGGTCGGTTCCACTCCCTTGCTGGCAGCTGATATCAAGGTCCACGCCTGCAAGGAACATCCCCCCTCAGATCCCTCGGTTTCCTTCTCCTTTTGGCGCTGGCGTTGGCGTTGGCGCTGGTACTGGGTGTGAAAGTGTGGTTGAGACATCGGCGCAGGGGGCTGAAGAGGTAGAATGCGCGCTGTCTTCTCGGGCCTCCCTCGACGGGGCCCTTGTCTGCTGTATAAAGTAGATGGTGATTTTGTTTTGTGCCAGCAGAAGACCTTTTGGGCAGGTAGCTGGTTAATTGTATCGAACAGTATAAGTGTGGTGCTGGCAAGCAATTTGACCGCATAGCTCCCTTGATCAGCGTCCACCCCCGTTGAGCTATTGAGAGAGCTTCTTGTTCCCATTGCCTTTCATGACTTGTCAGGCCTGCCAAGAACCCGTACTATTGTTTTCTTGTCTAGACGCGAAGCAGGACTTTTTCTGTACAAGGCCATTGTGATCTGGTGAGACTCGACATCGGGCCCAAAAACCGTATCGCATCACCAAAGGTCTCGGCCTCTGCTTGTGCTCGGCTCCACGTCGGTGCCATTGGCCAATCAGATCCTGAGACGGGATCTTCCGTTGCACAACTTTCTTGTGCTCTGTTGTATCACAAGCAATACAACACAAAGCACATTTCCGAGGGCACACAGATGTGCCATCTCATCAACTCGGTACCAGCCCCTGTGCCAGCTTTGTTGTATTCTCGAGACCTGTTTGTTGTCCTTTTTTACGTTGCAATTCGAATGTAATCGATGCAACCATTACCTGTCCAATCGTCGCACGAAAAGAGATGCTATGACCTCTTCCCCATCCATATATGGTGCTGCTACAAGTATAGCCCTTGCTCGACCACGAATAATACATGCACACCTTACCATAGCACACACATCAACCCTCTCAGCCCCTGAACCATTGTTAGCGTTGAGTTTACTCCGAATTGTCAAAGAGATTCAGCCTCGGCGAACAGAGTCGACGCTAGGAGTTGTTCAGGGGAACACCTAGGCATACATAAGCCCACTCATTGTCCACCCCGTTGCCCGGGCGGCGATGGGATTGTAAAAACCGTACTGCGTAGGCAGCAGGTAGGAACGCCCACAGCTTCACCTGAAACACATGGGTGTCAGTTCCGCCCGCCGCCCGTCGGTTCTTCCGCTCGCCAGAGAGCACAGCCATCATCAAAGTATACATAGTATCGACAGCGTTTTTTTTCCATATGCCGGATCGGCGCTCTGAACAACGACGGGGGGTTTCTGGAACGATGCAAGCTCACGACCCCACCGGGTGCGCCAAGAAAACATTGAAGCACGATCGGATGGGGTTCCAATCTGCTGGGGTGTAGCCCGATTGATGACTCGGGCAAGGGCAACGGCAGGAGGGCGAGGACCAGAGAACGCGGAAGGCCTTGCGAAAGGAGTTACATCTCGGCATTCGCCGTGGCAAGGTCAGCCCATTTTCCACGGTTGCCCCAGTCTTGCAGGGACGCTTTCTGGAGACGGTGGGGAGGACCCGGAGAGCTAGTGGAATAGGACTCCGAGAAGACGGCGGTTCGCCGTTGTGTTGGACTTCGAAAGTTCTTGACCTTGTGATAACTGTGTCGCCTGGAGCGAGGCACTCCAACAACTCCAGCATTGTCTGGTGAATATATGCTGCTGATGCTGAGCTCGTGGAACTTCTCGTCGCTTCGATGTGACACGCGCTAACTATGTTATGAAGGTATGCCAAGGCATGGGCAAACTCTGTTCGACGTGTTATTGCGCCGCGTGGCTGATACCATTCGGAGAAGGTGGCAGATACGGCATGCACGTCAAGTTTCCCGCGATGCTCCCTGCAGGAAGTTGTTGTTCCTGCATGGGGCCGGCAGCTCGCCAGACCTCGCCAAAGGCCCAAGCAGGGCGGCGTCAGCCAGCAGCTGGCGCCCCGGTGTTTCAAGCTCTGGCAGTCTGCGAAGTCTGTTGCTCTGTAGCTACTAGCTACTATGACAGGTATGGCTGCATCGTCCGTAGTTCGGCCGGTCGTTGACTCGTCGAGACTGATGGTTGCAGCTCTCTGCTCCGAGGCTGTGTGGTGTGTACTATAACTATAACCATCCTTGAAGCGAGATGCGAGAAGGAGACACCGAGCCTCTTGATTCTGCACGTTGTCCGCGAGATTCAGCCGGCTGACCAGCTCATGCTTCGCTTTAATATGGCTGACTCCAAGCACGAATTGAGGCGAGGAAGCTGATATTGTGAGTTTATGCTGTTTGTGACGTCGTCGTGATTGTCGAGTTCTTAAGGTCTTTGCTCCACAGCGGTAGGGTTTAGTGCTTAGCACACGCTGCACATTTTATTTTCCTAGCGCCAAAGCCTTCTGGACTTCAGGCCTCCGAGCCGCTAAAGCTGCACCGTTTCTGTAGTGACGCTGGGCTACTTGTGTATGTTTACGTGTATGTATTTCATATTGTCTGTTTGGACCCTGCCACTCCAAGATATTGATTATTGTTATTATGGTCATTATCATAATCAATGATCACTAACATTGGTACATGCTTCCCCTTCTAATAGCCTCATTCTATTAATTCTGATAAACTCATCTTCGCCGGGTTTCAAAGTGACAGTGAGCCCCGGAGAATTTCCAAGTCCCCCGAGGCCCACCATAGTTGCTACATACTGTGTAAGCCATGATCCCAATTTGATCACGATCCAATCACGATCCATGTTCTGTCACATTTCGACCTGCCAGACCTGGAAGGTGAAGAGAACATTCGATGATGGGTGATCGTCAGGGGCTACTACTACTCTGCACATAATCTATATTGTGTACCTTAGGTTGTTGGGTTTGATACGAAGTACTGCTGGTCTATGATGATACGGTACTAAAACCACCTTCCCGGGAAAGGTCTCTTGATCGACTGGGCAAAGCGTAATACAGTTGTGTTGAGTATGGATGACAGGTGTGGGGAAACCAGACTGGATAATAGCTGTTTCATGCATGGACTGTAGATCACTCCGGCTCAAGGAGCCCTGACTGCCTGAGGGCAACCGTGACATGGGAATATGGAGAACAACGCGCCATTATCTATTACTATGTAGGTGGCATCCCAATCCGTTATTAACCCATTTACAACGGCTATCCGTTCCCATGCGATCGACAGCAAGGTCGATCCCGAGATTAAGCGTGACGGGCTGCCACCTGCACTTACCCATCTTGGCCCCAAAACTCTAAAATAACTGTCCCGGAGAATGATTTGGGCGTCATTGACACTCCAGCCTTCAAGTTCGCAATCTTTCTATCACGCAAAAAGCCCAATGTCAAGGTGAGGCTGCCTAACAGGTGATCTACCGATAGCCTACCCTGTGGAAGACGGGAGGGTCTTCCATATGGAAGAGTCCGAGGTCCCACAGGAGATTATCCTAATATATCTATTCCACAGTATTAGTAACTGAGATCTAATGCTTACTGCCTGGTACCCGCCATTTTTGACGGCCACCCTGTCACCTGATCTTCATGGGACCGTCATCTGAACAGAGTGCCTTTCGGCTTGATGAATCGCTATTGTTCACAGATACAACGTCCCCCACGGAAATGCCGCATCGAGATTCCGGCTCACTGTCCTCCGATTTAAACGGTGAGTATGCAATTTTTATTTCCATATCTGGTAATTGAGACAGCGTCGGCCCCGGGATAGAAAGACGAGGTGTATGTCACGAAGATGTGTGTGCTACGACGAGATGAGTACGTAGCAGCAATGTCGACAGTATTTTGGCGAGATTGCCTGAGCACGGGCGAATTTCGTCTAGCAGTGTATTGACTGCGGCGCGAGGGACTCCTTCAGATGCCAAAAATACTGAACATCATTTTCATGTTAGAGGTGTTAAGCAACAGGGACATATGTCGTCGGCGTTCTTTCACTGTGTAGTTCCCATCGACAGTCAGGAGAGGTCGTGCAGGGGTCCCAGTGCTTGGTACATAGGAAACGGACCAATCATCTTACACCCTTTAAAGTCTAACTATGCCTAGATGGGCTACGTAGTACACGTGATGTATTAACCTCGACCTCAAACCACCTTTACGAATGACGGACGGACGGTTTTGCTGTTTCTTCCTGTTGACCCCTTTTTTTATTCTTTTTTTTTATTCTTTTTTTCATTTTTTTCTAATAGAAATTCCTCAGTTACCATGGGGTCATCATAGGAGGCTTTGCTAATATTTTGTAGACAGACCTCTCTGGTGCACCTCCCCTGTGTAATTGCCCCACCTCACATATATCTCGTGTTGGACAGGAAATGACAGGTAAAATCGTGTTGACATTGAAAGAAAAAAGGGACGACATCCCGGAAGACTGCTATATTTATACTACAAATGACGGGATGCGGTCCGGTGCGCCAACACACTTCATGTCCTCCAAAAGCAGAATCATCCAAAACCCCTTGTTTCCAAACCGGGCTTGCAAGGAAACCAAAAAACAGCACGACACAAAAATTGTGAAAGACACAATTCAATGGAATTCCAGGCTCAACCTTTTCCATACCTCTTGCGTTCCCTTTGGAATATCATGACCCTCATCCTCACCACCGCGTCCTACTCATTGGGCGAGCTGATGGGGTCATAGTACTCAAACACCTCTGGCTTATCCCTTCCCCTACCCATGGCCTTAGAATCCGTCACTGCTGGCGCCACGAATCTCGAGACTCCGCTCTCGCGGTCGTAAGACTGGTACGAATGACCAAGCCTCTTGCCGCCGCCGCCCGGCAGATCCACGACAAACTGCGGCATCATGAAGCCAGCGATGGAGCCGCGGATCTGGGCTTCCAGGTCGAGCATTGTCTGGAGTGTGGTGCGCCTGTGCTCGTTCATCTTGACCATGTCGCATATATAGACGTAGTACTGTGACGGCCAAGTTAGCCATTACTGTCCATAGAAAGTTGAGTGTTGTGGGATTTCACTCACCGGGTTAATATTATTGTCGGCCAATTTCCTTATCAGCGACGACATCGTCTCGACATTGTCATTGACACCCTTCAGCAGCACACTCTGGTTGCGAACAGTCACACCCGCCTTGTGGAATCTCTGCGCTGCCATCTCCGTGACCCACGAGACCTCACTCGGGTGGTTGAAATGCGTGTGGAGGGCCATGGACTTGCCCGCGTCCTTCGCCTTATTGGAGACATCGATGATGGCAGCCGCCCACCCGTCCTCGGGGTCGACCAGGCGGCCAGGAGCCACCGCCAACCCCTTGGAGGCGTAGCGGAAGCGGCGGATGTGCGGGATGCCGATGAGGCGCTCGCCGATCTCCCTGATGTGCTCTGGCTGCAGGTAGTATGAGTCCCCGCCGGAGATGACTATGTCCTGTAGCTGCGGCTGAGACTCGATGTAGGCGAAAATTTCGTCCCACCGTCTACGGGTGGGCTTGAATGATGTCTTGGAGACAGACTCCGTGTTAGCCCCAACTGCGTAGGACCTGGTACAGTAAGCGCAGTAAGTCGGGCAAACAGATGTTGCTGTGATCTTCGTTAGCATTTTTTCAGGCTTTCGCTGGGAAAAGCCGTAAAGCTGGAGACTTACCAAGGAAAAGTGCCTTGTCTGGGTATCTGTGAACCAGGCCTTGGACAGGCGAGTCCGCCGTCTCGTGCAAGGAGTCGAGCGTCAGCTTCGGGTGATCCGGAAGGAACATGGACTCCAAGGGGATGAACTGGCGGAAGACCGGGTCATTTCTTGGGTTCTGCCAGTTTATGCGACTGAGAACGTATGGCCTAATGTATCTCATTAGTATTGGTTCCCGTGCTACCAGGTGTGAAGACCCACGTTATCCGGATTGACATGGTCGAAGACTTGACACCATCGAATACATCCAGAATGAAATCATCCTTGGACTGGGTTCTCGTGCCCTCCTCATCAAATGGTATCTCATTAGGCACGACGGCTTTCAGGAATTGGTAGAGCTTGACGTTGCCCTGAACAGTGTTGTTGATCTGGAATACTCTTAGCTGGAGCAAGTGGGAAGGATTGTACGAAAAATGATAACTCATTGGAGAAACCTACACTCCATCGGTAGGAGATGAACTCGCTGGTCGAAACATTCTCCCAGACAGGAACCCTTCTCCAGAACTCGTCACGCCATAGCATAGCTGCTGATACTGGGGGATGGTGGCGGAAGGCTGTCTGGTCAAGCTGCTGCCCATGAGAGTCATCAACTGCTGGGGCGCTCGGAGTTCCAGCCAGAACAGCCGCACCACGCTTGGTCTGCGAAGACGCTATGCGGGCAAGTGCCCGGTGGGACAGTGGACTCCGAACTGCTCTTGTCAACATAGCTGGGGTGGCCATGACTGAAAAGGTGAGTTGTTCCCAGGTGTTGGATGTTGCACTTGAGGTCTTGTATGAGACCAGAACTCGTGTGGAATAGTACCTCGGATAGAGGTGGGTGTTCGTTCCTTGCGTGTGTAGTTGTGCTTGAAATCGGCAGGTTCGGACCACGTAAGGACAGAAGCGTAAGATGCTTAGTCGTACAATCTTTGTATAGGTGGTCAGCATACTGCTCCAAGGTTGGACATAATAAGAGGCTCCCAGCCTCAATCAGGGCAAAGCAAGCTGAATCATACCTCACGAGTAGTCTGTATGACTGGGAGATGGGCTTTTGGAGCTCCCACGGACTTGGTGCTCGAAGATGCGCTCTCGGTGTCTGCTTTTTGTTCTCTGCTCGTATGACGTGTATACTAAGTGTCGTTGACAAGCTCGTAGCCTTAGCTCACTTGGTCGGGTGAATGGAGGGCCTCTTCGTCACAATAAATACTTGGTAAGATAGAGAGTTATTCTTGCAAGGTGAATGAGGCAAAGAGGTGATATACGGTGCACTTTTTCCAGAACAGATATCAACCCAGTTTCTAGGGCATCTCTGCAACTTATATACACTTCATCATGGCGGAGTGTCGATGACAGACCATGCCATGTACAACTTAGTATTAGCCTGTTCACTAACACTAAACCAACAATCGAATCCTGGGGCTGATTATTCGGTAAGCATCCACGAAGAGTGCGCGAAAGAAGGATGGGATCTTCACGTCCATGGTGTTGGAAAGTTAGGCTACAATAGGCTACCAGTAGGTTGGTAACGGCCATACATGCAGGCATCGACTTGTATGCAATTCCAGATATTGCGCCCCAACTGCATCTCGGCCTAGCCGGTCCGGTTCTTTAG
Source organism: Cytospora piceae (assembly GCA_016508685.1). NCBI lineage: Eukaryota > Fungi > Ascomycota > Sordariomycetes > Diaporthales > Cytosporaceae > Cytospora > Cytospora piceae. Next base: position 3,871,114 of record JADMLE010000011.1, on the reverse strand, counting down.
ATGGCCATCCGATATGTTGACGATGAAGGGGGAGGAAGATGCTACATTGAGGCTCAACCAACAGTACATTAAGTATGTATGGACACTGGCTACGCGTCTGTAAAGTCTCCAATCACTGTTTGCCTGATGATTGGTACTTTGGACGGAGGTGTGGCCCACCTTTGACTCCACCGGCGTATACTTGATAGGGGACCCGGTTTAGTCACCAGTCAGCTTCTGAATTTACATGGAGACTTCTGCAGTCAGCCTTATTGATGCCTTCAAGGCCCGGATGTCCTTTCATTGTAGCGGCCTGTTGTGGGGGCTGTTCGGCCCAGATGTTCTGCCTATGGCAGTGCTGTCTCCTTGCTGGGCCCGGCCTACATCTGCGCATGTACCATGTTGGTGATTCCTCAAGGTGACTTCATGCGACCTCCATGCCACCAAATAAATTCTACCATGTTTTAGAGGTGGAAATTCTTGTGGTATACAGCCCATCGATGTGACTGGCATGATTACTACTTACTTGAGTACCGTGTGACTCTACAGATGTAGATGTTGTCAACCACTGAATCCGCAAATTACTCACTCGCCACCCGTCACATGCCTCTCTATATGGAGCATCAAACTCGCATATCATTGCTCCTTTTACGCCCAGTCCAGAGACTCGAAAAATATTTTGATCTGTTGACTCATACTGCAAATACTCCAGATTGTACAGACGAGCTGTCCAAACTCAACCCAGGTTTTCGATTGGGCCCAAAAGGGGGGTAGAATTTGGCGAGCTAAACAGTCCCGGCATACTCTAAGTACCCTCTTCCATATAAGGCATAGAACGGGATGAATACTGATGCTGGGGAAATTGGTCTGATTGCAACATCAATGAATTGCCGGGCTTTCTCATTAGATGTCAGCTTCTTGTCATGTACTATAATGCCCTACGAGGCATATGACCGATGATCCTAGCATACTGCATATGCACCTGACATTGGAGAAGGAGGGTGATCGCGCATGTGAGAACTGATGCATGTGGCAGAAGACATTGGCTGTCCAATGCCGGTCAAATCAAGGGTCGGATTCTCGCTTGACCAGAAAACCTGGTTCTCGGGATATCAACTGCAGTAAAAAGGTCTTAACATATGACTACTATTCATGTCTTCCCTCCATAATACATGTGCTGAATTGTTCCCTACTACAAATCATGTATTGACTTCGAAACGTGGGCCTCCCGAAATTGAGGACTTCAATTTTTGCAGATACATACACGTGTGTAATCCAAATGTCAGTCACCACTCGCCGGAAGGTATCGGAAAACATCATGAGATGCCTGCCTGGACGTGCTTAACAGTACGACTCTGCGTACACATCTGTACGCTGCACCACACGAATTGCTTCTCGCTTGGTCAGCCCAAAATCTATATATACCTAAGTACGTACTTCTGCCACAATCCTGGGACAAACCTTTGCTGTTGGTCCTCATACCGAGACAGACAGGACTTGTAGGTATAACTGTTCCGTTGAAGTTGATCCCTTATGCCGGAACTGAAATTCCACCTATTTCCAAACCACACTTTCCACCAGATGGTCGTCAACCGAATAGTGAAGCATGGGTTGTAGCTGGCACCATAAGTGGCATCCCTTCTACCCAACTGGTTAACGACAATAACAGCCCCATAGGGCAGAAGTCAGGTTTTCGGCTACGTAGAGCGGCCCGGGATGTGAACTCTCGCCTGGATGTATTTTACTGCCGGATACAAGCCGGTAATCAAGTAACTACCGACGACTGCCTATCTGCAAGCCTCTCCGTATCCCGGAACGTTAGCCACAAATGGTCACGGGCATGCTTGCAGACGCATCTCTTTATCACCTTGCATAACTGCATATCTTGATACGCATTGCCTGCAACCAATAGGCCATGTTGATTGTGTGCCAAGTTTATGAGCCTCCACCTCTGCTCACGTACAGGGCTGGCTTTTGCGCCACTTCCTTGATGCATACTCCGCTTGAAAGCTGACTTACATGATGTATATGTCGAGAGACTTATGATAGGGCAGAACCTACCAAAGACGATGGATGACTATTCCAAGATGGGCGTTTTGGTACTAGTATGCGCATGACGGAATGGAATCTGCGCGCATTTCATCCATCAACCGGCTGGAAAGCCTGCTGCAGGAAGAAGGGAGACGCACACTGTTCCGCGATTGGTATTTATTGGTTCATTCGTAGATGTTCCGCCGCTGAGGGAGTCACACCAACCTGCATTGACAACGGATACTGTACCCAGAGCCCATGACGATCGCGAGAAGGGACATTTGAAGACTTTGTGTGAACTGGTAATCAGTTCTGTATGAAGATGTTGCACCTTGTTCAGTATCCATAATACAAGTCCTTTTGGTCTCTCTGCATGATACTTCCTCCCATCTCGATGAGAGACTTGGGGCTTCAGTATCCGATGAGGAGAGATGTTCGGAATATTTCAAAGACATAGGAACACATATAGTAACACGACATTAATTCAAGACTTGGTAAATAACTACTTCCGGTTCGGGAGGCGAAGGACAAACCCATAGTATTTCGCAGGAACGGCTACATTAACTGGAGACAACCTTTAGAATTGGTGCTACATGTGTAAATCTCCGCGCCGGAAATAAAGGACTATTGTACATGAGCCTTTTGATCAGAGAGGAATGTCCGTCGGATGTTATTTCATTTGTTGAGAAACAACTCACATGTACCTACTCCTGCGGCCCAAAACCTTGGGATCAGAGCGCGATGTAACATGATTTATATTTTCACGCCAGAGGGGTTACTCAAATCAGTACCATTACCAACCCAAGTACCATTGCCTGCCTCATATTACCAGATTGTGCTTAGGCCTTTTATTTACGTATCTGACACAAGGAGTACCCGCGACCTATACTATCCACACAACGAAGGCCTAATTGCGATCCAGTCGAACTGGTATCAGAAAGGCACCTCTTTTGAACGACGAAATATTTACTATCTTGACCCGAATAGGTTCATGTTTAAGATACGCGTATTCCACGGCGACCACCGCGCCAGTGGCAATCTCTTTGCTGTAACAGGCACGAGAGCTATCAAGACCTGAGCTCAACGTTTTCCCACGGTACTGATAGTGACCGAAGCTGTGCGAGACCCCCAAATACCATATGTACCAATTCTATACCTAGCTATCCAACATACCACGTCAGACCAAAGTACACCACCAGCCCCCAAGTATATTCAAGATGGGCAAGGCCTGCCAGGACATGTACGTACCGTAACGAAACCAACATCCTTAAAGATATGCCGGACGGGCCGTCTCGGACCCAGAAAATCCCCTCCACCCTCCCGAAAGTTGGTCATCACCACCACCATAACCAGCAATATGTACACAGCAGTCACACACCACATTACCAGCTTGTCTGTCCAATTTCTAAGCATGATGCGGCGTCTCCAAGCAAAATGACATCCTGCCGCCCCCACCCCCCTTTGGCACTGGGTCATCACGTCCATCAAAACAACTCGTCCGTTTACGAACAACAGACGCCAACCCAACCCAACACGGCCGGGTACTTATCGCGCCTTGCGCCCTTATTGTCCCTGACATGGTTCAGCTCTCGAATGGAAGGGTAACACTGCTCATGCAGCTAACGAACCACACCGTCTTGGTGCCATGTTTTCGAGTAGTGGGTGTTTGCCCGGTGAACGGTAATAGTCACGGGGCCCAACACCTGGGATAGAATCCTATCAACCTATACATTCGTTCGCGATACTTACAGCTGATCAACGGCGCTCGATTGTGGCCCAGCGGAGCGACTACTCTCGTGGCCCTTCCCCTGAGTGGCGCGAACACCCGAGAGACGTAAAACTGAACCCATGAGAGTGGTCCTCTAATCGCTATTAGAGCCTGGACTCGCAACTCCATTTCGCACGGGGCCTGCCAAGTTCGACTCAGGTGCTACAGCCCCCGACCCGGCTCAGAACGAATCACGCACAAAGAATACAGAACATTCGCCGCTTGTGTCCTTCCTCCTCATCCGTCCTTCCCCCTCCCACTGACATGGCTGACATCAGCCGGTGATCATCCATGATGAGAGACACGTCAACCAGAAACCACCTTGACGACGGCATCCACAACTTCCTGCCTCGCAGTAAAGTTAGGGCAGTGGCCAGACTCCACCGTGAAACTCTGAACCTTCCGGCCCGCCTTCTCCAGCGTCTCGACCAATAATCTTCTGCTCATGGAGAGGAATCGACAGATCAGCCGTGGCATGAATATACACAACCGGTATCTCCCTCCAAGCAGCCCTCTCAAGCGGCTGCATCATGCCCTTCCCATGCCAGCGGCACAAAGTTTTCACATAAGCCTCCACCACCACCTCCTCAACCCCAGGCGCCCTGAGGCCCATAAGCGAGGGTGCGTCGCGCAGGACGATGGTATTGTCCTCGGCTGTGTCAAAGACCAGATCCACGGCCTCGGGCCTGAACGGTCTCCTTGAAACAGCCAAAGGTAGACACGCCCTCCGCGAGGGTGAAGCCAGCCATGTAGATCAGGGTGGGAACGCCCCCCTCGAGGCCCTGAGAGGAGCGGGCCTCGAGACCGAGCCCGCATAGGGCGTTGGACATGACCTGGCCGCCGTACGAGTGGCCGATGGTCACGACCGTGCGTCCCGCCAGGACGAGGCTCTCGACTTAGCCGCGGATCAGTGTTGTGTCATCCGTCAGGCCGGCGTTGGGCGGCCGAGCTCCGTTGGCTGTCAATAATCGTGGCACATGGACCTCGTAGCCGTGAGACCTAAGAGCAGTGGCGAGTTTGGCATAGCTCTCCGGGGTGTGGAAGGCGCCAGGGATAATGACAAGTGTGGGCTTGTTGGCAGTCATGGTGAATGTCCTTGGGAATGCTGATGATGGCAGTGGCAGTGGTTGCAAACCGAAAGTTGAACTGCCTTAGTAATTATCCGCCGGAGCAGCGAAGTGTGAGGATTAGGTATCCGCACCGACTTCGTACCGACTCCACAACACGCCGTTGCATTACAACCAACAATTGCGCGGCAACCAACCGTATGTGCAGCCAACCAAACCATTGTGTCGCAATCCATGAATCAAATCTTCAGCCAACTTTATTCAAGGACCACATCACTTACCACATTCATCTCTTTTCGTTGTTCTTAGAAATACACCCAAGAAAAATGCCTTTAACGATGCCTTGCTTCAAGCCTACATAGGTCCCATACGCAGGGCTGACGGATCCCCCCCCCACAAACCCCCCAACTTCTCCTCCTCCATCATCCTTAGTCATGTTTATATCCATCCACGATGAGACGAGGTTCATTCATTGTCCCCCCCCTAGAAACCGTACAGAGCCCAGGCGTGATCACACTGACAAGACAGACAGACCAGACATACCCAGCGCCGTGCCCATGCCATTCCTGTCCAGCCCAGCCCAGACAATATCTAACCTGCCCTGCCCAACCCTCCACCCGCAGAGCCATAACCAACAAAGCCCGCCCGTCGCCCACCAGCAAATCCCTAAACCTCCTCATCGCTGTCCTCCCCCAACAGCTCCCCCTCGTCATCATCAACATGCGCATAATCCCCCCTCCCCCTAGCAAAACTATCCCTCGTAGTAAACGGCCTCGTGCCTCCCCCTCCCCCACCACCGACACTACTCCACCCCCCGCCAAACCCAGACCCGTACCGCCACCTGTCCACCGCCGCGGAGGCCGACCTCCAGAGCCCCTGCAGCACGAGCGGCAGCGCCCCCGCCACCGCCACCGCCGCGCTGACCGCGATGACGGGGTACCTCACGAGCGGGGAGTCGCTGTCGAACGCGCCCCCGCCGAACCCGGCCGGCGACGCGATCGAGCTCTCCCCGAGCCGGATCTGCCCGAACTTGTGGCTGTAGTTGGCGTATACGTACCAGCCCGCCGCGCCCGCCAGCGCGAACGGGATCGTGATGGCGAGGAACAGGCCCAGGCCCGACATGCCGTGCCGCTGCTCGAACTCGGGCTCCTTTCCGGGGCACGGGTGCACGGGTGCCTGCTTGTCGAACTCGTCGCCGCCGTCACAGGTCGACAGGGGGATCTTGCGGTAGCCCGTGGGCTCGTAGTACTCGACCTGCTCGGGGTTCTCCTTGCACCATTGGATGTGGTCCACGGGTTGGAGGCCCTTGACAAGCTTGCAAGAGCCGTGGTTATCGAGCTCGAAGTTGTAGTCGCTGTTGGGAGGTGATATTAGTGGCAAGAACTTGCTTGCAGTGGAAGATATTGGTGTAGGGGGAACACATACCATTCGTAGTCGCGCCGACTGCAAGTGCAGTCCCTGACGTTGTAGATGTGCTGGATCCTGTAGCCGTTGTAGCACTGCCTGTCCGTCTTCTTGCGCATATACTGCGTCACATGTCCGAAGAGACAGTCATCGCCCTGAAGCGGGTGGCTAGGCGACCAGATCCTGTAGTCCGACTCCTCGGGGTCGTCCTTCTGCTCACAGGGCCGATCGGCCAAGCCCGTGAAGTCTATTGTCGTGGCGACGGTGCTGTCACCGTCTTTCGTCCAGACAATGAACTTGCGCGAGGCGCCAGACGTCTGGGTGGAGAAATTGATGACCTCCATCTCCTTGTCAGCGAATTCGTAATCGTTCCATGTCTTCCCCTCGTCCTGCGTGAACGACACGATCTTCGTCTTCTGAGCCAGGGGAGCCAGAACGACAATCGAGCCTTGGTCTCCGTACAGCCATTGCCACCGGCCTTTCTTGACTTGTTTCCAGGTGATGCCAGCGTCCGATGTCATGTATGTGTCGGCATCTTTCAGCGTGCCCAGATACTGATCGACGTTGCCCCAGCCGAACATTAGACCAACAGCACCAGCGGAGGAGAAAGTCTTACTGTGATCCCTCCGCTCAGTGTAGCCGTGGATGTGCAGGGCGCATTTATCAGTGCCCTTGCCACTGCAGCCTGTCGACTTCCCGTCAATGTCCTTGTCGGGTGGCGGGAGGTAAGCCCACTCAGCACCATCGTTGTGACTGATTAATGACCGCAGCTTCTTCGGTCCGCCCGAAAGGTTGTCAGCATTGGCGACGATATTGGCCATGGCTACACCCTCCAGGCCGAGCATCTTCTCAAAATCAACATAGTAACTGTTGTCGCAGTTGACGCCCGAGATACTCGCAACGTACGAAGTACCGTTTGAGTTACTCCTCATGATTGTGCCATAGCGTTCATCCTTCTCAACGTCGGTAGCCACGAATAGGTTGACTGCATGGGTGGAGCTGTCCAGGACAGTATAAGCGTGCTGGTGGGGAACCTCGAAGTTATAGGGGAAGTGAGCTTCAGCAAAAGTCATGCCGTCAAGGCTGGCCACGGCTCGGAGGGTGTTTGCTGTGATGTTTTGCGTCGCGGCAACGATGAACTCCGACATGGTCGCGAAGTCCTTGACATTGGTTTCGAGAACCTGCCTGGTGTCGAAGAAATCATTGCTGCCGACGAGTTGCCAGGGGTTGTTCTCAGTGCTGTCGTCCTCCCTCTCCCGTGCCAGACAGATAATTTGGTCTGGGTTACGGAAGTTGAAGGTGCTGGAACCCGTGAACTCGCACCGGTCGACGTAGCGCATAATTGTCTTCCAGTTATCACCACGGTCCTTGGATAGCGAAGCCTCCAGGTAGCAAGTCCCGTCGCTCGTGCACTTCTCGCCCACCCAGATGATCCAATCTTTCTTGTCAGGGTGGAAGGCCAACGGCGACCTCGCCGTTTCTGCATCAGTGTTGGGTTCAGTTGGTGCCTGGAATTCATCAAAGGTACTTCCTCGGTTGATGGTGTAAGTGACCTTGCCATTCTGCTTGATGAAGAAGACCATTTCCTTGAAGTAGCTGTGCGGGACGATTCCCCAGTAACCAGTACTGAGGGCTTCGGGCTGTAGCCAGGTCTTGCCGCCGTCACGAGTCATCATGATCTTGCCATGGCCCTTTGCGATGATGGTCTCATCTTCAGACGAGCTGGATTCGCCGCGGTCAAGATAGTGCGTCTCAACGAAATTGGCGCCTTCGAAGACGTGCTGAGACGACTCGACCTTGCCGCTGGCAGGGTTCTTTGGCGGAGACTGTGAGTCGGCGCATTTCCGTTCTACCAGAGCGTCCTTCTGCTTGCCACCTGTCCGCTTGCAGGTATTTCCAGGAATCAACCGCCATCCTGAAGACCCCATGAAGATGTCGTCGGGCTTGGCGTTGGCACAAGCACCATCCGGTGCAACGACCGGGCCGGCAGCAACGCACTCGCCGTCTTCCCGGCGGAAGTTGTAGTCGCATTCGAAATCAGCATCCGCGCACTCGCAGTTGTTCGTCTCGACCTCAACCAGGTGGAACTCCTGCTTCATGAAGCAATCGGCGTTCTTCTTCCTGCGCATGTATTTCTGCTTGTGGCCCATGAGGCACGTTGGCTTGCCATCCTCATCCACTCTGGCCCACCACTCTTCCATGTCGCCCTTGCCGCAAGTCCGCTCGTGCAGGCCCTCGAAGTCAATGGCAATGATATGGAACTTGGGGTTGGTATCATCCCCGGTCTGGCCGGTAAGAATAAACTTCAGACTCGTAGAATCAGGAGTAGTCGTGAGGACCCAAGGCTTGATCTTGAGGCCATTGGGCAGCTCAGCTGTCTTCCAGTCCTTTCCGTGATTCAACGAGTACTTGATCTCACCAACATCGGCCTTTTCAGAGTCGTGAATGGCCACCAAAACGTTGCCCTGGTCACCAAACTCGTACTTGTGTGGTCCTTTCGGGCCCTCCAGCCAGTGCATGCCGGCATCATCGGAAATGTAGAGACGGCCCTCCGAGTAGGACTTCAAGAACGCTCCCGTGTTACCATTGGCCATGACCAACCCGGGGGCCGGGCTCGAGAAGACGCGACCAACATTGATGAGCTGGGTGACCGAGTGAAGATGTATCTTCTCGCCCCCAAAGGTCTGCACTTCGCTAAACGTTCGCCCGTCATCATGGGAGATCTCGGAGATGATCTTCTTCTCAGCCAAGAAGCTATCCTGCACTTCGTCAAAGTTGTCCACCTTGTTGACCAGGAATATTCCCTGTATACCAGCGATCTTCTCGAAGTCGACATGGCCCATCATGTTACGATTGGTGTGTTCGATGTTGCGAGTGAAGAAGGTGCCGTTGGAGTTACTGGTAAACATGACACCCATGGGGTTGCTTGGCCGCGTGGTCATCACATCGATCTGGATGCTGTAATTAGTGCTCTCCAAGACCGTATAAGCCTCTTGGTCGATGGGGTGATCCATGTGAAACATAGCCCGGTGCCACTTGAGCGTGTCGTCCGTGACGAAAAGGGCCATCTCGTCCGTGTTCAGCGAGGTCGCAGCGACCAGCAAGTATTTCTTGACAGAAGCGATATTCACGATACCCTGCACCGGTCTGTCGGTGTCCAGGTTCGGCTCGAATTCCTGTATCACGCCGTTCGCAGCTGAAGAACTGAAGAAGTTGTCGGAAATGACCAAGCGGTTGTCCTGCTTCAGGGGCGAGAACGAGTCACTGACAATACACAAAACTCTCTTCTTGTCGAGATCGCTCTGACCCGTCGAGAAGAGTTCGGAGCCCTGGGCCCACCAGCATCCCTGTGTGTCACCACGGAGGAACTGGGCATCAGTCCTGAAGCCATCGGTAGTGTACATTGCGACCTCGTCACAGAAGATGCCCTGGCAGTCCATGCCATTGAAAATGATGCGATCAGGGTCGCTGGCGTGGAAGTTGAAGGTACTGCTCGCCCAGAGGCTTACTTCGGCGTCGGTGAAGAAGCTGCTCCACGTCTTGCCCCTGTCGTCCGTCATATAGTGCGACATACCCTCGGTCAAGATATATGCGCGCTTGTCGTCGAACTCGTGCATGATGAGCTCAAACGCCTCGCCGTCGGGGACGTCTGCCACGCGCTGCCAGGTCGCGCCGCCGTCGGGGGACCGGTATACATTTTGGTCTGATATATCTTGGAAGAGGATGACGTCGGACTTGTCGAAGTAGTTGAGGTTCTGCGGGTAATGGGCGAACTCTCTTGTAGAGAAGGTTGGCTCGTCTTTGGCTTGTACGAGCAGTGGTATTGTCCACAGGGAAGTCAGCAGCAAGGCCGCAGCCTTGGTAGCTCCCCTGGCCTTCATCGTGTAGGCCGGATCGTAGTGGCAATCATTCAGGGAGGGAAGAGATGTTTATCGACTAGGAGAAGATGGGAGGTGCAGTTTCGGGGACTCGGATATTCGCAAGGTATGAGGACGAATGGACAGGGCTCGCGGCTGGAAAAGAGCAAATGTGAATGAAGGGTCTTTGTGGTGAGATTTCTCTAAGGAGAGAAGGAAACGGTGAGGTGTCGTCGTCGTCGTGGCGACTCAGGCGCCGAGTTATGATACAAGCAAGGCACAGCACAACGAAACAGTAAGCTAAGAATAGGTAGTGAGGTACACAAAAGCTCCCGGCTTTACCTGCCAGGTGGGCCCTTTCCCATTACGTAGGTACGTTGAGTGACTGGAAGCACGGCCCGGGGTGACGATACCAGTCACACATGGCTATGATTGGCTCTTTGTCAATGCTCGACGCGCTCGAAACAGTACGCGTCACTACACTCGCCCCCGCATGTTGCAGCAGGCCTCCTTTGTCCACGGGCTTCAAGGATGAGAGCTCCTTTGCGCCACTCCACTCATTGACCAGTACGTAGCCCGTACTGTAGCTGCAGATATTCATTGGGCTACGAGGTGTGATACTGCAGCTACTGTATATATTACTAGACTAACTAGGGACAGGAATCAAACAGACAGACACTCAGCCTTTGAACTCCAAGTACCTACCTGGTAGGCTGATAGGAAAGACACCGTGTGATGAGGTAAGCTTTGTTTCAAGACAGCAGATGTATAGAGGGGCCATTCTGATGTCAGACCAAAAGGACATGTCCCGAAACCCGGGACAAAATGCGTCTTCTCGTCTCACCAGAATCTCGGGCTCCAGGTAGTATTTTGATTATTCATGGTCATGTCACACGACAGCCTCATGGCATGTCCTCAATCAGGCATTGCTACTGCACAGACGACTCCGGCTCTGACACTTGAGATAAGACTCGACGGGACAATGACCACATCGGGGGAAGGGGGGTTGTAAGGGGGTGTAAGACACAACACATTCTCACTAACTCCGTACGCCAGGACAATGATTCCGACCCAAGAAATGTGTATATGGATGTACGTTCGCAAGGTGTAGCTGACTTGGTTCTCTGAGAATGGGGTCGACAGCTGCGTCGCGGCTCAAGTTTGGACAAAGGAAAACGAAGTGCATATTGATTCAACGTGGGCTAGGTGCTTGTCAAGATCTGAAAAATCACAATCGCAGGTTGCCCTCGAGGATGACGGTCTTCTCTTGCTCCTTCCAACCTCCTCAACCTGTGCTCGTATACTCTCCAACTCAGCTCCAGCCGCCCCTTACTGACAAGCTGACAGCATCAAGCTGCCCCCAATGCTCAACGCTCGCTCCGCTATCACCGTGTCCCGAAATGACAACCCAAACTTGTTCAAAACTTGAATATCATGACGGCTTCCTCTACATACACCTGAAAATGTCGAATGAGATTGCGGCAGTACGTTCCAAGGGATGCGAGCAGAGAGATCAGCGAGGGCCCCCGCCGGAGAGCCGCCGCTCGCCTTCCAGTTGTTTCGTTGTTTGCTTCGAGGGTATGAGATCGCCCTCTCAATTCGTTGTCACTCGAGTCTGACTGGAGGCTAAACTGTCGACGCTCTTCTCAAATAATACAAATAGCAATTATGTGCAGGTATAAAGTATAGAAAGCAGTCCCGGGCCTCTTCCACCAGCGACCCGCCAAATCAAGCAAGACCGTCGAGAATGAGACTTCTGAACTGCCATCTTTAGAGGTATCTAGTAGGAAATGACGCTAAACAGGAAATCGCGAAATGGCGTATCGTCGTGGCATGTGCACTTAGTCGCTCAGGGTGACGTAAATGGTGCCGCCGGAAGACATGGAGACCTGGTACGGTGTTAGTATACTTCTCGCAGAAATTGTAGTGGAGAGCGAGTGAGCATCAACTTACGGTGCAGCCGTTGCCGTTGCTGGGGTTGAAGGAGTTATCGCTGTAAGTGTATTCGCACTCGGAGCTGACGTCGCCGCTCAGCTTGATGTTGAAGTCCAGAGGCGCGGAGCTGGTAGGCGTGTTGTGGAAGATGGACAGGAAGGTGTTGCCATCATCATCCACGCTGGTGCCCAAGTTGATACCGGCCCAGTTGCCAGCGCTCTCAGCGTACGGGTCGGGGCTGTCCCAAACACAGGCAATGTCCTCGCCCAGACCCTTCAGGTTGACGTAGTACTGAGCAGACGTGCTGGATCCCTCCCAGGTGTAGGACAGGTTCTGGAAGGGGTTGTAGAGGTCGGCAGAGCCACCGCTCTCAACAACTGTGGGAATAACCATGGACTCGGTGCCGGGGTAGAGGGTCTTGCAGAAAGAAACCTTGTCGCTCAGCTTGTTGATGACCTGGACACCACCAGCACCTGCCTGGCACAGCTTCTTGGTGCTGTCGGGGCGGGTAAGGTAAAGCTTGTTGTCGGTGCCACACCAGAGACCGCCAATGGACTGGCCAGTAGCACCCTGAGCATCCTCAGGCCACTGAGCGCCGTCATATCCTGCAGGGCAGGCGTACAGTCCGAACATACCCGACGAAACTCCGCCCGAGGTGGCGACCGAAAAGCTGGCGATGGACTTGGTTGAGCCGATCTCGAAGGCAGTCGTGCCCACGTCGAGGATACCCGCCCAGCCGTCAAAACCAAGGTGAGTCACCTCAACAGCACCATATGAAGTTGGCACGCCCGCATCGCAGTCGAGTTCTCCGTCGGGGAAGTCAGCGTCAATGCCGGTGGAACCAGAAGAGGAGGAAGAGGAGGATGATGAGCCGGTGGCGGCGGCAGAGGTGACTGCAGCGACAGAGGTGGCCGAAGATGAGACCACGGCAGAGCTCGAGGTGGCACCGAGACCGATCTCGAAGAACTCGGCGGCCTTGACGCCGGAGGAGCTAGTGGCGCTGGCCACGGAGGAGGTCGAAGTGGCGATCGAGGACGTAGAGGTGGTGCTCGGAGTCGGCGCAACGAAGGTAGGTTCCGACTCCCCAACGACCTCGCAGGAGCCCGAGTCCAGGCATTCCTGTGCCTTCTCCTGGCTGATTGCCTCGCCGGCCAGCACGTAGCTAGTCACCATGGGAGTCTCCCAGACAATGCTCACGTCCCGCTCGTTGAGCACGGGAGAGGCACGTTTGAGGTTGAGGACGGGAGAACCACCGTCGTGCTTCTTGGCATGCTGGTGACCGTGCTGGTGAGCGTGAGGCTGGGCGGAGGCACCAGCGGCGAGGGACGCCGCGATGGCGAGATTGATGATTGCCTTCATTTTAGTGACGTTCGGATATCACTGATATAGTGAGAACTAAACAGTCATGTCAGTATGCCTCCTGGATATCAACCTCGACCTTGCAACAAGACAGGTATCGCCTGATCGTAGAACCTCGCGACATGTCATGATAGGGAGAAGCAGTGTAGGCTCCCCCTTTCCAGGCTCAGTTCTTCAATGTCAAGGGAGACACAAGGAAGGGGCAGGCTCACGATTTTGGTTCTATAAGGGACTGATTTTTTTGAGTTGCGATTACGAATCCTCTTCGATGGTGGTCGAGCAGGATAGACCGTGGGGGACGAGTGAACGAACGGACGAACGACGAGATAATGATATCGAGCTGTTCGCGAGTTCCAAAAGAATGTGGTAGAGAGCAAAAACCCTCTTTTGGATGGAGGAAGCAACGCAAAAATTCCGTGAGACCAAAGGGGTGAGGAGAGGAATCGCGGGAAGGATAGTGGGAACTTGGAAGGGAGGGACTGGAGAGGATTATGAGAGGGAACTGGGGCGTAGGGCCCGGAAGAGAGAGACAAGGGTCGGGAAAGGGGAGACGACGCAAGAGAGGGTCAAGGCGAAGTAGCTGGCGCGGGCGTTGGAAATGAGAGATGGGGACCAAAATCGGGAGATTTGTTTCTCTGGTTCTGGTTCGACTGTCAGGGGTCCCGTGGCTGTCTGGCAGGTCTGGCTGTCAATGGACGAATTGGGCGGTGGAGCTCTTTGGTGTTGGCGCGAAATTGCAAATGTCAGGGGGGGAGGGTCGGCCATAGTAAATCAGAAGGAGAAGAGGAGGGAGGAGAGGGGGGGGAGGAAGGGATACATAGATAAAACACAAGTTGAAGCCTCCAAACACCTGGACAGGAGACATACACAGAGAGAGAGACACACACACATCCGGAAACAACCCACCCTCCCCCTCCTCCAGCCATACACACAAATGCGACTTGTGCCGTGCCGTCGCAGCAGCCACAGCCAGGAATTCGAGTGCAGATCAATCTGGACTGGAGCAGCCCCGAAGTTGCAATGGGATGGGACTCGCAAGGCACAGAAATCTAAAAACGGCCTCGGTTCAGTCGCAAATAGAAGTCTTGGAAGAGGCACCGACAGTATGTGGTCAGGGTGGTCCGCATAGTGTAGAGATCTGCGAATACGGGTGGATTATGATCGCCGTATAAGCTTACCGTGAAGATGGACAGACAGACGGAGAGAAAAGAGAGATGCCTAGGTAAATGAGTGCTGTGTAAGTATACCACCTGCCGTGACCTATCTTATGATGGATGATCCCCATGTTTGAGCATGTTGATGATGGGGTCTTCTCTTTGTTTGGTCTGGTGTTGTTGACCGACCACTCGTACCACCGCCGCTGTATGTATGTATGTACCTAGGTATGTATGTATGCATATAAACAGTAAGATAACCATCTCTTTGCTATGTAGCCACGGAATTGGAAGAAAGTATGGACGACAAAATGACACATGGACATATGACATCCACGAATGATGAACAGAATGGGGGGGGGGGATATTTGTCCTTCCTCATCTCGATGTGCCGTTCTCGCGGTTCGGTTAGTAGAGGCCTGACCAGGCTGACCGTGCTGACTTGTTGACTTGCAGCTAGACCCCCCCCCTTCCACCCCCCCCCCCAATTGGACCCCTGGACTACCTAGGTAGATACCCTAGGTAGACATGCACACCTGCCATTTTGGCCCCTGCTCGCAGCGCCAGGTTGCCTTAGCCACTCACAGCTCAGCGGTACCTGAACAAGTTCTGTCAGGTTTAGTCCCCTTTCGGAAGCCCAATTTAAAGGAACTGCTTGGCCATGGCCATGGGCCGGCTGGAGGTGCAGGGTGCAGGGTGCAGGGTGCAGGGTGGCGCCCAGGTACTCCGCCCAGGTTATGCATTGTTCCTGAGTTAGCACCCCCCCCCCCGATTTCCAAGGTCGGCGTCTTAGTTTATACATCGTGGTGTTGTACAGTACCTGGGTACCGAGCAAACGAGACCAAACTGTCCTAAACAACGGTTATCCCAGTTCTCAGTATCTACCTAGGTAGTGTGCTATGATCTCTCCATCCGTAGTACTCACTCACTATTAGAGACGGACAATCCCAATCCCCTCCTACCGTCTACCTAGGTCATATATCTACCTATGTAGTATCTATATACATAACATGTACAAGTCAGATCTTCAGCGCTTGCATCAACGTTGCGACCTGTGAGCAACTGCCACTTCCAAGGTTCGTCTAGTAGTGTTCCACATATAATAACTCCGGATACATAACATAGTATGGGCTCTCGTCTCCGTTTCAACATCCACACGGCCACCTGCACGGACTCTGGGGAAAAACACGCCAAGATCTCTGCGTCAAAACCAGTTACAGTTATCAATAATATGTACGTACATACTTATTATACATACCTGGTAAGAAAAAACTCTCCGCGATCTAATCAGTGAGATGAGCGCTAGAACCCCTCCTACAAGGCTACAACCCGGCTAGTACTTTCATGCACCTTGTGATCTCAATTCAGATTGAGATTGAGATTGGACCTTCTCCCAGGTTGTTCACGCTGTTCTGAGGAAATCACATCATCCTCATCTCTCACAGGGCGCGGGTTGCGACCGGACCGTCGTCATGATGGTGGAGTCTGACACCGTCCCGACCCCCGATGTGTTGCAACTTGCATCCTCCACGCACGCCTCTCAATGTTCATTTCCCGGCCCTCGCAGCTCTTGAAATCATCAGGTCCACCTCGACCACCAAACCGGAAGTGCTGGGCATTACTTGTTATGAGTGTTTTAAAGCTTCCATGGGCTGGCTTCGTGACTCCTGGCTCTTTGGAGGGGGGGGCGGTGGCTTGGGAGGGAGAGAAGCAACGTCGCATTGCCATATGCCGCCCCTCAACCCTTGCAAGAACCATGGCACCCACACACAGCTGAAGAACTTGGTCTCCACCCGTCCCTGGGATCCTCTGCGGGCGCGAGCACGGTGAGGTGGAGCCCTGGTCGATCGGCCCCCCCCCCCAGTCCATCATGTCTCCTGGACGACCCCCCTCCCCCTCCCCCCTCCCCGCATCCCACCGCCACCCCCCTTCCTTTGGCGGGATTCCTACGAAAAGATTCAAATTCCTTTTTAAGCACTGCTGGGGTCTGGCCGGCAGTCCGTAAGCCGACTGATGGAATTTACGCGCGGTCTTGGAATCTCGACTTTTTGCGTGAGCCTGGGCCTTCGACCTCGCTGCCGACGACGCCTGGGCGCCTACACTCCGCTTTGGTGGGCCGGATCGAAAGATCGAAAGATGTTGAAATGAAAGCACATCTCACCTTCGACCACACATGGTCTAACCTGACAGGCGATATCAGCCGTACCACGAGATTTTGGACTGGCAGTACGTGTGTGCCGTCAGGATTATAAGCACTAATCCGTACCACTAAGATTATCAATGACAACAAACGACGGCCCCTGATGACATCTGTCAAGTATCTTTCCGCTGCCGTACAACCACGCGACGAGGTTTCTGGAAAGAAGTCTTTCTTCTGTGCCACCACCTCCATGTATCTACGCATCCGTACGGATCCGTACATATCGGGCGCCTGCTCAATGAGAATCCGACAATGTCTCACTCTATCCACTCTACACACGGATCCATACTGTGTGCACGTACATACATTAGGACAGTCTCCATGGTGATGTGGGGGAGTTCGCCTCTCCAGGACCCTCAACCTCCGGCCGAACAACAACACAGCCCTCCTCTCAGGTCCGGGGAAAATCTCCCGCGGAAGAGGACCTGCCTTCCTACGATCCGTGTTGGCGCGTAGTGCCGCGTGTTGGCGCGTGGTGGTATCCTTTACACTTTTCCTCGGCATGTCACCGCCAACGTCCAGCCAGCCCCTTCGTTCCTCCTCTTCGGGCGCGCCCGCGCCCGTGACTTTGCAATGTAAGACAAAATCGCGTCATCTGTGCAACCGGGTGGGCGTCGCCGTAAAGTGGTTTTGCTATTTACAGCACAAAACCTCTTCTAGGCATCCTCGGCCGTCTCTGCCGCGGCACGGCGGAATGCAGAGAGTGACGCCGCCTGCGTGCTTTCGCCGGGGGGCTGCAGGAGCCCGGCTGGCTGGCTGGCTCCGGAACAATTTTTGGTTTGTTTTGGAGGAACAGCCCGTCCGTAAGGGCAGCATGCGGCCATGCGCGCAACGCCGCAGCCAGTGGAGCGAGCGTACGTACGTACCACTTAAGAGGGCTCAGCGCACCGGAATGAAAATGACGACAGACCACACAAGAGCATTGTTGTGCTGTCTCGGCAAAAGCGGCAAACGGAAATTTATCAAGACATGGAATGAGTCTGTCTGTAAGTTATTACTTTGAAGATTCGCCGCCGACAGGTATAGTATAGTCCCTAGTGTAGGAGGGGGCTGCGCGCAATGCATTCGTCACCAACCAACCCCCTGAACCGCCACTGCAGGAACCCGATGTGAAAGTGCCCTATCACCATGCCTTGGCGGCATGCCGTACGCCGTTGGCTAAAACCCGTCCAAAAGCGCCCTAGCCAGGCTACTATTGGGACGTTTTGGGGTGACACAGCACACTGCATGTCTCGTATAGTCGTATAACAATCACGGATGCGTACTTACTCAAAGTACGTAGCACCACCACTGGGAAAAAGGGGGGGACCGTGCTTTCTGCTTTAGCCTGGCCCCTCAGTTGCTTTCCACAATGGCCTTCTCGACGTCAGTCCGTGACGTTGACCCTTGCCCGACCACCCCGTCCGAGACACTCCAGGTCGTGCCTCCGGCCCCAGGGCCTCGGCTCTTTGCCGATGCTGACGATGGCCTCCCCTTCCGCGGCCTGACTCCATCCCGGACCTCGGCCTGGATTAGTTGCTGCTGCTGCATCTCCTTGCGTACGTCCTCTTTCATCTTCTGCACTTCCCTCCGCGCCCCGTCGCGCAGGTCCTTGCTCTTCCAGCCCGTCTTGAGCCAGAGCCTGTACATCCCGGTCCACGTGATGGTCCTTGCGATGGACCGCTGTAGCACGGAGCTGATGCAGGCTCTGATGAAGGGGCTGAAGGCCGGGACCAGTACTGCGAGGACAGCGCCGAAGGAGACGGTGACTATCAGTGTGGTGTGGTCAGCTAGGCCAGAATGCTCCTTTGGTTATTTATTTTGTTTGGCGGGAGGGGCAGGGTGGCGTACACATGATGAGTATCTGCCTCTTGAAGGTAATGGGCCAAAACGAAACAATCTCATCGGGCACCAGCCCCGAAGAATTGGACGCGCCGGGCGAAGGATCCGACCCAGTAAGTTCGACGGCGTTCATGCCGAAGAGACTGCTCATGAACGAAAGAGGCAACTGTTTCCATTTCGTGGTCAGTCGATTACATACGTGAGTAGATGGAAAGCGTGTCTACTCACAAAGACGATGGTCATAACCGTAAAGACCATGATGGCCTTGCCCTGGCGCACTGTTTCCTCCCCTTGCTTCATGGCTTCATAAGCCTGAACAACACTAGCCTGTTGTTGCTTGAGGCCGAGCAGCTCGGTCACCTATAATATCGTCAGTCATGTGTTGTAATGGAGACAGACAGATCAGCTTACGTTCTGCGCTGTACTTTCAGCACTCGACTTCAGACCACCCAGCTCATTGATTCGGTCATCAATCTCGATGAGCAAATCATTCGAGTGGTCTCTAAATGCATCATGCTGCTGCTGCATGATCCGGATCGTATTGTCACGCTCTTCCTCTTTCATCTCATACATCGACTCGAAGAAGCCACTCTTTCCCGGTGAATTTTCATCGCGGGGGACCGGCTTGAGGATCTCCTTGGCGAACTTGACGAATCTAGTGATCATCTCTTTCTGCTGGTTCACAATGTGCACAACGATGTCTAACTCGTCGATGATGTCGCGGATCTCACGCTGGAGTTCCGCCTCGGGCGTGACGTTTAACAGGGCAAGGAGAAGGTTGGGGTCGACCTTGTCCTCGATGCCAGACTGGTATATCTCCGTGAGACGCTTGGAGAGCGTCCACAGATGTTTGAAGGCGACTGCTTGTTTGTTCGTCTGTCATGAAATCAGCGGCGTGTTCCACATGAAAGAAAGCTTACACATACGACACGACCAATGCTCTCGGCGAACATGTCCATGACCTGCGGTCGTTTGTCTTCCGTCCTAGTTCTATCGAAGAACGTATCGAAACACTCTTCTAATACGATAAGGGCGAGGTCAAATATGGATCGAACGTGGTTGTCCGGGTTGCTCCTGGTCTTGACCCTTATGCGAATGCTTTGGTGCACTCCTGAGGGGTCCTTGTCGGCGATCCCGTATCTTTGCGGAAAGCAAGTGAGGATCGTGTCCTTGTCGAGAACCCACATCCACAACTGATCAACCATAACGGCTCTCGATACTTTGCGGATATCCCTGGTGCATTGGCCGCATCCCATTTCTTGCTCGTATTTTCCGTGGCGCGTCCATTCCCAAGTCTCTTCTGGCCTAGTCTGTCTGGGATGTAGCGTACAGGATGAGCCCATGTTCTCGGTAGAGGATGATGGTTTTTTGTCCTGTTGTTCGTTGTCGGACGTCAGCCGATACTTATGCGCGAACTCTGCGTTCGTATATCGGTATACGACCTGATCCCGGTCTCGAAGGCGTGTCGTCCTAAGCCGCCAGAAATAAGCCTGGTCCAGGGTCCGGCGTGGATGGAGCGAGGAGTTTTTGAAAAGGTATTTCTCCATGATTCGTTGGTCCGGGTATGTGATAATCTTCTCGTAAAGTTTAGCGGCCTTGACTAAAACTTGTGCGAGGTTGAGCTTTGGTTGGAGTTGCCCGTGTCCGTCCATCCTTACCCCCTTAAAGATCGATGGAAAGCGCTCCGGGAAGATGTTCTTCGATAAAGGTTTCTCCGACTTTTGGTCCTGATCCGTCTTCGACACATTCTGCTTGTAGGATCTCTCCTGTTCCTCTTTGATCTTCTCCAAAAAGATATCTTCTAGGGCGTGTGGGGTGGGATAGCCCTGTCCTGCTTCTTTTGTTGCCCAGAGGATGTCTCTCCATTCACGCAGTTCCTTTTGGTGTTCCGCATCCTCCCAGATGAAGCGTCGCAGGTTAGGAGGGATCCCACCTGTCTCTGCCCTCTCCACAATCACCTTATCCAGCGCCACCAGTAACTTGTTTCCATATTCCTCATCTCTGATCTTCTGCCATAGTTCGTGGGCCAAGCCTGCTGGCATCGGTTTGCTGACATCCCTCCTGATCTTGTTCCAGAGCATTTCCGCCAGCGTGTTAAGAATCAGGTCTCTGTCTTTCCCGCGCGTTCTGTAATAGTTTGGCTCTTTGTATCCTGCGGACGCAGAAGTGGCGGGCGATCTCGCGGGGTCAAGTCCCTTCCGATTTTCTTTCCTCTTTGCTTTCCACATCTGAGAGGTTTCCCTCTCATCCAGGCGGTTTTCATCTTCGAGCTGTTCGATCAAGTTGGCAGCTTCGTTTCGCCTCCTGTCTGTTTCCCAATGAAGATAAGGCATGAAAAGCACAAGGCTTTTTTGAGTGTTCTCTCCGCTGCGATACAATTCATCCACGTCGGCCGGGATTTTCTCGCAAAATGGACGAAGGTTACGGTTGTGGACAATGGAGTCCGGCCCAGTATCGTGCTGTTGGCCCCTCCAGTAACTATCTTGCAAGACCATCTTGGTCTGGGGACACGAGTTCAGACTCTCTCCAGGTTTTGGAGCAGACTCTCCGAAATATTCGGCAATGGCTTGCTCGACCCAGACCATGTTATTAACGGGGAGGTGGAAGTAGCTCAGCGAGCTAGGACATGCCTTCTCTGCGTTGTTCATTTTCTCCACCCTCCGAAAATGCCCATTCAGTAGGTGGTATACTGAAACTTGTTGATCTGGGAATGTACCCTTAAAGATCTTGTCATCGACGTCCTGCCAGTGTGGCTCCATAACATTGGCCATGAAGGAGTTGGTATCCATTTCCGAAGTCTTCGGGCGCACGAGCTGGATCAGGCGCGCTTTGATGTCTCGTTGTAGGTCATAAGGAGACTTCGAATCTCCTTCTGCCTCTGACGCTTCATTATCTGTCCACTCTCGATCGAGATTTGTTTGCTCCTGATGGATAATTTCCTTGAGCTTTTGCAAGAACTCGGGCAATATGTTGTCGTGCTCCGGTCGACAGGATGGCTTGGCGACTTGGTCACGGCGCCTGGACCCCGTCGTATATCGTTGAGATCGTCTCCCACTTCCAGGTGCGCTGGGAAGTGGTACAGTGCAGAAGTGGGTTGTATCGATTCTTTGCTTCTCAACCCTCTCGATGTTGGCGTGGTTCTCGCGTCTCCAAGCGTTGAGACTGGCTCGGAGTTCGCGAACCAGCCCCTTTAGGGCCGGAGTTCGCCGCAAAACAGCTATTCTTTTCAGTTCCGCTTGAAGATTCAGAGCTGTGATATATCTCATACTCGGCGGCTTTCCCTTTTCATCTCGGTGGCGAAGGTCCGGACTTCTCGCGTCATTCTTCCGATGAAGTTCGGTGTCCTCCTTTTCCAGCTCATCTGCTTGCTCCCAGATAGGATGCTTCTCATCATCCAGTACTTGGACACGTCTGTTGATGCCAAGGCACCCAAAGAAGTGAGACCGTAGATCTCCAACATCTTTCAGATCATGAGGCTCAACCGATAAGCAACTGGTCTGCGGGTCTTTTCGTGTAAACAGATCGTCCAAGTACTCTCGTGCGGCTACGTAAGATGCGTCGCCTTCTGGTGGAAGCGTTGCTTCTGATGCAGAGATATTATCGTCGTTCGCCATGGTAACTTACTTACTCCTACTTGGCCCTAGAAGAGAAAATGGGGTTTCGTAGTCCAGTTACCATACTGTATGTGAGGGCATGGCGCTCCATTTATGATTTTCTCAAGCTGCCAAAGGTGCTACCATATCAGCAGCATACTTAAGTACTTGACCTAGGTACCTACCTAGGTACTTAGTAGGTAGTCAGCACAATGCAGATCAGCTGGCTTCCTCTGGGTTACATAGGTGTGGGGGGTGTCAGGAATCTAGGTAGAAGGCTGAGGGATGGCAGGACTTGGTGCGGCATCCTACAGATGGATTGCATCCTACAAGCGGGCGCAAGGCAACACACAAGTCAAATCCTCTCGCAATCCAGAGCATCTTCTGTATGTAGTATGACAGACCAACCCCGATCCTCATTGAATTTTGAGGCTGAACTGACAACCGTCTCGAGATGATCTTATAGCTCAGTGTGTGTGGCTGCTATCCAATTTTCTAGCTCATGCAGCCACTTCTCACCGACTGACATTGCCAGTCAGTAGAGGGGGGATGTCTCAGTCGTTTTGCGAGATACAATGCAATGTGACGAATGGTTCGGACTTGACGGACAAGAGAGAAAAAGACAAAAATGGAAACGAAACCTAGAAATCAAATTTTCGGTGCTCCCCGCTGATAGTTCTAGAGAACCATAGTATTCCCCTGTGAGTTTTGCACAAAGCTTCCTATATTGGAAGTTTGGAAGAGAATGCGGTGGCGATGAGATGGAATGGAGCAACTGAACCTTCAATCTTGCGGATCCGTAGTCTGTAGAATATTGGATGAGGTTTCAGGGTTGCCGGTGAATTCCCCAGGGTTTCACTACCACCTTCCAAGGCTCGGCATTTAGGGCCCCTACATCGCTAGGGTCGCCTAGCCCAGACTTGTCCAGTGTGGCAACCCCAATCGGTGAACCTTCAGCAATCTCGGGCCTTCATCAGATGAACTTGAGACTGACAACAATGCATTTGCTTTTTGCAATGAAAACACCGTTCGTTTTCGACATTTACCTCTCTATTCCTCCTTGAAGCTTCTTGGTGATTCTCTTCCCGTTCACACGGCCCATCTTTGCACAATCTTACGACGATCACCATGTTCCCACGTCTTGCGGGCCCACGTCGGCTCGCTGGGATCACCATTATCGTGCTGCTCACCTGGATCACAGTGCTGTGGATCTACTTGCCCTTCGACAGTCCCATACTCTCGTGGATACGCCTTGCGACGTCCAAATTCTTTGGAGTCCTGCGCTCTCCGAACGATGACGAGAGGCTCCTCCTCGAGCAGCCGGGGCGCTTTCCCTTCACCGACGATGAGGTCGCCTACATCGTCAAGACAGGTTATGGCACGCAGGAGCGTGTGCCGGCGCTCCTGGAAGCGTCGTGGAGGACAAGGCCAAGGCCCGAGTTTGAGGAGGACAATATCCTGCTTGTAGGAGATTTTACGGCCGAGTTTGACTTTCAAGGGAGAACGGTTGTAATCCATGATATGGTTGCAGCGGCCATGAAACATGATGCGGTGGCCAAGACGTCGAACAAGAACACCGAGCGGGCGTATAAATATGGGAACATGACGTTGGCGATCAAAGACGGTAAGCAGAAGGAGGCGGAGGAATATTCCAAGGCCGTGGGGTGGGAATTGGATGCTCTAAAGGTAGGGTACGTGCAACTCCTTTCCTGATAAGGTTGCTGACAGGCGACGCAGTTCATACCCAGCCTCGAATTAGCGTGGAAGACCATGCCTGGCAAGAAATGGTTTATAATGCAGGACGACGACACCTTCATATTGCGACCCTCCCTATACCGATTCCTCGAACACCTCGACCCTTCGAAAGAGCTGTTGTACCTAGGCAACGCCATCGGCGATTACAAGGCAAGGTTCGCGCATGGAGGATCGAGCTTCATTCTTTCCCAGGCGGCGATGCGCCGCTTATTTGAAGACCCGAACGTTGTTTCGCAGGCCTACGTCGCATCCCTTGATGAGACCTGGGGCGATAAACTGATCGCGACCACGCTGATCAAAGTCGGCGTCTACATCAGCGAGAGATACGGCCACTTCTTTAATGGAGAGAGGCCGTTGATCACAAAGGCTTCTGCGGACCGATTTTGTTCACCCCTGGTTTCTTTCCATGGTCTGGCACAGCCAGCAAAAATGATAGAGGTGGGCAAGACGTTCGCGGGCTTGGACACACCGGTCTTCTGGAAAGATCTCTGGGAGATATACGGTCAGCCCAGCCTGGACGTTTTGGACCAGAACCCGATACGGTTGGGACAGGACCACGTGGGCAGGCAGGATGATTCGTCGATGATCAGCCGCATCGAATCTGTTGACAAGTGCCTGGCGGCGTGTGAGAGCCGAGGCAAGGAGTGCCTTGCTTGGACGTGGGACAAGCAGACGAAGCTCTGTATCTTGAGTTCCTGGGTGATCGTTGGAGAACAGCCCAAAGATAGATACTCCGGGCTCAATGTAGCAGAGGTGAGAGGGCTGGCGAGCAAGTGTGGGAAGTACTGATCATGTCCTATCCTCTGCCGGCTTCGAGCCAGCTGCATTTCTTGAGGGGACCAACAGCGTCTGTCTGGTCTATATTTGGAGTTTTAGGAAGGGTTTGGGTTGGGTTGGTTTAGGTTGGTGGAAGCGATAACTGAGAAACTTGATACCCCTGCATTCCTTCAGTTTGTGAGCATCGCTATCACAAAATAGAGCGACTGTTTAATAACGTTTTCTGATCGATATTCGTGCCGCATCTTGTCACCTGGGCATATACCAACCTAGGTAGGTAAACCTTACCAGTACCGTATATGGAGCAATAACTTTGGATTATTGGGGTTTCGATGTCGAAGGCCTCCAGACCTCCTCGCCGCCATACCCTGCCATCACTTAGCCTTGGAAGGGCCAATCGATCACATTCAGCGCTAACGCATGTGAACTCAAATGCGTCTAGATAGCGCTCGCTCTCTTTCGGCATGGTTACCTCCCAACACTCCGGGCCTCTGCAAGGCCGAGCGGATGACGACAGGGGAGTGCGCAGGTGTGCCTCAAGTTACAAAGGTACCTACCAGGTATGTATAGACCTACCGGTCAGCCGGTCCGCCGGTATGCCCAGCAGGCCAGGTGCTTCTGGCCGCCTGCGCCCTTCCTTGCCCCACGCATCGTACTGACGTCAGGCGAGTAGTGGCCGTAGTCTGGGCCGACGGTGCGCCCGTTTCGAGCGAGACAGCACCTCACGACCTGCTTGAATCGATGCCTGACCTGAAATTACCTGAATGTAACCCCTCCAAAGACTGCCCAAGTTAACATTAACATCACCTCTTGGCAACCGAAACCCTCTCTGAGAGTCTGATAACCAAATCACTGCTCAAGAGCAACAAAACCACCCTGAACCAACTCACTGTGGAAGAAAAAACATCTAGACCCTTCGTGATACCTGTGAGACACATCTCTGAGACAACACTACCACCTCCAAACATAACTCTCCGCGTACGCTTCGCCTTGCCCTCGCTTTCTATGTATGTACACGATCTTGAAGCCCCACTTACCCACATCTACCGCCTGCCGATCTCGCGCAAAGACCCTGCCCAGGTGAAGAGCCTCATCAGGGGGACACACCGAGACACTGTAGCCAAGTGGTACAGACATATGTCGAAAGCCGACAGCCCTAATTCATCGGTTACTAGTTTCTGAAACCGTCGATTTATCCTACTGTCCAGTGCCTTGATCACCGCAATAATCACATTGTCCGGTGTACTACTACTACTGTGCCTAGGTAGACGACATACTGTCACCTTCCCTCCTGATCCCTACCTCAACACACCACTTGCTTCCCCACCTAAGCACCTGTCACAAAACACCAAACGAGCTGTCGAGAAGGACGACCTACTAACATACTACTCGCCCTCGCTTAGACTTTCGTATCTTCCGACCACCTAGAGATACCTGCATCATGTCCGAAACCACTCAGCAAAACCCGCAAGCCACGGGCGGCGGCTGGACCTCCTTCCTCAAGTCCATCGCCTCGTTCAACGGCGACCTGTCCACCCTTACCGCGCCCCCCTTTATCCTGTCCGGAACGAGTCTTACCGAGTTCAGCTCCTACTGGTGTGAACACCCCGCTATCTTCGCCGCACCGGCCAAGGAGGCCGACCCCCAGAAGCGTGCCCTGTTGGTGCTCAAGTGGTTCGTGACCACCCTGAAGCAGCAGTACGCCAGCCGAAGCGAGCAATATGGAAACGAGAAGAAGCCCCTGAACCCCTTCCTCGGAGAGCTGTTCCTGGGCAAGTGGGAGGACGAGGCCGGCACGACGGAGCTCGTCAGTGAGCAGGTTAGCCACCACCCGCCTGCCACCGCCTACAGCATCACCAACGTGCCCACCGGCGTCCACCTCGAGGGCTACAACGCGCAAAAAGCCAGCTTCAGCAAGACCATCAACATCAAGCAGATCGGCCACGCCATCCTCACCGTACCCACCCCCTCCGGCGAGAAGGAAACCTATCTCATCTCCCTGCCCAGCCTGCACGTCGAGGGCCTGATATTCGGAAGCCCCTTCATCGAGCTCGACGGCGCAAGCTACATCACCTCATCCTCTGGATACAGTGCCAAGATTGACTACAGCGGTAAGGGCTGGCTGTCAGGCAAGAAGAACTCGTTCACGGCGGCTCTGTACCCCACTGGCAAGGAGAAGGATGTCCTGTACTCTGTCAGCGGGCAGTGGACCAAGGCCTTTGAGATCCACGCGTCCAACGCAAAGCACGCCTCGTCTTCGACTCTCGTCGACACGTACGACGCCGTCGCCTCGAAGCCATCCACCCTGATAGTGGCCCCCATCGAGCAACAACACCCGCTCGAGTCCCGACGGGCCTGGCAGAAGGTCGCCACGGGCATCCTCAAGGGCGACATGGACAGCGTCGGCAAGGAGAAGACCAAGATCGAGAACGCGCAGCGCGAGATGAGGGCCAAGGAGAAGACCGAGGGCAGGCTCTGGCAGAGGAGGTACTTCTCCGTCAGGACGGAGCCGGACCCCGTGCTGACGGGGCTGGGCAAGCACGTGGGCGTGCCGGACCACGGGGACAGCGACAAGACGGGCGGCGTCTGGAGGTTCGACAACGCAAAGGCCGAGAAGGTGAAGAGCGAGCCCGTGGGCGAGGAGACCAAGGTGAAGCTGGCTCAGGAGCTGTTGGGTCAGGATGCATGATTTTAGAAGAATTGGTTTTTTCTCCCTATTTTATTAAAACTCGCTTATGTATAAGAACTACCATGGTTACGTGAGACAGCAATACGACAGTCGCTTGGCGGAGTAATCCAGAGAAATCTTTCAACCCAAAGATTTGGCGTAGATGAACGTAAAAGGAAGGCAACGAGAGCAATCTGTGAGTAACCTCACGAAGGGGCACCTAGTGGAGGGCATTCTACCTAAAGACTACTAGGTGCATTAACATTCAACGGACCATCGCATGGTAAGAAGCCGTCAAGTGCGGTTTGTCTTAGGAATGGGCACAATCACTCAAAGACGCATGATCCAAATAGTTCGGCATAAAAAGCCTCCTTAATGCGGTAGCGAGCTGGGCCATGCCTGGCGACAACAATTGCATGCTGGACCCAGACTAAGACAAAGCAAGAAAGATAATGAGACTTGGCAAGTTCAATCGGAAGCAGTGATTTAGAGAGGTATCGAGTATTTTATTTTGTTTAGGTCGTCGTAACTTCCAAGGTCTCACTACCAGCCTCTCCTGTCCAGTTTTCCTAGATACAGGGGCCGGATAAAAAAAACCCATCCCAACATGGCTCCGGCGTAATGATCATAACCACCCGGAACCAACGCTCATTTCCTTTCTCATCCAAAACCTAGTATGAGTTCTCATAAAAAGCTACCATAAAAAAGATATCAAAA
This sequence comes from Cytospora piceae, assembly GCA_016508685.1. Lineage (NCBI taxonomy): Eukaryota > Fungi > Ascomycota > Sordariomycetes > Diaporthales > Cytosporaceae > Cytospora > Cytospora piceae. The sequence goes on along the minus strand of JADMLE010000011.1, from coordinate 3,843,029 downwards.
AACACAGCAAGAAACGATTTACACCTGTCCGGCGGTGTTGAAGTCCTTCAGGGCCTCGGCGACACGCTGGCTCATGGTCTTCTCGCCCTCACGGACCCAGACACGGGGGTCGAAGAACTTCTTGTTGGGCTTGTCATCGCCATCGGGGTTGCCGATGGTGGTCATGAGGTAGTCCTTCTTGTTGAGGACGTAGTCGCGGATACCCTTCAGGTAGGCGAACTGCATGTCGGTGTCCAGGTTGACCTTTACGACTCCCAGCTTGATGGCCTGGAGATACTCGTCCTTGCTGGAGCCGGAGCCACCGTGGAAGACGAAGTAGACGGGCTTGTCCTCCTTCTTGGAGAGCTGCTCCTTGACGTAGGCCTGGTGCTTGCCCAGGAGCTCGGGGTGCAGCTTGACGTTGCCGGGCTTGTAGACACCTGTGTGACGTAAGAATTAGTGGGTCTGTTCGGCACTTTTGTGTGTTGGGGGGGGGGGGTGGATATTGTTGTAACTTACCGTGGACGTTACCGAAGCCAGCGGCGATGGAGAAGTAGGGGCTGATGGCCTCGAGGGACTTGACGATGGCCAGGATGTCCTCGGGCTGGGTGTAGAGGGAGTTGTTGTCAACATCCTCGTTGTTGACACCGTCCTCCTCACCACCGGTGATACCGATCTCCATCTCGAGCCACTGCTTCATGGGGGCAGCGCGCTTGAGGTAGGCGGCTGTTGTGTTGATGTTGTACTCGACGGGCTCCTCAGACAGGTCGATCATGTGGGAGGACCAGAGGGGCTCTCCGTGCAGCTTGAAGTAAGCCTCATCGGCCGCGAGCATGCCATCCAACCATGGCAGCAGCTTCTTGGCGCAGTGGTCTGTGTGCAGGACGACGGGGACGCCGTAGATGGGAGCGATGGATCGGATGTAGTGGGCGGCAGCAATGGAGCCGGCGATGGAGGAGGCCTGGTCCTTGTTGTCAACGCCCTTGCCGGCGAAGTAAGCGGCACCACCCTGGGATGTTTGCCTGTAGAACGGAAGAAACCAGTCAGATCGAGTCTCTAGTTTGTGTGTAAAGATTGGATATAGGCAATGAACTTACAGGATGATGGGGGACTTTGCGTCGCGGGCAGCCTCGAGACAGGCAACGACGGTGGAGGAGGAGGTGACGTTCACGGCGGGGATGGCGAACTCGTGCTCACGAGCGTACTTGAAGAGAGCGAGGACATCGTCACCGACGATGACACCGGACTTGCGGGACAGAACGTCTTGGGCACCCATATTTGCAGTTATTTGAGGGGTAGATTGGTGTTGTTGGAAGGGGTGTTGTTGTAGGTAGTTTGTTGTTGTTTGATGTGAAAGTGGTAGTGTTGAGGTCACCGGCAGAGCTGAAAGGTGTAGGTAAGAGCGGGTTATAAAGAAGACACTGGACGAGGTGAAGCTGGTGGCGTGTTAGTGGGGCAGAGGGGTCCTGGGTCGCAAAAATTGTGATGCGATGAGGTGTTTATGAAGTGAGCGATAAATTCTCCTTGTACTGTACTGCGTACCGGAGAAGCTGAGCTGTCTTGGTGCTGCTATGACACACGCAGCCCAACCGAGTGGTGCTATTACACTGTACGGTAGGGGTCAGTCCCGGGTGCTGCCAGTTCAGCCCACTTTTATTAACAGCCCTGAAGTCATTTGTTGCAAGCGTCCAGGACCACCGCAAGACCGTATGTCGACGCCGTTTCCTTCAATGGAAAGGGGCGGTATGCAGTAGAAGCATCGATGTGTTGGTTGTGCCTGGGGGATCTACCAAAGCGCGGTGTCATGGCGGGGTGTTTTATCCTTCTTCATGGTTCATATCTCCTCAACTTATAGCAGTATAACTACTGTACCCAAGTGTGTATGGTTTATATGTGGCAAGGAACGATCCCCTATATAGAAGACCCGTGGACCCTTCGAAAAGACTGACTACCTACCTAGATAGGTACTTATCGAAAAATCAGATAGATCAATTGCACTACCTACACTTATATTAACCGTTGGATCGTTCCAAGTACGACATACGTGAGTGAGGCGTCTCAATTGAGCTAAAGGTGAATATAGGTAGTCAAGCCTTCAAGGGTCCCACGGGTCAAGCACCGGGAAGATGAGGGGTTCCCTTCTCTGAGTGACGTTGAGACCATCGTCATAGGTGCCCCTTGGCCCCTCGACATTTTACCGAGCTACCCCGCCATAACCCGGTAGCACGGAGTCAGTCTCCAACAGAATCCCGCGGAATCGAGACCGATGACGATCCTAACCTGCCTTTAGCAACTTAGCCTGTTCAGGTACCTAGGTACCTCTGCCATTTTATTCCAATGAAAGCACTCTTCAACACGAATTATAGCACACCCATATCTATTATATAGTGTTCACGAAGACTGTTATTCAACGGCTACCAGGTAGGCAATCAGACAGGCCGATCACAACGGGCGGGTGGTCTCAGAAGGTCCAGAACTTTAAAAAAGAAGAAAAAAGAAAAAAGGCAATAGCCTCGCCCCAAGGGCCCTGCAGCCCTGCTTTTTTGGCAGCCTTGGTTACAGACACGACTTGGCATCTTATCGTGTGCCTTGGTAATTTCGGTGCTTCACTGGATGATCCCGTGTTGCTCGTCGGACTGTTGCCGAAATTCATCGCGAGGACCTGCTGTTTGCGCGCCATCCTGCCAACGCCTGAGGCGTCTCGTTCGAATTGATCTTTCAGGGGTCTGGTCCTTCAGTTGTCAGACCACTTCTCTCATGACCAACGACACGAGAAAGTATGCCCATCCGCCAACCATCCGACATGGCGAGTTTCTCAAGAGCTGGTCTACGGCACCACGATCAATTATGATCCGATAGTCCTCGCTGCCTCTTTGCGACTTCGATGACCCGTTCCGCCGCCTCCTGCATGGCCTCCGGCAGTGGCTCTCCTCGCTCAGCGGCCTCGAACGCAGCAATCGAAAGCGTCATCCCGAAATACATCCTCAATATGTGGAAGGACCGGCCGACCCCCGCCTCCAGGATGCTATGTGACGCTCGCAAGGCTGTTAGGGTGGTCTCCCTCGCCTGGACCCGGGGCACTTGTTGCAGGTGCTGAGCATCTATGACATCTGCTGGCTCGGCGGCCTCGGCGGCCTCGGGGAACTCATTTCTGCGCAAACCGATAATTACATGCAGCATGGCCACAGAGAAGTCAGCCTGGTAGCGGTCTGCGAACCAGATCATTGACGGCTGGCGCTCGCGCTTCTCTTGCAGTGTCTGTTGGGCATATAATACTTTGAGGGGGAGAGAGAGAGTCAGTATCTGCCAAAGGAGGAGGGAACGAGAGTCACGACACATGATCCGAGATGACAGCCTTTGTCGCTCCCGGATCAAACATGATTCGGACTCAAGAAATCAACGAAAAATGAAATTATTTGCTATCGTGAAAAGAAGAGAAAGAAAAAAGAAAGAACAAAAACTTACATGCAAGCGAGCATTCGAGGATCGACACGTGGGAGAGTTCGTATACAGGGGAATAACGCGCATCGCGAACACAAGCGTGGTGCAGTGCAAGCAGGTTCCGCCGGATGAAAACTTCGAACATGGTCTGCTGCAGAACCAGGACTTTTTCCATGTCCGGGAGAACGCCCAAGAGATGTGCGAATATGCCATTCGTCTCTCGCAGGATGTCCCGCAGCTTCCTGTCGCATTCATCAACTGTATGTGAGTCCATGTCTGGTTTCGTCGAGTTCACTATCGATAAAACCTTTGATACTATGGGATAGCTCTCTGCCAGCCGGATCTGGATGGTCGAGTCGGTCCAATGACTCCGTGGCTGCGACAGCGCCATGAGGGTTGAGTTTGTCTGCACCTGTGATGGCGATATGGAAAGCTGCGCGTCGTTGATGTTGAGCGGAATGGCAGTATCAGAGTCACCTGGCCTGATGGATGGCGGCAACCCAGACTCGATTGTCGCATCCAGGTCGAGGAACATAACCGTGGCCCAAACTCGTCGCCGCATCTCAACTTCACAGGCGGTGAGCTCGGGAAAGGATGATGGATCACGGTGTAGAACCATGGTCATGGCAAGACGGACTATGAATCCGACCAATCCCCAGAGACCTCTGGAATGTGCCGGTGTGTCGACATCGAGACCTTTTGCTATGGCCATCATGCAGAGCGTTCGAATTGAACAGAGATCCGGGAGGTTCACGTACGGAGACCGTCTGAGGAACGCCTCAGCCCATTGGAGGAAGTCCCGGCTTATGCTGTCCTGTGCTGACCCCCCAGCCCCCCCTAGCATATCCTTCAGGCTTTGAGGAGCCGACTTGGCACTGAGGGCAAGCATCATGAGGAGTTGAGCAACCCAGTTCGCGGGTACATCCTGAGGGGCTGCGTAGAAATCCACAAGCTCTCCTTGAAACTGGGGAGCATGAAGGAGTCGGTGAGTCTTCTCATAGGTAGCCATGTAGTTGTCCACGAGATCCAAAACGATGGATCGTGGTGGCAGGTGCTCAAGAATGGCACCCTGGGCCAACGTCGATGTGTCGAGATGGTTGTCGCCGAAGGGAAAGTTGTGGCTCGACGGGGTCGGATAGAGGTCCTTGAGCGCCGTGACTCTATCGTAGGTCTCATGGAAATCCGCATCTTGGTTGAAGACATATCTCTTCACGTCCCCAAGTTCCTCTATGAGCGTTGCCCAATTTGTCAAGCCCATGTTCATATGGATTGCGGAAGCAAAGTACATCCTCCTCGACTGGGACGGGGGGGCCCTCCCAGGCTCATCTTGGCCATTCGGACCTGGGGCCTCCAATCCGTAGGTACACTGATCAGCCCTCCCGGCTTTCGAGCACCGGTCGCACGGGCTTTCGCGATCGCATTTGACCTTTGAGCGGTGACACTGGATACAGGATAATGTCTTCCTGTTCCTCTTCCGAGGCCTCGGATTGTCGCCTTCTGGCTCGCTGTCTTTCAGCCGGAATCTGCCGTAGGCTGGGGCCGGGCCAGTCGTCATTATTCTGTCCCCTGAATGGAGGGCGGAAGGCGTCGACTGAAGTAGGCCCTGCGTGTCACCTTTGGCGACTGAATGAATCTGGACCTAAACCAAGTCGAGGTGAGAGCAAGTCGGGACAGGGAGGTTGATGAACGTGTCTGCCTGCCTCATACAGGAGTAAGATACATAGTGGCTGGTGGAAGGCCGCTCAAGACAACAGGGTTAGGGTAGTAAGGCTGCTTCCATCCCAAGTTTGCTCGCCGGAAACAGCACCTAGATAGATATATCAGTTCATCAAGACTATATATACTTCGAGTTCGTTTATTTCAAGGCATGCTTCCTTGACCAGATTCTCTTTTCGCAACAGATGTGTGGACAGTGTGTGGACCACTACCGGCTTTGTTGTTCTAGTAACAAACGGTCTAGCAGCAACAGGGCGCCACAACACCAAGGGGGTTCAACAGCGTGCACAGCTAAGAAGCTACAGCATTAGAGGTGCTTCTGAGGACCTGTGAGGCCACTAGTTCCGAGGGTATATATGCTATACATAGTACGTAGTGGTCTAGAGAACTGGAAAGATTACTTGACCCGAACATAGGCTGTAGTAAAGATTCGACGATCACACACATTGCATTGTGTAGCGGGTGCTCGTGTTGATATAGAGTTTGGTAAGGTAAAAGCAGCGTTGACCCCCTTGCCATCCTGCCATGCCATGCCATGAATCATCACTCAAAAGGGCGCTCGCTGATGCGGCTCAAATGAAAAGACGTAGGGATCCGAGCCGTTCACTGTATGATCCGCAGCAGAAACCTTGGCAGCGGCTGCACGTGATCGTACTTACATCTGGATCAATCCAGTCCACGCTTCCGAAAAGCAACCTGGCAAGTGGGTCCACTTTCCTCTGCTTCGGCATCGCCTCGGCAGTAACTAAAGAATAAGCCTCTTCTCATTGGTCCTTCCCTTCTCTTCCGGCGAGCTTTCGTCGGCCTGCCACAACATCGTCAATTCTCCTTTGCGCCGTGTTCACGACTTGCAGGACGAGTTTCTGTCAATTGGAACGCATCTTAGGCTTCGTTCTGTTCTCTAGATTGGTTAATTATTTTCAAACATGGCCCCCGCAATGGCTATGAGGAGACTTGTCTCGCCGACTGTGAGCTCCCCCGTGATCAGCGTTATCCGCGCGCTGTGCCTCCAACAATTGTCTCGTCTTGTCCTGGTTGCTAACATGAGATCACACAGATCTCTCGCCTGGCGAGAAGTCAATCAAGGGCTTTCTCTTCCACACCAGCAGCAGGTATGCACCTTTTCAACATTCAGAACCCTGAGATGCCCCCTTGTCCGAGTACTGACACCGCCGACTTACAGCCAAGATATTCGCCAACGGACCGCTGCGGGCCAAGGAAGCTTCCCCTTTCGTCAGCACCCAGTACCCCGTTATTGTACGTTTCCTCGACCGTCCCTCTACCGCCTCCCAGCCTATATGTAACACCAACTAACTTGCCTCTGCTCAAAGGACCACGAATATGACGCCGTCGTTGTCGGTGCCGGTGGTTCCGGTCTGCGAGCTGCTTTCGGTCTTGCGGAAGCAGGTTTCAACACTGCCTGTATATCAAAGCTTTTCCCTACAAGAAGTCACACTGTCGCCGCGCAGGGTGGTATCAACGCAGCCCTAGGAAACATGCACGAGGATGACTGGAGGTGGCACATGTACGATACCGTCAAGGGCTCTGACTGGCTGGGAGACCAAGATGCTATCCACTACATGACCCGTGAGGCACCCGCCTCTATCATTGAGCTCGAGAACTACGGTTGCCCCTTCTCGCGAACTGAGGACGGAAAGATGTAAGGGTTTCGCCTTGTGCAAGTACTGGGGTGCAATAATGGCTGACTTGTCACAGTTACCAACGTGCTTTCGGTGGTCAATCGCAGAAATACGGCAAGGGTGGACAGGCGTACAGATGCTGCGCTGCTGCCGACCGAACCGGCCACGCTCTCCTCCACACTCTTTACGGCCAATCCCTCCGACACAACACCAACTACTTCATCGAGTACTTCGTCATCGACCTGATCATGGAGGATGGTGAGTGCCGTGGTGTCCTGGCTTACAACCAGGAGGATGGCACCCTGCACCGTTTCTTGTCCAAGAACACGGTTTTGGCTACTGGTGGATACGGTCGAACATACTTCAGCTGCACATCCGCACACACATGTACTGGTGACGGTATGGCCATGGTCGCCCGTGCTGGTCTGCCCAACCAGGATCTGGAATTCGTCCAGTTCCACCCTACCGGTATCTACGGCGCTGGCTGCTTGATCACCGAGGGTGCCCGTGGTGAGGGTGGTTACCTGCTGAACTCTCAGGGTGAGCGTTTCATGGAGCGTTACGCCCCTACCGCTAAGGATCTTGCCTCCCGTGACGTCGTCTCTCGTTCCATGACCATGGAGATCCGCGAGGGACGTGGTGTCGGCCCTGAGAAGGACCACATCTACCTGCAGCTCAGCCACCTGCCCCCAGAGATTCTCCACGAGCGTCTGCCCGGTATCTCTGAGACGGCCAGCATTTTCTCCGGTGTTGATGTCACCAAGCAGCCCATCCCCGTCCTGCCCACCGTGCACTACAACATGGGTGGTATCCCCACCAAGTACACCGGTGAGGTGCTCACGGTTGACGAGGGCGGTAACGACAAGGTTGTCCCCGGTCTGTTCGCTTGCGGTGAGGCCGCTTGCGTGTCTGTCCACGGTGCCAACCGTCTGGGAGCCAACTCTCTTCTCGATCTGGTCGTTTTCGGCCGTGCTGTCTCTCACACGATCCGCGATAACTTCACTCCTGGCGCCAAGCACGCTCCTATCAGCGCTGATGCTGGTTCTAAGTCTATCGAGATGCTTGACCAGATCCGAACGTCTGATGGACCCAAGAGCACTGCTGAGATCCGTCTGGCCATGCAAAAGACCATGCAGACTGACGTCAGCGTGTTCCGAACACAGTCCAGCTTGGATGACGGTGTCCGCAAGATCACTGAGGTCGATGGCATGTTCAAGGATGTTGGTATCAAGGACCGCAGCATGATCTGGAACTCCGACCTTGTCGAGACCATGGAGCTGAGGAACCTGCTGACTTGCGCGTAAGTGTTGATTCCCCATGTTGAGACCCAAATATGCAAAGCTTATACTAACAAATCTCGCAGTACCCAAACCGCCACCTCTGCCGCCAACCGTAAGGAGTCTCGTGGTGCCCACGCCCGTGAGGATTACCCCGAGCGTGACGATGTCAACTGGATGAAGCACACCTTGTCCTTCCAGAAGGAGCCCCATGGCAAGGTCGAGCTGGGTTACCGCAAGGTTATCGGCCACACTCTCGACGAGGCTGAGTGCAAGGCTGTACCACCATTCAAGCGTGTGTACTAAGGTGTTAGAAAACGCGATGTTTGGAGGGGGACATAGACTTCGATTAGAGATAACGCAATGGATAATTGACTTGGGCCACGAAGGAGGTAGCGACGGCACCGATGAGTCGATGATACTATAGGAGGGACCCGTGCCCCTGTCTGAGGGAAGGCCCTTCGTGGCTTAGAGGGGACGGAAAGACGGAACGAGGAGGAAGAGTCAACATTTTATGATGCCGAACTGGGGCATATGTGTGTGTGTGTACATGGCATTTAGGTCAACGTGCGAGATTTTGATCTGACAGGAGCGTATGGAATTTATATGAACCTGTGCATTCGGTCTCTGATGTACCACCAAACGTGGCGTGACTGTCCCGCGGGTTCCTGCATGCGATTGTTTCATCCTCAGGCCATGGGTATCTCCTGTGGTACGGTACGGTACACAGACCGAGTCTCGACGGCGTTGTTTGTACTACAGCTCCCGTGGTCGGGATTGCCCTCGAAAAGAAGCATGTAAGTTGCTGCCCAGGTTGTTTGAGTGTCAGTGTGGCGTTGATCACTAAGCGCAACTTACCCTAGACCTTGAGTCGGGAATCCAGTTCCTGCGGTCAGAAATTGCTCGACCATCTGCTTGTTCCTTCCTGTTTGGGTATTGAGCCCGCGTGTGATTGGTTGGTTTGTTCAGTGTGCTCAGGCAGTCTCGCCATGTCTCTCTGTCTTGGCTCTCTTCAGATATGGAGGCGGGTTTGGATTTGACATGAGTATAGTATGTTGAAATATGAGCCGGGGGACATATAATAATACATGTACGAAGGGGAGGGAAATGGGTTAGGGGTGATTGACTTAGCGGTAGAGGTGTTGCAGGAGAATAGGATGCGCTGCTATGACTTACGGGTCGACAACCTTCAACGCCGCTTCGTGGCCCATTCGATCTGTTCTGTGTACATCTGGATCCTGCCTCTGGATCTAAAGTTACCACCAGAGGTATGCCTGGCTGTCACTATTTCTGTAACTCAATCGTATGGTACCTCAGTCCCCTCGCCCCTCAGTACCGAATAAGGTATCAATTATCAGCCAAGATCGTGCCCTTCATACATATCTTGTCCCCCTTCGCAACCACAATCTCCCAGGCCTTTCCCTCCTCGCTCTCCTCCGTAGATGCTGTCTGGACAGAATACTCATCACCCGCATACAGTGGAGAAAGAGCCCTATAACTGATTCCCCTAACCTCCTTACCATGCACATCCCGGAAGTAGTCCATCATGCCTATGAGGTTGAGAGGCCCATGGACGACCACACCCGGGTGCCCTTCCACACTCCTCGTCCAGCTCTCGTTGTAGTGAATCATATGTGCGTTGAATGTGAGGGCCGAGAAGCGGAACAGTGCCACGGGCGACCAGCTGAGCTTGCGTTCCAGCACACCTATTTCACAGTTAGCCATTCACGGTACGGCACCAAGCAGGAACAACACGAGACATCATCCAGCCCTTCTTACTCACCGGTGCCATCCACCCCCTTGACATCTTCCACGCTCGAACGCCGCCCGTCGACCGCACCCGACACAGCAGGAACCCCCTCACCACCCTCCCTCCTCACCGGCGGCGGTCTGAAAACCCAAGACCTCCGATCCACCAACGCCAAACCACCCGGGCCCCAAAACTCCTTCTCCACCTCAACAAGCACCATCTCACCCCCGTCCCCTGCCCGACCACCCCGACTCCTCTTCGCCACAGCACCGACAAGCCTCGTCCTCTCCTCCACGACCTCGCCCACCCGCAGCGGCATCCCAGGCGCCCACCTCATCGCCCCGCCCGCCCACATCCGCCGCACGAACGGCGCCGGCGCGTTGAACGTCCTGTCCGTGCCGTCCGCGCCGAGGTCGGCCTCGACGGCCGCGGGGGAGAAGTAGGCGAGGTGGTAACCCGGGGGCAGGGGGGTGCCGCCGGGGGGTGGCGTGGAGGTGACGTCCAGGCCTGGGTGGAGGCGGGGCCGGTTGAGGGTCAGGCTTAGTTTCTGGAGTTGGTGGGCGTCGAGGGCCTGCCGGCGGGTTATGGTCTGGCCTTGGAAGGTGCGTTGCATTTGTTGTGCTGCTTCGGCGGCGGTGGTTGGTGGTGGCGTTGATGATGTTGATGTCAGGCTTCTTCTCAGTGCTGCACCCCGGTTGGCGTGTCTGAGGAGGAGACGGGGCGTTGATGATGATTTCAACGCCGCGGCCATGGCGTGCTTGTGAATTAAATACCTTCCGGACATGTACGGTAGAAAGAGGTGTCTGGGTCGAAATGACTTCGCCAGTTGATCTGCTGAAATTGGAGGTCGCCTTCTCCTCCGCGTGCAGGGTGCAGTGGAGTGAGGGGTTGGGGCAGGGCTGAAGAGCCGAGGCGATGCTCGATAATCGTGAGCTGATGAACAACTGCATGGCGTGCGAGTAGCATTCTCTCAAAATCAACCAAAATATTGACGGTATTTCACAAGAGTTCATAATTGTTCTGCCAGGCGCCTGACTGCGCATGCTTGCGTGTTCAATATGGTTTTAACAGTAATTTGTGCGGGTCGGCAGCGTGTCTATCAACAGGAGCAAGTGTCCATTTGACTTCAGAGTTCTACTCCAAGCTCAGCGAATATCTTTCCATTGTGCTCTCCCGGCGCAGGCACAGGATCCATCCTGGCGTCTTCAACCGCTGCAAAGCCAGGTGGGATTAGTGCCGGCACACGCCCTTCCGGGGTTTGGACACCCGTCCAGCGTCCACGAGCCTTCAACTGCGGATGCTCCCAGACACCCTGCATATCATTCAACTTTGCGTTCGCGATCCCAGCCCGGTGTAGTCTCTCTAGCAGCTCCTGTGCCGTCAGGCGAGAAAACACACTATAGATGATGTCCCTCAGTTCCTCCTGGTTATCCACCCTCATGGTGTTGCTGTCAAATCTTGGATCAGAGGCTAAGTCCGGGTCCTCCAATACATCGCTGCACAGCCTGGCCCATTCTCGCTCATTCTGTAGTCCCAACATAACAGACCCCCCATCGCCAGCCGTGAAAGGTCCATAAGGATAGATCGTAGCATGGGCAGCCCCAACTCTCTTCGGCGGCGGCTGGCCCTGAAACGTATAGTATAACGGGAAAGACATCCACTCCGCCATGCTTTCCAACATGGAGATATCAATCCTCTTACCCTTACCGGTCTTACCCCTTTCGATGATCGCTCCCATGATGTTCACCAGCGCATACATCCCCGCAGAAATATCTGCGATAGATATCCCCACCTTGGCCGGCTCGTCGCGCGTCCCCGTCACACTCAACAGTCCCGCTTCAGACTGCACCAGGAGATCATAAGCCTTCTTATCCCTATACGGGCCATCCGACCCGTAGCCGCTGATATCACACACAATCAGACCCGGGTGCTTCTCCTTCAGAGCATCGTAGGACAAACCCATCCGCTCGCTCGCGCCGGGGGCCAAGTTCTGGACCAACACGTCCGCCCGGCTGACGAGCGCCTTGAGGATGCCAAGTTCTTTGGCCTGCTTGAGATCCAGCGCGAGGCTTTCCTTGGAACGGTTGACCCAGACGAAGTGGGAGGACTGCCCGTGCACTCGCCTGTCGTAGGCCCGGGCGAAGTCACCGACCCCGGGCCGCTCGACCTTGATGACCCTGGCGCCTAGGTCTGCCAGCTGGCGGGTGCAGAAGGGGGCGGCGATGGCGTGTTCTAGGCTTACGACTGTGATGCCCTCCAATGGTAGCTGTCTTTTCTTGGTAGCAGACGGCTTGCTCGCATTCTGACTTGAGGTTGTTGTTGAGAAGCATCCGGCAAATGTGAAGAATCGGGGCGTTCCAAAGACTCGGATAAGCTGGGGCCGAGACATTTCGCAATCCCTCGGAGACCGCCTTGACAAATTGTTCAAGTTCAGGAGCAAATGCAGCCCCTTCTCTGTCGTCAACCACAACAATCATGAAGCAAAGTTGACTCGACGGGATTCTCGTGAATAACAGCACCTCACCCCTCCCGGCGATGAAGTCCAATGTGCTGCAGGAGTGATGAGAAGCCGCGGCGATTGGGGTCAATTGGAGAAGGAGGGAGCCGAGGAAGAAAAGAAAGGATGCTTGCATACGTATTTTCAAGGGCCTGGTCTTTCCAGGGGCTGCATGATGGTAAGACGTCTTGAAACAGGAAAACAAATAGCCGACTCAACCAAACCAGAGAACCGAAGTGCGCCTCCCCCTCACTCCAACTCAGGTTGCGCCCGATGTAGATCCGTCTTGTTCCCCATGACGAGTGCCTCCGGGGACTGTACATTGACCAATCTTCCGGAAGCCTGCATCGCAAGGGTCAAAAAAGTTCATGAATGGTCTCTTCAAGGGTTTTAGAATAACCTCACGAGTTTAATTGACGAAGTCAGAATTGAACGTCAAGCACAAAAGCGATGTCTCGAATGATTTCAAGGGCCGTATGCCAGCTAGGCCGTCGTCCCTTGGCAATTTCGAAGGTTGCGCCTGTTTCCACAAGCAGCAGTCATGCCTTCTCAACGACTCTCCCCAGACGAAGTCTCATGGAAACAACAGGCTTCACAGACACCCAACTCACAGTCCGAGACGCAGTAGGCGCAGTCTGCTCCCTGTTCCCCAACACATACTGGCAAGAAAAAGACCAGAAGGAAGAAGACCCCAAGGAATTCCACGCCGCCCTCGCCAGGGACGGATGGCTAGGCATAGCCCTCCCGGAAGCACTCGGCGGGTCCGGGCTCGGCATCTCGGAGGCGACCATGATGATGCATACCATCGCGCAGAGCGGCGCGGGCATGGCGGGCGCGCAGTCCATACACGCGAACGTGTACGCGACACAGCCGCTCGCCAGGTTCGGCAACAGGGAGCAGCTGGAGGACACGATACCCAACATCGTGTCTGGGAGGTGGCGCACGTGCTTCGGCGTGACGGAGCCGGGTGCCGGCCTGGACACGCTGCGGCTGGCGACGAGGGCGGAGAGGCGGGGCGATGGGTCGTACCGGGTGACGGGCCAGAAGGTCTGGATCACGTGCGCGCAGGTGGCGAGGAAGATGATACTGCTTGCCCGGACGACGCCGCTGGGCGAGGCGAGGAGGCCGAGTGAGGGGCTGTCGCTGTTCTGTATCGATCTTGATCGCGAGCAGCCGGGGCTCGACATCAGGAAGATCAAGAAGATGGGCGGCCGGGCGGTCGATGCGAACGAGGTCTACTTCGACAACTACGCCATCCCGGCGGAGTCACTCATCGGGGAGGAAGGCAGAGGCTTCAAGATGATCCTGCACGGGATGAACGCGGAGCGTTGCTTGTTAGCTGGTGAGGCACTCGGTCTGGGCTATGCAGCGCTGGACAGGGCCTCCGAGTACGCGAGGGAGAGGACGGTGTTCCAGCGCCCGATCGGGAAGAACCAGGGAATCGCCCATCCGCTTGCCGATGCCTTCATGAAGCTGGAGGGCGCGAAGCTGGCCACGTATCATGCGGCAAGACTGTTTGACAGCAGCAGGGACGATACATCCCTACGCCCTGAACAGATTGGCGTTGCTTGTAACAGTGCCAAATACATGGCTGCTGAAGCAGCATTTACTGCATGTGAAAGGGCCGTTTTGACGGTAAGGTCTCCCTGGGATGTCTGCCATCACCTTCTCCTATACCATAATTTTCTGCTGACTTGTATCATTAGCACGGAGGGATGGGATATGCTGCGGAATATGATGTCGAAAGATGGTTCCGTGAATGCCTGGTCCCTCGCATTGCACCTGTTAGTCGGGAGATGATTCTGAATTATATCAGTGAAAAGGTGCTCCAGCTGCCGAGGAGTTATTAGGCCTTTCACAGGCACGGCATCTAGGGAGGACATATAGAGTCTGCTGTTGTTGATAGACACATATAAATACCTTGATACTACCGTTTGCAAGTCGCCATGAGGGTTGGCCGGTCATCTTGCTGAGGGTTAAACCCTGCCAATGAACGAACTCGGGTGATCCCCACCCCCACCCCCGATCATGCGCCCCGGAACTCCTGTACCGGACCGTGGGATCCAACCAAGCTCGGCGACTCCAACACCCCCGGCCATACTCCTTTAGGGATCGATCTGAAGTCGCAATTCGTCGATACCGTTTCTAATACACTCCAAGATGCACGGTATAACAGAGCAGCATATCTCGAACGGGCACGCCCCTGAGCCAGAACACGGCGACACTGCTACTACTGCTCTTTCGCCGACGGAAGCCGAAGTCCAGGAGATCGTCCAGAGTATCAGAGACGCATCTGCACCTACGTCACCGCCGACAACCACAACCCCAACCGACTTCGACGAGGGCACATATTGGGACCTGTCCAGCATGGCGCCGCTGAACACAAGCTCGAAAGTCAGTACTTTTGGCTGAGCACACTAACAATATATACACCCCCGAATATAAAATTGACTTGCCTGCCCTCCTGCCTGCCCTCCCTTCTCTTTCCCACCGCGCGCTGCGCTCCTCTGTCTCCTCCAGAAAGAATCCTCCCAACCATGAACAGGATGATAGTGACAAGAACCAAGGCCGCGATAGCTCGACTGCGCGCCTACAAGCCGCCGCCCTTCCCGCTCTGGGACGCGTTGCCCGTCAGCAGGAGGGCGGCCGTCCTGATCCTGCTGTATGCGGATCGGAGGGGCGATCTGAGGGTGGTGCTCACCATGCGCGCGGCGAGTCTGAGGAGTTTCTCTGGTTCGTGAATGCCTCGGAAAATGAAATGAGTGCTGCCTTTTTGCTGATGAAGAGTTTCCCTGTGGTCAGGACATGCAGCATTCCCAGGAGGCAAGGCGGACAGCCTAGAAGAGACACCTTGTATGTGCCCCCCCCCCATTACCTTCCCTTGTCACTCTTGCCTCGTCCGGCACATGACACCTTGTGGTGGTTAGTGACTGACATGACGCCCCCCTGCGTGAATGCCCAATAGACCAAGTAGCCCGCCGCGAAGCCTGGGAGGAAATCGGCCTCCCCATCGACGACACCAAGATCCCCAAGCCCTTCCGCATCGAACACCTCTGCTGCCTCCCACACTCCCTCGCCAAGACCGAACTCGCCGTCCGGCCCTGCGTGGCCCTCCTCCACTCCGATGAAGACCCAGCCGCCTCGAAAACATCCCCCACGGTCGACGAGAGCCTCATGCCCAGACTAGACGCGAAGGAGGTCGCCGCCGTATTCTCCGGGCCCCTGCACAACTTCCTCCTGGCCGAGGACGAGGTATTACCAGGCGATGGGGAGGAGGCGGGGACGGAAAAGACCAACAAGAAGGTGCTACCGAAGGGGCAGTGGTACGAAGGCCGGTGGGCCGAGTTCCACAACAGCCCGTGGAGGATACACTACTTCTACGTGCCCGTGAACCACCAGCGCGTGACCAAGCCCAAGGTGCGCGAGGGCGGGCTGGCGGCCATCGCGGAGCAGCTCGAGGAGGAGGAGGACGAGGTCGGGCGGTACATGGTGTGGGGCATGACGGGGCGCATGCTCGTGGACGCGGCGAGGGTCGCCTACGGGCGTGAGCCCGAGTTTGAGCACAACGCGCACTTTGGCGACGAGGCTATTATAGAGCGGCTGGCTGGGGAGGGGAGGCTGGGGGAGAAGAAACGGCCTGCGGTCGTGGAGGTTGCGCAGGAGGACAACAAGACCAAGGAGGGGAGCAAGATGTGAAGACTGCACTGGAGATAAAGACAATATACCTCAATTTATTTCATCCCGCACAGTCTGTCTGATGTGCTACTTGGACGCCGTTTTCAAGGGCAACCAGGATGGACTGAGGCTTCATAAATATGACTGTTGCTGAATGCTATGTTAAGGTCTCGACAGTGTCTCGCTGCTGCTGAACGCATAATCCCAGAACGAGGAAGTAGTAGACACTGCCACTAGGCTGCAAAGGCTAAAATAATAGAACACGGCGCCGAGTTGCAAATGATGCTTAAGTGCCATATAAAGATCTACCATCCTTGATACTCGTTTTCTCAATGGCATTGTGTCTCCTTGGTGGCCGTGGTCTGACCCCCGAAGACCAAATAGCCCAGAAACGCCCCCAGAGTCACCGCGACCATCACCCAGCCGTTGTACGTCATGAATATCAACCTAAACAGTTTAGCTGGCCATGGATCGCTGTGTAGAGGAGGGAAGGGTTCGAGCTACTCACATCAGCATGAATGCATAGAACGTCTGCAGCGCATACATGACCGCCTTGACCAAATGCACCCTCTTGTTGGCCTGCGCCTTGTTCTGTCCTGTCGCCCACGCCGGCGGCGTAGTCTCAGTAATGTTGTCGCCTCGAGGTTTCAAGGTAAGCGCGTGGCATTGCACAATCATAAAGAGCGGTTCTCAATTCAGACGCAAGATTACAGAAAGGAACCGCCCTACTACCACAAGTATTGTTTTGCCTAAAGGACGGGTTTTTTTTTTGGGGGGGGGGGGGTTTGAGAGAATAGAGATTCCCGGGGTGACTACTCACTGGGGATAGACTCCACCCTTCTGTTCATGACCACCTCGTACCGCCGCGTGCCGGCGCGCAGGGCCTCGTAGCCCATTCCGATCAGGACGACGGCGACCAGGCTGAAGAGCAGGCCGGCTGTGGTGCGGATGTGCCATTGGTTGAAAACAATGCAGAGGTTGGTCGTGTCCCAGGTGAAGAGCATCTGTTGATGGGCAGAAACAGCCCTTCGTCAGTCTATCCGTTCTTCCGTCTGGAGCACCGAAGTACTTGTGTGTGTTGTTTTTGGCAGGTTCCTTACGTTCATGTTGCACATGTCGCCGTGTGATGGCATGTCTGGCATGGTGTGGCCCTCGTGGCCTCCGTGGCCTCCGTGGCCGGGCATGTCGCCCATATCGCCATGGCCCATTTTCATGTGGTCCATTGTCGTCGTCGTCGTCGTTCCACGGTGATGGAGCTGCGGCTAGATTGGAGATGGCGGACCGCACAATAACAAAGGTAAAGATGGGATGGAAGGAAGGAAGGAATGGGATGGGATGCAGGTCGTATTGCGAGTATGCATAGGGAATGGAAAAGCTATGTACCAAAATAAGCCACAGTCGACAGCTGACTTTGGGTTAACTTGCTCAAACTTGCGCAACACTGCAGGCCGCTTCCAGTCAATGCAACAATGGAGCAATAGAGGGTGGTGTGTTGTCTGTCGCAGATGGATGGACTGATGACGCAGCGCATATCAGTGCCCAGGGATCGGGCTTATCAGGGGGCCCCCCTGTAATACCCGCCCGTGGTCCGGCTCAAACTTACCTGGTTCCAGCGCCTGGACCCTGAACAACGCGGGGTGTTTGCTACTGGACCGTACTAGTAACTGCGAGACTGACGGTCGACACTTTCGACCTCCAAACGATCCATCCCGAGAGTGCCGACCTGTATAGTAAGCGCCCACAACACAGTTGAAGGGCATTTATAATCGATTTTCGTTGCAAGCGTTGACGGGATACCTAATCATATACCATATTTGGGAAGCAGTAAGAAGGCGAAAGTGTCTCGTTGACTTCCTTCAAGTTTTCACCCAGTGACCGACAACTTTCAAAATGCTCTCAACACCAGTGAACCTTCCCAAGTGGTGAGTAAAGCCTGGTGAATGAAAAGAGAAAAGGAGAAAACTTCAAGTTATAAGTTATGAAGACATAAAGACTAATTACCTACCATGCTCAGGCTCGAGGAGAACTCACACCTTCTCAAGCCCCCAGTCAACAATTACTGCGTCTACAATGAAGGCTTCACAGTCATGGCATGTCATTTTACCAAAACTCTCACCACCACCCTGACATCCATCCATCTCACACACTAACACCCCAATCCAGATCGTAGGCGGTCCAAACGCAAGGACAGACTACCACATCAACGAGACCCCGGAGTGGTTCTACCAGCACAAGGGCGCCATGATGCTCAAGGTGGTCGACAACGGCGAGTTCAGGGACGTCATCATCCGGGAGGGCGACATGTTCCTGCTCCCGGGCAACACGCCGCACAACCCCGTCCGCTTCGCCGACACCGTCGGCGTCGTGCTCGAGCAGAAGAGGCCCGAGGCCTCGGTCGACCGCATGCGGTGGTACTGTGCCGGCTGCGGGGGGGTCGTGCACGAGGCCGCGTTTCACTGTACCGACCTGGGTACTCAGATCAAGAGCGCCCTCGAGGCGTTCAAGGCCAGTGAGGAGGACCGGAGGTGTAAGAAGTGCGGCGAGATGGCCGAGACGGCGCCGAGGCCGGGTAGTATTCAGGACCCGAACTTGTAGTGATCAGGAGGAGGAAGCAAGAGATTGTGGGAACGCGATGAATGGAGTTTCGATCATGTCTTCATTGATGCCTGCATTTATGCAATACCGATACCGTAAAATGTACATACCCACGCCCCATTCTGATTATCTCCTTCTATCCATTCATCAAGTACCCCTAAGTCTCCTTGAAGACATATGATCCCTTGGACTCCTCGACAGGCACCTCCATGGACGCCTCCTCAACCTCCTTGCCGTCGACCCTGATACCAGCCGTCATGACATCGCCGGGCACAACCGGGCCGACGCCCTTGGGGGTGCCGGTGATGACGATGTCGCCCTCCTCCAGGGTGAACACCTTGGAGATGTCGGACAGGATCCTGGGGATGGTGAAGAGCAGCAGGTTGGTCGAGTCCTGCTGCTTGGTCCTGCCGTTGACCTTGAGCCACAGCTCGATGTTGTGAGGGTCCGGGATCTTGGACTTGGGGATGAGCTGGGAGATGGGAAGGAAGGTGTCGAAGCCCTTGGCGATGTCCCAGGGGAGGCCCTTCTTCTTGGCCTCGTTCTGGATGTTACGAGCTGTCATGTCTATGGAGAGTGCGTAGCCTGAGAGGGATTGATGGTTAGTTCTGTTCAGTTGAGATGAGACGAGGTGAGATGAGTCTCATATGAATGAAATTGAGAATGTGACTCACTCTCAATGGCATCTAGGGCGCCTTCCTTGTCATCAGGGGCCAGGTCTTTGACCTTCTTGCCCATAATGAGCGCCAGCTCGATCTCATAGTGCAGGTCGACGCCACGGGGCCGGATGACGGGGCCCTCGCCGGGCGGCAGCAGACTCGTGGAGGGCTTGAGGAAGAAGAAAGGCTGGTTCGGCCTCGCGTTGTTCAGCTCCTTAATGTGATCCCTGATGGATGATGCCCCTCGTCAGCTCACTTGTCTCGCCCTCCATGGCACTGCGGGGCGGGCAGTAGCTGGTTCATAGTGCTTTCACTCACGCATAGTTGCGACCAATGCAGACGATCTTGCGGGGCGTGGTCTTGAGATTAGCCATTGTCACCAATCCTCTTCGGAACACATTCATCTTGACGAGACTATGAAATATGTTGCAAAAGTCAGCCTCGAGTACCTAGTGTTCATATACATAGTAGGGATTCCCCGCGGCATGGAGCTTCCTCGGGTCGAGGCTCGGTCCTTTCGTAAGACCGGCGCCAATGCTGACCCGGAATCCAAAAGATGGCCCCGTTCCAGTACGCAATATATCAACCACATCCCCGCGGAGAGGAACAACAACTGGACTTGCCTTGTCTTGAAATATCACCGAGAAGTTGACGACCTGTGGTTCAAGGACAATGAGCTGGTGATTGATTGATGGATTCCCTTATTTTCTCGTTTGCGAATCGCAAGAAAGTCAATTCCAATTGCAGATCCCCGACCGAGTCACTTAAAAGCCGCAGCCGGAGCCGCAGCCTCAGGCGGCCCGGGGTCGGCACATCTTGCCGGGAGATGATGTTGTGCTAGGCAGGTACTCACCTATCTGGGTACTTGAGTAGGTAGGGTTAGGGGAAAGTCGTCCATCTTAACGAGATATGTGCGTAGATGGGTGGGTGTTGGGACTGGGATGCAGTCACAACCCCATACTATATACTTGAGTACACATTTGCTGAACGGATCGTTTCCCCCTTGTTGAATTTGAGAGAAGCTACTTGATCTCCTTCCGCTGTCTGTCTTTGAAGAAGACTCTACTGGGTCGCATCTCGAACTCGGAGCCCTGAGGTCAGCTCTTTCGCATGTGGTCTGACTTAGATAGGACCAAGGTTTCTATCCACGTTGAACACGCTGTAGAGATACTGCAGCACTAACTTTGCCCCAGCGCTTTGTGAGTGGGGGGTGCCCCTGCAACCAACAGGCTATCCAATATTCAGAGTACATAGTATAAGTGCATGTATGCTTCTTATCATCAGCTCAACGTATCTCAGTCCAGTTTATAGTATTGAACGTAATAGATCTATATACTTCAAAATACCCTACTTCTGATTTCAGTTCCACCCAGCCCTGGGCAATACAACCTCACCCCGTCGATTTTACAACTTCGAACGTTCTTCCCAGCCCAATGTTCCGACTTCCATGGCGCCCTAGCTCTATATCCTCAGCGCTCACCCCACGAAACTGCACGTATGGCCCGGCGGCCCCGTGACTACCGCTGGTACTGCCGGCCTGGCGAGCTCGACTGCTGCCCTTGCTGATATATGAGTCCCACGCCGTGGGGACCCGGCGCAGCAACGGCCGCAGCGCGGCTGCCGAGGCCGCGAAGATGGCCATGCCGAGCTCGATGTCCGCCCAGAGCAGGAGGCCGTAGTGTAGGGCGCTTGCTCTCGTTCCCTTGGCCGTCTGCAGGTCGATGATGATGACGAGCTTGACGATTGTAGCTGAGCTGGCACTGTTTTGTTGCAACACAGAGTGGTATTAGCTTGTCTGTGAATATCTGGAATCCTTGAGCTTGGTGACGGGTGGGGTCGGGTGTATGTCGGGTGTATGATATATGTTATCCACTTACAAAGCACCCAGCCCCAGCAAGAAGATTACGCTCAGCTTAGTCTTGATGCTCATCTGTACGTGCCAGAGAATATATACCGGCAGCAGGGCGTAGAAGTAGTCGATGACGATGTTGGAGCTCGTCCGGAAGTATCCTATGTACGCACAGGTCGTCGACCCGGCGAAATTGCTCGAGCCACTCGACGCACATAGCCAGGACGCATAGATGGTCATAACGACAGTCCAGGCGACGACGACCAGCATGGAACAGTAGAGGAGCCAGCGAAGACCCCTGGTGGTTACCAGCCGGAGGAGGACGCATGCCACTGCTAGTTTGACCAGGCCCGCGCAGATGTAGATGGCTAACTGGTTGGCGAACAACAACTAAGTATAAATGTTTCTGTCAGTGGCCAGTAACGAAAGGGGGCGGATTCAGTACAGGGTCTAGTCTCGAGTGTATTTAACGTACTTTGAGTGCCTTGCCACTGTCGTAGTAGGGCCGCTTCTCATCGTGTGGGGCTGCATAACCGTAGTACATAGACGCACTTTCCAAGCCACAGTGGATGACATATCCTGACTGAATCCTTGGGTATCAGTATCCCATATGGGTGGGAGTTAGGGCTCGGACTTGCAGTGTGAAAGGAGGGTGGCACAGACCAGGGTAAGACACAACAATATGTCATCCAGTCCAAAAGAATGCTTGATAAGCCTCGTGCGGACGTAAAGGCGTGCTCCCATAGCCGTGATGTCCAGGACGAGCAATATCACCATGGCTGCAACCAGGCTATCTCGGTGGCTCCCCATTTTGCGCACTGTTGATGTTGGCTTGAACTCAAAATATAGTGGAGAGTCGACGACGCACGCCGGCTCATCGTCTCCATCTTGTTGGCGCTGACGGGCGTCTTATGCTCTCTTGAAAACGCGAGGGCAAGCCAATCCGAGCGGTCCGTCCCAATGAGGAAGACAGTGCACCCACACCCTTCCCATGCTGTCCAAGAACCACGACAGGCAGACAGGCAGACAGGAAAGGTGAACTCCTATACATGCAGTATACGTTCAGCCCGAATGCAAGTAAGCAATTGTGGGCCATGCCGCCGAAGAGATATTGGGCGCCAGCACGGGATCTTTGTCCGATTTGGAGAGGTCGTCTACGGTGGTGTAACACACCATGATGTCGAGAAAATCCTTTGGGAGTGAAATGTAGGTAATAATGAAACCCACGCGCCCGCCCGGCTGCCTCGGACGCTCTCTCACCAACCAGAAAATACCGAGTGGCCTTCGTACAGGTATGTTTGCGTTAGAGCCCGTTTGTCCGGCTAGCCAATACCAGGCGCCTGTGTCTCAATGACTGATGGGATGGGTGATGGAGATTAGATGGACTGCTGTGGTAGCTAGGTACATATGTAGCATTCAATTGCTGGCTGGAAGAGGCGGCGACCACCTGGACAGCACCAGGGACTGGCCCTGCGCCACCTGCCTGGTCATCGAGCTGTTGATGAGTGAATCGGGACTGACTGCGGGCGCATTTCCAATATATAACGTATGAGCAGCCCAAAGTACACTATATGTAGGGTCGGATCGAATGCGGGGCGGGAGCTGCGAGCTCTGCGCTTCCCGACCAATCTCTCAGAGGCACTCAAGACCACTGACCTCGAAGCGTATGGTTTTGCGCGCAACCGAAATCTGCACTTAGTCTGCTCCGCCTACCACAAGCCAGATGCTAGTGTAGGTGATGGGCGCCACCAAACGCATGGGGAAATGTAAGGGTAAGTCCATCCGTCCGTGCCGTCTACATGCATATGTAGCCAGTCCCGTACATGAGTACCAGCGACGCAAGACGCCCTGACGCTCAAGTCGATCCCAGGATGGAAACTGAACCGATGAGTCTGGAGCTGAAATCGACGAGTCTAGAAGTCCACATATTTGTTCGAAGTTGCTTCGGCCAGAGCATCGGCGTGGACCCGCGCATGGGCAAGAACGGACTGGGGAATTGAAGAAGAGGATTTGGCTATCGAAAATGAGCTGAGGCTATTGAACCCTAGGGAAGGCGTTGTGTTCCGCCCCATCGCTTCTCACTCACTGCAGGGCCCACTTCGATCCGTTGTCTTGGCTGTGGAGATTGCGCCAGCCTTCCAACAAAAGGACCTGCGCCCGAGCAGTCTGGATATGGGCACCGTTCCTTACTTTCGTACTTGATACTTGACTCCCCTCCAGTCGTTCACCCATAGCCAGGTCCATCTTCACGATTGTTCCATCCACGGAAGTCAACACATGCATTGCACGATGCGAGTCTCATCCTCCCTGCGGCACCTTGCCACCATAGCCGCCGTCCTCGCCATAAGTCCTTCGGCGGCGGCGGCGGCGGGGCCTCCGCGCAACTCGACCAGGTACTCAACCTGGATGGCGTCCAGCCTCATATCCCGCAGAGACGGCATCATGACCGGCACAGGCGGCTCCTCGGAGGCTCTGCAAGCTGGTTTCACACAGAAGGCCTTTGCGGCACTCATCGCGCAGTATCCCCACAACAACATTCACGCACAAGATTATCTCGAGGCCAGCGTCGACTCCGTCATCCCTTACCTGTCGAACGCCACAGAGGACGCGCTGGGCTACCCCCTTGATCGGCTGTCCAATGGGAACGCGATGATCTCCTTGCCGGCCGGGGCGCAGGAGATCCCGCGCAACGACACGCCTTCGTATGAGGCGGCGGCGGACGGACTGCGCCAAAGTATCGACCTCAACCGCCGGAACGAGGAGGGCGGCCTGTGGTACTACAAGTATCCATACTGGAGCTACCTCGACGGCATGTACTCGCTGGTCCCGTTCTACACACTCTACACACTTTCCCACAGTGGCAGTAACGGCACCCTGATAAACCAGACCGCACTCGACGATATAGTACTTCAGGTGGATCTCATGTGGCAGCACTGCCTCAACGCGTCATCGGGGCTTCTGGTCCACGGCTACGACGCCAGCCTGACAGCTGTATGGGCGGATCCCATCACCGGAGCGAGCCCCCATGTCTGGGGCCGAAGCCTCGGGTGGTATTTCATGGCGCTGGTCGATACTCTGGAGATCTTGCCACGCGCATCCTCGACCAGCGAGACGGTGGAGGTGCTGATTGAGAAGTTCCGCTCCCTCGCTGCCGCAGTTATCCATGCTGTCGACCCGGTGACGGGCGGCTGGTGGCAGGTTATGGACATGCCTGGCCGTGAGGGAAATTATATCGAGTCGAGCGGGAGCGCGATGTTCACCTATGCCCTGTTCAAGGGGCATAGGTTAGGGTATCTCAAGGACAACGTCACGGCCGTGGCGCCAGTTATTGCGCGTAGGGCATATGAGTATCTGACCGATGCCTTCGTTGTTCAGAACACGAATGGCACGCTTGGCTATAATGGCACTGTGTCGGTATGCAGCCTGAATTCGACGGTTTCTTACGAGGTGAGTGAGAACTGGAGTTTGCTTTTTCGTTGACCTGATCAGTGGCAATGGGAAACAAATCGCTGACTTTGCGGCTAGTATTATATCGGACAACCTCTCAAGTACAACAGCGTGCTTGGATCTGCTGCCTACATTTTTGCTTCCCTGGAATTTGAGAGGCTAGAAACCAATCACACAGGTTTGAGAAGTAGAACCAGCGGTTATACGAGCGGATAGGCGGTTCGTACCTGTGGTGCTAAGTGTCTTATATGTAGCTTCGATATTAGCACTCTAGGATGTTTATGGATTTGGATACTTCTTCGATTCTTCCGAGCTTGCTTGGCATATATTCTAGATCTAGATACTTTTGTATATCGAGCTATATCAGACATATCTGTGAATGCTCGTATTGTGCTCGGTTGACACGGTTTAGCTGACCTCTGGCACCGCTGAATATATGCAAAAGAAACGTGACTACCGCTTCCTAGTGTCCACGAGGAGGCCGCAAGCTGGATAGATGAAGGTGCCTAACGTAGCTGCCACTGTCAACAACGGACAGTTCTTTCATTTTCACGGGGGAAGGGGAGAAGACATTCCCTTCTGGGCCTTTATACCCTAATACACCGAATCAGTGTGTGTGCTTGGGAGTGACCCGTTGACTTAAGCGGCTTGCGCATTGCATGTACGCCAGACTGCTTGCTGTAATTAGGCGATCAATTGACTCGCATCTAGACGAGCGTCTAGCCGTGGGCCTTTAGATGAAGGCCCAACCGCGGTTTCGTGATACTTGCAGCTATATTTCTTCAGACATTTTGCTTAAAATGCCAATGGGACTCTTCGTCTGGCTGCTAGCTGTCAAGACGACCCGCTCTGTCGTCCTTGGGCCAGTCAATACGACGGTACCGTCTTCCTCGGTCGAAAAGCCTCATTAGGTACTTGGAGCATCAGGGTCACTAGCAACATGGTTAGCGGTCTCACGCTACAGCCTCAAGCCCAGGAAAGATTGGAGCGGGCGTTTCGAATCCTGTTCTGCGGGCCTGGAAATTATTGCCTTGACAGAGTTGCCACTACGAGAGGAACTGAATTCTGACACAAGTACAGTATGCGGCGATTGCTAACGACGGGGATGTTGAAGAATGCCTCACTCAGAGGCCCAACGACACTTTCAAAAATGCAGTGTTGTTCCTCCGAAAGACCAATGTTGATATGAATCGCCTGGTGCAGGTTCTTGTTGGCGTACGAGAGGGAGCTGCAGATTCCAGCCCGGCCACCGGATTACAATTCAAATCCAGCACCTGTAGGAAGATCATTTCCGTGGTGGAGATGCTACAAGCTAACCCACGAGATAGACATGGCACATTCACAGCTTGGAGGCTTCTACAAGAAGGAGGACGACGACGACGAGGAGGAAGAGAGGAAGAAGAAGAATCTGCATGTGAGACGCGAAGATACATCAGATACCGATGTTAGTAATATACCTTGGTAGTCCGATTTCATAGATCTGTTCGACAAATAAAAACAGGAGCAGAGTTAAGAAACTACACTGAAGACGTTCCCGTTCAATAACCTATAGCAGATTATAGTCGAAGATTTCCCGAGAGGTGAGCCGGATGAGATCTAGTCCAGACGCCGCTATATAGGGGACGACGTCTCTTCTAATAAGAAGATCTTGTTTCTAGCTAAGGGCGAGCGGTTCCTAGGCGTTAAGGTGCAGCTTGTAGGAAGATCCGAATATTTCGCTTTTATTCTAGTTACCGCTAAGTACGGGATAACAGTAAAAAGCTTTAAGGAAGCATACGCTTAGAAGAACGGAAGATCTTGTGCTCTATTAAAGAAGAAGCGCGCTATAATAGTGTCGTGGGGCTCAGTGGACATCCTCACCTGGCCCACTGCTATAAGTTCAATGGACCTCCCCATTCATTTCTTAGTTCTTGGTCTTTTAGTTAGTTACGTCGTTTTACACATATACAGTACACGATGCGTTGCCTCTACTCTTGATCAGGCCCAACTTCGTGATGCTATACTCACATAAGCGTCGTTATCTTCGTTATTTCATGTTCTACTCTTAGGTTTCACGACGCTTGCCCTTGAAAATGCTATCGTTATACCAGGCCTCTGACATAGATAGTTTCTAATAAATATTCTAAATATTCCACGATTAAAGCATATTTACTGACGATATAGTAGAGTTTAGTAACCCAGGGGATAATCTTTTTAGCGGTAGGCTATATATGCTACCCTCGGATGGAATGTATCACAATAATATTAGCTATAAGGGTCGTCAAGATTGCAGAGTATATATATGTATATATATATACTTCTGTCGTTTAGTCTGCTAAGTTAGGTAGAGAAGGTTACCTGCTAATATGTGTTTTACCAGCTGGTATCGCTCGGCACCCTGGATTATAATACTTTAGGGAATTGATTTGCTAAAAATTTAGAAAACAATCGTATAGCGGCTAGGCTTGAAAAGAGGTCTGATTTCTCTTTGAATAGTTATATGTACTAGCTTGCTTGCAAATAGGTCGGTTTTAAAGCCAGATACATAAGTAGCTGGTTCCGCCTTAGGAGACTATCTGATTTTTTACGAGCGAGCTGGTAGCCTCCAGTATACATAAAGTACCCCGTAGGTAGTATTAACGAATATTCATCCCGTCAATGAATATTAACTTTCCATGGCTATCCAGACGATGATGTTAGTTTGGTGACTACATAGTAGCATGGCGAATGCCAGAATCAATTCTTCGAGGCGTCCCGAAAGTGCTCCGGAGGCTATCAGCTACCGTCTTTGGCGACAGTGTGAGATGGCAGCAAAATAAATTGAGAAGCATTGCAGAAGGAAGGGTACATCCGACTGTTTAAACCGATGTTCCCGATTTGGAAGACTTCACCGCGTTCCAGGATCATACCCTCCTCCAGTCACACGAAGGGGAAGGCTCCTATCAGTCAGGGGCCACCAGTGCAGATAATGCGACAGTCTTCGACCAGAGAGATGAAAGGGAAGCACACGTACGCAGGAGACACTATAAATGAGTCAGCTACGGGGAAATGATGGCAAAGATGGGATTGGAACTCAAAATCGGGCCATATTTGATGCAGAGGTGAGCATTATGTTCAGCGGGAAAGCATCAATACCTTACTGATTGTCCTCGCTCTTATGTATTTATATACAGACTACGAAGTCAACTTCGCTCGTTTGAATATGTCTTCACACCAAATTTGCTTGATTTGGATGGAATCTATGAACCCAGGCGCGACATGCTAGACCTTAATACGGGGGGGATATTATTAGATCGATCGCAATACCGCCTTACTAAGGCATGCGAGAGTTATGTTTAGGTTCAGGCTTGAAGACTTATTAGAGTCGTGACTACAATAGATTGCCACACATATTATCTACATAATTAGTACGAAGTATATACGTAAGTACTTACTTGAGTACTTAAGCAAGAAATCTCCTGAAAGTGCTCACACCACGTTATAGCTGAACTTACCTTGACCCTATATTCAGCTCAACGGCCAAGACTAGAAGTCACGAAGCCATTAGCAATCTGGCCCCAGCTCTTATAAACATGACAGTATTCCGAAGCGGAGCGAGGGATCAGAAACATAGTTCAGCCTGGTGACATATAGTGAGATTACCCAGGCAAGCGGGCACGATACTGCGCAATCCACGAAGAGAACGGACTTTAGGGCTCGCGGTCAAACAGGAACTACATAGACTGAGTACTCAAGTACTTAAGTATGTATGTTGGAGGACACGGAACTGGCACTTGACAAGCCAGTGGCCGGTGTAACGAACATGCTTCATATAGTCATGGATATCTAGGCAACTAAAGTCTCAAGTTGATTCCAGCCGAGGTGTCGCCTGTACACGTGTCGCCAGAAAATGTGGAAGATGTAGGAGATGCTAATACTGATACGGTGGCAGCCGTCGCGCGTGCGAAAGCCTTTATAGGCTGGCGGCCCTCGTTCGAACGCGGCTTTCGATGATACTAGGCTGCTGCGGGAACATCGGACAGTTTTGAAAATGATAGCCAAAGGCCTATGTAGGGGTCTATTCAAGTATAACCAAATAAGGAGGTTCTCACTTAAGGGGGACTTAAGTTGGCTGGTGGTTTATATGCGCGGATCCGACGTGCCACCCCGACCGAGTTCCTGAATTTCTAGTTTAATTCGTGGTCTAATTCATCTTCACGTGAGAAATAAGTTGACTGTATGAAACTTCTATTGATGGGTGCCTTCTGGTGTACAACTCCTTTGGGGGAGGGGGGTGGGCCGTAAGCTCCGTAGCTTCGGTCAAATACATCGGGCAAGGCAAGCGTTCAACATAGTGCCAGGTACAACCATCCATATCCATGTTACATCTTAGCTATATGGCCTGATGCTTGACGGGTTGAGTCCGGTGTACTCCGCGCCCTGGACGAGGGCGAAGAATTCCTCCGGCAAGGTCAAATCAGTTATGTTCCGGGGGGTTCCCTGAAAGTGCTCCAGACCTGACCACCATTCAAGCGTGTACGCATCCCGAGTGTTCACAACGGTGGCTCCATCTTGCCTCGTTTGGAAGTGGCGTTGCTTTGGCAGCGTCTCGGTCGGGATCACGAATACATGCGGGCTATCCACCCGCCAGGACTACTCTCCGTCCGACTTCTGAATGAACAGGCCATTATGGCTGGGCGCAACCGTGGGGTCGTATACGAAAGGCAACCGGAACTGAACGATATGTTTCAATGATAAACCCCGCAGAATATACAGGGCCCACGTATATACATACCATGCCTATCGCGAGGATGAGGTACACCTTCCGCGGGCCACCCTCCGCCTCGGGACCATGAACCCGCCCCAACCCGCCCAGCGCCTCGCCCACCAGGGCGTTCCACCCCTCGGGCATGTTCTCGTCGGGCGCCCCGCACACGACCCAGAGGCGGTCGCGCTTCGTGCACCTCGTGAGCTTCCCCGACGGGGCCGGCCCCAGGCTCTCTAGGATCCTGGTGATGACCGCGCGCTCCGGCCCGGGCCTGTACTAAATGGTGTTGCTTGTCTTACTCCATAGTCGCGAAATTCCTCTACCGTTCAGTCTCGATAATCCGAATTAGTTCGACTTCCCAAACTTCGTCGAGGCTTGTGTCCCTGGCTTGCATCGCGGAAGTGTTGGAGTCTTGCGCACGCCGCACAAGGAGGCGCGCCTCAACATTTGACTCGCCTCATGTGCTCAGCCACCCAACCGCCGCTCCTCTCTAACCCCTGGACTTGTAGAGCCGCTGCCTGGAAACTCTTTGAGTATGAAATGTTTGGAGTGCAGAACCACTCTGAACACGGTGACCATCTCGGAGCACTAAGCCTGCCGGACAGGCTCACGGCTGCCTGGTGTAGTACGACGGTTATGGGGAGATAGGCAGATAGGAACGCAAAGGTGATGTCGCAGTAGTCCGGGTTCGTCACGTCTATAGTCGTCACTGTGATGACTTCCCAGACCCTACCTCCAATACGAACGACCCGAGAACAGCAAATTCACCTCTAGTAGTTGCAGGAATGGGGGATAATGTCGAGCTAGAATTTCAGAGCCTACGTAAGAGCCCCGGGCACCAGATCACCGCCAGATGAACCACAAACCAGGCCTGGCCATCCGCATGTGTAACGGATGCAAAGATCATGACGCACCACCAGCCGATATCCCCCCTTGTCAAAAAACCCCTCTCGTTCATGCCCCCCGTCCTGGGCACAACAAAACCTCTCCCCCATTCCAACTAGGGGTCGAGTAGGTGAGCGTTCGGGAACAGCGCGACGTGAAGCGCGGCTGCTCCCCAGCGGCGCGACCGGCTGTGCTCGTTGGACCTTCGCCAACCCAAATCGAGGCGTTTGACCTTCCCGTCGGCACTCCTTCCTTTCTTTTTAAGGAGCGATGGCCAGAGATGGAAGGTCGGAAATCTCCCGGGCCTAGTCCCGGACGCTGGCTTCGGAGCCAAGTAGCAATCCACGCGGCACTTCTTGAGACTTTGTTTTCTCGCTCGCGTGCAAGAAGATCACGGTGGATGCCCTTTCTATCGCGCTTATCTCCTTCAGAAAGAAATCCCGCCTGACTGGAACCCACGGTCAAGGATTTCTGGGATCGATTCCAGTCTCCTTCCGTGCCGCGACATCGACTGCATCTGTCAATGCCGCGGTTGTTGTAATCCTACTCGACTCTTTTTCACAGCAGGGGCGTCTTGGCGCAAGACCCGCCTAACCGTGAACCTGTACCATAATGGGGAGAGGACTGCCACTCGATCTGGGTGACGATGCACCAGCGTCCAGTCGTGACGCATCAACAGGATCGCAGTGGTCTTTCGCCGGTCCACCCCAAGCTTGTATATAAACAGGGCTGGGGGGGAGTTGATACCGGCTTCGAACTCGGCAACGCAACCGTCCATACTGACGATAAGGATGCGGGAACTACCGAGGCCGAAGTTGCTTACCCGAAGGGCATCACTTCTGCAGTTGTGATACCACTAGGCAATGCGATTTCGCATTGTTCGATCATGCGTTTTGCCATGATCGAACCATCAACAGGTTGGAAGCAGGTAAACTGCTGCCAGCCTCCCTCAAGCCCATACAGGGGTCATGAGGGTATCTGAGCCTTTTTATGTCCTGCTCAGGACAAATGGTGGCCGCGGCGGTTTCCTTCCCGTTTGCGTGACACCGTTGAGCAGTTTTAGGTCCTGCTCGGGACCACATTGCCGGTAGACCGTCCAAATGAGGGACGAAGACTGCCCCTATCAAGCCCACTCAGTGAGAGTAAAGCAATAGGGCAAGGGAGACGATTGCTCTCGCCTTGGGAACCAGCTGTTAAGGACTTTCAACTCATGCTCGGGTCCGACGAGCTCGAACTCATACAACACCACAATCGTTGCCAGGATTCTGTGTATCTGGGAGAAGGCAGAGGTTCCTGCCGATGCACACCCTCCAAATATCAGGTCGACATTGTTCATAGCTGCCAGACGCTCTTTGGGGCACCTTTCCGTCCCACCCTCCTCTTCATCGTGTAGCCATTCTTCCAGCCTGTAATCCTCGGCATCATGTCCATATCTGCCCTTTTTCCTGCATACGAGGTACGGACTCAGCGCGGACAGGGACAGCCACAAGAGCGAGGCAGGCGAGACGAAGTTGACAGGAGGAGCTGTTTGAGGAGATGGTCAGCGTTGGAGCAGAGAGCGGACTGGTCGAGATTCGACTTACACCCAAGCACTTGTTGCCTTCCGAAAGATCAACATACCTCCCTCGTTCGGCAAACCCACCGGCACATATCGTGCCGCATCATAGCTCGCAGCAGTGGTGAGCTGGCTAGGTTGAGCAAGAGTGACACAGACGAGGCAGCCGCAGTAGGGCTAACCTCGCGTATGTACGTGTTCACGCCATGGTCCTATTGGAATGATTGATGAAGAATTTGTCTTCTCCTGAATCAGATGATCAGGGTGGTAGGACTGAATGCAGCGGATGGAGGTGTTGTTTGGTCGGAGGTTGGGCCTCGGTAAGCATATGCCGTACTTATACACGGTAAACATTACGTAATTAAACCTAACCCTGAATGACCCCAGTTCATGAGGGACCTTTTTGTTCTGACATGATACTGATCTTGGATTGACAAGCCTGGATATTCGACGACCATCGAGCTTACAAGGCAGTACTCCCAAGTAATAACCATACCGATGACAAGAACCCAAGGCGATACTTGGAAATGAGGCAGGGGAAGCAGCGGGTAGCATTAAAGGGGGCCCTGTGGCGGGCTGTTCTCGTCATTGGGTTGCAGCCGCATGCACCCTCCAGCTCAGAGGGCTGTCCTTGAGGGCAAGGCAAAGTTACACGTACCGTCAAATATGCCATCGTGGCTTGGGGGCTATTTCTGAATAAGTGCGACGCTGGTTTAATATGCTTGAGAACTCGGCTTCTCTGCATATAACCTCTAAGGATATACATGTTCTTCATACTGACTGAACACCGCTCTTCACGAATCGTACCCTGAAAATCTCAGGAGGCGTAGCCATGGATCCATTATTAGCTATAAGCTTATCTTGCCCAAGGGGCTTGTGTCCTCGGCCAGGCAGCTTTCTCAACTGGGCGCACGTGAAGAATTCATTGAGCTTGACGTCTTGACCCGAGATCTACAGGCATGGGTTGTTCGGATCACGCCCCCGAGGCCTCAGCCCGGAAGTAGCCTGAGTCCTAAGGAAATTTCAATGTGTTCGCTCGGCTCGCAGTGCACTCAAGTTGCAACCGACCTCCTTGGGGTGTTGGAAACCCTCAGGGTGAACAGCAAAGATGGAGCTCGCCGTCATGTTGAGAGTCTCTACAAGGCCCTCGCTGCTGCTTGGAAGCAAGAGGAAGTGGAAAGACTGAGGAAGCGGCTGGACAGGATCAGCACCGGCATCCAGAGGGAGCTGGCCACGTACGACAGGAGGAAGATCCTTCGACGACTGGATGAGCTGGAAGTGCCAGGATATCGTTCTCAGCTCGAGGCTCTCCGACAGGATTTCAACAGAGGGTTCGAGGTGATATCTGATAAGTTCCAGAAGCAAGAGTCGAGAAACAGTACTATGGGGCTTCTCCAGAGCACAGCAGCTCAAGGGATCCGATATTCTGCCGAGCAGTTCATCCTCGAGCGCCTCCGGTTTGATGAAATCGACCACCGGCGTTTGATTATTCGAACAGCTCACAGGAAAACTCTCTCATGGTTGTTTGGAGATGACAAGGAGCGCAGTCCCGCGATTCTGGACGAATGGCTCGTTTCGGATGATGATCTCTATTGGATCTCTGGCAAGCCAGGCTCTGGAAAGTCGACGCTCATGGTAAGTAACAAACTATTTATGGGCGACTCTGTTGCTTCTACTTATATGAATGCTAATATTGGTGGCTCCAAAACAGAAGTCGTTGTGCAACAATGTGCACACAGCAGAGAAGCTTCGAATCTGGGCGAAGCAGGACCGTCTCATCCATGCCAGATACTTCTTCTGGGCCGCTGGGGGACATAAGCTTCTAAAGTCCCAGGAAGGTCTCCTTCGCTCTCTTATCTATCAAGTCCTTTGTCAATGCCCAGACATGATCAAGTTCGCATACCCAAAAACTTGGGGTCTCTTCTTTCCAGAAGAGGCGAGTGCTGCATATGGAACCAGGAGCTTTGAAACCTCCAGTGCCATGGTTTCATTATCTGTGGAAGGTCTCTTGGATACTCTTGGAGTGTTGTGTTCCTCTGCCGTCGAATTGGGTATCAAATTCTGCTTCTTCGTCGACGGTCTAGATGAATATGAAGGGAGCCCTAATGTCATGGTGGAGCTAACTCGAATCTTGAGATCTTTGCCAAATGTCAAGATCTGCGTGTCCAGTCGGGACTGGAACAATTTTGAAGCAGAATTTGGTGGAAGCAAGACGCAAAAGCTCTACATGCAGGACTTCAACCATAACGACATCGAAAGATACGTCTACGATACATTCGACAACAATCCAAACTACCAAGAAATGGAAGATCGAGATACTTCAGGCAAACAATTGATCGAAGGGATTGTCAAGGCAGCTAATGGCGTCTTCTTCTGGGTGTTTCTGGTGGTTCGCTCCTTCGAGGAGGGGCTTCTGAATGGAGACAGCATTGAAGATCTCCGGAGGACGCTTGAACGAGATCTTCCCGAGGACTTGAACAATCTGTTTGAGCGAATCATCCTTCGTGACGTTCCTGAGAACTATCACGCCCAGTCCGCCCAGATATTCTCTATAGCATTAGAGGCAGTCGAGAACTTGTCGTTCATGGCTTACTGGTTGGTAGGACATGAAGATCCGGAGTACGCGTTCAAGCTGGAAGTCAAGCCCCTTGCACCCGGAACACTGGCGAAACGATGGACTGCGATGAAGAGGCGACTGAATATCAGCTGCAGGGGACTGCTCGAAATACAGGATATGCTGGCCACATGCACCTGCAACGACGAAGCGGACTCGCTCCGTTCCAGCTCCATGTTCGGTCTAAAAGTCGATTTCCTTCACCGCACCGTGAGAGACTTCCTCCTGCTTGACAAGACGCAGAGGATGTTACAGGAATGGAATTCTGGCACATTCGATGTCCATGAGCGCATCTGTAAAGCTTTACTGGCGCAGATTAAGATCACACCGAGGGACGCCGGGTATTGGGGTCCAATCTCGCAGCTATCTAAGGTCTTTAGCTATCACTGCGACCTCATAGAACCAGGTGGCCAGATTATCATCTAGCTCGTACATACGGGAGAGGTTCAGTGATACTAGGCTCGCATTGGGATATGCGAGATTCCAAAGAAGGATGTCGACTGATGATGACCACGCCATTCCTCGTGGCTTTACTGAGAAAATTGAAGCTGATAAAGGGTTGCTGTCAGACCACAACTCAAGCGATGCAAAGAGCTCCAACGGGCTGGGAAAGGTTTCCAGAGGGTCTCGTGCCAAACGTTTGAAGGGGAGGGTGAAGAAGTTGCGATTTGTGTCAAGCCACAGTGGCCATGTTTGATGGCATAAGTTCTCCATCCCCAGTTGACTTCACATCCGCCAGAGAGGAAGGTACAGGCCACTTACCTAAAACTTCGTCATTTATCTAGTGGACGGGACTATTAGAGTCTTGAAAAATGGTCTTGTTTAAATTTGGGCAGGTACGTAGGTGATCAGGACAGGGAACGGCGATTTCTGTGACAATCTTGGAATCATGGGAGTCATGTCCTTGGATAGGTCGCTTCGAGAGTCCGAGGTTACCAGGAAAGAGATAAATGCAATGCCTGCCATCATGATGTTCGAGCCCGGGGCATCTGGACAACTGGGGAAGAGAAGGAGGGAAGGGGCGATGGGCTTGCCTTCCAGGTGCAGCGAGGAAGGAAGGGGCCTGACGCACCTTCTCGTTTGCACTTTGGCATTTCTGTTATTCCTCCCACTTGAACTTCTGGTTGACCCCATCAAGCCTCTTCTGGTTTCTTCCAGATTCACTTCGACGGTTGCAACAGCCTCCCTAATTCTCAAGTCAGCATCCGTGCCAAAAGCCACCTACCTCTCTTCCCTCCCCAGGTCCACAATCCATAATCACCACCATTGCTCGGGATTTACAACATGGTTCGACTGGACCCCAAGATCCTCGCCGATGCAATCTCACAGTTCCTCGTCAAAGCCCAGAAACAAGCCGACCACGACCCCGATGCCATCAGCCGCCTTGAACAGGAGAACGAGACCCTGAGAGAGGCCATGACTACCCTGCAAGACCGCCTCGACCATGGCTTTGCTACAATGGGGAAGGACGGGGAGGACTTGCAAGAGAGGGTTGCGGCTGCGGAAGACCAAATCGTAGAGATCAGCGAGCAGTCCTGGCAGCTCCACGAGTGTATAAAAAGCCTGGAGGCCACCAAAGAAGGTAACGAGGGCTTAAGCATGGATGTCTCAGACAAGTTTGTTACAGACAGCGATTGCTGACACCGATACCAGACGCTGGCCCCAAGGAGACACGCCGCAAGGATGCAACCCCGCAGAACCCACGGAGGAAGTCGTTCCATGCCCACTACTGGGCCATGAGACAGAAGTACCACGTGCAGAAGCCTGGCAAAGACCACCGGGCCTTCATCTGGTCCTTCATCGAAGGGATCAACGACAAGGAGTGCGCTCAGTACATCCAGGAATACCTGATGGATGAGCTACCTGGCAAAACCTGGCGGAGTAAATCTCCAAGAAACGGCCGGATCATGGCTTTGGGCAAAGATATGAGATGGGACGACGTCAAAGAGGCCATGTCACACCTGCCAGAGCCTCCTTTCTGGGCGTAGGGGGTAATCGTGGTCTTCAAACGGGGGCAATTTGCTGCGATACTCGAATATGTTTGCAGGGCAGATGTTGAGAGAGTTGTGGTGAGCACGAGAGAGCACATGCTGCCGCTTTTCACTTTTTACTTGAACCTGCTTGCTAGAATATATTGCTTGTTGATGTACATCAAGGTGGACGTCTCATATTATCTCGGTGCGTCTATAACTCCTTCATCTGTTTCGATGCCCGCATATTTGTTGATCCAGCTTAGCACTTCCCGGTGCCAAACAAGCGAGTTCTCCGGTTTCAAAACCCACTGTCCAGAGTCAGTCTGTAGTCACAAAGGAGTAGACGGCGCAAAGTGATGGCAACACGGAAACTCACATGGTTCTCGTCGGTAAATACCAAGAACTTGCTAGGAACGCCCCGGGTCTGTAAAACATTAAATGCCGAGGCCCCTTCAGATATCGTTAAGCGGTAGTCGAGTTCGCTGTGGATGACCTGCACATGTACTCCATTAGCACCGCTTCACCGCTGAGAATAATCACATCACTTACCAACTGCGGCGTAGCCCACTGGCCCGTAAACCTCGCGGGATCCCACCGCTCATACCCCTCGCGGTTCTCCCACAGCGTGCCCCCAAAGTCATGGATCGGGAAGAACAGCTCCTCGCTCGCGTACTGGTTCAGCGTGCTGAACACGCCATCATGGCACACCAGCGCCTTGAACTTCCTCCCCAGGTCGTGCCCCTGGATCCAGTTCACCATGTACCCGCCGTAGCTAGCCCCCAGCGCCACCGCGTTGTCCACGTCCACGTATTCACTTAACTCCGAAGACGAGGACGCGATGTGCTCGTAGCACTTGACCAGGTCCTCGTACGGCCGCCCGCCCCAGTTCTCGCGGATGCCGTCCTCCAGCGCCATCCCGTAGCCGGTGCTGCCCGTCGGGTTGGGCATGACGCAGACGTAGCCCTGCTCCGCGAAGACGGCCGGGTTCCACCGCGTCGACCAGGAGTCCGCCCACATGCCCTGGGGCCCGCCGTGGATGAGCATCGCGAGCGGGTACTTCTTGGTCCTGTCGAAGGCCGACGGCCGGACCACCCACGCGTGCACGTCGTAGTCGCCCCCGGCGCCCCGGAACCAGACCTCGCCGACCTGGCCCCGCGAGAGCCCGAACGTCCGGCCCTGCTTGGTGTTGGAGGAGGCGAGGCGCGTGGACCTGCGGGACGGGTCGACGACCGCGTAGAACGAGCTGTCCGTCAGGCTCGAGCAGCTGGCGAAGACCTCGGCCCCCGGGAGCTCCCTGACGTCGCCGATGCTGCCCTCGACGTCGGAAACCACCTCGGGCTGGCCCCGCGCGGCGGCGGGGCTCGAGGGGAGCCGGAACAGCTTCGACCGGCCGAGGTCCTCGGCCACCACGAGCAGGTGCTTGTCGTCGGCGCTCCACGCGACGCCGTCGGGCCTGCGGTCCCAGCCGCCGTGCCCGTCCTCCGTCTCGTAGAACTCCTGCACGTTGGAGAGGTCCTCCACGTCCGGGACGAGCAGGAGGCGCGGCTTGTCGGACTCGTACTGGATGTCGCGCATGCGGGTGAAGGCTACGCTCTTCCCGTCGTGGCTGAACACGGGCGCGGCGCTGTACCCGCGCAGCTTGCCCGTCTTGACGAGCTGTGGGGCGGGGGGCTTGGACTGCGTGAAGGAGGATAGCCGGACGAAGTACAGGTCGCTCTTGGTGTGGGTGGCGGGGTTCAGC
This sequence comes from Cytospora piceae, assembly GCA_016508685.1. Lineage (NCBI taxonomy): Eukaryota > Fungi > Ascomycota > Sordariomycetes > Diaporthales > Cytosporaceae > Cytospora > Cytospora piceae. Next base: position 3,805,010 of record JADMLE010000011.1, on the reverse strand, counting down.
TCGGGATCACGGGAAATGAAGACGAGACCCGATGAGGAGATATCAAAGTCTCCTGCCCCGCCGAAGGGAGGCACGGGGGATTGCAGCTTGGTGCCGGCCAGGACGTTGACCAGGCCGGGAGATTCGAGGGCGTAAGCGCCGGAGGTCTTCTTGATCGAGCCATAGAAAATTGCGTTGCGGTTCTCGGTTACCCACGAGTCCCAGTGTCTTGCGAAAAGGCTCGTATAGATCTTGGCAGAGGTATAGGGCTTCTTGTCGTTTTCCGGGTTGTACAACGCCCCCGAGGGAGTCACCAGTGCGGAACATGCCAGGGCGAAGGTGTCGTCCGACAGTTTCTTCAGCTTTATGTTTGAGATGCCCGCGCTGAATTTGCTGATCTCCTTAGGACTAACATCTCACGGTCAGTAGAAATATTGGGACGGGAAAGAGAATGTAGCACTGACGTTGTGCCCGGGCTCGTCACGTCCGCTACCACGAGACTTGACGTCCCCTTCTCGCCGCTCTTGACCAAGAGAAACTCGCTCTCGCTTATCCATGTCGGCTCACTGAAGTTCGAATCCTTATACAAGGTTGTAGCCTTGCCAGACTCGAGATCGAGGACTTGAATCTCATTGGTCTTCTTGTGGGTTTGGAAGGAGTATGTTGACAGCTAAATATGATCAGTCTTATTTCCTTTTCTATTGTCAGATAAGAGGATCAATAAGGCTCACAGTATACAGGACCAGCTTCCCGGAGCTGTTTGGACTGCCGGCAGACCTACGGGGAGCCGACAGCAGCACCTCTGGTGTGAACTTGGCAGCACGGATGGTCATCATAAGGGCTGGTGAGGAAGAGCGAGCTTGAACAAGATTGACTTGCGAGCAAGACCACAATTGCATGTAAAAGGAATACGGAAAATAGGAACAAGATCCGGTCAGTCTCCTTATAACAACAATATATTTATTTCCCCTCCTGCCTCAGTAGGAAGGTTCAATCCATTCAGTCACAAGCCTCCGTCAATCATTACATAGCTGCTTGTCTAAGACAAACCTGATCACGCTGATTGAGCTTGAAACCCCGCAATAGAGGGCGGGTCCAGGTGTCCCAGATTGTGTTAAGACAGCTGGAAGTGAGGAGTTCCATTGAGGAGGAGCTCCTGATTAACCCCTCATTATGACATTGATGAGGACCTTGATGACATGACTGAATCTGGCTACCGGCAGCTTCGAAGGCATGCTGAAAGAGGGGCTTAACTTTTACGCCTGTGACTGCCCATGCCCGTCTGTTGTACTTACAGACTTATGTACAACTGGTTCCTTGTCTTTCAAGGTTGTCTGTCCATCAAGGGTATTCCGGATTTTAAGATGCATGCACTGTCGATCTCCAGTCACACATCAAAGCCGCACACCTCTTTCAATGGTTGCTCCCGAGTGGGAAACCTTGCTTCGTTTCCTCTGCATGCAAAATTGCAGAAAACAATACCTAGGTAAACAATTCCATGCCAATACATGTATGTATGACCCCGTTACTCGAGCCACAAACACAATGCTGTGAGGCTCCCACAACCTGGAATCTACCATAATCCCCCCACCCCCAGTACCCTTGGGATCGATCCTGTTATCCTAAACGCCGCGCTCAAATCGTAAATACACACACACACACACACACAGACGCACACACTTCAACCAAGTTCAACCCAATCAGAATCAGTGTCACTCTTCGGCTCCACGGAAATTTCCGACTCCCTCACAGCCTCGAAGTCCGTTCTGACCTTCTTCCGGTCAACACCAGCCTCACTTCGACGCTCCCCAGAAGACCCCTACTTCCTGGCAGCCCCAAAGTTTGTCCTGACCTTCTTCAAGTTGAAATCACTCTCGCTGTCCCCCCCAACATCCACACTCAACCCCTTCCTCTTCTCCTTCCTCGACGCGCCCCCCGTCTTCCCGGCACTGCTGCCGCCCGCCGCCGCGGCGCTCGTCGGCGTGCCGTGGTTCGACCCCGCGCCTGGGCCGAAGGTGCTGCTCACCGGCGTCGGGGCGTGGCTGGAGCCGGGGGTGTTGGCCGCCGAGTCGGACATGTTGGCGTTGTAGGAGATGGACGAGCGCGAGAAGACGCGGTGTTGCTCCAGGGGCGCCACCTTGCGCCGCTGGGCTGCCGCCGCCGTGGTACCGCCCTTGATCAGGGGCTCGAACCCGATCAGGACGTTGCCGCTGGGTGTGCTCTCGAGGTATTCGCTTTCTTTGGTGTAGATTGTGTCTTCGATGGCGGCCTGCCGTGGGGGGCGAGAGATGGGAAATTAGTTGGGTGCGCATGAATTTTTTTTTGGGGGGGGGGGGGCGTGTTTCTTGGGACAGTTCGTATAAAACCAGCTGACAAACTCACAAGTTTCTTAGCCATCTCGCGCCTCTTCGTCAGCATCTCCTTGAGCTCTGCGCGCGACTGCTCGTAGAACGGCATCCCGCCAGGCGCCTCCGCACCCCCGGACTGCCCGGGTGCCTGGTTGTCCGTCATGGTGATGGTGGCTCCGAAAACGATGGAGACAATTCGGGACTGATGACTTGGTATTCCCGAACCTGACACTCCTCTAACCAATGGACCGTTTTCTTCTCCTTCTTCTGCTTCTTCTCGCCCGACTCTGTAGTGCCGGGGTTCGCGTCGGTAGTTGCGGTCGCGGTCGCGGTCGCGGATGTAGAGGCCTCGCCCTGTTGCGGAGGACTATTGTCGCTTCTGCTGCTGGTGGATGTCGTGGTTGTCGTAGTTGTCGTCGCAGTCGCCGTGGAGGACTCCCGTCGCGCAGATTCGCCCGAGCTCGACGCGTCCTCGGAGGTTCCGGTCCTCGTGATTTGCTACAATGCAGGATCAATGCACTCCGCTAGCGTGTAGGCGTCGCTGCTGCTCTGCTGATGATACTCCTGTACGATTGTTGCGACAGCCTGCGCGTGGCCCTGCTGGGTGGCGGTGGTGGTGGTGGTAGACTGATCTTCTTGTCCTCGAGGCGCGATGATGCGCAGACCGGGACGGCCTCGTAGATGGATCAGGGTCGAAAGGGCTATGACTTGCCCGTAGGGGGAGGTGTATCCGGTGTTCTGCCTCGTGTTTGCTTTCGTCTCGGCTCTCGTCGCCTTCCCCTTGGCTTTCCTGCTGGCCTTCGTGACGGGTGCGGTTTCCAGATCGCCTTCTGCGCCCGGGTCGGATTCGTATGCTTGGTCGGTATTGTCCTCGCGTTCTTCGTCGTCGTTGACGTCGTCGTCTTCTTGTTCCTCTTCTGTGTCGTCCACTTGGAAAGGGGGGTCAAAATCTCCCGAGCGGAGCGTATGGCGGCGTTCTGGCGGTTTCTCTTCTCCAAATTTGATCCCAGCTTGGTCTTCTTCCTGGGTGGCTCACCAGACATTTTAATAGGAACCGGCACAGCACGTCAAGGTTCCCCAAGATGGGTGGGGCATTTATGGTGGATCTGACCAATCACCGCACACTAAAGCACTCACGCGTTCAGGTGCCGCCAGGAGTGATGTCAACTGGTAATTGGGTACGACTGTTGACAAAATGTGTTTTGATAATATGATTTGAAAGAAACCTTGATGATACTTTGAATTGATCGAGTTATTCAAATAGTCCATGCATACCCAGTATAAACCTGGGTGGCTCATTCTGTCCTGATGCCGTCTCTTAGACCAAGCCCGGGCGGAAGGCACGATACGGACGCTGGACCATGGGAACCATCCTATGAAGGTTTTACTACCTATAGGTACTTAGTACAAACCTAGGTATCCTTAGGACACGGTCATGTATTGTATACACCTGAGCAGTGGACGGTTTGGACGGACAGTGGCACAGACGCTGAAGGCTGTGTCCTACACCAAATCAAGAGTTAGACTACTGTGCGTGTCAAGGTCACCGTCTAGGAAAGGCTCTGGCCAAGTAATCTGTGATTTTTTTCTCTATGTAGGAAACTCGTTATACAGAAGTCACTGATACGCCACGGCCCAATGCTAAGTAGTAGACAACAGCGGCCGCGGAAAAGCACATCGTGAACGTACGAACATGCTTCAACGCGAGGTTAGCCTCAGACATTGCTCGCTCCGCCCTTGGATGATCTCCTCATCTTGAGGAGTCGATCCCTTAGTAACTTCTCTTTCAGCTCGTTGGCTCTCTGCTGCGGAGTCTTCTGGGTCTGAGGCTCCTCAAAAACAACAATGCGTAGTTAGTAGGCGTCTCTCGCGTCACAACTTTGGTTTAGAGATCCCCCCACTCCCTTGTAGGGATATCTTAGCGTACCTTCGGTAAGGCCTCCGTCGTCGTCGTCGGTTCGTCATCTCGTTTTGTAGGCGATTTAGGTCTTCTGTTCTCGTCTTCGGAAACATCAGCCGACTTGTCTCGTGAACGGTCTTGAGATATGGAGGATGTGTTTCTGTGATGGCCTCTCTTATCCCCTCCAGCTCTTCCTCCGCGGCTTGGGCTTTTGCTTCTGTATCGTGACAAACGTCGAGAGTCCCGTGGCGACTCTGATGGAGACCTGCTACGACTTAGTTCGCGTCTTCCACGGCCCTGACCCCGACGAGCACCAGCGGGCGAAGCGCTTCGCCTCCGGCTGTCCCTGTCACGCCTCCGTCGTGGTGCAGGGCTCCGCGATCGTGACAACGATCGTCTGTCGGAGCCGGAAGACGAGCGCGACCTGTCGTGTCTCCTTCTGACAGGAGAGCGGCTCCGGGACGTGGAATAGCGCCTTCGCTTGGGGGCAGGCGAGTCCCTGTCAGAGGAGGGCGAGCGCCTGCGAGGTCGGTAGTTGTTTTCTCGAGGAACTGGTGACCGGGATCTCTTGCGCGCGTATGGAGATGACGAGTTACGTCTCCTGGATCGTCGGCTGTCTCCTGCACTGGATGATCGTGAGCGAGATCGACGCGAAGTCGAGTCCACCGAGGGCGAACGGCGTCGCGGAGGCCGTCGGTCGCCAGGCACGTATGAGTCTCGACCTCGAGCCGGTCCACGGTAGTTGTCACGGCCACCACGCCTTGGGGGTGGTGGGGAGCGTGAAGGACTCCTGTTGCGGCCAAAACCACGCCCTCCACCGCGGTATGTGTCTCGATCACCTCGTCCACCACGGTAGCTATCGGTGCGGCCACCACCACCCCGTCCACGGCGAGATTCGGCGTCTTCCCGCCTCTTGCGAGCTTCTTCGGCAGCTTTGTCGGCCTCGATCTGTTGTTGTCCTTCCGTCAGCATGTATTTGAAGTGGTTTGCTATAGTTCGATATGCTTGCCTTCTCCTGTATGAGCTCGAGCTTTTTAGCCTCGAGCAGCTCCTTTGGAACGCCCTGGGGGCTAGTCTGGGCACTCAGACAGAGGTTCCACAGCTCCTTGCAGAAGGGCGCAGTGTCCTTGTCGAGGAAGCCGGTCAGCTGGATCTGAAGAGACTTGATATCGGGCTGGACACGGGGAAATTAGTTAGCAGCTGCGAAAGAGGTAATGCAAGCAAACAGATCGTTGTAGAGGTTTACCTACATATCGCGAGCCCTCGATCAGGTTGAAGCAGAGCTCAATGACAACATCATCCTCGCTTCCAAGTATCTCTGAGATCTTGCCTGCAATCCATCTGTAGAAACGCGTACGCGTTGGGCGTCAGTGCAACCGCGTCTATCGCAGCGGGGTGGAACAGAGGATGCTGCGCTCGCTTACTTCTTCATGACCTGCAAGTTCACCTTGGTCATGTCAACCTTCTGGCTGAACTCTGGAGGGAACTTTGTGCTCTTGAGGAGCTTCGCATCCACTCCGGTCGCCATGATGGGTTACCTGTCTTCTCTTGTCTTCTCGTACCGTACGTTGGCGGCGATGTTTTTGGGAGAAGTAGACGCGAGACTGTGACGTCGGGCGAAATTTAAAAGGTGCCAGGCGGCAACGCGGGCTGCAGATGCTTGGGTTGCAGGTGGGTCAATGAGGTGAGGGAGCTTCAATTGATGGTTAGCGGTGAAATCCATCGAGCTCCAGCACTTTAGCTCGGGCCAGCTCGGCATCCCTGTTCCGTGTTCTCAATAGTATCTACGTGTAATGTCTGACGGTGTGGATGGGAAGCATCTGTAGGGATAAAGGCAAGACGAAAATGTAAGACGCACTTCAATCACACGGTGAAAGGTAGAAGGAGAGGGAATTGTCTGGACAACCCTGGAACGTGTGGATTAGTATACCTTCGAATGTTGACCTGCATTCTCCCCATCCTCCCATTCCAAGTCTTCGTAGTCCTTGATATCAACGCCCATCCGCTTACGCTGCATCTCACTCTAATTTGTGAGCTTCCCAGGAGAAAGAAAGCAGATCGCCTGTCACTTTTACCGTACCCCAAGTAAGAGAATATATGAAACCTTTGAAGCGTGTATCTATATTCTCAATTGATCATACAGCACCTCCTGAAATCACAAGCACCATACTGTACAGACCGTCAATTCGTAATCATTTGTCCGTTTTACCCATTATTAATGATGTACCAAAATTGTCCCCCAAGAGTCATTTGTCCGAAGGCCCATACCGTCCGTATAATGCCCAGTAATCACCTTACCAAGACCTTTTCCCTGCCCGTGCCACAGAAACGCCTGTTCATGATTGCAATACCCGTCAAGTTCCCACCGTACGCCAAATCCAACCAAGTGCTATATAATCTGGCCAATCCCTCAATCCCTCGGCGCCGTGCTCGTCGTGCCCGCCCTCGGGAAAGTGTATCGTGAAACCGGGCGGGGACGCTCCAGGCTCTGCGACGACGCATCGCCCTGCTTTCCACCCTGCTGCTCCGCGGCCTTCTGCTTGGCGATCATGGCGTCGATCTTCTCGCGCGCCCTGATCAGGCCCGTGTTGTCCTGCTGCTTGAGCCTGTTGCGGATCTCGTACAGCGCCATCAGCGTGCTCGCGCGGTCCACGTCGTCCCCGGGGTGGTGCTCTCGCGGCGTTCCGGGCACGGAGTTCTGGTTCGAGTTGGTCCGCGAGAGGGGCGGGGTCAGGACGCGCCGGCCGAGCTGGTCGAGCCGGTTGGCGGGCGTGGAGGATGAGCCTCGCGATAGCTTAGTGCTGTCGGCCTGGCCTTGTGCTTGTGATGGAGGAGGTGGGTTCGTGGGGAGGGTCTTGTTCGCGTTGACCAGTGTAGCGGCTGCTCTGGCGTCCTAGCATGATATCATGTTAGCATCTATCTAATGGTCACATCTTGAGGGGTTCCCGCAGTCTCCTTTGACAATGTATGTCGACCTGCCTCTCCAAATGCCGATCCTGTGACGATCGGTTGTGGGGGTCTGGACTCACAGAAGCGCTCAAGTCGGAGATGTCAGCCAACATCTGGGCCAGCTGAATAGACTCCATCTCAACGAGAACATGCGGGGGTTGCGATGTGACAAAATGTCAAAAACTGATTGCCTGGGGGGTTCTTCAGTGGTATGGGGGCCACAATGATAGCTTTTGGGGAAGATCGTTTGGGATTGTTTGACGTAGTTGTTGTAGTGAGAAGTGATCAGGAACAGCAGTCTGAACGGGTGTTGCGGATTGGGTTGGTAATGGTAAGGCTCCGGAATTCCAGTCAGTCCGTCACTGTTATACTACTGGTAATGTAGAGGTGTGTGTGACGTGCGTCGTATGTACTTGACTTTCCAGAAGCATTGACGGGGTTCCAAGGTTGTGAGTGGGGGAGCGGCGGGAGGACATCTGGACTTGTGATTGCGGGGCGGGGAACCTGGCTGCTTGGCTGCTTGGTTGCTACTTTGCTGTGTACCTGTGTAGAGACTGGACGAATCCGGATGGGTGGTCCACAGTCGCCCTTACCCCAGATTCTGGCACATATTGGATCCGTGCCACCCCTACCGCTTGACTTCACCCTCTCCAGCCGTGCCTCATATACCTACCTACCTAGGTACCTAGGTAAGTACCCAGGTAAATAAAAGCCAACAAGACAAAATACCTAGGTATCTATGGACCATGATAGCAAATGCAGTGGAACTTCCTCTCAACCACCCGGGCAAGTCGAACGGTCAACTTCGGCGGAACACAGACTGCCGGCCTGGGCAATATGCCGGTCCTGATATCACATGCAGCTGCAACGTCTGATTGATCAGCCTTGGCTCCGAGAGTGTGGCACCCTTGCGTGCTGGCCTCCTTTTGGTGGACCCTTCTCACCGAGATCCCTTGCTCCAGATGCTTGTTCAACGTCGTTCTGCTCCGCAACAGTCGAGTACGCCCGCGGGCTCTTCCTACATACTACACTTGCCGCCAGGAGGACACTCTAGGCGTATTGACTGATAACATTGGAAGTCGTGAGCAATGGACAGCCATTAGACTCAGATTATGACCATACCTGTCCTCGGGATTTCTCAAGCGACCCGGAGGAAGCCGGAAGGAGGTGACCTGACAGTTTAACAATGAATCGTGTCCACGTCTCCGGAAAGGGCCCTTGCTTGTCAGTATAAGGCTCCGCACGCCCGGGGAGGAAGTTCTTCCCGGTTGCCTGAAGTATACGCAGGAGCGGTAGCACCCGCAAGAGTACAGTAATACTACAATTCTGCGACAGGTTTAGCGGCTCAAGGTGGCAAACTATAGCGGATCATCAGCGAATCACAGGGCGTCATGCCGCTGACTACGCCTGTTACGCGAGGCTGCGACTCTTCACACGGCTCAGGTGATACAAGCATATCTCTCACCTCTTCTTCATCTCACATTGCTGTTTATGAGGCTTCAGACGACAAACATGAGCAGCCGTCTAAAGTCCATCCTCAAGAATCCGAACCGCGTTGCCAAGAGAAAGCCACCCGCCCCCAGACGGACCAGCAGCGGCGTCAGCAACAGCAGTCGAGCCTCCTCATCATGGAGCGACTCGCTCCCCAGGACGAAAGCCGGAACCTCCACTGCAAGAACCGCCAAGTCGACACGCAAGGATGAAGAGGAGGAGGATTTCTTCCAGGACAGACTCGACGACCTAGGCCTCGTCCAGGCCCTGGCGACGGACCTTACCCTCTGTGACGTGCCACAGGCGATGCGCTATTCCCGGGAGCACATATTCACGCCAATGCCAGAACAGTCAAGCAGCCTGGGGATGAACTCTACCCGCGTTACTGAGGTCCTGAACGCCAGGCGGAATCTACCGCCCGTGGTGACGACGGCGCACTTGCAGGCCCTACTGAGGAGTCCCACGGCCGTGGAGAGGGAGACGGCCGAGCTGATACGGGCGGGGGTTCTGAGGAAGGTCGTGGTATTGAGGAGGGGAAGGGACGGAGGGGTTGGGGAGTTTCTTGTTGTCAGTTTCGACCTGCATGATCTGGTGACAAGGTCCGTAGGGCTGGAGGACGGGACAAAAGCTGTCTTTCTGCAGTGGCTGAGAGACAACCCGGCGAAGATAAAGGTCTCTTCCGGTGACAGTGGGTTGAAGCCGGCGCAGATCGATCAGCTTGTCAGGGGCGGCTTCCTAGCTACGTCCCATGACTTCAATGCCGGGAGTGTGACGTCTGTGTTTGCGAGGCCGGAAGATAGGGGAACGAGTATAAGTCTCGAGACTGTCTCTCGCGCCGCGGCTGGCTCAGTCGACGCGGTTGGCGGTGAAGGTGCCGTCCACGCCTCGGGCGGTAGTGGCGGAGGACGTGCAGGAGGACGCGGAACCCGACCTGGTGGTGCTGAGATCTCCCTCGCGGTCCCAGGCCAGGGCGCTTACCTGAAACTTATCTCTGCGGCACTGTCACAGCTGACCGGGATCTTGAGCAAGACGGTTTTCAAGGAGATGCCGGAGAACTTGCTCCGGGAGAGGTGGGACGGCGGCGTGGCGAACGACTCGAAACAACATGCGGGCAAGCGGGAGAGGAGAGAGTTCGTGGGGGTGTTGCCAGGAAGGACGAAGAAGTGGAAGGATTTTTATGGGATGGCATTTGACTGGGTTCTGCATGAGGCTGTTGGTGCCGGGCTGGTGGAAGTGTTTGTGACGGGCAGCGTGGGTAGAGGCGTTAGGTTGCTGTGAAAGGCGATAGATACTCTTAGCCCCTGAGATGTGGGATAAACAGAAACCGAGTCTCAGGCTGGTGTCCGCCTCTGCTCCGGGTCCTGCTGTGGTGCTTGTAATACCAACAACTCCGAAGCGGGATCATCTGGTAAATGGGTCAGCAATGGCGAGAGCATCATGGTAGAAGGTATCAGACTAATATGAGAGCCACCTGAGTAGATGGTTGAGAATAGAAATCGACAAGACAGTCCACATAACGCTGCTAGAAGCAAATTTGGACTAAGAATGTTCTAATATCGCCCGTTCATGCAACAGCCGAATCTTGGCTATGATGCTCCCGGGTAGGCCTGTGGGTGTTCAAGGGTCAAGCTATTTTGATCTCCTCTGCTCTTACGGTTCGGCGAGGGAACATTCGTTAGTTCTCGTAGTGTAATTCGTTCCCATGCGTTCATCTCGTAAAGTGGAGTGATACGGAAAGCAGGTCGACATTGGAGTGACAGTTCCTCTCGCGAATGATCATAATTTCCCTCTCCAGCCAAACGTTTCTGGGATAGCCCTACTACGTATGGATGAATGGACATCAATTGCGGTAGCAAGGTTTGATCGCCCCAGGCCTCTGCGACGAGCCGCGAACACTTTGCGCGAGGGACATGGCAGAAAGGGTCCGCCATCGCCCTCAAACTTCCATTCCGCCTCGACAGAATGTTTTTTGAGGAGTCGCTTGTCAACATGACGCGAGTTTATTTCGTTCTCTCAAAGTCAGAGGCCGTTCAACATTGGGGAAATACAACGACGGCAGGCCATGCAACCCTCAGAAACGCAGGTCAGACGCAGAGGATGCAACGACAAGGTACCGTCCAAGCATCCGGCCTTCCGTACCGGAGATGTTCATACTTACAGGGCTGCCCTATTTTCAGGCACCAACATGGTTTCCTGCTTTCGGGGGACAGAGACCGCATGGATAACAATGCCGATGGTTCAAAGCTTATACGGAGAGCCTGGTGTTGGCCAATTGATCACCGGAAACTGAAAGATTCTGAGAGCGTTCCAAGCTGTCAAACTTGCCCTCGTGGCGATGCGAGGATTGGGTAGCGACTTGCAGATCGTGTGACGCGAAACTCAATGCCCAGACTTAGTGGCAGACCCGACCATGATCAATCATCTCGTCTCCACCAAATGACATAGTCTTGCGGGACAAGAATATCGGACGAGCCATTTCCAAGCTGTAACCACTATAACATCGGACGCATCGGTGTCATGGTTTGATGTTGTTCAGCGGCGTGTCTGTGACGCGGTTCTCTCAGCACCCAGAAGAGCCAAGGGGGTATCCGAGGCATCTGAAGCCAGTGATGTTCTTGGTGTGGTCAACAGCAGAGCTCGTAATTCGTATATGCAACGGTCTTACCAGGATGGGCCAACCTGCCGAGATGCTGCTCATCTTCGCAGCAACGTTGTCATTTCCCGTTATCGTGTAACTCGACATCGAAGGTCTCTAAACGGGCCACGGCGAATGCGCGACGTTGAGCTATCGGGGGGTGGCAGGGTTATCGGCGATATGTGGGAGGAGGACCCTGGCTGACAGATGGTCTGGCAAGGGGCTGCTTCTTTGGGTTGCGTGATTGACCAATGGCACGACGGTGGAGATATTGGTGGCGCGCATTGGGTAGGTCCACGGTTCATCAGTGGTACCCTCCGGAAATTGCATCGAGCCTATTTTGTCGATTACACAGAGTTCGTTCCACTATCGAGGAAGACCCGACTCTTAGGAGCGTAGATCTTATTGCCCCGATAACAGTGATGAGGCGAGGTTATTTGCTTTTCTGCTCTGTCTCAGCCCCCGGTTCGAAGGGCTTCGTCGAATTGAAACGTGGTAAACCGTAGCGGCCATACGGTGATCAATGATCCTGGAGAAGGCGGATGGCGAATCGTTACTGTAACTGAGTCTGCTGCTCCTGCTGGGGTCCTGACAAGAGTTCTGACAAAGGTGTGCGCTCCGGCTGTCCGCACGAAGCTCGGTCAGTGATTAATGCAGCATCGGGTGGGCGTGAGAGCAGGAGGGCTGAAGCTCATCGAAGCTGTAGTGGCAATCCAGCTGCCGTGTAGCATAACGGCTAGAATATGCAGGACCATTGCCGTACGTGCGGTCGACAATCTCTGCATGTCGAGCAGGACATGAAGATCAAAAAAAGGTTTCTGATTGATGCGTTCTCTGCTACACAACAGCTTGGGAGATTTGCCAGCGCCATTGATGCATGGTGGAGGCGAGAGTGGTCACCCCTCCTCGTCTTGTACGAACCTTGTAAAAGTCACGCATTCAGGACGGTCTGAGTGTGTGTAAGTCAGGAGGTACCTAGGTAACAAATACGCTCCCTCCCGGATCACGGATGACTTCCCCAGGGGAGGGTAGCATCATCATCCATCCCGTCTGTAGTGTGTATCTGCGTATCTGCGTATCTGCGTATCTGCGTATGTGAACCAACGGCGATGTTTATCTGTATGTATCTGTTGTATCTGCATACAGTTTTCATGCAGCATCTGCACCTGCATCTGCAGTCGAATGTTGGGGTAATTTGGGTCAACGAAAAAGCCCACTTACGGATCCGGAGCCCCACGAGACAAGAAAAATACAGAGAGGAATTGGGTCCAAAGTGCCTAGAGTTGCCTGGCCCCATGTGAAGGATGACTTATGTAATCAAGCGATACAGTGGTACCCAGTACCCTGGGAGTGCTTGGCACACCACTGTCAACTCGGACGGTCCCCGCTGTACTCCATGTGATGCTTGGACAGGGATGGCTGCAGGGACTTTTCTGTGAAGGGCCGGAGTAGTGTACGGAGTACCGCAAGCAGCCAAGTCAAATTGCTTCCTGCGAAAATGGCAAATGGTTCGTCGGTTTCAACCCATGAGAGAGGGAAGGACCCAATTTGACCTTTGACTGTTTTCTATGTGAGCCTTCGTTATCGTGGGGGCAAGTTAGTCTTGTTTCTCTCTTTGCCCTCACTCTCGCCCACTTTCTTTCCTCGTGAATAGAGAGAGACAGACAGCAGCCAAGACAGTTCAGTTCTGTGTTGTTCGATCCTTGTTCGCTGTCCCTTGGACCTTGGACGTTTTAGACGCAGTGCCACGCAGCCACGCAGCCACGCAGCCCGTCACCGCACCGTTACAAGTCGTTTATCGTCAAACTCCACTACCCGACTAGGCATACCCAGGAAGGACTTGAACTGAGCGCCCGAGCGTGGCTTGCCTCTGTTTCAACTCAACAGTCCTTGTGTTGCGTTGCAGCTTCTCAAGCCTCGACGGTTCTATTGGTGCGCTCCTTTTGTTGTGTGTGCGTGTGAAGTAGGTATACAACAAAACTTCACTACGGCACAATTTTACTTCGCCTGTTAGCCGGCAAGAGAGAAAAGAGTCGGCACCATCGCTTGCATTACCGGATGCTATCAACCAACGGTTCGGAACTTTCATTGAAGGCCTCAATTCCACCAAAAAACACCGAGGCGCCACGCATCCCTCGCTTTCCCCGGCCAATTTCCTTTCCCATCCCTGTGTCGTTGACCTCGATCTTCGAATTCGGTTTGCCTGGTCTCGAACTTCGACTTCGAAACGGGTCTGCGCGGGTCTTCTAGGCACTACCCTTATTGTCCCTCCCTTCCATTTAGTTGGAGAGCGTGGAGCACGAAGCAGGACCACAAAGCACGAACCACACGTCTCTCCATTCGATCTTTCCCATAGATGTGGTAGCTCCTCCCTTCCCGTGTCTAGCGGTAGTACTTGAGCCTCCCTTCCGATGTTCCCTTGCGGTACATGACACCCTGACCCCGTCCTCCTCGAAACCGGAAGAGCACCACAGACCACAGGCCACCCACCACGACTACGTCCCATCTTTTTCGATCCTGACTGAACTCGACAGGCTCTCTTACAACCCAACCCACCAAGTCAAACACGCCCCGTGTCTTTGCGCCGAGTCGAGTCACCGCTGCGTCCGCATTTTCTAGCAGCCCGATCACCTCACCGATTCGACGTCAAACTGTTCGACGTCAAACTGTTCGCAGCCCAACCCGAAACCACCCCTCGCCTTGAACCGCCGACTCCGTGCAACTCGAGCCCTTCTTTGCTTTTGCTCGTACGATACCCTTCGCGACCTTTCAATCGATTTCGGAGTCGCGGCATATTGCTGCGGTGCTGACAGGCACACGAGCCCGTCCCCAACCTCGGTTTTTGCTGTTGGTTCATCTGTTCGATCGAAGACAAACGGCTGTCTTGCCCCTCGAAACGCTACACATCCGGGCAGAAAGGAGGAGAAGAAACACATTGTGGGAAGAGGTATGCAGACACCCGTTCATGATCTACAAGTCTTGAGGCTGTCGCATGCGCGGTAGTCACCCCTCGTCTTTTGGCCGAGCCGTCTGGGGAAAACTGTCCCCTTTTTTGATGACATCCCTATATTTCTTTGGGTCTCACTCGCCCTTGTTCCCGTGTGACGGCCTTTCCTGGTTTTGCTCTTGGCGCGTCGGCACACTTTCGAAATGGGCATTTTTCCAGGCATTGCATTTCTTACCAAGCTGCCCATACGGTACTTCACTGCCGTCCAGCCGCGCTGACAGTCTTATCTCAGATACCATAGTGGCATTGCGTGCCACATCAAGACGTTGCAATACTTGGACCCCGGCACTTTGGATTCTGGCACCTAACCAGTAACTGGGGACAAAACGACCTTGATTATTCAAGCCACGCCTGCACGACAAAGCTTGGATATCAATTATCTTGCTCCCCGCCATCACTAGTCCTTGGACGCTGGTTCATTGGAAGCAGGCCTGGTCGTCCTTTCAGTAACGACCAGGGCCTCCTGTTAGGAACTCTCGCGTATGGAGTAATCTTCCGAGATCGATCACGCATACGCCGAGGTCTCTTTCCGGCACATTTGTTTATCAATTGCATTCTCTCCTTTGAGGAAACAAATAGCACAGCAGACCCTGTCATTCGGGGTTTAGGCTGTCTTGATTTCACCCCTACCACAGCGCTGTGGGTTATCGACCAGAGAGATACCACTCGGTAGCCTTTCCAGCTTCTCAACATGACGACCGCACTCCCAAAGCCCTCGCGATCCTCCGAAGGACCACCAAGTATGGGCCTTCCCGTATTACCTGTCGCGAAAACGCGGAAGTCCTCAGCGCTGCAGCAACCGTCTACGCCAGCCAGATCCATGAGCACGCCCAAAAGCGGACTGCGAGCTCCCGCGAGCGGGATTGGTCCACCACCAACCACACCAGCTCCTATGTCTGCATTATCACAACGTTCTATGTCCGCTGCCCTCAACGGGTCCGGCAAGACATTACGAAAAACAGTTAGCATCAATTCTTTCCCTCAGCCGCCCCGCGGGGACACCCGGATGGGAAGCATGCCACCGAGCCCCCTATCAGGCAACCGGAAAGCAAAAACACCGAGCTCGGCAAACCGCCACACCAGCATCACACCGAGCTTGCTAAACAATTCCAGCGAGGGGAAATCTGTGGCAAGGGGGAGCGCAAGATTTTCTGATGGGCTGATCAGCATATCCTCGCCTCCACAAAGCCGAAGTTCATCAGCACAAGATTCCTACTCGACCTCAGCCACGACTTATGACGACCCCATTGAGGCAGCAAACGCGAAGCTAAACGGAGATGTGCCTAGTGAGCGCCAGACAAAAACAGATAGCAAGGGCAATGTGGTTGTCAGTGTTAGGGTGAGGCCAGATGCGGGTAGTCAGGACCAACGACCCGATGGAGAGTGGATGGTAGATGGCCGCAAAGCTCTTATAGGCTATCGAGGGAGGGAAGGCGGTGACTACTACTATGGTAAGTTTGCAGGACACTTCAGCGATACACGTGCCGCGGCTAATTCTTGTCCTCAGACAATGTCTTCGCGACACATGACGATAATTCTCGGGTCTACGACCACTGTGCGAAGCGGCTAGTCCGCCGCGTCATGGAAGGTTACCACGGAACCGTCTTTGCCTACGGAATGACCGGAACTGGCAAAACTTTCTCAATGCAAGGAACTGCATCGTCGCCCGGTGTCATCCCTCTAGCAATTACTGACATATTTTCGTACATCCGTGAGACGCCTTCTCGGGAATTCCTACTCCGAGTCAGCTATCTGGAGATCTATAACGAGAGGATACATGACCTCCTTAGCATGTCCACCAGCGGTGTTGGCGGCGTTGGCGCCGCGGCGGTACAAGAGGAAATTAAACTGCGGGAGGACAGCAAACGGGGTGTCTATGCGAGCCCCTTGAAGGAGGAAATCGTGCAGAGTCCGACACAACTTTTGCGTGTCATTGCCCGAGGAGACCAAGCCCGACGGACAGCAAGCACCCAATTCAACTCTCGGAGTTCTCGAAGTCATGCCGTTGTGCAAATTGTGGTGGAAAGCAGAGAACGCGTACCTGGAGGACCAGTTGCCGGGGACAAGCGAACAGGATTGCTGCCAGGGGGCGTCCGTGTCTCGACGTTGAGCTTGATCGACCTGGCGGGTTCAGAAAAAGCAGCCGAAACCAAGGAGCGGCGGCAGGAAGGTTCTCATATCAACAAGAGTTTGCTGACGCTGGGAACTGTCATCGCTAAAATTTCAGAGCAAAAAGACGGCAAATCAGACAAGGACGGCAAGCACTTGCCTTACCGAGACAGCAAACTAACGAGGTTGCTGCAAGGTGCACTATCGGGCGATTCGCTCGTCAGTATCCTTTGCACAATCCAGACGGGCGCCTCGGGGAGTGCTGCTGCTGTCACCACTCACACGAATGAAACCCTCAACACGCTGAAGTTTGCGTCTCGAGCCAAGAACAGTCTTGTCAGCCATGCCAAACGAGCGGAAGAAGCTTTGGGTGCTGGTGGCGAGGGTGGTGCAAGAGTGCTCCTCGAACGGTACCGCATGGAGATTCAAGAGCTCAAGGCGCAGCTGGAGACGCAGGCGAAGAAGGACAAGAAGGGGAAGAAGGATACAAAGAAGGAGGACGACGACCCAGAGATGACAAAGGACGCCGAGGAAGAACTGGCCCGCGAGAAGGAAGCCGCAGCACGGCATGAAGAGCAGATGCTGGAGATGCAACTAGCACGAACGGCGCTGAAGGAGCGTATAGATCATCTGAACCGATTGATCCTCAGCTCTAAATCGATCGGAGTCAACGCCAGCGGGACATTCAGCTCCCTCGGCATACACCAGCGGTTCTCGCAAGCCTCCATGCGGTCGTCAATGACGCCGTCCCAAGCAAGCAAGCCAATGCTTGACCGGTCATCATCCGTGACATCGTCCGCTTCCACGATTGGGCGGAGACCCAGCCTGGAACACCGGCCATCGCTGGAACACCGGCCATCGCTGGAACGTCGGACATCGCCGAGCGGCGATAAGTCTTTGGGAGACGAGGACGACGACGTCGGTGAGACTGGCGACACAACAGGATCCTTGCAGGCCCAGAATCGCGCCCTACAGGCCGACCTCTCGGACAAGAACCGGTACATCACAACACTCGAGAAGCGACTGCTGCAGGCACGACGGGCGAGCTCGTCTCGAACACCCAGTGGACACACCTCGGGCAGCAAGGGGATCATGGTCGGCGAAGACCATAGCGTATCGACTGCTCTGAAAGAAAAGGACGCCGAGATAGCCGAACTGCGTGCTAAGCTGGAGGACAAGGATAGAATGCTGAAGGCTCTGCGAAGTGCAGCTAAGAGGGGGGAAATGGCCGGGCGGAGCATCGAGTCCCGCGCCTCCCTGCTGTTCGAGTCTGGAAACTCAAACCCGACCTCGCCCGCCACCGCCAGCCCACGTCCGTCGTACCGCAGCAGCCTCAGATCCTTGCCCGAGCGCCGGAAGAGCGGAGACGAGGTGAGCCGGATCCTGGATGAGATGATCCAAGACAGAGTCGAGGCTGGTCAGCTCGTGAGGGGTACACGCGGTAGCGTCCGGGTCGCTTCGAAGCGGGCCAGCAGGGAGCAGGCAACAGGCGAACGCCCCGAGCCTGCGAGACAGAGCAGCGAGGGCGGCCACCGACCGTTCGTTGTAGAGGTTTAGAGCATTGATAATCTTCGGCGGTTATTCGGGAAGGGTGGCTCCGTCCGGTCCCTTGTGACGAGGAAGGGCGGCGGCGATAGGTCAAGGTTGTCACTGTTCACATTGCCTGGGGTTAGCAAGTGAGAACAGGGAGAGATACGGCCTCCCGCTGGCAACTGGCGGGCTTGCCTTTGTGCTTGGGGATGATGGTATGGGATGGGTATCGATTGGAGTTAACGGATGATATCCGTCTTTTTTTTTGGGCCGGCCGATTGTTTTTAGTATTTTGTTCTCGCGCGCCGCTTTGTTCTGTTTGTTTCTTATTATACCCGAAAGTTTTCGAGGCGGGGGAATGATTGGCGGGATTGGGAGAAAGCACCCAATCGGGTGCGTGATAGGCATGCCTGCTCGGTGCGGGAACCGTCTGCTGTTTTTATGTTTATTGGTTGTATGATAGGAGGGAGGTTGACAAGTGACTGCAGGACTGGTATCCGGTACTGAGAAGCACGAGCACGACTTCATGTTGGGATGGCGTGGTTTTTTCTCCATCAGGGAGGATATTACGCGGAGGAATTCAAAACAAGACCGGAAGAGCTCAGGCAGGCACGGTTAAAAAAAGTCCCTTTTCTTCTGTGCTTCACTTTTAAAAGTGGCCACCAAAGGTGGTGACGAAAAGGGTGGTTTTTTTTTCTTCGACCGGCTGGCTGGCTTATATATATACCTTAATCCCCACAACACCCATTACCACTACTATTGACGGGATCAATGATCAATACGAGAAGAGGAATTTGACATGCCGCAGAATGTGGCGTCCCGAGTCTTGTGTAACATTGAAAGTGAAGAGTCCGAAGTGTCCATTCAGCTTTCAGAAAAAAACGACCGGCTCAAAACTTTGGGATTGGGATTGAGATCCTACAGACCGGACTTGTCTAAGGGGTAAGCCATATATTGGAGGGTTTGAAGAGGAGGAGGAGGAGGAGGAACGATGGCGGGCCGATGCAGCCATGTCCGTGACCTGACGGGAATGGGGGTCGGACAGGTGCAGGGGACGTGGTGAGTTATCAGATCAGTCTTGGGGGTTTACTCGGCAGGATGTTTGCGTTGGCAAACATTGACTTATTACATGTATTACTTGTATCATTTGAGGTCGTGTGGGATAAGGCTGCTGCGGTACTGTACGGCCGAGTGGACGGACGGAAGGAAGATTGGGGGGGGGTGTTTGGTTGGAGGGTGGTCCTCCGCGTCTCAATTGATCTCGGGCCGTTTGCTTGATGTCGAGAACGGATGTGAGGTGTCAGATAATGTCGGTATTTGATCCTTGAGTAGCCGTTGACTGTCTGAATTGCAGAGTGCGACGTTTAGATCTGTGCATGTATATATGTATGTATGTATGTATGTATGTATGTATGTATGTATGTATGTATGTCTGTATGTATGTATGTATGTATGTGTGTATGTATGTTGAGCTTTGACATGTCATCCCCATTTGATGATACCTACTCAAGTACTGTGTAGGTCGGTATGTGTTTTCCAGTTCGCGATTGTTTGTCCAACACCGATTGATGTTTGCAATGCGGCAGGAAGAGACGACGTCGCACCGGTGCAACGGAGCACAGCAAAACGAGCACGGGGTCAAGTGATCCTTGATGGCGACTGCTTTTCCTTTCCTTTCCTCCATCTAACCCCCTTGCCAGGTCTGATCTGCCGCTCGTTTCAGGACCACGCGGATCATATGGGGTCTTCCAATATATATCTCCCTCTTCCCAATACATAGTGTAGTGTGTGGGAGAAAAACTTGCACCAATAACAAGGGAGGGAGGGACGTCGATAGCGTGACGGGTTTACGGATCTGTACATAGATATGTAATGTGATGTGATCTATGTATATACATAGTAGACGAAAAAGGGGGGCTAAGGCGAGTGGTCCTTTCTGCAAGAGGCAAGGCAAATGCAAATGCAAAGAGCCCTCGGGCTTGAGATCCAAGAGGAGGACCCTGAAAGTTTGTGTGTGTGTGTGTGTGTGTAGAAACAGTGTGGCTGTTCAGGGGCGTTCTTGGTTCAACGCTGGCCGGAGTGATTGGCTACGTCACAGTTCGTGACCCTTGACCCCGTTCGAGATGCCCGTTTCAGAACCGCCTCACCTTGGCTGAGGGACTTAATCAGGGGGGCCTTGATAGAGGTGGCGGATTGGGAAGGGGGAGGGGGATGGGGGACTGTCCTGTCCTGTCCACCTTTCAAGAATGGCAGGTCTCACTTTTTTATGCTTCAATGTCTACCGACTACGAGTTCCATCGTTCGGCATGCCAACAGACAGAACAGACATCTCCAAAGGTTATGGCACATACACAGACACAAAACGGCTCCCCCTCCATCATCATCAAGGGAGAATGCCGAGAAGGTGCTTTTTATTGGTGCAGTAGTTCCAACGCGGTTTCTGGTTCGGCAAAACAAAGTTTAGAGGGAAGCAACACCTTCTAGAAAGAAACATACAGTACATATGAAAAGTAATCCGTACATTACGGTACTCAACATAACATAACTACCGTCCGTACCTTTGATCACCCCTCCAGACATCACGACGACATCGACCCACCGGAACAGGGGGGTTGAACCCGCAGGGGGCTACCTTTTGGACAATACGAAACCACTCTACTATGTATGGGGGGGGTTGCTTGGCCTGCTCATCACATCATCAACGATTGTTGTCGCCCTCGCAGTCAGGCAGTCAGGCAGTCTGGCAGTCTCGGTAGGGGTCCGTACGTTACGTATAGTGGGCACCCTCAACGGGTAATTGAGGAGGAGCAAGAGTGGGCTTTTGACTCCTTCAACCCACTTCGACCCACTTCAACCTGGGAAACCTGTCACGGCTGTGCTGCCGGACAAGCTGACAAGTTGACAAGCAGACAAGATCTGGAGTTAAACTGCCAAACTGCCTTTTGGCCCCTCATCAAACCCATCTGCACTGCCGAATCCCCTGTCTCACGAACCCGTCATCAGCCAGAGTTAGTTAGTTAGTCTGTTTAGTTCAGCCTCAAACCCATCGTCACTCACCCTCTTCGACCTTTCATCCTTACCGCCACGAGGGGATTGTCGTCTGGGATACGCCAAACACTCCCCAGACTCCCTTCCAGCCTTCTTCCTTCTCTCCCTGCCTCGGATTGCTCGGCCGAGGGATAGGCAGGCAGGACTAGGACACTCCGGACATCCACGTACTATACATACCTGCTTCCCCCTGATCATCGTCGCCATTTATCCTGTCTCTACTACAATACGATACGAACCCAGCAGACTCGGGAGGAGTCCACGTTCGGCTTCCCCAGGACTGTGGATCCACACGGATAGATGACACCAATCTTGACTGTACGACCATCTTGTCTTTCTCTTTTCTTTTCTTGGCTGCACCCCTCTCTAGTATACGTACCAACAACTGCGCCAACCACCCAACACGGCCAAACTTGACTCGGGCACGCTGCTATTTGTGGCCCATGGTCATCAACCGCAACTCATACATACATACATACATACATACATACACACATACACAACACAGTATCTTGGACCTATGACAGAGAGAAGAAAGAAACTCACCCCCGATGAGCTTCAGTCTCTTCCTTGCCCGCCCGTCCTCTAGACTGACTGACGGCTTCTTTGGCTTCTTGACTTCTTGGCCTCTTAACTCTTAACTTCTTGGCTGCTTGATTGAGAGAGTCTCGGTACTCTCCGCAGTTCTTATTTCGATTCTCGCTGCTCAAACTTACTAGCGGCTCTTCTCTACGTGCTCCACCTTTTCTATTGTTCTCTTTTACCATCTACCGGTCTGGTGGCATGTGCCGTCTCGCAGTGGGACTGTGATCACAGCGCCTGGACGCACTGGACGATCACCATCTCGCCACCAGCCCGACCTCACCGGTCCCTTTTATATCGTCGAGCCGCTCCTTACACCCCGCTCAAAATGGCGCCGCCCACAATACAGGTGACACGTGTGAACGGCGCATCTCCGTCCCATTCCAAGATGATTATCTCACCACCACGCATAAACCTGCGGCGAGCCGCATCCTACAACCACGCCGACAGGGGACCACTGTCCTCGACATCTTCCCGGTTCGGCTTCGAGCACCTCGTCTTCACCTCCCCCCCGCCGTCACCGGGCCTGCCACTGCCCCAGCAAGCTCCCCGAATGCGGAAACCCTCCGCCACCCCACGCCCGAGCCGCGTCTTCCGCCTGCTGCTATGGCTCGCCGGGACGGTGCTCATCCTCTACCTGGCCACCCAGTCCATACGCCAGGGGCAGGTCGTCCCCGTGATAGGATGGACCCGGGCCTCGGATGAGGAGTACGAGATGGTGGGGCAGGACGACCTGCCAGACTTCCCCACGCCCATAGTCGTGACCGACCGGAAGGGACGGGCGAGGTGGACGGTGTCGATACCGCCCAGCTACGAGTTCCCGTTGACGGTCAAGGAGTATAGTGACGTCTGTGCCAAGTGTAAGGAGGTGTCTTCAAGGGTCAACAAGCTGCACTCGCATAGCCCAGCGGCATTGAACCAGATCAGCCTCATTGGAGGCGAGTCAGGAAATGATAGGAATTTTGTCGACGTGAAGGAGGCAGAGGAACAAGGGTACCTGCCAGGATCGGTAGGAACAGCAGTAAGGAAGGTAG
Source organism: Cytospora piceae (assembly GCA_016508685.1). Classification (NCBI taxonomy): domain Eukaryota; kingdom Fungi; phylum Ascomycota; class Sordariomycetes; order Diaporthales; family Cytosporaceae; genus Cytospora; species Cytospora piceae. The sequence goes on along the minus strand of JADMLE010000011.1, from coordinate 3,782,398 downwards.
GGGATCTCTTGGGTGTCGACGGGAACAGCTTGACCGTGAAGACGGCATGCACGACCAGCCTGACATATGTCCTCGAGTCGGACGACGCCGGCCTGGGAAAGACGCTCATGTCATTATGGATGGCATACGGACTGGCAAAACGCGAGGGACGAGCATTCTTCATCGACGACAGGAGGTGGGCATACGGCGAGTACACCAGCATGTTCGACGCGCCCCCCACCCCGGACTGCCAACCGCCACGGCCGCACGAGATGATCCCCTGCCCGCGACAGGCGCGGCACCTGGTCGTGTCGGCCGCCAACGCCCGCGACGTGTTCGGCAGCAAGATCCCGGACGAGGACATGTACGCCGAGGGCGACCTCGCGGGCCTGGACAGCCGGCCGGCGCAGAGGGAGCTGTTCGCGCTCGCGCGCGAGGGCTACGAGGCGCTGTTCCGGCTCAACCAGCAGGACCGCGAGTACGTCTTCAACCGGGTGGTCGAGCACCGGGTCAAGACGTACGCGGTGGAGGGCGAGTCGCACAACGGGCGGGTCGTGGGGATCCACGTGCGGCACGGCGACAGGCACCCGCTCGAGTTCCAGTACGCCGACAGCTACATACCCCTGTCCAACTTCGCCGACGCGGCGCACGGGGCCCTCAACGAGACCCTCGGCCACGGCGGCCACGACAGCATCGCCAGGGACAAGAGCTTCTTCGTGCTGGCGAGCGACGACCCGCTCGTGTACGACGCGGCCGAGTTCGGCGGGGCGACGCGCGCGCAGGGCCAGATCCGGCTCGCGGGCAAGGAGGACGTCAGCCCCTCGCCGGCCAGGCCCGACAAGTCCGTCATGCACAAGTTCGTGGACGAGACGTTCGGGTGGGAGGGCGGGTTCTTCGCCGCCATGTTCTGGAACCTGGGGCTGTCGGCCCAGTCGGCGGCCGCCAACACCGCCGCGGGGACGATCCCGCCGCCGGGCCCCGAGACCGTGCGGCTGAGGAGCCTGGTCGGGCGGGCGTACCTGATGGACCTGGCGGTGCTGGCGGACCTGAGCAGCGGCGGGGTGGTGTGTGCGGTCAGCGCGATGGGGTGCCGGCTGTTGGCGGTCATGATGGGCCAGGAGAGGGCGTTTGGGAGGGGGGAGTGGAGGAATGTTGAGGGGGGGTTCGGGTGGACTGGGGTTACTTGGGCATGATGTTGATTGATGCATATGGATTGGTTGATGAGAGAAGCGGATTGGGTTGAGAGGGGGGGGGGGGATTTTGTGAGGGAACCAAGCAGAGCGGAAGCATATCTGCCTCTGGCTGGCAGAAAAGGAAACACCCTGCTACAGAAACTGCATTACCTGCATCGACATGGCGTTTTGAAGGGGAAGGGAGGGAGGGAGGGAGGGAGGGAGGGAGGGAGTAAAGGGATATCTCAACACATTTTGACGGTCACAAAACTGGGAGTTATTTTATTTCATTTTTATTCATTTGTGATACCACTCTTCCAAGGACATGGACATCTTGGACAGATAGAGAAAGAAAAGAGCTGCGTGGTTTAGTTGCCACAACACTTGACATACTCATCGTTCACACCTACCTTTGCTCGTGCGACAGGCGAAATATAGTTTTACTGGTTAGGCGTTCCGGAAGAGAGCTTTCTGGCTATACCAGTGGTGTACCAAACATCACAAGTGAGTAGCTTAGATCAGAGGCAGTCTTACAGATATGTAAGTCTGCGGCAAGGGGGCATTGCTGTGCGGCTCAAACAATGTAGTAACCCGTGGGGGGGGGGGGAATAAGTTACCGAAAGGGGACATCCGAGATTGTCTGATTGGTCATGGCCAAACACCCTCCTCATTACCTAGGTCATTACCTACTTATGTACCTGGCTATGTACTTCACTCTTTTTACAATCACAGCTCTTAGAAGTGTCCTAGAGGCTGCGGGATTCACACACTGCCTAAACGGAATTGTGATCAGGAGTTTCAGAACACTTGGCCAACTCCTCCGGTGAACACGGCGACACTGGACCTCGAGAAACAGAGCAAGATACAGACTTCAAGAATCAACGCAAATTCATTACTTCTCTATCTGAGAATGTGCAGGCTGCTTGTCAAGGGGGTACGAAGCAGCTGCAGAGATCATCTATCCATACATACTTTCATACAGTCATAACAGTAACATGGTGGAGTGCCCTGATCATAAGAGCTTGGGTTGTTGGCTGACCGTGGTCAAAATGACCCCCCCCCTTTCCTAGAAACGACTTGTCATATGCAGCCCCTTCACCCCTTTTCTTTCTTTTTTTCTTCTTTCTTCTCCTTCCTTTTCTTTTTTCTTGTTCATTCATTATTTGTCTCCCCCCCTCCCCTTGTCTCTTTCATCCAAGCTGAAGGAAGATGCAGAGATCATTGCTGATGCAGATGCAGTCGTTATGGTAAGTTGACCAAGCTTTATCCAGTCCTAGGACGGGGGCTCAAGTGAGTCGACAGAACAGATGGCTCGAATGAAGCCTCCAATCCCGCCGCACCCTCTAATTTTCCTTTCTCCCATATCGATGTTGTAAACTGTGTCAAGTTCGGGTAGTCGGCAGCTCGTATCAGCTGTCATCATGTCAGAGGGGATGGATACTTCTCATCCAGACCGTCCTGTAATCATCGCGCTGGTTAGCACATGGTCGGAAACAGGGGCAAGCAAGAAGATTTGAAGGGGAAGAAAGCAAATAAGCAAGGGAGAAAGACATGAAATCAGATGCTGGGGGCAAGGAAGTCATACTTATTACATCCACCTTGGCATTGTCACCGCCACCCCTACTCCTTCTTCTGCCGCTTCCTCACCCTCTTCTCCAGCGCGCCCCCGCCCCGCATTCGCGACGCCACGTTCTCCCGCCGCCGCTCGATCTCCAGCTCGTTAGCCCGGATATCCGGCATCCCGCGCCCGTCAGCCCCCCCGAACCCGCTCCGGTCCCGCTCCACCGCCACCAGCGCGTTCGCCCCGCCCGCCATCTCCAGCGCCGCCAGCTCGCCCTCCTGGCGGCGCACCCGGCCCAGGATCGGGTTGCTCGACAGCGCCTCCTGCACCACCTCCGAGCCGGGGACGGGGATCCTGGCCCGGCGGGCCGGGGAGAAACAGAGGCGGGTCGCCCGCGACATGGGGGGGTGGCCGCCTGTTGTGGACTGCGGCTGCGTGGTGGTAGCAGGGGGGGCCTGGGCGTCAGGGGCGCCGGTGTCGCGCTCCGGAGTCGGAAATAGATGTGTGTCTTCGATCGTAGCCTCTTCCTCCTGGTTATTTGCGACCGCGCGGGGGCGCTCTTCCTGTGTAGCCGCCGCCGCCGCCGCCGCAGCAGCAGCTTCGCGGTTCTGGCGACGTCTAGCGGCGTTGTGCCGAACAACCCGTTTCCGGTTCTTGCGGGGGGCGTTTACTTGCTGCTCAGGGCTACCGGAGATCCGGGCTTCCTCTGGCGTCCGTGGGGGCTCGGAGTCCTCGTCCTGGGAAGAGGCAGACGCATCAAACTCATGTGGTGGGCCAAATCTGAGGTCGGCCGCCTCGAGATGAGCACCAAGATGGACAGGGGCGGTGTGCTGATACAACGGCCGGGGCTGCTGGGCAGGAGGAGGATAGAAACCTCGCGCAATGGGATGGTAATCTGGAAGGTGCCCAAGTCTCTGCCAAACTTCAGCGCGGGCTGCCATATGAGCATGGCTTTCTCGGCCATACCTACTCTCACGAATTCCTCCCATGCGGACCTGTTGTGCATTGAAATTGGCGGCAGCCTGTTCAGCGCCATGTGGCACATTGGCGGGATGGCCGACACCTTCAGGAGCGCCCTGCATGACGACACGTGAGTCACCCACTCCTACAACATGGCCGGGGCCGGGGTTGAAGGCAGGAGTCGCCTGGTTGGGCTGAACAGGCGCCTGGGTAGGTCCGTGGTAGTCCTCCATGGCAGGTGGGGGTTGTCGTTCATACCGTTCGGAAGTGAAGGCAAGGGGAAAATCTTGCATGCGCATGTCAGATCTTGGGTTGGGGACAGTTGCAGCCTGTGCGCGCTCGGGAGGCATTTGCGCAGTCTGTTGGAAGGCCTCGATGGCATTGCCATGCTGAGGAAAGCCATGCTGAGGAGGGAAGCCATACTGCGCGAAAGCCCTAGCACCGGCAGGGCCTACCATATGCACATCGAATCCGGGGTGGTGATTGAGACCGGCTGTACCCTGTAAGTGTTGAGGAGGCATCTGGGAATGCTGACCAAAGCCTACCTGACCAAAGCCTTGGACTGCATCTTGCTGAGGAATTCCATGGTATCCGGGAGCGCCCCCATAAGCATATGCTCTGTACTGTTGGCTGGGAGCGCCTCCCTGGGCGTAGGCTCCATACTGATGATTGGGAAGGGCTCCGTAGGCGACTCCGCCAGGGTGAGCTCCAACGATAACAGGGCCATGTTGATAGTGGCTGTAGTGTGAGACCCCATCGGCACCATCATTTCCTGCAAAGATGGCACCTGGGCCGCCATCATCATAATCACGCCCAAGAGAGGCGACTGGAATAGAGTGCTGACCACCCATGGGGGAGTTGCCGTTATCGTAGAGGGCTGGTGTATGTCGGTTCGTGCCCGTAGAAGGCGGGCCGCCAGTAACAACCGACGGGCCAGGCTGGGGAATGCCTCCGGTTTGAGCTTCGACACACCATCCTGGATCGGTGGGCGCAGGGTCGCCCTCACGAGTATCGCCACCGCCATTGTCATCAGCCTCGCCATCAGCATCAGCATCAGAATCAAGTGCCAAATGGTGCGTCGGATCGCTGTCGAGTCTGCCCTGATAGGCGCAGGTGTAGCAGATGTGAAGTGGGCAGTCCCTGCACTCCTTGATGACACCTGTGTTTCGGGCATTGCAAAAGTCGCAGCGCATAGTCTTCCCGGATACTAGGTTGAATGTCTCATGGACACCGTCGGCCATTGCGCGTCGTGACTAGGAAGGCTATGTCAGATCATGATCGACCGAGAGGGAATATGAAGGTGTCGTTAGGGGGGGGGGGGAGGAAGCAACACAGGTTGCAGTGCAACAGAAGAGAAACTAAACAACATGTGTGGCCAAATAAGCAAACAAAAGGTGACTGTGAGACTGAAAAGTTCGTTGGGAAGGGCTCGGGGTAGCGGGATGGTTTGACATGGAGGTGGCGAGGGAAACGACGAAGGCCGAGGAATAGTTGCTATGGGAATGTTCGCCATGAAACAACAGTCAGCTTACCTCCTTGCTCGCCATGATTGTGATGGCAGTTGTGAATGCTTATAGACAATGCGAATTCATTCAGAGGGCTCGTGGTTCTATAGACCAAATGTTGAACGAGAGATACTGGAAACCAGACGAGAAGCTACCCAGAGAAAGAGGAAGGATATTGTTGTCGGTCGACCGATGAAGAAGCCAATGAACGTTTTTGTCTGTAGGTTGACGAAAAATTGAGAGGTTAGCTTGTGCTGGGAATGATTGGAAGCTGGTTGACGGTGCTCTGGATGGTAGATATTAGGATGGAAAAAAAGGCGGTACTGCCACGACGATTGCCCAGTTTTCAGCTGAACATCATCACCCCGAAGTCACAAAAACAGGGCTTCCAGAAGCGAACTTCTTCTGTAAGCTTGGGAGATGCTATTGCCGCTGGATTAGGGGGGGGGGGATGCCATGTGTGATATTTCAGGCTGGCTTGTTCTCTGTGCGTAGGAGGTATGCTGGATAAGGTCAATGCTATTTGGTAACTCACCAAAGTCACAGCCCGTAGTCTGCCAAAGAAAAATGCTTCTTGATCGGCCCTTTCCCGCTAACGATGGACAACTCTCTGCGTAATTGAGAAGAGGGAGTGGGTTTCAGGAGGTTGAATGAAGTGGACGACGCGAATGGTTGTCTGGAAGAGGGGATCGCTGCGACGGTTACTTGTAGGTCGACTGGAGTGGAAAGCTGGAAAGATTGCTTAGGGGTCGAAAGGAGTGGAAGGTAAACAAGCTCGACCTTTACAGCTGCTTCAAATCAGAGGCTCTTATGACTGTAGTATGTGCCGCCAACCCAGTGACTGACCATCAAATGACCTTCTGTAGAGGTCCCTAGAATATTACTGCTTAGCTATATGCTCCACGCTTGGTGAACAACCTACAGTTGTGATCAGACGAATGTGATGGGAAGAGGTACCAAACCTGCAAATCAGAGCAGTCCAGTGACTGGCTGTGAACCTTCAATCACGACTTCTAGAAACCCTGATGCCTCGCCGTCCGATTTTCGCCTCAGTCATTCACAATATAGGTGCCCTCTGTACCTAATGGGGACTAGTTAGGGCAGAAACCCCAGGAGCTCTGCTCTCATTATTGAGCTCGAAAGATCACTGGCCACTGACACACACACAGCTGCTAGCTGACAGACAGAATCAGATGAAAGGCACCGTTACAGCCCATAGGAAGTATCGTTATGGCTGCCTTCCATTCTCCACAGGGAGCACTGCCACTAACTAATAGAAAACTCCAGACAGTTTACTTAAACCATGTTTCAAGGTGAATGGTAGGGGACAGAGGCTGCCCGAATTCCTTAAGCTATCAGCGTATTGACCTTGTGACGCCAGCCACAGAGCCAGAGAGCCAGAGACCAGAGAGATTGCTGCTCTCTTGCTTGAACCCCGAAACCAAGCACATGTCAACCCTTTCATGTTAGCCATGAACAAAGCAACAGAGTGTCACTGGACTTAACTATACGACTATGTCTGCGAGAGGGTTGAAAGGAATCAATAAATTTGGATTATAGGCACATGGGGTTACTTTGCTGAAGATAAATAGATTGATGAACAAGAATCCTAGATCCTGAGCATCGTGGCTGTAGGGTATTGCAGGCTTATAGTGCATTACTCGACCAGTTGACACACGCCGTATGCTACAGGTGCTGGCTATGCTCGTGTATAATATTTCAAGGTACATACAACAAATCCCATGCGGCAGAAGGTGTACCTGAAATAGTGCTAGTCACTTGACCTGATATGCTGGAGGGATGTTTCCTAGCCAGATATGGAATGGGGGTGGGTGCTGATACAGCTTGACTGTCTCAGCCTTGTCTTTGGGGCGTAGTCAAATAACCCTAGTCGTCACCAGAATCTCAATATCAGCCTTGCCAGGCGATTGAGATGTGTGTCATCCTCACGCAAGCCGCGATAGCACCTGCAACACTTGTCCAATTTCCCAATGCCGTATTCCAGTCTATGATAAACCCGACTTCGAAATGATGGCGTCCCTAGCGGTCCCACCCTGCGGACTCCATGGCTTACTGGAGATATCTTCCCGGACGTGAAGCAATTTGCCCAGGCCGCCTGTTCCTTGTCACGGGAGATCATCCGACGCCGCAAGCTAACTTTAACTCCCGGACGACCCTGGTTTCCTTCAGACCTCAATATCCCGAGAATCCAACCTCCGGAGAAACCGTAATTATGACACGCTCCTTACAGCAAGATCAACCCGGGGGCGGAGATTGTATGCTTCGCTTGAGTGTGCCTCGCGGCGAACTATTAATAGCTGTCATGTTCCAGCATCGCAGTGAAGATCCCAAAGCACGAAGGATAAAATGCCACTACAGAACGTGACAGGCAGAAGGACTTGTGCAATAATGCCTGGCGAAATGTAGTAAAGCAATGAGCAGAAAGTGATCAAATGTGGACTTGAGTGTCACGAGCTGTAGAGGGAACTCTCAGACTCGGGCCAAGCATCGAGGACTCCATGGCTGGGGTGTGTCCGGGAAGGGGGAGGGGGACCCCAACCCATGGAAGCTTGGGGAAAGAACAGAACCCATCCTCTCATCGGTGCCAGCCTCTGTGCACTTGCTTCCTTGGCCAGACGGACAGACAATTCGACCGCTGCTACTTCAACGGTCCAGGAGATGAAGGGCCTAATAACGGGCGTCGCAGGTCTCGGAGATCAAGAAAACAAGGGTGAAAAGTTTTCTCCGGCAGGGCATGGAAGTTAACATGTCGTCCCGGGTCGACCTTCCGAGGCAGTGTGACCCTGCATGTATCCGGATTCCCATGCGAGTTGTTCATGGGAATGTGCGTTTTTTGCACGATGACCAACAGAAACGCTGGCGCATCTCAGTGCAGCAGAGATCCAAGTCGGGTCGGGTCAGGTCGAGTCGAGTCAAGCACCCCTGACTATTATCAAAGGAAGAAGGCAGAAGCAACGGGAGGGTTGCAGAACCCCAGCCGCATCTTAATAATAATAAGGGTCTCGAGGGGTCCTTGTCCGGGTCCCGCGAGTAACTGTGCAGTGTACCTGAAAGGTCCAAAAGCCGAGGCCGAAGTCTGCATTCATCTAGAGTTCACCGCCGAAGGTACTGGTAAGTATTCCCCCGTCTGCAGATACTTACCAACTAGTAGGTGCGAACTTCGTTTTGCATTTCGAAAAAGTCAATTCCGTATCCCAGACTCCCCCCGTACACCACACGAAGCCGAATTGCGGAACCCTGAATGGGGGGGGAGGGTCCCAAAAGGGGCAACCCTCTGCGTGTCGAGACTGCTCTCTCTCGGTGGGGGGGGGGAGGGGTTGATGTCGAAGAAGTCAATGGCAATCGAAAGCCGGCCGGGCTCGGATCTTACCTACCGTATCGTGCGGTCAAGGATCGTCGAACCTCTGGAGCGTGCTGCTAGCGCGTGAAGCAGGGATTATGAAGGGGCGTGGAGCTGCGCTAATTTGCGCTCGGGCCACATTTGCGGGCAACCTGCCCGCAGAGAACAGTCAGCAAAGGTAGTCACCACCCCAGAGTGTCAGACCTCCTTCCCCGTGAGAAGGTGACACTCTGTTTGAAAACGACACAGACGTGGATGGCCCAGTAAAGTTGGTATAAGACCATTGGCCAATTCGAGCTGCAATTTCCCGCAGACGCGTACCCACAGGCGGGGACGCGATCTGTTCGCGTTTCGACGCGTCTGCTGGCGTCAACCCTCGACCGCACCTCATACCCTCCCCCCCTCTCCCCTCTCCCCTCTCCCCTCTCCTCTGCCGTGTCCCATGCAACTCTCGCTTTCTCTCTAGTGTAGGTGAATCTATTCTAGATCCCCAACCCACTTGATTTTCTGGTTTGTGCGAGGCTGTGCAGTGACCACTGACACTGCAGTACACCATCATGTCCTGACCTGGCGGCCATGCACTCCACCGTCACACTTTCGGCAGAGGATGGTGAACGTCCAATGAGGACTGTAAACCTGGCCACGATCATATGCTTGTTCTTGCTGAAATAGATGAACTTCTGCAGTCACCAGCCTCTCTGTGGTGGGGGAAGGGTGACATGCAAACCACATGATTTTCCCTTATTGTTGGTCTGGTGCAGTAGAAGCGCTTACCAGTACCCTGGCTTACGATGGTACCTCTCTCGGCACATGCTCAAGTTTGGAACTAAAAGTCGAGAGCCGAGACTCCCGAGCATGCAAGGCGTGTCTGTCTTGGGCTCTATTTCTTGTAACTGACGGGATTGACGAAGGAGTCATCACCGGCTTTGCAGAAACAACGTAGCACTCGTTAATGTATCGATAAGAAGCCGAAGTAGCTGCAGAATCCTAAAGGCAGGGAAGGGAGGAGGAAGCTGTTCCTTGGTCGCCCACCCCCGCGATGGAGTCGAAGTTTGTTGGCATAGCGCGCGCCGCGGTGTAGATTCCCCAGACTTCCTGCAGAGTAGTGAGGAACAGTAGATGGTCGTATTCTACTGTGTAAACCCTGGTCCCACCACCGACTTACACGGCAGCACGGCGGGGTCCCCGTCTTCATGGTAAGATGCAAAACCGATCGAAGATGGATTGTGGATGAATGTTCGGCATTGAGTACGAAGGCGAAATGCATTGTGATGTAATTTGATAACATGGCTAGCTAATTTCATGCGCAAATGCTAAAGAAAAATGGCATCTCGATGCTACACTATGGTAGAGGACAGGAGGAAATGTCAGGATTGGCATCATGCATCTCCGAGCAACTGGATTCTCTGCGACCATTACTTGCAATGGAAATAGCTCCGGATAGTATGATGTAGTGACTGACGTCTTAGAGATCGAGTGCATCCGAGAGATCGGTGACAACATCGATAGTTAGATGGACTGTAACCCCTAGACCCTGAGACCACAGATCCCAAACAAAGCCATGTAAACTGAAGGTGGTGTAGCAACAATCGCGGGCTGATATGGTGAGGGAGGCATCTGCAGTTACTCGGGCTATATTCATTGGTCTCCAGACTCAGACATGGAGGCTTCTCCTAGATGAAGCTGAGTACCGCGTAGCACAGTATGTTATAAATCTGCCTGATTCAGCTGTTCATGATCCTCTTCATTCATCATCAGCCAAGCCAAGCGGTACTTGAGAGAGGATATCGAGTTTCCCAATCGGGAGCGACCTTGCAAATCCAAGAGAGATAGAACAATAGGATGCCAAGGGAGAGGGCGGCGGGAGAGGCGGACGGCACGATGAAACTTAGACGGGAGGTCTATCACCACACTTGGTAAGCAGGGCAATGCCCTTCTGGTCAGAGTAGGGATGGTATCGTCAATGACAAGCGCCGAAGGACAGTGTCAGCGGGCCAAATGCCTATGCCAAAGGGCTCACCTGTTGTCTCGACTGCCCTGGCACGAGGGACCTCGGCCAGAGTGATGCACGGCTCTTCCACCCCTCATGTGGAAATGAAACGAATAGATCAAGCAAATAATGGTGCTACACTGGCGCAATATGACAATCTTGAGACAGGAAGAAACCAGGGATGGCTTCGACTTGGTCTGCACAAGTGACCTTACCCATGACTTTTCTTTAGCATCAGAGGTCCGCACCAGGAGAAGTGAGGCACTCGGGGGTCCGACCGGAGAAGAAGAAGAAACTCTGGCAAGAGGGCAAACCGAAAGGTCGGTCTGTACTGTGGTATCCATGGATACCTCTAGGTACCTAGGACAGTTACTTGCTCTTGTTCCTCTCAACCCCTCATTTGTATGCGAGTGCAAGTTAACAGAGCATTGTTGGTGTTACTGCCCAGGTTGGATACGGTGCAGGTTATATAAGTCGGTGCCAGGTACTTGATCGTACCTTTTGAGGTCGGTTTTGGAGGCTGGAGTGTCACGACTTGCTGAAGAAGGCAATTTTTCTGCTGGGAATAGGTGACGGCAATGATCTGAGTGATGACCTGGGAATTCACCTGGACAAGTACCTCGACCTGAAGGAGTACTTCGGGTAGGTACATCAACCCAGGTGGACAGGCATCAGAGTCCGAGCTCTTCAGCGTCCAATGTTACAACCAGTTGACCCATATCGTTGCGGCCCACTTTTGGGCGCAGGTACTCTACCCAAGTGGAGCTCCCATTTGGCGTTCCGTCCAACGGGGTGCTGCGGAAGGCGCCAGGGTACCAGGGTGCCTGGGCTTTTGGGGACAGGCCCGACTGGGTCTGACCCTTATTACAGGCGACTTATTCCCCTCTAGCCTCTGTCGCTCCCGCCCATCTTGTCGTCCCAAGTCTCTTTTACCTAGCTTGCCCTGCCAGCCTGCCTCGCCCGCTCTCCCGCCGCTCTTCCTCCTCCAAACACCCACACACCACCGCCTTCCCAACTTTCAATTGTTTGCCATCGCCACGACCGATTTCCACCGGATTTGATTGCGAAAACCACTGCTGATACCTTGCGACTGCTCCAAACACACGTTTTGACCATCCTTCGCGACGCGCACCCCTCTTTTCGCCCGGCGCATTGTGCTACCTCGACTTAACCACACCTGTCGCAAAGCGGTCGCGACCCTTCGCACTCCCACCTCTTCGCTGTCGCACCCAAAACCCCAGCCAGCCATACAAAAACAACACCGCAAGCCCACGAAACCAACCCACCGAGATTGGCGCATCATACAAATCCGACAAAATGCTGTTACCGTCCGCCATCTCCTGCGACACGTCGCAATCGCCGCGACTCCAATCCGCGCTCTTCATCTCACCGCCCGCGAGCCCACCCCAGCTGTCCAGCCAGACCGCCATCGGCAACCTCATCAACTCATGCCGCAACCTACACAACCTGATCGGCTCGCCGGTCCCGAACGAGCCCATGCCCGGCGTGAACACACAGCTGCCGTCGCCTCCGCTCGTCAACATGCCCAGCCCCTTCAGCAGGCCGCGCCTCCGCCGCCGCAAGGCCGGCGACATAGCTACGGCGTCCCTCTCGCAGGCCGAACCGCCGCGCTGCCGGATCAAGAAGCGCACGCCGCCGCGCGGCTTGAACAAGAGGAGGCGCGACGTGGATGACGATATGGACCGCAATGACGAGGAGTCGTATGCTGCCCATCAGCAGAAGGAGAACGTCAACATATTCGAGACGGGTGGTGATGCCAAGAAGGAGGACGGTGTTTTCATCTTCAGGGGTTACACAGAGGCTTCGTCACAAGCAGCGCCATCAACACCCAAAAGGCGGCGCATTGCGCCACCGGTCGTGCCGCGTGGCCTTACTCGAGAGGATTTCCACAAACTCGGAACATCAGACACGGCAGAGGAGGAGATAGCAGAGGGTACCAACGTGGAGGTAAACAAACAGGGCGACAAATGGAGTACAGAGGACGACCATTTGTTGGTGGAGGTCGTGTTGGAGAAGGTCAAGAATATGGATCTCTCCAACGAGGTATGGGATGATTGCGTGCGCAATCTGCCGGGGAAAGACCACAATAGTGTCAGCTCAAGGTGGGAGAACCTCCTGAAGACTGACAGTATCGGTCTACAAAACAAAGGGAGGACAAGCAGGGGGAAGCTGCACGGGACGTGGTGAGCGAGAGCGCTCATGGCCTTTGTTTTTGACTTCTACTACTGCGATGAGCATGCAGGCACTGTGTTTTTCTGTTTACTTTAGAGCCGTTTTGTTTGTTGCATGATTATCACGGCCGGGTATGGGGGATAATGGAGTTTTACAGCTAGTAGAGGAGATACAGTACTCTACTCCTGAATTTAAGGTGGTCAACTTTTGTTACTTCACTACCGAGTGTGCTGCCTTTGGTCCATCCATGCCTGACTCCTTAAGCTTCCACTCCACTCTTACTCCCACTCACCCTCGCTCTTCTGACTTACACGTACTACAGGGATTGCCCACTGCGAACCGTTACTGTCGTTGCCATAGTAAATAATGGACCACACATTGCGGTATATGCGGGCAACGCTAACATGCCCGATTCAAGTGACCTCGCCCCTAGCCAACACTTGACAACTTGACCGCCTGGACCAAAAACAAGATTTCAGACCGCTCGCCTCATGGACCTTTTGTTTCCGATTGGTAAGGCATTGTCATTACCCCAGGGGCTTTGGTAGGTTCTGAGTTGTTGTCAACATGGATTGGTACTCGACACTGTGACAGACAGCCAGGCAGAGCAGGGACAGGCCGTCCACCATCCCGCCCGTCCGTCACTGATGCCCGCATACTGTATGGACTGTATGGACTGTACGTATGTACGTGCGCGATTCTAGACCTCGCTTCTATCCGCGTGAGACCCCGGGGGCGGATGACTTGCATTGCATTGCATCTCAATCTCATCTCATCGGTGGGGAGAAAAAAGCAAGGTTTGAGAAAGGGGACGGAGTTGTTGCAGAGGCGTGGGAGTCCTCTCTCCCTTCCCGCTCCTCGGTTCGCTGCGCGGGTTCCTCTTGCGCACAGATCCCCTGTATCAGGATATCAGCTGCGATCGAGAAACACTGGTTGTATCTTTTCTACTTCTGCCCTTGCGAGGCTAATGCAGGCTGCTGCTCAAGCGGGGGACGGGGGACGGTACTGATTAGATGAGTAGTACACAACCCGGTCTTCCTTCTCGCGTATATGCCATCTGGAAGCTCGCATGTCGGAAGTCCGTTCTGACTGTGTGTGGGGTCGTGCTGTCCAGCTGGCTGGCTGTGTGGCTGGAGGTGTGAACGAGGACAGAGCTTTCTTCTTCACCGAGACATATCGGTATCAGTACTGTGCAGAAGATGCTAAGACAAAGCACTCGAGTCGAGACTGTATAGGGCAGGCGATGAGGCAAACACTGGGCCATGGATGAACCGAACCATCCAAGGTCGTCACAGACTCCCGTCAGCTTGACTTTGAAGGGAACTTCCTATCCATCCCTTTGCTTGGCAAAACTGAGACGAATACCAACAGCAGCCCTTCGAACATACAAACTCCGGGATAGCAGGAGAAGGTTGGAAGGAGATCAGGCCGAGCCGCGATGTCGAGGTATCCAGCATCATCACCGGGCCCACCGGGCCATCCCGGTAAACGCTAAATGAGGCAGGGAGGCAGACAGACTTGTCCCCGATCGAGAATCTGCATTTGTAAAGATCCTCCCAGAGAGGCAACGACATGTTCCCGCCCTGTTGCTGGATCGGGAGCTGCCCGGGTGTGGCGTGGGAGGCTAATCGCCCACATGACCTGCTCCTCCCTGCGGAAGGTGGAGGACCAAGCGCAACTTCATGCGAACCTCCCATGGTGACCGAGATCTTGGTCCACAAGCCTGATATCTATCACTCAAGGGCGATGACGAAGATGGCAATACCGTCCATCTGTTTCAGTCAGGGAGCCCGCTGCTTACTAGCATTGTTGTTCGATGAGGTCAGCTTTGCCCCATGGGCCGGCCGGGCCATGGATACAGACCTTTGGATGTATCCTTGTCTATGAGATACTAGTATATCCTGCTAACTTGAAGAGCTTATCTTGACTTACAAGGATACTATTCTCCCGTACATGGGCAAGGTTCTCATCTGAGTGAGAAGTAGCCCCCAAGCGCCGCCCCGGCTGCCAACCATCAACGATGTCACGGGATGCTCCAAGACGGGCGTGGACACAGTCCCTGATTCGGATGGGCAAAGGGGCTAATGCTGGAGTAAGATATGGCATGGCAGCTGACCTTACGGCGAAGTTGCCATCGGCCACCCCCGCTGCTCACATACCCTCACAAGGAACACCCGGTTCCCTTGCAGCCCATACCCCATTCGTAAAACACACAAGTGGATTGCCAACATCATCTTGTCTCGCTTCCCTTCCGTTTGCCCACTAGACGTCTTACTCGCCCACTCACTCACCAACCATCCAGCACCGTAGCCTTCACCCACAACCCCTTCGCAGGCCTAGACGTGATCCCCCCCTTGATCTCCATGTTCCTCTCGTCCAGCTCCTCCCTGTCCCGCAGCTCAAACCCCATCCTGCCCACCCAGGCAGCCAACAGACACGCGAACTCGGCCCGCGCGAACGCCATCCCGATACAGCTCCGCGGCCCGTGCAGGAACGTCAGGAACGCGTAGTTGCTGCTCGCGCCCCCGCTGCCCGCCGCCGACTTGTCCCCCTCGTGCCTCGGCAGCCACCGGTCCGGGTTGAACTCGGCCGCGTCGGGGCCCCACAGCCGGGGGTCCTTGTTGGTCACGGCGGGGGCTATGATGATGCGCGTGCCCCTGGGGATGCGCCGGCCCAGGATGCTCGTGTCGGCGGCCGCCTCCCGCATCGTCATGGGCACGGGCGAGAAGTACCGCAGCACCTCGGAGCACACGGCGTGCAGGTAGGGCATGCGGTCGACGTCGAGGCTCGAGATGGTGGTCGCCGCGCCGCCGGCGCCGGAGGTGGGGGGCAGCCGCTCCCTGACCTCACTCCTGAGCCTGGCCTGCACGTCCGGGTACCGGCAGAGCATGTAGATGGCCCAGGTCATGCTGCTCGCGGTGGTCTCGTGGCCGGCGGCGAGGAACGTCATGAGCTGGTCGACCAGGTTGTCCTCGGTGAAGCCGCCGCTCTCGAGCGCCACCGAGAGGATGTCCACGTCGGCGGGTTCCTTGCGGGCCAGCCTTTCCTTCTTCTCGCGGATGAGGTCGAAGCAGACGTCGCGGATGACCTTGGCCGCCTCCTGGATGTCCTCGTTGCGGCGCACGGGAAGGCGCGCCACGAGCCACATGGGGAGGACGAAGGACAGCAGCGCGAGGAAGCGCGCCTGCGCCGACGGCTTGAAGAGGTGGTTGTAGGTCCTGAACAGCTCGTTGGTCGGGTCGGCGATGGCGCCGAAGTCGCGGCCCAGGCCGGCCACGCCGATGATGTCGAGGGTGATCCGTGAGGCCCAGGCGCCGACCTCGAGGATGGCCGTCTTTCCGCTGCTGACCTTCTTGGTGGCTGCGGCTTCTGGGTCCTGGGTGGTCGGTGAGGGGGCCTCCTTCGCGGCGTCGGCGAGGATCTGCCCCGTCATTGCCTGGACGCCCTCGCGCGCCTTCTCCCAGAAGACGGGGTACAGGTCCTTGACGTGGCGGAAGGCAAAGGCCGGCATGAGGTTCTTTCGCTGGAATTTGTGTTCGTCACCCTCGGCCAGGAGGACGCCGACGCCTAGGATGCGGCTCATCGAGAACCGGATCATACCGGGCTTGATGAAGTCATAGTTCTTGGTTACGAGGACCTCGGCGAGCGCCTTTGGAGAGTTGACCAAGACGCGCTCTTGATTGAGCAAGCCCAGATAGCGGAGAAGGCCATCATTGGGCACGGTGTTTACCCTTTATTGTTGTTAGCAAGTATGGACTCTGTGCGGATGAGAGGGACAGGTCGATGTGGTTACCATTCTAACATGGGCCAACCCGTCGGCAATGCTTGGATCTTGGAGTACTGTCCATTGATCCAGGAAGGGTTCTTGGGCTCTGGTAGGCCGATCAAGGGAGAGAAAAACTTGGGATAGAGGATGGCCATCCAGAAAGTCCAGCAGGCAAAGCATAGTATCCAGCTACCTGCGAGATAGCTGAAGAAGGTGGGAAGGGTCCATTTCTGTGCGAGGGTCGAAGTCGCAACGTATGCTGTGGCGACCGCAGCGGCTGTTATTTGCTTCAATGGAACATCCATTGTGTGTGTTTGGTGTTGTTTCAGTGCAATGCTGGTGTCCTGTCGAGTTCGCCGGTCCCTCCTTGACTATATGCCAGGTAGGCAATGAAGGATATTGTCTTCAAGGTGTTTATTTTGGCCCCCAATAGGACCAGTATGGAATAGAGAGGAAGTGTGACTGAAGATCCTGACTTTTCTGAAGAAATAGCAATCCTGGCTGTGTACAGCCGGCTGTACGAGTTTATTAGTTTGTTTAGTACGCGTCGGTATATATGTATGTTTGTACTATTCCCGATTCAGGGGACCATTGCGAACCCGAACCCGAGAGGGGAATGACCTACGAGTTCAGGATTCCAAACAATTCCTCCATTCGAGGTGAGTAGGGGGCCGTTCCGTTGATAATAAGCAAGAGCAAGGAAGACGCAAAAGATATGCGAGGCCACCTATTATACTATACCATCATGGCGTTTCGGAAAACATGTATGTGTCAAACACACATAGGCGCGCGCCATGACCGTCAGAGGCTGAAAGAGCAGCCTTGAAAATGCAGACCGGCTCGATACAGACAGATGCATGTGACAGACATGACGACAGGACAGGAAGTGGGAAGATAACGACCTGATGCAGGAAGCCGAAGACGCCGGCCCACTGGAGCAGGCCTGCAAAGCTACGCCACGCCACGCCATGGTAAATTACGCATGGTCAAGAATTAAATGGTTTGATCTAAGGCACTGCGTGGAAGTTCACGGTTGATTACAGACATCTAATCAACGTTGTTTGCACTGAACAGGAACAATAGTTCAAGGCGAGGTTTTGAGATATAGCTTCAATTCAGATATTATTCAGATAGACGCTGTCAACAAACAGTACGCCCGGCACGTCTCTTGCAGCCGACTGGCACACGAGACCGGTGTGTTCGGTTATGCTTGGTCGTCTGAGGCCGTATCCTTCCCCATACTGCCAGAACGAGGTCGGAATGGTAAGGTTTTGTCGGTTTGCCAGCGTTCGGTTATCTCGTCTACGGTTGAGAGTGACCGCTTGAACAGACGGGCCACAGTCGCCTTTGGTTGACCTAGCTCCAGCGCCGTCAAACTGCAGCTATGAACTCCGTAGAAAGCTCACTTTGGTTGTCTTCTCGAGAGGAAATGGATGCTATATAGCTTTGATTGGTTGGGGCCATGTTGGTTGTTGAGTGAAGGAAATGAAGGTTGAGGGTGAAAATCATGTCACGAAGGAAGCACTTTACTGCATAGTAGATCTGTGGTGGGGGTGGAAGTGAGTGTATGGGGACTTTTGTAAAGTACTACCGTTTTGGTGCCCCACTGTATCAACTTCAATGGATGTTCCACCCAACAACGCTGACTTCTGACCTTATGATACCTCAGCATTCACCATCTCAACCAGCGCCTTCTCGGCCGCCGCCTTGACCTTCGCATCCTCGATGCCCCCCTCCACAATCCCCTTGAGCTTGGCCACCCAGCTGTTCCACTTGTCCAGGTTCCACCTCGGGTGATCAGTCTTGATCATATCGGCACGAACCTTGGCGCCACAATGCAGGAGCCATTGCGCGGCAACCATGAGTCGGCAGCTACCGAGCTTTCCTGGCGGCAGTTCTCCGTCCGAGCCAAGACCAATGGGAATATCGATACTTGGATACTTGTTCCAGTCCTCATAATGGTCGTAAAACCCCTCCGCTGTGCAACGAGCCAGAAAACTTGAGAGATTGACCCAGGCGTCGCACCTTCGCTCGAACGCCGTCTTCTTGGACTCCTCGGGCGGTGGTCCTGAGCTGACTGGTGGTAGAAGTCAGTTACATGCAAAAGTCTTGAAGCAGGGCAGAGGGAGTAATTACCAAAGTATGCATTCCACTTTTCCTCAGTGGTGACGGCGAAGACGGGATCTCTCGTGTATACCAGGGTGTCCTCCTAGTACTCAGATCAGTACCGGCCACAAGCCCCTTTGATTAAGTATGCAAATGCAATGGAGATGACTTACATCCCAGATCTTGAAGGTCGTTGGCGGCAACTTTCGAAGCTCGGCAACAAGTTGCACGAGGGCGTCTTGTCGAGCATCGTCGTAGTCGATGAACGCCACAACCGACAGCACAAGATCGTAGAGACGGTTCAGAAACGATGCCATGCCTTTGTCCTCCCCGCCCTTGAGCAGTGGATCCGAGGGAAGGTAGACGTCTCGGTAGTCCGCATCGATGCGACGGGCTGCTTCTCGGGCTGCCTCGGATCCGCCCTCGGGGTATGTCGTCAACAGGTCGAGGAGGATCGATGGGACTTGCGACGCAACTCCATCCGCCGCGTCTTCTGATATCTCCTGTGCCAACTCATCTCTCCACGGCTCATTCGTCGTTGCATCACCAACATGGCCGACGGCTGCTTGGTGAGCCATATTTCCGCAAACAAAGAAAAATAAGTATAATGACAACAAGTTTTAATTTGGAGACAAGAGTGAAGTGTGTTGCTCTTGTGGTGCTTCTTTCAAGCAAATATTGGGGGGGAAGTCAAGTCTGACAGTGTGCTGGCGGTGCCTTAAGTAGCCCCGTCCTGACCCTTCTTTCTTTCTCTCAAAAACTATGTCAGAGGGGGGGGGGTGACAGGGTAGCAGGGTATTTAGAGGATTCAGTATCTTGAAGTATAGTTAGTAATTCATGGATTATATGAAACAGACCTCAGCCTGCGGGGAAGGAGTGGGCCTGCAGGATTGAGGATTGCTGTGTGGAGAAGAGGCGGCGACCTATGTACAGGTATTGATTGATTGGCATTATAGCGCACTTGCGGCCTGTCAGCCCCGGGCCAGCTTCGGTAGAGATGCTTATTTTAAAGCCTGCTGCCCAGTGGTAGGCTAGCAGAATCCAGGCCACCATACCACCATGCCTGACTGACTGCCTTCCTGCCTGCCCAACCCTCATCCTGCCGCCCAGCTTGGCCTCTTCCTTCAACTACCTATCATGTACGGTACTTCCCAACACACACATCGACCTCCCCTCACGTGAATGGCCCTCCTCGCGAACTGCTACGGCCCGTGGATAATCTCAATGCTGCCGTCGGCCCACACGGCCTAGTGCTCCCTCACCCTTTGACCATAAGTCACTATTCAACCCATCCATATCGTCATCGAACCAAACATATGTGCATGTTGAAGCTCGGCCGGTGCCTAGTTCAGCCGGGTTGGTGTTCCTGGTGCTCGCTATACAAACGGGGTCATGGACAATCGATAACTTTCGTCAGCCACTTTCGCCATTCGATAACTGACATGATAATTATAGCGCATGAGATTTAGTGACCAAGGGTCACCAAGTGTCTTGTCACCCGCTCCCTCGGCCTGTCCGTGTGTACTACACCTGCAATTGGCCCGAGGTCCGTCTGACTTGAGTCTCAAGATGAGAGAACGTTCTCACAGAGCTGTGGTATGCAGCAGACAGCAGAATCCAGGAAGCCCGGGAGCTGGTCGAGCTCGGCTGGACCAGCCTCACCCCCTCCATCGACCTCTTTCGTGTGTATGACACCTGCAGGTCGCCCGGAGGTCTGTCTGGCTTGAGTCTCACGATGAGAGAAGCTTCTCACAGAGCTATGGCATACAGCGAAGCCGAGTAGGCTGGCAGAACCCGGATAGGCCAGCCTTAACCCCTCCGTCGGCCTCTCTGTGTGTGTCACATCTGCAGGTCACCCGAGGCCTGTCTGGTCCGAGTCTCAAGATGAGAGAAGGCTCGCGCAGAGAGAGCCATGGGGAAGGAGGTGATATGGATATTCGGCCATGCAGCAGAGCCCAGTGAGCTCCAGGGCTGGTAGAACTCGTCCTGGTGGTCAAGACATAAATATGTGTATGCTCTTGCGTGTCTTCACCCTTCCGATCTTCTTCAGAGACAACAACTACAACTTAAAGGATAATCAGAGTGTTTGATACACTCCCGGAGCTACATTACAACTGTTCATACTTACTATATACAAGCCCACAGACACCCACCAGGAACTATCTTCAAGCAATCCAAATCATGTCCGGACATCGCAGGCACAATTCCGAGACGCAAGGAGGCAGATACTCGGATTCTGTAAGGCAACCCTCTATTCCGTCTATCCCCAGGTTGCCATAGAGGATAATCCCTCGGCCCCAGTACACTGAGAAACACACGCTAACACCCACCGATCTCAAGCAATACGACACACGGAGCGGGGCTGTCCCATCAAGCACAGTCAGAAGTGAGGCCACGAGAGCCTCAGGGAACATCACCAACCAATACCCGCGCGACTACCGAAACAGCGAGGGGTCAGCATCCGACCCGAGACGAAACTACGACACTTTTGAGACCCGCGGGCGGGCCACGGTGGAGTACCCAGTGGGCTCGCGCGATCAAAGACCCTACGACTACGGCCGCCCGCCGGCGAGGGCCAACCAGGTGGAGCGTGCCGTCCGGCCGGATCAGCGCGCGGCCGCCGTGGGCGAGGCGTACCCGGGGGCCAGCAACTGGGCGGGTGCCCGCTCGAGGCCGCTCAACGACCCGGGCCCGCTGCGCGGGGTCGCCACGAGGAGGCCGGACCAGACGCTCGCGCCGATCGGCGTCATGGAGCACCCGGTTGGTAACAGGAGGGGCTACGAGGCTGTGCGGAGGTCGCCCCTCGACAGGGACGGGAGGCAGGCTGCGGACAGGGCACGGGATGACAGGGACAGCCGGGGCGCTGCTAGCTACCCGCCCCGTTCTGCTGACTCTCGGTATCTCACCGGTTGGTTGCCTCTATTCGACCAAGTGACCAGAATGAATGCTGACGTGTATTTCTGAGCAGATAGGGAAATGAGGCACTACAGTTCACGGGACTCTGAGCGTCGTCGTTGATCGGTTGGCGATCATACGGACACGATGTACTTGACACTCTGGAAGTGATGGTACTGGAATGCCTCTGGCAGGCAGTCACGGGAGTTGGGAGTTTTTAATTTTTATTATATTTGCGGGAAGTTAGTTCTCTTGATTCTTGGTGTGGTATGGTAGCCACACTACACTGTAGAGATCTGTTACGATAACATAAATTTGACTATGATTATTTGGGCTGGTCCCAATCACAGACTTATTCTCACCTACATAAACTCTCAGCGTTTATTAGATTAGTTCGTTCAGGTTTGAAAGACCGGTTTGAGGTTGCATATGGAGGTAATAGTTCTGGTATATCTAATATTCCAGTATTCGATTAGCTACAGTCTTATGGCCTAGATTGCCGTACTAATAATCATGTCCACTTTCTTTTCTGCGAACATCCATTCTCTTCTTCTATATCAACACATGACCAGATTTCTTGCACACCACTCCTTCTACTTTTTAAATTTCATACTAAGAGATCTTTTCCTTGTCCTTCTTACTCTCCTTATTCACCCTTAGGTCTAGTCTAGGTTCTTAAGCCATCATAATTTCTGCGAAATAGATCATATTGGGTTCAACCAATAATAATCATTGTCAGGAGAGTATTACTGGCATTGAGTCCCAACCAAGCTGGCTGTCGAGTGGTTGCTGCCGCTCCCCTTGCCCCGGAGAACAGCCCTGGAGGCCCTGGACCCCGAGCAAGTCGGAGACGAAGTTATAATAGGGGCCTACGTTGGAGGTCTGGAGAACGGACCGGAGTTGGGTGATTCACAGCTTACTCCGGGTCACTTACTCCAGGTCAAGTCTCCTATACAGAACACCAGATTTGACAGCAGACCACATATCGAACTTTTTAGTGTATCCTGGTTTGTTTTGTGTGTAAGGATCCGTGTAGATCAGCGTGACACAAATTGCCCTTGTATACGCTCCGGGGAAGCTGAGGCAATGTCGAAGTCGGTAGGCTTCAACAGGATTGCATGGCGTAATATTCGAGTATCTGACAGAGAATGTCCAAAGACTAAGGTCCTGATAGGTAACTTTATTGCTATAAAAATACAACAAAGGTATGCATAACTTCAGGGCCGTTCCTTAACAGCTCCTTGGGGGCGAAGGAGTAACTTGTATAATATGCCGTGGATAACGCAAAGCCTCTATGGGCCTACTTTCTGAGGACGATATAATATAAGCGCTTACTTAACAATAGAGTCGCAGGTGTTATCAAGCTATCTCACTGCGAACAGAGCGCCGGTGGCTCGACATGCAGCTCGAAAATGACACTCTACTAGCTTGAGCCTTATCTGGGGCTGACATCAAGTCGGTATACCGTGTCATTAAAGTAACAGGAACTTGTGAAGAAGAGATTTGGGAGCACGATAAGGTGGAACCACAGGCAGAGAGGCCGCGTGTGGGATGAAGGCGCGCGTGTGTCCGGGGGGTTGGAGCGTAGTGAGTGCGGCCATACCATACACACGAGCACACTTTCGAGACCCAACACGATACGACATATAGGTTCCAGGTGGTGCTACTACCATTAATGATCAGTGTTCCCTGTCGATACCTAAACATTCTCGTCCAAGCTCTCGAGGCTATTTCACTCTTGTCCACCATGACAACGGCGTGTAGCCACAAGGAACTGCGCCATCGTCTTCATTATAATTACCCAGTAAAATATTCAAACCCAACAAGAAGACAGCACAGTTTCCACTCAAGAACTCACCCCGTGCCATCCACAGCCATCCCCTCCTAGCCACCCCCCGGGGCCTACGCCGGCGCAGAAGAAGCATCACCATTCCCACCACCACCCTTCCCCTTCCCCTTCCCCTTCCCCCTCTCCTGAGCAATCCATCCCAGAAACATCCCGACATCCTTCGCGATCTGCCCCGGGACAGCCCTCGTCTGCAGCCACATGGGCAGCACCCCCTTCGCATCACTGGTCGTAGCCATGATCCACTCGATCTCCCCATTACCGCCGCCGCCGGGCAGCCGCCGCACCCTCTCAACAGACGCATACGCCCCGATGACGATGCCCTTCTCCGCGGACAGCCCAGCCAGCTCCCTCATCCCGCCCTCCGCGAAGTCGTCCACCGTGACCGACACCACGACAAACTCATCGACGTCATCAGCAGCGCCACCACTCCCCCCACCATCACCCCCAACCGCAGACGCGATCAGCTGCACGACAGGGAACACCCGCGGCCTCAGCGGCGGCGGGATCTTGTGCTTCATCTCCACGAGGAACAGCCCGAACCGGCCCCACTCCACACCGTCCACCTCCACCGGGCCCAGCCGGCCCGGGCCCGAGGCCGCATCGCCACCGACCACGTCGTCCACCCACGTGACGGCGACCCGGTGCCCCAGCACCCCGGGAGTGAACGCCTCCTCCGTCTCGGCGTGCCTGTCGCGGATGCAGTCGACGAACTCGGCCCAGCTGGCCGAGCCCCCCTTCGCCGCGCCGGCGTGGACGGACCGGCGGCAGACCCAGGTGTCCTTCTCCGCGCCGCCACCAGCACCAGCACCTGCACCTGCACCAGCACCTGCGCCTGTGCCTGCACTCCCCTCCCCCCCCCTCACCGTGACAACCCTCTCCGTGACGTCGACCTTGGCGTCCGACTCCGGCAGCGTCTTCCTCCCCTTGGGCTTCCAGAGGGCGCCCGCCGGGCCCGCGGCCCTGGGCGCCACCGTGTCGATGAGGGGCACGCCTTCCCGGAGCAGCGTGGTGATGAAGGGGCGCAGCTCCTCCGCGGTGGCCGATGGCGGGGGTAGCTGGGAGGTCTTGAGGCCCGCGAGGCGGAGGAGCGGCGGGCCTGTGTCGTTGTTGTTGTTGGTGTTGTTGTTGTTGTTGTTGTGGTCCGTCATGATGTTTACTTGTTCCTTGTCTACTTTATGAGTACTGGAGGTGATTACTCTGCTGCGAGGTTGAAAGGGTGCCCGCAAGGGAGAAAACGGCGAGGTTGAAGACCTGAGAAGACGACAACGAGGCACGCGAGAGCGAGAGGTTACTCGGTACATAAACAAATGTGATGACGTTAAGGAGAGCTATTGGCTCCGGTTGACTTGTCCCTTCCAAGTTCTCGTAGCCAATGCGTGGAACAATCGCCGAGGAACTTTTGATGAAAAGCAATTTCAGTATCAAAACTATCCAAGCCGTCGTGGTATTTTCTTTGAGTTTCATAGCTGCGTCATGTGAGCGTATGAAGCACCCCCTGGTTGGGGGTGTCACTATCTAGCTCGGATGCTCGCAACCGCAGATCAACCGAGGGAGGTCCGGCTAGAGTGGCACGGAGCTTTGGTAGTCTAATCGAGTATACTGTAAACTTCAACGACTTGTGTGTGTCCCGTCACCGTCAAGCAATGCACTATTACCTGCTATACTTCATATCGCATAGCCAATTCTCTCTTCTACGTCGTTGAATTAGGATTATCTACTTTATAACGTTCTTCATGTGCACGTCAAATCCACCACCCCCTTCCCACAATCCCAACACACGTCCATTCGTAGTCTCCGAACCTCTTACCACCCCCCCCACCCCTCCATCTCTAAGTCTAAATCGTTATTTACATGCATGGGAAATGGGGGGATCCTAATAATAGAAAAGGGGCATAAGGAAAAGACAAGAAAGAACTCTCATCTATGCCTTCTCCCGCTTCTCCCAGTAGATGTTGGCCGGCTCCAGCGGCCGCGAGAACAGGGACGCGTAGTCGGTGCCGACCGTCTTGCCCGTGGACCCGTCCACGTTCCTGAACTTGAACAGCCTCGTGATGTTGGCCACGATGCTCTGCAGCTGCACGTAGGCGAACTGCTCGCCGATGCACCTGTGCCTCCCGGCGCCGAACGGCAGGTAGGGGGACGAGGCACCCTTGCTGATCAGACCGTATCCGTAGTCGACCTTCTCCTCGTCGTCGTCCGTCTTCATCATGGACTGAGACGGCGCGAGGGGGTGGTCCTTCTCCCACCTCTTGGGCTCCCAGACCTCGGGCTCGGGGAAGTACGCGGGGTCGGTTCCAGAGACACCTGGCGCGGCCAGGAGAGTGTGGCTGGTAGGGATGACGAATTTCGTTCCGGGGACGGGCATGGGAGACTTGACCTTTCGCATGATAGAGTGGATGGGCGCGTGTAGTCTCAGGGTCTCCCTGATGACGTTGGCGTTCAGCTTCAGCTTGGCGAGATCATCATACTGGAGAGGCCTCTGGATGTCTCCGAGCTCCCGGACTTGCTCCTGGTACAGATCCTCCATGATATCCGGGCGCGAGGCGAGGCGGCACATGATCCAGGAGCTGGTAGAAGAAGAAGAGTGCTGGCCAGCCATCAGGAGAGCGATCATGATGTGCGCAATCTCGTGGTCGGGAAGAGGCGTGCCGCTCTTGTAGGTAGAAGTCATAAGGTGGTGCATGATGTCCTGGGCGTCGGTCTCGTTTTGCTGGCGTCGCTGCTTGATGGTGTCCATGTAGATCTTGGCAAGAGTCCGCTGGGCGCGATCGCGCTTGGCGTTCTGAGGCAGAGGGGCCCAGTTCAGCATGAAGTTGATGGGGGTGAAGCCCATGTCGAGGTCGTGGTACAAGTCGGCCATGGACTCGTCGAACTGGTCGCGAACAGCCTTGCCCTGGAGGGTATGGGAAGCGGTGAAGATAGTAAGCTGGGCCATCTTGGGGGGGATGTTGACAATGCCAGACTGGCCCTTGAAATCGGCATTCTTCTTGAAGTAAGAGTTGATTTCGTCGTTGATGATGGGCACGTAGGACTTGAAGGCTTCGGTGGTGAGGACGTTCTTGATGAGCTGTTATGGGGAATTTCAAGTCAGCATTGGTCCATACGACATGGCTTGTATCTCGTTGTTTTCTTGACGCACCCTCTTCTGCTCCATAAGCTTGGCGTTGGGGCAGTCGTAGACGACATCCTTTCCAAAAACGGGTCCAGTCAATTTGTTGTAGATCTCTTCCGCATTGACGTCCTTCTGCTTGCCGTTCAGGATAAACTCGTTTCCTTGGGGGCCGACGTAAACGGTGGTCTTCTTGCCGAGGAGGATGAAAGTGAAAACGTCGCCGTACTGTAGTGTAGGTTCAGGTCAGTCAGTGGACGACGGAAAATAGGGCGATGATGGCTAGCTATATATCTCGCCGGGGCGGAATTGTGATCTCACCTTCTTGCTGTTCTCCAGGAACCACGTAGGAGGGTCCATGCCGTATGTCACGGTGCTGCCAATGAAGGGGAACCAGTGGAAGACAACGGGGGGCTCGTTGGGGCTCTTGAGCAGGACCTGCTTCAAGACATTGAGGATAACAGAGAGAACGATGACACCAAAGCCAATGACAAAGACTTGGGACGCCGTGCCCAGCTTGTCGAGTTGCTGGGACGCGGGTCCTGCCACCTGCTGGAGGAGGCCCATGGTTGCTGCTGCCGGCGGATGGATTGCGAAGAGAAACGGTCAGGTCAAGCGAAGCAATATAGCCCAAAGAGAGAAAGGACTGCTTGTCGCGAATGAACCCAGATAACTGTGTACTGGTGGGTTGTGTGACCAAAAGGAGGGCTTCCAGCGAAAGGGAATGCGTCGTGATGGTGATCAAATAAATAAGTTGATCACAAATGGTCCTTGGCGGTGTCTTCCTTATTAGTCTGGCCAGCGTTGACACAGTTCACGGGCAATTTGCGCCCCATATTTTATTTAAAACCGGGCCTCAGGCCAATCAACGCTACCAATTGCACGTCCTTCGAAGAGCCTTCTAGCGGCATCATGCCATTATACGCCCCATGCCCCTTTTACATCGTCTGAGAGTCGTAGGTGGACTCGTCTTGATGTGTATGTCATTGCCTATTTCCCTCCTGGCGACTCGTTGGCAGTGCAACTGTCAGCTGTCAACGGCTCGACGTAGCCAGGATCCGGTAACCGGCAACCCGGCAACCAGCAACCAGCAAACCAGCGACGTGATATCCGAATACGAATAAGAGATAAAGGAATCCGAACAAGAGGCTCTCACACCCGATAACGATCTAACAATGCAGTGCACACCTGGGCACTGCACACACCAGCTCGTCATGCAGGGACCAGTGTGCACAACCTTGAAACCCTTGGAACCTGGGAATCCATCTAGTGTACAGCCAACCAACATCGACCTTCTGGAAGGTCAGCATCCTCCTATTCCCCGGACTAAGATTTCGCCACTCCCAGAGATTCCCGGAACAGGAACCCGAGCCGCAATTGTCACTTCCTGGTCCACGCTTTTCGGTATGAACCGTACGCGAACACGAAATCGAGGGGTTATGATATGGCTCGTACGTAACTACTCCATACCTAAAAGCTCGTGAGTTGTAATTCCCGTGAGTTGTCTGCCTGGGATTGACGCAAGGACAACTCGGATTTTGGACAAGGACAGGGTCAAGGTAAAGATGATCACTCCATCAAGGCGGAGAACTTCACCTGTCCCCGTGGTTCACGGCCTATCATGGAACAATAAGTAGACCACAATACAAGTTTCTCACAATGAAACGCCCTAATCACGACTTGCGATTATGATGGAATGGTACAGTCCAGCCTGTCTATCAGTCTATCAGTCTATCAGTCTATCAGTCTATCAGTCTATCAGTCTATCAGTCTATCTACAGTCCCTCGGACTTTCAACTTCATGAGTGGAAACCTAATCTTTCCAGACAACCAACCCGCTTGAAATCTCTCAAGAATACGCGCTCGATGACAACCACGTCCTACTCCGCCTCCTTACCCCCACCAAGAACCATCTCAACCAACTTCTCCTTCTCCGCGCTGCTCTGAACCAGATCCCAAAAGGCCCCTGTGCCATCTTCCTCCCCCTCCGCCTCCCCCTCCTCGCCCTCCCTCTTCCTCCCCCTCTCCTCATCCCTCCTCATCCCCCCCTCAAGCAACTCCCTCGGCGTACCCATCTCCGCCATCCTCCCCTTCTCCAGCACCAGTATCCGATCAAAGTCCGCCACCGTGCTCAGCCTGTGCGCGATCACCAGCACCGTGCACCCCGCCGAGGCAAACTCGTCCCTCAGCGACGTCTGGATCGCCGCGTCCGTACCCCGGTCCACCGCCGACGTCGCCTCGTCCATGACCACGATCTTGGGCCGCGCGAGCAGCGCCCGCGCCAGGCACACCAGCTGCCGCTGGCCCTGGGAGAGGTTGCCGCCGCCCGTGCTGATCTCCATCGAGAGGTTGTTGAAGATGTCGGTGCTGTCGGACGAGGGCGGTTCCGTTTCCGTCGTGGTGACTACTGCCGTGGATGGCGCTGTGTCCATGTTATCGACGTCGGGGAGAAGGGCAGAGGCCTCGCCGTTTGTAGCTTCTTCCACTGCCTCGGTGGTCGAGATGACTGTCTCTTCGTGCGAAAACACGGCCGGGTACTGAGTTGCTCGCTCGGTACTGGCTGGTTGCTGTTTGGCGAGGTGAACCCGCTGTAGAGTAGTCTGGAGTTCATAGTCTTCCAAGGTGTCGTCCATATCCAAGTTAGACCTCAGCGTTCCCGAGAAGAGGAATGGGTCTTGCGGGATGATGGCTAGTCGACCTCGCAGCTGTGTCAACTTTAGATCCGATATATCAATATCGTCGATCCTGACAGAGCCCTCTCGCGGCTTCAGCAGGCGGAAGAACACCGAAGCCAGCGTGCTCTTGCCGGCTCCAGTGCGGCCCACAATACCAATTCGCTCGCCGGGCTTGACGGTGAAGTTGAGGTTCTTCAGCACCGGGGGGAGGCCGTCCTTGTAAGCGACGGACAGGTTGTCGACCTCGATCTTACCCTCTGCCGGCCAGGCAGCGGGCGCGTCTTTCCCATCTTCAGGCTCCGTCTCGATCTCAGAGTATTCGATGACACGCTCCGCTGCGTTGAAACTGAGTTCTAGCGATGTCATGCTCGAAAGCAGGCCTGTCAGCCTCCACGAATACCTAAGCGCGAAGGTGAGACTGAAACCTGCCAGCGCAGCATCGACATGGCCAGAAACGGCTACAACAGCGACGACGGTCACGAAAATGGTACCTAGCATGGACAAGCGGAATGACATCCACCGTCCAGACAGGGAAAGCGCCCAGCTGGCCTTGTGGGAGTTGTCGATCAGGTTGAACCTTGTATAAATCGAATCAGCATATCGTTGGAGAACAGGAAAGGGACTGTGTGAGGGGGTTCTGCTTACATGCGATCCATGTAGAAGTCTGTCCGATGGAAGGCCCGAATCGTCGAAAGACCCGATAGTACAGAGCCAAACTGATCGTAGATTGGAGAGTGAGAGATCGAGTTAAGTCTCTTCACTTCGCGAGCAACATTGATATACTTGCTCGCGATCTGAGCGTACACGACCATGAGGGCAACACCGGCCAGGATAACGTAGACAGAAACCGAGAGACTGGCCGCGATGGTGACGATAAGCTGGAAGATGCTGTGGAAGAAGTTCCCAAGGTCACCAGGGAGACGCCTATCGACCATGAAGGCATCTGACGTGAAACGGTTCAATATCCTCCCTGCAGGAACAGAGTCGACCCAGCGGAGGGGCGCTCTTAGGATAGCATGGGTCATCCTCTCGAATAACACGCGCGAGGTTCGCAGCCCGATTGCTGTCATCACGAGACTTCGCCCAACCTGGAGCAGAACCATCAAGATGTAGAATAGGACGCTCATCCCGATCCAGAAAGCCACAGAATGGCCCTCCGCAGCATCCGTGTGTAATGGCGCCAGGGGAGATACCATGTTCCCGTACATCATACCCTTGTGTGGGCTCTGCAGGAAGATCTGTGAGCTGTCGTAGCGGGTAAACGTCGCAGAGAAGTTCTCGGCCTCCTCGGCCGACGTTCCCTCAGTGAGCTTCTTGAAACTCCAAACACGACCAATTCCCGCCACTCCACCGGCTACAATGAAGACGACGACAAGCATCCAGAGCAATGGTGCTCTGCTGGATTGGAGGTATGTCTTGTATACTTTCCACTTGACACGGCCCGTCTCTCGCTTCTCTTCGTTCTCTTTGCTCTTCTTCTTCGTGTTGCTGCCGTTGGCATTCTCAGTTGCAATGACCGTGGTCTCCTCGGAAGAGATCTGGCTCTCTTGAGCGTCAACTATGGTCTGAGTCTCGCTGGCATCATGAATGGAGGAGCGCTTGGATCCGCTTGACGACGAGATAACCGTATCCGTAGGCGTGATGGCCTCGGCACTCTCGACACCTCCTTCGTGCAGCCGAACGAGGTAGCTTGCCCTTGGCAGACACATCTCTGCGTGGTGTGTGGCTAGGATCCTAGTGCGACCCTCTGCCAGCTCGCCTGTCAAAGCCTGATCTACAATGCACCTGCCGACGTGGGCGTCGACTGCGGAGAGGACATCATCCAGGATCATGATTCCGGCACGCGAGTACAGCGCTCTAGCAAGAGCCACTCGCCATCGCTGGCCGCCACTGAGAGTCACGCCCTTTGGTCCGACCTCTGTCTCATCTCCGTCGTTGAGGAGCTGGACGTCTTTCTCCAAGGAGCAAGCCTGCAGGACCCTCTGGTAGCGCGACTCGACAAATGGAAGGCCGAAAATGATGTTCTCTCGGACAGTACCTGTTTCGATCCAGGGTGTCTGAGAGACGAATGAAGTGAGCGATGGAATGAGCCATTCTGCTGGTGGGATCGGCTTGACGTCGTCGAGCTCGTTCTCCGCCGGTGGTTTTGGCACTTCGACTGTTCCAGAAAGAAGTTTGACCTCGCCTAGTATCGCTGCCAATAAGAGACTCTTTCCCGACCCGGTCTTGCCGGCGATAATACTGAGCTTTCCCTCGGGAAACTGAAGCGAAACATCTCTCAGCATTGATCTCGCTTCCGTCTGCTCAGGAGTTTCTTGATCAGGGTCCTCCTTCTTCGGCCAGGCGACCGTTGCATTGTCGAAGGTGATGGCCTTGCCCGGGGCTGCCACAGGTGCTTTGTCAGGCTGCATGAAATACTTCTCCAGCCTCACACAGCTCGTCCAGGCCTCCATCATATAGACCTGCAAGATCGGCAGCAAAGCCGTAGCCTCATCCAGCTGATCGAAGAGGCCGAGAGATGCAAAGATGACCGAAGCTTTGACGTTACCGCCTTGCTCCCAAGCGTACACACTCTGTGCCACACAAGCGAGGAGAAGTGGCCCCATGTTCATGATGATCATGACCCCGACCATGAAGAGGGAAGCTTTCCAGTATTGTGCTAGTTCTTCGTTTCGGGACTTGAAAATCATGTTCTCCCAGTGCTCCTCAAGAGCCGAGTACTTGATCTGTCGCATACCCTGCAATGCCTCTGTGAGTAGGTGAGCCTTGCCGTCGCGATATTTCATGAGACCACTGATTTGAAGGTTAGTAACGCCATCCATCGTACGAAGGCCAAGTGGCGACTCACAATTGGATTTTGGCGTATTTCTTCGACATCCAGGTGTTCAGGGGGATGACCAATGCGGCCGATCCAAGACCAGCTACCACTGCTTTCCAGCCGAGGAGAGTGACCAAGAATCCACCAGCCAGCACGAGCTTAACAAAAGCCAAGGGGAGATAGTAGTTGAAGGAGCAGAACATGGTCACACGTCCAGAGTCCAGCTTCATGTGGTTGATGACGGACTGGCGGACCTCGTCCTTGCCCTCTTTGCCCTTTTTACTTGGCTCGTCCTTACCGTTGGCATCATCTTGACCCTTCGGATCGTCTTTATCATCATTTTTCTCTTGAGCCCGAGGAGGTGGCATAGCCGTTTCGTGTTCCTTGAGCGCCTTATCAAAGACTAGAGTCTGAAGTATTGCGCCAAGCGGGATAACCAGACGTGAGTTGGTCCACCAGCTCAGCAAGCTACTCACAATGCTGTCGAGGGCGAGACTAAGGCACTTTGACGCTTCAAGTTAGTATTTGTTTCCAGACGTGTCTGCTTCATAAACTGCATCTGGGGGTTTAGACTCGAGCTCCCTGAGACCTTTTCACAGAAATGCATTGCCCGCGAGGCAGTCCAGGATAGGTAACCACATCTTCGGGGGTGTCACTTACCAGAGCAAGCGCCCACGCCAAAGTCTTCGAATTCCCCAACTCTGGCGTCCTGGGCTGTTCGAGGCCAGAAAGAAGGTTGTACATCATATACTGCGGGAAGAGTGCCAAAACAGCGGAGATGAGCACGAGACACCACTGCTGCGCGAGTTGAACCCAATGGAACTTCAGTAGTCGCCACCAAAGTCTCCCCTCAGAATCTCGCGAGGTGAACAAGTTGTGGAGGTTCCGAGATCGGGTGAGGTGGTCCAGGCGTGGCAGATCCTCCATCTCCAGCTGTCGTTCCTTCGATATGTCGAAGACAAGGCTATTCCATGAGAAGGATATCATGGAAAGTAGCGAGACTGTGTATTGCTGATCGACAAGGGCGCCTTTTGAGTAAACATCCGGCCTTCGGGGGATGGTTCCAAGGGCGAAGAATGCGGCAACTGCGGAGATGGTTTGCAGGAGCCAAGAGACTCCCAGGGCCAGCTGCTTAGAGTCTCCGGGGGCATGGAGGACATATTGGAATTTGCTTCGATAGATCAAAGATGCCAAGATGAGTACCGAGCAGACAAGACCGTGGTTGGCGAGACGGTACTTTGCCGTGTAGTCACCCCTGCGAGGCAGGAATGTGCTTTGGAAGAAGACGAGCCCCTGGAACCATGTCAGCAAATCGGCTCAAGTGTGTATCCAGATACTGTCAGACTTACCCAAGCGATCACATCTGCCCACCCACCCAGAAAACCCAGAAACCCCGAACGTGAGTCTCCATCTTGATACAGCACGCCAGCCACGATAGCTGCTCCCAAGCCAAGAGCCGAGCTCAGCCATGCGGCAAGTCTAGGCGCCAAGTCTGAGTAGTCCTGGGTGGACTTCTCCGTAGCCTCACCATCCTCGTCTTCGTAGAATCCCGAGATACTCCCGTAGCCGTTAGCCTTGAATAGCCTTGTCCTGGCGACGAAGTGAAAGACGGCCGGAACAGTGAGAACCGCTACGAGGAGGGCGTCAACTCCGGCCACCACCGCCTCCACATCCTCACGACCCGTCATTTAGTGCCCAAGACCTCTTCAAATCCAGCTGCCTGAAATCACTGCCCAAGGTTTCGAAAAGGTGGGTTTTGCGCCGGTGGCGAAGGAAGTGTAACTGAAGGTAAAAAGAGTCGGCGCGCTGGATAGAACGAAGCGCAATAATCACTGATGTTCAAGCGATAAACATAGGATATGTGAGAGAACCAGACCTTGTAAGTGAGTGATACGTATCGCCGTGTAAGTTTAGCTTACGGGACATAAAAGGTTACGATGTTGTGTCTTGGTAGAACGTCGGTGAGATTTATTTGTCCTGGTGAGGCTCTGGGACTCTTCCGATTGGGAAAGAGCTGATGCAGCGCGGCACCGAAACGGCAAACTGGAGCACACCGAATCCACTCCGGACAGCGGAAGAGCCCCACTGTTGCCAACTGGACAGGCGAAATTAGGGCCGCCCGGGAACGGTAAGCGAGCCTGGCGAGCCGACATCAACCATGGATCATCCTCATCCATACGTTCGTTCAAAATCATCCATCCATCTTCAGTCTGCCAGTCACAAATTCCAAAGCACGAAGATGGGGCGGGCTTTTGAACCATGCTATTCCCATGTAAGACTTAATTTAATTTTGATGGTTCACAAGTCCATCACTCATTATGCTCATTCAACATTACTAAGGCTGGAACTGCAGACGGGCACAGATGCCAAGTCGGAACTGCATATTGGGGAGAACCTCTTTGGCAGCCCTCGTCATCAAGGTGCTCAAATTGCGTTCCTCCTTATTCCTTCCCGTCCCGCCCCGTCCCGCCGGATATCAATTTCTCTCAGCTTCCTTGCACGCCTGTGGACAGCTCAAACCCAATTTAGCCGTTGACAATGACA
Source organism: Cytospora piceae (assembly GCA_016508685.1). Lineage (NCBI taxonomy): Eukaryota > Fungi > Ascomycota > Sordariomycetes > Diaporthales > Cytosporaceae > Cytospora > Cytospora piceae. Next base: position 3,747,915 of record JADMLE010000011.1, on the reverse strand, counting down.
CCGCCGTTGCAGTGAATCGTCTGGCCGCTGATACACGAAGAGTCCTTGCTCGCCAAAAACACCACGCAAGTCGCGATCTCACTGGGCTGCGCCGGCCGCCCCATAGGGCTTGTGAATTGCTTTTGTGCCTCGTCGTTCATGGTCGCGGGGATAAGAGGAGTCCAGACGGGTCCTGGGGCAACTGCGTTGACCCGGATGCCGCGAGACACGAACTGGTTGCTCAGACCCCGAGTGAAAGAGACAATGGCGCCCTTGGTACTGGTGTAGTCGAGCAGGTCTGGTCGGCCGATGTAGGCGTTGATACTGGCGTTGTTGATGATTGTGGCTCCGCTCTTCATGTGAGGGAGGAGATATTTGGAAAGGTAAAACATGGGGTGGATGTTTACGTTGAAGGTGTGGTGCCATTGCTCACTGTGAGAAAGGGGTGTCAGCTCGATGCTCGCCATTGACTGTATCCGGGACGACTTACTCTGGCAGGTCCTTGATATCTTCAACCATCATCTGGAAAGCAGCGTTGTTGAACAGGATGTCGATCTTGCCATCGAACGTCTTGATGGCCTCCTCGGCCAGCTTCTTGCAGTTCTCTGGCTTTGAGAGATCGGTCGCGACGAGGTAGCACTTTCGGCCGCGCTTCTCCACAAGCTTCTTAGTATCCTGGGCGTCCTTCTCTTCGTCGGGAAGATATGCAATGAGAGAGTCAGCGCCCTCCTCGGCGAAGAGCAATGCGGTCGCTCGGCCAATGCCAGAATCGCCTCCTGTGATGACTGCATTCCTGCCCTTTAGCTTGCCCGCTGCCAGGTAAGGTACCTTCTCGCCCTCATCGCCCGGAAGGTATGTTTGGAGGGCTTCTGGCTCATTGGGCATGTCGGCCTCCTTGCCTGGGAACTCCTGGTGGGTCACAGGAACGGAGTGGCCTGTAATTGCAATGGTCAGTCGAGAGTTCGTGCCGTGCATTGGAGAACAAAGATTTATGCAGTCTTCGTAGACAACTTGACTTACCCTGCTTGAATTGGTCCGCCATGGTGTTTGTGTTTTCTGTCTTGTCCTGTCTTGTTGACTGTAACGCTCAGAGTTTCAAAGTCGAACTTTGGAGAGGTTTGGATGGGTCTGAATGAGTTTGTAAGATTGTGAGATTTTGATTAGGATAATGAGAAAACGAAGATCGAATTAATTGTGTCTGGGCTAAGTATTTACATATATTTAAAATAAAATAAACATCCGGAGCTGTAGCTCCCCTTGACTTCTAAGTGACCGTCAATGACATCAGGACGCCGTGGGCGAATCGGAGCCGACGTCATTCTGCCGTCCTGATGGCCCATCTTTCATTGCTCACAGTGACGTTAGGACACCTTTCCAGTGGCCACTATACTGAACTGACGTTCTAGAAAAGGTTCGAATGCAGTAGAGGGGAACAAAGATCCTGATGCCATTCAAATATACGCATAACGAGTTTCAGTAGTGTAATTCTGGTGGTTTTCCTTATTGCAGGGATCGCCGTAGATGACCCCAGCTCGACGGCCGAAAAGGCAGTGCTTGGATATACTCACCTGCACGCCCAGCCAGGAATCTCTCGCATTATCACTCCATAGTATACCTACCTAGGTACGGTAGGTACTGATTATGAGCCGCGCTTGACTTTGGTAGAGGAAGTTATAAGAGGAGGTGTGATGAGATCACAGCCCTGCATCTCTCCTTCCCGGGGCCGCCAGAATTCGGATCCGAGTGCCTTGTCCACGACCACCTTATCTTGATATTTCAGTTTCGTCCATACTTTTTGAAGAGCTTTGAAATATTGCCTTCGCCCATCGACCAATTGTCCACTTGTTCCGGTCAGTGGCGGGTAACCAGCGCTGTTCGCCCTGCCCCCCTCCCAGGCCCAGTATCCTGCTATGAGAGTGCTCTCAGATCTTGACGTCCTTCCCAAGACATCCCTGGCTTTTGATATGTCACTATAATCACCTTGGCTCCTCAACTCCCCCGATTGCACGCTTCTCGCCATGTTGCTGGTCCAGGCCTGTGGCAGTGGTGCTCACATGTGCTGAGCGATCGACATATTTTAGCCCTTCGGTAGCTTCATCCGTTAGCTTAGCGGGCAACTCGGCCGGATAATACTTTGGAAAGAAGTGAACCGATGAAGTTCTGGAGAGGAAGATTCTAGTGTATGTAATAAACAGAATGTTCGCCGACACCGGGCGCTTCTTCCTCGACCCGTCTGTTGTGTGCGTATGAACAGGTTGCCGCGAGTACTGAGGAGTAGCAAACTCATATATCTCAACTCGTCGGGTCCCAAGCCAGAATACGATGTCCCAGGTCCGCCAGGTTGTGCACGAGACTTTGATTCAGAGCCACGCCTGCCTGCCATGATAGCAACTCCTCCCAGAGGTCGAAGATATACGAGGTCAACATGGCGATACTGCCGGAACACTATCTTTACAAGGACGCTGTGCCGACGTCCAATCGCCCGGGGGACCGGGCCTGTACGCTCTTCATTGTGTTCCTGGTCATGCTTATACTGACATGGATCACGGTATGAGCCCTGAATCTAAAATGAATCTGAAGTACAGATCATTAACGTATGACGAACAGGCCTTACTTCGAGCATATGTCCGAGTCTTCATGGTCAAAAAAGTCGCAGCAGACGACTGGTGGATGTTCGCGAGCCTGGTTTGTCACCGTCGCATCCTTCCCAAACACCCACACAGGGTTCTAACCATTCGAGCAGCTCGCATATACGTTCTACAGCGTCACCGTCTTGTGGGGAATTATCAACGGGGGGACCGGAAAGCTCACCGAGATGCTCACCATGGAGGAGATCCACGAGGGCCTCTTCTCCTGGTACATCTGCGAGATTATATATGCGCCCACCTCGGCCATGGTGAGGACCTCGGTCGCCATATTCCTCCTCCGCGTTGCCAACGAGCCTATTCACGGGTGGATCATATGGGCCAACCTCGCCGTCGTCTACATCATCACCGCCGTCTTCTTCTTCATCGTCATCTTCCAGTGCAGCCCGCCGCACTATTTTTACGACCAGGTCATAGGGCTGCAAGGGTCCTGCGTGGACCTCAATGTCGTGCCGAATGTGACTATCGCTCATAGCGCCATCGGGGCGGCCTGCGATTTGGTCTTCGCCTCGTTGCCTATCTTGATGATGTGGAATGTCCAGCTGAATAAGAGGACGAAGTTGGTGATTGCATTTCTGCTGAGCATGGGCTTTGTGTAAGGCTTCCCAAGCTTCCTCTTGTACCTGCACACTTCTCGGATACTCTATAACTAACGGAATCAACAGCGCCGGAATCGCTCTGTTGGTGAGGATACCATACGTGAAGAGACTCGCCATCACACCGGACTTCCTGTACGAGACCGTTGATGTCGCCACCTGGTCTGTCCTGGAGCCTTCGCTGGGCATTATCGCCGGATGTGTGGCAACGCTGCGACCACTCTTCAAACATTTCGGCTTCGGCAGTTCAACGACTCGACTATACGGCGAGGTAACCCCTCTTCACGGTCTCGCAGAAACCAGCAACCATCACTCAGTGGTGACACCTGAGACATGATGCATGGCTTCTAGAGACGGGTCGCTCACGTCCAGCACAATTTCGAAATTGACGAGATCTGGCACAGCTGCCGGTAAAGAGATGTGCGACTGAATGTCGGAAACAAGCCTTGGGCTCCAGAAAGGATGGAGTGTTGCTTGGGACAAACTCCTTTAATCTTTTCGACGTATCTTCTACCACACCTATCTTCCTTCTCACGGTTTTGTTTCTCTCGTCGTAAGCCGTTATGTCCCATGAAGCCTTCCATCTATCTCCCAGGCACACTTCCCGCCGTGTCCGGTAATCCCCATCCATAGATGATCATCCTTGAAATGTAGACACTCTCCTCCGTCGAAGTGTCCCCAGCCATACATTTTTGGTGATAGTAAAAGTCTACCACTAGGTCGCAGTCGGATAGGGACCAGAGGTGGAGGAGGTCTGGTTAGACCAAACCGTCCAGGTAGGAATGGCGTGGACTCCAGGGGGACGAGTCATCTGGGTGGGACCGCTGAAGTTGAAGCAACCCAGGGAGCCGTGGTTGTTGACCAGAACCTGGTCTGTGGTTTTATCTTTGTCAATTACTGTAGATCTTCTTCTCAGACTGTCTAACGGGAAGCACCTACTCAGATCAATCTCAGAGGGGGTAACTGTGGTGCCAGCTCCGTTGTTGCAGCCACTGCAGGCCAGGTAGAGGTCATCCCAGCGGGGAGTGAAGAGAGACACGGTGGAACTGGGGATGGCTAGGAAGGTGGTGTTGTAGGGAGTCTCCAGAACATGGCTCCAGGTAACATTGCAGCCAGCACAGCTGGAGGCGTAACTTCCGCTGGAGAAGGTCAGTATCGTATTATATCACACACTGTTCAAGGCTTGTTGTTTTGTAAGGGAGGTTGCTAACTTGCCTGGCAGAGGGAACAAGAGTACCGGCGCTGTTTCCAACACAGAGATTGAGGTTGATCCTGAACGAGAGAGTCAGCTGTTCCTGTTAGCAAGAGTCCTAGCAGCGTGTGAGGTCTACCAAGTCCAGTCGAAGTCCCAGGTAGTGCCGTTATCACCTGTAATATTCTGCATTAGAACCTTTTCAAACCAAGTGTCTCTAGAGCTGCTCACCGTTGCAATAGACGCCCAGATCGGTCTGGTTCAACAGGTAGGTGTCGAGGGCACAGCTCTGGTTGAAAGGGACAGCAGTCTGGGTTGGAACGGCCAGGGTGCTTCCTGCAACATTGCCACCGACGCCAGAAGGCTGTCCAGCGACGGTCTTGGGCAGGACTCCAGTCAGAGCTCCAATGCTCAGGATGGCGCGGAGGATCATACTGGACATCATGGTCGGTTGTTGGTTGGTAGTGATCTGAATGAGAGGTATAGAATGACGATGATTCCTCCCAGTGGCAAGAGGAAGGTTACGAAGTTCTAGAGAGAAGAAGGTCAAGCGGCTGGCCAAAGGCTGTTTATTCAAGGAGGAGGACCACCAGGCAGGACACGCTAAAGTTTACGAAATACGCGTACGCGTTTGGTTGAGGGGACAGCAGCACTTCCTTGAATGCACCGAGGTCAACTGGTATCAAGCTCGCTTGTCCCCTCGTGCAAGCATTTATTTTTAATGTCTTATCCATGTCCTTACAGCGTGCCTTCCTGAATACTACTTGCACATCGCCACAGCCTTAAAGAAGCACCGGTGGTATGCCCTTTCAAATCGTAGAACAGGACCTAGGTATTGATACCCTGCAGGTGCTCCCCTGAGAAGTGACTCGAGTGCTCTGGGAATACCACATGTTGCACACTTCAAGATCAGGCTACATGTATCTTGTTCAGCTTGGCCTTGACAACTTCCCTGAATGATATCCTTGACCAACATCACAGAAATAGAGAAAGCACACATACAACACATACTTCAACATCTACTCCAAGGAACATCATGTCAGGTGAATCAACGTGTGGATTTAGACCTATCTCTTAAAGAAAGGTGATCTTGGTAACTCAACGCAAAACCTAGGGTGCCGTTATCGGTTTTCCCCTTAAAAACCTTGGGTATTATCTCAAAGCAACCTTGCCGTAACTCCAGTCCAACCCGTGCAACAAGTGACCCAGACAAAGCGAATCCTCCACCCAGAGAGCAGCATCCACCATCCTGAGGCCTGAAAAGAAAACACCATCGTCGTTGAGTCGAGTGCAGGTGAGGACGAGCTTAACAGGCGAGATTGCCGTTGTTGTTTCCGATGTAGGAGTTGAGGGCGAAGACGTTGAAGACGTCGCTGCTGCCGTGGTTGCAGGGTCCGTTGCAACCTGTGAACCATTAGTGTTAGCAGTGGGTTCTCAGGGTGAGAAGGTGTTGTGAGAGGGTGGAGGGGGGAGAGGGGCATACCGAAGCTGTTGCCAAAGTCAGAGTCACCAGAGTGGGAGTTGGTGCAGGAGCTGACAGCCTTGGTGAAGCCGCTATCATCGAACAGTCAGTTAGTTATACTGCAAGAAGTCGAAACCTTCTGTGGTCTGAACAGGTCAATCAAGTAGATCAAGAGGAGAACTTACCTGGCAGGGGGGTAGGTGAAACCGCAATTGTCAGCAGACCAGCTGTAGAGGAGTTAGTTACTGAACTACACTTTGACGAGTTTCAAAGAGACGAGGTTTAATGTTACTACTTACCCAAAGCACTTGTTGAGATCGACCTGAGAATAGTAGTTCTTGCCCTTGTAGCTGCACCAGGCACCCAGCATCATGGAGCCTCCATTCGGGGAGGGAAGGCCACCCAGGGTGAAGGTGGTGCAGGACTTGAGCATGCCGTTGGCGGCGGAGCCCAGACCGGCGAAGCCAGTGATGGCGAGAGCGGTGATAGTAGTGACCTTCATCTTGATTGATTTGCTGTTGTTTGGGTGTGGTGTAGTGTTGTGATGTCTAATTGACAGGTAGAGAAATTGTGGTGGTGGTGAAGGTGGTGGAAAGAAAGGTGGGAGGTTGAAAGAAGGAGGACCGTCGAGGTAAATGGGATTAAATGTAGAAGGTCTGCGACGTTATCAATAGCTTCGTCTGATCTGGTTAACGGAAGGAACTAGGAAAGCAAATACCTAGGTAACTAAGAAGTGAATAGGTGCCCAGCTATTCAAAGGGCTAGAAGTATCAGGCTGGGGGGGGGGGGTGCGGGCTCCAGGGGGTGAGGTCGAAGGTTCTAACCAGTAACTTAGGGGTCATTATCCCATATCTGCAAGTGCGTGTGTACAAGCAGCAGCATCTTGCTAATGTGCTTGCCTTGTGCCAATAATCCATGAAGGCCCTCATAGAAAGGGATCAAGTGCAATGTTTCACGATCTTATACATATGCTCATGCTTTGTCGGAGGAGCAACCCAACCCAATAATCCTCAGTGTCTTGTTTGTACATTTTAACATCAATTGATTAATTAATCTTCCTACTGCCGACAGATGTGATTGTACAAACAACTCATAGTTTTCAAAGTTTAGGTCAAAGCCTGCCTGGCAGCTAAAGTCATGTGGTGGTGGTACCCCTAAGCTTCATCACTGCTCTTGGCCGGAGCCTCCCCCCTGTCCACAATCTGCAGCTGACCAGAATTATCATAGGCCACACGACCCTCATCGACAGCCAACCGCATCTCCTCGCTCAGCGGCATCTTCTCGCCAGACTTTGCATCCCACTCCCAACCCTCCTTCATCCACATCCATCGCAGACAAGCCCGAAGCTCCTTGTCTTCAGGAAGGACTCTCATCCACTCCGGCTGGAAACTCGGGTCCCTTCCCTGTCCCTTCCAGTCCGATGCCCGTCCAAGAAGGACGTCACGGCAAAAAATCCGCCAAGAATCAAGGGCATACCGGCCAGACGTCAAGTGTCCGATCTCCCACGACGTACCAAAGCCTCTAGCTTTGGTCTTGGCAAGGGTGTCGTTCTCCTTCGAAGAGTCGTAATTGTCCGGGCTGCCACTTTTGATGATCATATCCTTCTCGCCGTCCACATCCTCAGGGCCAAAGACCTCTCCCGCGCGAACGTCCTTGCCGTCTCCCTTTTGAGGGTAGTTCTTGACTCCGTAGCGAACATCCTTGCAGGGCGGTCGCTCAAGCCAGATCCTCGCATACTTCTGAATCGTCTCAGTCCGTTGGTTAGACAGACCCAGATGATGCATCATCGCCTCGATGGCCACCGGGTCGGCAGTGGCCAGGGCCTCTGGAGTTGGGTAGCGCTCCATCAGCTGGCGGAACACGGGAATGGCAACTCTTCCTGGGGTGCGAACTAGGAAGGTAACGGCGACGAGAAGACGGAAGGGATCATTTGCGAATTCCTCTTGCACAAGACCAAATCTCTCGGCTGACAAGGGCGGGATGGGAAGCGCAGAGACAGTGCCTCTCGCAGCCCGGCTTGACTTCTTCGAATTCGGACTGGGCGTAATAGCGGTGGTGTGGGCCTCATCGACTTTCTTTGTGGCATTAGGAGTGCCGAAGAAGTGAGAAGCGGCCTTGTTCTGAGGAGCCTTTGATTTGGCGGGTGTACTGATAGGCGCTTTGAAAGGTATCGACTTTGGCTGTAAGACTTGGCCAAAAGTCGACTCGAGAGGTGGGTTGTAATGTCCAGCAGTCGGTCCAAAGATGTCCTGCCTCACCGGTTGCTCTTGGGAGGATGCTTCTTGATATGGCTGCAACATGTGTCCAGTTGTAGACTCGAAAGCCGGGTTGGGTTGTCCATCAGTCGTCATATTAAGCTCCCAGCCGTCAGGCTCCTGTTGGGTCACCTCCTCTTGCAACTCGTTGAGTATGTCGGACATCTCTTCAAGTACCTCAGGAGAAACGCTAGATGGCAGATGGTCCTGAAAATCCTGCGAAGGCATCGACTGTACAAACGGATCGTATTGTCCGGCAGTTGAAACATTGAAGGCTTGCGAGATGGCCGGCACCGGGGTCTGTTCAGGACCTCCAGAGTCTGGTTCGTCTCGCTTCCGTTTCCGAGTTGCTGGCGCGGGGCTTTGTGCTAAATCACTGAAATGCTGTGGGAACAGACTTCGTGAAATTGTCGAGTCCATGCCATTCCGTAAATGTGGCACTCCTCCTCCAGGGCTGTCGCGGGTCACATCAAACTGTGGCAGGAAAGAATCTCCACCAAAGGTGTCGCCGAAAACAGAATGTGCCGGCATCAGTCCAGCAGTCGGGTCCGGCATGCCATAACCGCTGGGGTTCGGTCCTAGATCGGCAAAGAATGGCGACTTTGCAGGACTCCTCGACATAGATTCCTTTGCTCTCTTCGCCGGTGGCTGTTGGCCCATGGGCGGGAGTGAAAGATCTGAAGGTCTCACAACTCCTGCCGCCTGCTCGCTCGGCCCTTCAATGACAGTCACCAACTTCTTAGCCTTCTTCACTGCAGGCTGCTTCTTAGGAACCGGAAGTGAGAGATCAGCAGGTCGGACAACCTGGTACTCAGGACCCTGTAGCCCCTCACCGGTCTGCTTGTTCACCATCAAGCGGAAGCTCTCCTCGTTCGCATGAAGACCCGGAATGTAATGAAGTGGGTGAGCCTTGCGGATGTGCTCCTGCATTGAACGGTACGCCTTGCCGTCGAAACAGCGCTTGCCGCAGACGGAGCCATCTTTCGTGAGCAGAGGGCAGACAACCTCGATCTTGGTGTCCTCCTGTGCCGGTCCGAGCGCGGCGTTGACAATAAGTTCAAAACTCTCCTTGGTCGCCGGCAGCTTTGGGATGTAATTGTCTGGGTGAGCTCTCCGGATGTGTTCTTGGACCGAGCGATATGGCTTGCCGTCGTAGAAATGCTTGCCACAGGTCGATCCATCTTTGGCGGGAAGAGGACAGATCAGTTCGATGTTGCCGACGGTTGTGGGTGGACGCCTGCTCTTGGTTTTCTTCACAGCACCACCACCACCACCACCCGCACCGACGCCCGTGACTTCACCAATGCTTTCTTCATTAGAGCCATCAGGTTGTTGTGGGACATCCGCCGGTAATGCGTTTGCCTGGATGTGGTCGTAACCCTCATCGTCATCCATGTCGGTGGAGTTCGAGGCTCGCCGCAAACCGTCGAGAATTTCCTGCCCTTGTCTCTCCAAAGCACGCATGGCCCCACCGTAATCGGCGCTCACCTCAGTAAGCGCAGGGTCTCCAGCCAACGGCCAATAAGTATTAGCGGACTCTGGTTCCTCCGCAACGCGCTCACGCTCACACTGCCTTGCCAATCCCAGGTAAACGGTGAGATCGTCCCTATACGATCTCTCAAGAACCGCGTCCCTCAGTGATTTGGCACAAGACATTTGCATCTCAAAATCATCCGTACCAGCGCTGAGGCTGATATTGTACATCCTCTGGAGTTCCTCTTCAGGGATTGTGCCGGAGGTGATCATTGGAATGAGGAAGTCCTTGAGGTCGTCTTGGATGTTGAAACCGTACAGTAGATCTCGAGCGGTCGCCGGGTCCTCGATTTCTGGGATTACAGGCTGGATCGGAGCCATCATTGGATCGGTTTGTGGTGGTGAAGTGTCGTCGTCCTCACCGTCGTCGATTTCATTGTTGCTGTCCTCATCAACAATTCCAAGTGGGTCTGAGCGTCCGAGGTCGTACAGGCGGCTGACTTCGTCATCGGGGGTCTTGGCGGAGGTGATTAGTGAGACAAGGTATTGCTTAGCTGCCTCGTCAATAAGGAAGCCATCCAGTATTTCTCGTGCCTTGTCAGAAGCACGCGCCAATCGGCGTTCACTTCGGCCCTCCATCTTGTCCTTGCGTGTCTCCATCTTTCGAAATGGTGTCGGATTCCGCTTTAGTTGTCGCGCATAATAAGGTTAGAGCCAGGCTCAATTAGACTTGATGATTGACAACGCGTTTAAATGATGCGCAATGGAATGCAAAACAAATTAATAAAACTTCGAAAAAAACCGAAAAATTCATGTGCTATGACAACCAAAAAGTGAAGTCGACACCATGGTTGGTTTGTGACTTATCACGAATTGGGCACGGGCCAGATTTGTTGAGAGACAGGGGGGCCGAGTTCGCTGGCGCCACTAGTGAACCTCAATACCTCAACACCAAAGCCCTGTGAACTCTATAAAGACCGCCTAGCAGCACCCCCTACAATCTGCCAAGCAGGCACACTTCAGAAGGCATCATTAGCGCCCCGAATTCACCTGGGCAAGTCCTTTGAAATCAGACATTAGGGCCTGTCCACAAAAGCTGGACGGGCGTCCATACCAATTGACAGCTAGAGTGCCTGGGTATCGGCTTAAAGCAAGGGTACGGCGAAATCACCTGAGAGTCACAATCAAGATAGGATGGAAGAGAGGTCAATCATGTCGAAAAACTCAAGAAAATGGTAGCATTTGAGACCTGAAAGCTTGATGTACACTCTACCAACCCCCGAAGATTACTCCGATTCCCGGCCCCATTTCGTTCTTTTTTTCTATACTTCGTCGATGCGAGTGATGTATGAGGGACCTGCTGGAGAAAGGAGTCTAAAGTCTGATACCATCCATCATACAGATACAGCAGCCCTTTCGACGATGAGCCCACCAGCCAGATCCTGGCAGAGCCCACCCCGTTTCTGCCTTGTCCGTGTTATCCGTTTAGTGACGGACGTGAGACTCCTTGGGTGCGTCGTAGGTTACTTTGCGAGACTTGAGCCAAGCCCACTTGTATCGCTTAACCCACACGCTCGTGGCGAACAGAACCGAGGTCACCATCAACACCTGCATACCCATCTTCTTGCGCTGGTCCATCTCGGGCTCAGCAGACCAGTTCAGGAACTCGACAACATCCTTAGCCATCTGCGACGTCGTGGCGGGGGTCTCGTCCTCATACTCGACTAGATCGTCGAACAGAACACGGGCCATGGCGATACCGGTACCGGGGAAGTAAGGGTTGAAGTTGAGGCCGGCACCGACGGAAGCACCCGCTGGGGGCTCATCGGGGTATCCGGTCAGCAGGGAGAAGATGTAATCGCAACCGCCGTGGCGAGCCTTGATGATCAGGGACAGATCTGGGGGCAGAGCACCCTGGTTGCCAGCCCGAGCGGCCTCATCGTTCTTGTAGGGAGCGGGAAGGTAGTCGGAAAGCTTGCCGGGTCGCTTCTCGATCTCGCCCTCGTCGTTTGGCTCGCTGTCGTACTCGTTCTCCTCGGCCAAGGCCTTGGCCTCATCGACGGTCAGGATGGTACCGACGAGAGATCGGTAGGGGATTCTGCTGAGGGAGTGGCAAGAAGCGCAAACTTCTCGGTAGACTTGGAAACCTCGTCGAAGCCTGTTTTGACATGTGAGTTCACTATTCCGGCTGAGCGGGGGTGGGGGTGTACGTACGCCTGGTGGTCGTAGGTCTTGAACCACTGGTTGTGCACCCAAGGGTATGAGGTAGGGTGAAGACTATGTTGATTGTCAGCTTCAAGTTTCTTGCTTTCTTCAGGCACATGCTCTGGACTCGATGTTTTGTATATGCCTCAGGTGGCCCGAGGCATCCAGAAACCATCGATCTCGCCGTGCCAAAGGGAGCCAATTGATCTACTCACCCCTCCTCTGCCGGTGATCCCGCGAAAGCGGTTGATCCGTACAGGTGGTAGTACCAGGCGATGGAGCTGACGGCCACAGCAGTCGAGGCTGCGGCGGCGATGTTGAGTCGTGCGCCCTGGGCGGCATTTGCGGATGCGTTGCTGCTTGTGGACGCGGCGCGCTACATTTCAAAAGAACCGATTAGCACCATTTCGACCTTGAAAATCCCACTCTCCTTCGTAGCGTGATCGTGATGATGTCGTCGATGTTCCATTCCGCTTCGTTTCCTCCTTGCCGGACGAGGGGGTCGGTTTCGTACCTTCGCAAAATTCAAGGCGCCATTTCTCGCCCCGGCGACGGCGCGCGTCGATCGCAAGCAGGACCGGGCGAACATCTTGGGCAAGCTGCTTCTCAGCTTCAGTTAGATGTTGCGAGAGGGTGAGTGGGGTGGAATTGGCTTCCAATGCCTAGAGATTGAGGGTCAAAGTAGCTCGAGTGGGTGGATAGTTGGAGGTCAACTTCAAGGTCAACCTTCAAACGGCAAAACCTGTCCCAGCCCGTAGAGTTCCGAATTGCTAGTCCAGCCAATGGCATCCGCTCAATTTCTGAGCACAAACTTGACTAAGCACCACCAAACCGCACAGGGGCACCACTATGTTCACTAGCATGTCACATTAAAAGCCGCTCTATGACGATCATGACTAAAACACTTTTTGTGTGTCAAGTGTGGCTCACTCAATGCAGCTGTCTCGTGAGACTATCACTTGGCTATTTAAGTAACTACAATAGATACTTGAGTATTTATATAGAATCACATTCTAACAAAATCAGTGAATTAGGTTTGGGTTTATAGCAATAGTATTCAATTGCACATAAAAAGTTACTCTCCATTTTTTGGTGCTATAGAGCTTCCAAGGTTGCTGCATTGAATGCAGATCATTAGCACGTCCTTTTGGTTCAACCCTCAACTCCTCGAATCGCATTTTCCCAGCCAAAATAATATCAATCCCTCTCTGAAACACATAGACCGTGGGCTTTCGGATCAGTTCGGCCGCGGTCGAAGCGGGAGCCGGACACCCTATGCCCCGTTCTCCTCCCCGGCGTTTTGGCCAAGAACCTCTCTCCTCTTCTTCACAGCCTGGGCCAGGGTATCGAGAACGGATTCGGTATCCTGCCAGCCGATGCACGCATCCGTGATGCTGACACCGTACTTCAGACCGTCCTTGCCCTCCTTGGGCACCTTCTGGCTGCCTAAAGTACTGGTCAGTGTCGAACTGCGATGAGGGGTGCAAGGGGAAACTTACCCTCGTTGATGTTGCTCTCGATCATCACGCCCATGATGCTGTTCTCGCCCTTCTCGATCTGCTCGGCGAGAGTAGCCGCCACCTTGGGCTGATTCATGTGGTTCTTCTGCGAATTGCCATGGCTGCAATCCACCATGAGTCTGTCGCGCACACCAGACTTCTGCAGGGCCGCCTTGGCCTCCGTAATACTCTTCGCATCGTAGTTCGTGCCCTTGGTGCCTCCCCGCAGGATAACGAAGCAATCATCGTTGCCGACCGTGCCAACAATGGCCACGACACCGGGCTTGGTGACTGACAGGAAGTGGTGGGGGTGTCTGACAGCTCCTATCGCATCGATTGCCACGCCCAACGATCCGTCCGTGCCGTTCTTGAATCCCACGGGGAAACTGAGACCACTTGCCAGCTCACGGTGCAGCTGGGACTCAGTGGTTCGCGCGCCGACGGCACCGGCAGACAGCAAATCGGCCAAGAACTGCGGCGAGATAGTATCCAACATCTCGCTCGCGATCGGCATCCCTTTGGACGTCAAGTCCACGAAGAGCTGCCTCGACATCCGCAGACCCTTTCCGATATTGAAGCTGTTGTCAATGTCCGGATCATTGATCAGTCCCTTCCAGCCGACCGTCGTGCGGGGTTTCTCGAGGTAGGAGCGCATCACGATCAGCAGCTCGTCCTTGTGCTTCTCCTTCTCTTTCAGCAGCATGTCGCAGTAGTCGAGGGCGGCCTTTGGGTCGTGTATGGAGCATGGTCCTATGACCACCAGCAATCGCTGCTTGTCATCTGTGCCGTTGACCACAGCGGCGACCTCCTCGCGGCTGTCGAGCACGGTACGCTTGGAGGCTTTGGTCTGGGGGATTTCATGCTGAAGGAGGTCGGGAGGTGTAAGTGGGTTGTAGCCGCGGACTAGGGAATTGAGTAACGTCAGCCATTTTGTTTGGTGGGCTACAGTGCACTATTTGTGTCCGGTGGTTGGGCTTACTTCTCCAGTCCTCGCTCTCAAGCTTGTTGCCGACGTTTTTGTTCTCGATGAAGAAGGACTGCGAATTGCAGGGTCAGTCAGGCGATCAATTCGACGACGACTTCTGGAGGGGCTGCATTCCGCAAGCCATGGTGGGGCACTTCACTTACAGTCATGATGATGGTGCTTGACACTGCAAGAACGGAAACGGGGTATCTTTAGGAAAATCACGAGCTGCGTAAAGGAAGGATGATGGGTTCTCCAAGGGCCTGAAAAACGTGGCTTTTTTGAAATGTTTGAGTTTGGTGTTGCTCTGGAAAGTCTTGGGGGGGAGCTTTGCTAATAGACGTAGGATCATTCGAGGGCAGTCTGGATTGAGTCACTGTCACTGTCACTCTATTTGTGGGGCAGGCGAAAATGGGACGCTGCACCTGCAAGGTACTCTGTATTCCCAAGCTTTTTGTCCGTGCCCCTGTCACTGCAGCCCGGGCAAACACAGCAAGCAGATCGGGATTCAACGACGGACCAGAACTCAAAATCTTAGGTTTTACCATTGGAAGATATTGGGTTTTGGCTGTGAACTTCTATAGACATTCTAATCGAGATAGTTCAATCACGACAAGCTTCCAACCGCACCATGCCAAGACCCCGTTCGCGATTCGCTCTCATCACTGATGGTTAACAACCCCGTTGGGAGTCTAATTCTCGTTTTGCCTTGCAAAGCACACGGCGACCGATCATATTTGGCCACCTATCCCCTTACTGTGAAACTGAGACGGGATGTAAGGGGACACAGGTCTCGCAGCATGATGCGTGAGACGTGAGAGAACCGGTGATGACACCAGGCCCAGCATCCCGGACTCCAAACTCGTCTAGTCTACTTTCACTGGACTGAAAGCCTCTTTCTTCACCTCCTCGATCCCATTGATCTTCCCATAGAGCCATTTGAGGCCCACAGTGCTCACTGCACAAGTGATCCCCGCGAACAAGAAGAGTGCAACCCTCTGAGGTGTGCTCAGGAAAGTGAAGATGGGATACGGATAGCTACGGCTGGAGTTAGCTTATTGCCGCTGGCCATTCCTCGAAAGGGGCTTACTCACGTCTGGTTGTGGGAGAAGCAGAACTCTATCCAAGCCCAGTACCCGAAAGCAAGGAAGGTGCTAAGAGCCACTGCTCCCCGAAACTTGATTGTCCACGGTGGGCTGAAGAGCAGGAGGTCAAGAGCCAGCATGATTGCTGGCATTGCGTGGAAGCCGAAATCAGGCAGGAAAGGCAGCTGAAGCTCCTCAGGAAATAGTAATCTTTTGTCAATGAAGCAGAGTCCCCAATACAATATGCTGATGAGGACCTCCAAGGGCGTCGAGATAACTGAGATTATGTTCTTGGCGGTGAACAGTGTCCGGTTCAATGTCAAGTCCGCCAGGAAGCCGAGGACCATACTCGTCAGTGCCAACGCCAGCCCGATGATGGTGAGAAATTGAAAACTCCCTCCAAACTTCGCATCTTCAGGGTTGGGGAAGATGGCGAGCCATCGAAATGAAGCCGAGAAGGAGGCTATTCCCAGGAGGTGGACAATGGCTGAGAGAGATCGAGACGGAGATGCCAGTTTTTGGCGAGGATGTTTTGTGGTGGCCATATTCTTAGTAGCTGATCGAGGTGCCGAGCCAAAGGGGGGTGGGTCTAGAGGGACAAAAGTAGTCTTCGATAAAGATCGTAACAAGAACCGAGTATATACACTCGCTGGGAGATTCACTTGCGCGGCGATGAAAAGATGTCTAATCCAAGAACAGTATGCTTGGAAAAACAGATTCGCCAACAATGGGAGAGATGCAGTATTGATACCGACTGAGAAAGCATGAGACTGACTGCCTTGCGAGTTCGGATGAGAAGGAGAAATATCAGCCTCGGCTCGTAAGGTTTATTACGTAAGCGTGACGTCCTGTCGGGTTCGCGGTTGTCATTACATCCCGTCGGGATGATCAACCCCAGGGTCTACCAGCCTCAACGACAGCTTATCTCACTTCGCCAGCAATTTGAAATCACAAAGCCCTTGTGTTTTGGTGCAAGCATAAGAAACAAATCCGAAGCAAGAATAAATCGGGCAATATATAAAGATTCTCTATATCTAACCTACTTACCTGTTACCCTACCTACTGATTACCTAACCTAACTACCTAACCTGCTAACCTGTTAACCTACTAACGATGATTGAGCAGATTCCAGTATCTTGGGAGGGGGGTATTCATCCGCCGCAACTTCTGGTTGCCGTACCTAATAGCGAGCCGGACCATCATCGGGCCTGATGGCCCGAACCGTCTTGCTGGCTGGAACTTGTAGGCACCCTCGTTCAAGAGCGACTTGTCAGGATAGTTGGTAGCTGGGACTCATGTTACTTTACCACCGTTGTGGCTCGTGAGTCACTTAGAGCTCGAGACCCTTGCCAGGAATGTTTTCAACCTGTTGGGCTCCTGGATGGACGCGAGAAGGCCGCCTTGAAGCAAGCACAAAGCAAGAGAATCTTAATAAGTATTATGTCGACCCCTCTCGGGCTCCCTATGGAACTCATCGTAAACCCCGGTAGTCTACTTCAAGTGACTGAGCAGCAAACTGGAGGCTGAAGCAGTCGTGTCAAGCCCGGACGAGATCGTGCAAAACAATGGTGAGGTAAGAAAGAGGGGGTCTGATTGAACCACCTAGGGTGAGAACGTAGTAAGCATACATGATTCAGGCTATAGGTAAGAGACTCAGTAGTCAGAACCAAGACCCCTAAATCCCTTTTGTAACACAAAGAAAGAGAATCTGGCACGAGTTGAATGGAAATTCGTGTAAGTCCGTTGGTCAATGGCTTTTTCCCAAAAGGGAAAGCACTCGCAAGGATCCAGACAAGGGTCACCACGCTAAAAGTAAGGCTACTGGATCTCTAAAGTTTTATCGATAGGTAGCCTGCCAGGCCTCTCAGCTCAGCAGAGCTCGCCAGCCTGAGCCTCAGATCTCCAGCTCCCGCCTGTCGCAAACACCACCGACGTTGCTCTCTCCTCAGCACATACGAAAGATAGAAACTAGGTACTATCTGCCTGTTCCTCAATAATAGACGACATACCAGGCCGGAGGGATACTTCAACTACCATAATATGGCAGAAAACAAGGAAGACGATGATGTCAAGTCGCAAAAGCGAAATCGTTCCGCATTCGAGGATGAAGGTAAGTCCACGAGGCCAGCAACCGGATTTTGCGTCTGAGAACGCCTTTTAGTTGACAACGATCTTTTGCAGAAGACAGCTCTTCCGACGATGATATGGGGCCGCAGCTCCCCTCGGCCGCCGCACCTAAGAAGAAGCGCCGCGTGCTCCCCTACGAGAAGCTCTACGTATCTGCCCTGCCCAAATCAACCCGCTACTCGAAGTCATTGATGCACAAAGAACAACTATCCTTCGTTACCATGACGCCAAACACCGACTTCCTTATCACGGCCTCAGTCGACGGCGTCGTCAAGTTCTGGAAGAAGACCGCCGAGGGCATCGAGTTCGTCAAGGAGTTCAAGTCGCACCAGGGCCAGATACACTCCGTGTCCGTCAGCGCTGACGGGCGGAGCTATGCGACGGCTGGAGCCGACAATTCGGTCAAGATCTTCGACATTGTCACGTTCGATCTCCTCGCGATGCTACCTCTGGAGTATACGCCGAGGTGTGTTAGCTGGGTACACAAGAAGGGGGCGAGTTTACCACTGCTTGCTGTTTCGGATGACAGCAAGCCGGTTATACATATCTACGATGGCAGGGGGGAGAAGCAGGACCCCATACATACCGTCAAGGGGCTGCATAGAACCCCGGTGAGCCTGATGGCGTTTAATAATGCGTACGACTGCGTGGTGTCGACGGACGTGGGCGGGATGGTGGAGTACTGGAGACCGAGCGGCAACTTCGAAAAACCGGACAATGTTTTCCAGTTCAAGAGCTCGACGAATCTGTTTGACTTCAAGAAGGCGAAGTCGGTACCTACGTCGCTCACGATATCGCCTTCGGGTAACCAGTTTGTCACGTTATCCATGCCGGATCGGAAGATCAGGGTATTCGAGTTCGCCACGGCAAAGCTGCACAGGACTTACGACGAATCGATGCAGGTCATTGAAGATATGCAGCAAGCTGGCACTGCGCTCCAGAAACTGGACCCTGTCGAGTTTGGGAGGAGGCTCGCTATCGAGCGGGAAGTCGAGTCACCAGCGCATCGGAACCAGGCCAACGTGATATTCGACGAGTCGGGTCACTTCATCATCTACGGCTCCATCAACGGGATCAAGGTGCTCAATACATATACCAATCAAGTGGTCAAGGTGTTCGGAAAAGATGAGCAATTCAGGGCGCTCAACCTCGCGATATACCAGGGTGCTCCGCAGAAGAAGGGCGTTACGACAGTTGCCATGGCTGCGTCGAACAACCCGCTTCTGGAGGAGTCAGAGGCCAGAGACCCAACGCTCATCGCAACAGGTGTGGGCAAGGTCAGGTTTTACATGTTTACCAACGAGGAAGAGATATCGAGATCTTCTCGAGATGTGCAGAATGAGAGGCCCGAGATGGACCGCAGGAAGTTGAAAGCAGCGCAAGAGAAGCAAAAGGAGACGGGCACCGCGGCTGTGATACACACATCATACGGCGATATCCACATCCGACTCTTCCCGGATGCCGCACCGAAAGCAGTCGAAAACTTCGTGACGCATTCCAAGAGGGGCTATTACAACAATGTGATATTCCACCGTGTCATCCGGAAGTTCATGATACAAACAGGCGATCCTTTGGGAGACGGAACAGGTGGCGAGAGCATCTGGGGCAAGGAGTTCGAGGATGAGTTCAGCAGCTTGAAGCATGACAAGCCGTACACGGTCAGTATGGCGAATGCTGGGCCGGGCACGAATGCGAGTCAGTTCTTCATCACTACAGAGAAGACGGTAAGTTCTGATGGTCCCCTTTTTTAGTGAGTCTCTTAACTGACCTGAGATACAGCCATGGCTGGACAACAAGCACACCATTTTCGGGCGTGCTGTTCAAGGTTTGGATGTGATCCACAAGATCGAGAATGTCCGGACACATAAGGAAAGGCCGGAAGAGGACATCAAGATCCTCAACATCGACATTATGTAGTTCGAACCTGTAGCATGTGTTTCGGAAAGTGTACTGGCCTTTATATACTCGTCCTATAGTACATTTGAGTTAGCTGATAACTGAATAAGGACTGTCGAGGCAAACATAAGCCAGGTCCATACAGATAAACTTACAGAAATATGGCTCCTATTGCGCTCGACGCTCCGCAGTGCTGCCTTCCAGGGTTTCCACCAGAAATTTCGACATACTTCAGTCTCAAAACCGCGATCCCGTTGCTTGTCTAGCCAATTGAACTGTATATATAGTCCTATCGTGTAGTCTCGAGATTTGGAAAGAATTCATTGCGCACGATGGGACAGACAGATTGGATGCAGAGGTGCGCCGGGAGGAAACCCTTGACGACGCCTATCAGGCCAAGTTGGGTCCATATATGCATTTACCCTCTCGAAAATATACAGAACGAGAAGAATTACTTCGATATAGTCTTGATAATTGCCGAGAATCTTATGA
Source organism: Cytospora piceae (assembly GCA_016508685.1). NCBI lineage: Eukaryota > Fungi > Ascomycota > Sordariomycetes > Diaporthales > Cytosporaceae > Cytospora > Cytospora piceae. The sequence continues at coordinate 3,728,045 of JADMLE010000011.1, read as the reverse complement.
GTGAATGCTGTTGGTTTGTATAGGTGCTGTCGCAGATTGGCTGTACGAGATGTGGCGGTGTATGATTCCGAACATCTCTACTGTATATTGGCTCTTCACTCCCCCCCCCCCGGGCAAAAGCCCCAAGCTTGCCAGGCCCTCCGAGATTTCCGAAACGCAACGCCGGGGACCAAGTATCATGTTCTGACCCTGATTGAACCGCTAGCCAGGGCTTGTCATCAGATTGCCGTCTTTCTGTTCCAGCTTGACGAGGGTGTCCATAAGTACAGTGTCTACGAGGCCTTGCGCGATGCACCGGTTGTCCCTAAGCAGTGGGAATGCCTGCCACGGCTTCCCTCGGCGTTCGTTCATGGGTGTTACCGGTTCCACGAGCAATACCCTCGTGGCATTGCTGATGTGGTAGGGTACTGGGCGGAAGCTTAAGATCTTTGGCGGCGTTGTGCTGTTTGGTATAGGACCTTCGGCAATTGAGGTGAGTACCGCACATGGGATATTCCTGCGCCTAACATCACTCGTGTGCCTACCTTGTATCCGCCAGCGAAGGGAGATATATCTCCATGCAGGTTTAAGTAGTGGCCCGTTAACACTGTTCCCTCCAACCTCCGATCAGTTCGAGTCGCTAGCAGGATTTATTCTACAAGGACAGCAAGTCTCTAGAACTTGCCCGCTCCCCATCCGAGCCTCCCTAGTCGATGGTTATCGCCACCATCCAGACGACGCAATATCCCGCTTCAACGTCTTCCGCGACCGGTACGAAAGGGGTCGAGCCGCCAACTAGGAGCACGCACTGTACAATTATGTCTGGCCCAAACTGACCTGAGATGTATTTTGCCTTCGTGGAACTCGATTTTGCTACAGAACCGAGCTGAGGGAAAGGAGGTGGACGAGGCGGAGCAAGCTGCGGCGGTGGAGGGGAAGCAGCGGATCACACCGTCATCGCCTTACTGGCCGGGAATTAGACCCAGCCATACATACCCAGGTACCTAGGTAATACCTGGCTACCTTTTGGATGTTATGAGCAAAGGTCAAATTGTAGGTCAGAATACATACCTAGGTAGGTATAGACCAACGTCAATGGAAGGCTACCGGGAAACGTCGCATGCCTGGGTCTCTCAATCAAATAGGAACGTTCCTCAGGTGTGGTGGTTGTACAGGGCACAAGGGTTAGGGTCCACTATATGTACAATCATCTGACTGTTGATGCCCTGCGTACCACCATACAAGGTACCACCATACAAGGTACCCAGGTACTTAGGTGCTGTAGTCAAAATAAAGCCAGCCAGCCATATGCAGGCAAGGATTCCATAGGTTATCTATTACGAACCAAATGATCAAATCAACCTACCAGGCAACCCTCCCCCCCCCTCTCCAACTGTCGACACAGCTGACGAACGTAATATTCAACCCTTTATACTCGTCAACAATGCTGTAGGCTGAGCGACAACGGCCAATGGCCAATGGCCAATGGCGAAATGCGCTCGCTCAGCTGCCGGTGGCTTGCGTGCCTGTGCCGTGCGGTTACTTGGCGATTGGCCTTATCTACCGGAGCAAATCAGCTGTGCTCGCTGGGGCGGATGCGCCTATCAATCACCGCCAACCACTGACTGTCCTTCCTTTTCCCATGCGGCCCATGCGGGCCGAATCCTCTTCCATCTATCTACTATCTTCCCTTTTCGACGCTTTTGGTCCTGTGCTGGGACTCGACCATTTTCAAAACTCTGCCTGTCGGCTATTTAGGTACTTACACACTGTACCATATAGCGCATTAAGCGCACTTGGGCGGTGTTGAGACCTTTACATATATTATTCACCGTATCGCCACTCTTACTTGACTGCCTTCAAGCCTAACAACCACTCCTCCCCCCTAATGACACGCGAGAGCAACACGAGGGTGGACTATGGGGATTTCCAGCTTTAACCCCGCTTTAATTGGCCCGTCAGCAGAACAGCGACCAGAGGCCGACGACAACGACGACGAATCAGGCTATACTAGGAGCGTGGAATGCCTCGACCGAAGAGGCCGGGCGCCCCGGAACCAAAGAAGCGAAGCAGGAATGGTTGTTGGTGAGTAGCTTCACTGTCCTTGGTTCAAATCCTTCACATATGCGGTGAAGCTGACATCCCCTGTTACGATAGGCCATGTAAAGCCAGAAAGGTGAAGTGTGGGGAAGAGCACCCAGCTTGCGTAAAGTAAACAACCTCTTTTCTCTTTGCTTGTTTGAGATCTCATGCACCCCGGACTCACATGGAAGCGGGGCAAGCCGTGGGCTTGATTTCGTTCACTTTTTCTTCTTCATCCTGACTGCAATGTATCACACCCTAACGACTCAATAGCTGTCAGAGGACCGGCGAGGAGTGCGATTACAGCATCCGGCTCAACTGGGAAGGGAGGAAAAAGAAAAACCCTGGCTTCGAGACTATTCTGTTTCAAACCCCTTCGGAATCTACTTCGAGTTCACGCCAGCACGTTCGCCGTCCATCGGACGCCAATAGTGGCTTGTCGCCGGCTACAACTTCTCGCCTGACCGAGGAGCAGAATTCGAGTACGAGCACCTTCAGCGTGAACGAGCAGACCGATGTCCCTCCATCAGAGCCTGCGAGAGCCGCTTCCAGCTCCAACAGTCCGTTTCCAGGACTGAGTCTCTTCGTGGGCCAGTTTGCGGGTCAAGCTCGCGGCGATCCCGACGAGGTGCCACTATGCTCCCCTGATTTTACAAGTCCGATGTTTTCACATCCTCAACTTCACAGTGGCAACTCGAGCATAGTTTCAAGGCCTTATGTACCTTTACCAGAAGCTAGCCACAATGGAACAGCACGTCCACCGCCATCAAAGCGGTTGAGATACAGTGTTGACCTAGGCTCGCCTCGTCAGCCGCCGCAGATCTCATCCCCGAGTGAGTCGACGTCTGCAGGCGCCACGCCTCGATTTTTTTCTAGCACCGCCAGCTCTGCTCTGGTCCCGGCCACCAGTGTCACTTCCCCTCTGACGCCTGCGTCTTCCTCACCATACAGCGATGGGGGTAGCATCCGTCAACCTCCTTCTAGCCAAGGGGCACTGGCGTCTCCTGATGTTCGCAGGTTGTCAGTCAACTCGCTCTTGTCTGGCCCACCGGGTCCAGTTGCCCGGCAGTATGCACCGCCCTCGGAGAGGGCAATCAATGCGAGAACAACCTTGTGCTTGTCTGAAAACACGACATACTATGGCGTTGATCCTGGTTTCAAGGATTTAGATCTGGGCAAGAATGACGATATGAATGCCATTATCAAGGCTTTCAAGGGCTCCACGGTCGAGGACGACCTGACTGCGGCCGAATCCGGTCGGTTCAGGATGGAGAGAGACTTCTCAGGTCCCAAGGGGTACTACGACAGACCTGTGCCGATCAAGATTCCTCGCGACCTTGAGCCTTTACCGGCCAAGTTGAGGGAGAATCCCATGAATCTACTATACTTCCACCACTTTATGAATCATACAGCCAAAGCGCTCGTTCCTCATGACGATCAACAATCCAATCCGTATAGACATGTTCTTCCGCAGATGGCGGTCAAGAACGATAACCTGCTCAGTCTTATGCTGGCATACTCAGGTCAGTAACGCTTACTCTCTTCCTATTTGTGTCAATACCATCAACCAACTGACGCCTTACCAGCCTCACACCGTGCTCACTTGCTCAACCAACCGGAGCCAGCAACCCGAATAGCGCTTTGGGTACAAGACATCTTCCCAGCATTACGTAGCGCGCTGAACGACCCGAACCAGTCCATTTCCAACGCCAATATCGCCACAGGTATCATGTTGGCCTCCTTAGAGATTGTCAGTCCGACGGCGTTCGGTTATCAGATACCTTGGCAGCGCCATCTCGGCCTTGCGCGCGACCTGATTGCCTCTCGACACGACGGCCTCCGCTGGACACGACGCTGGACACAAGAGGACCAGGTCCGCGCCTTCTTGTGGAGTTGGCTTGCCTACCTCGATGTACTAGGCACCTTAAGTGGCGGTAGGGGGGAGAGCTCAACGGCCTGGATATTGGACTACCAGAAGGACGACTATGAGGAGGAGTTCGACGAGATTGATTGCATCATGGGAATGACAACGCGATGTGTCTACATCCTCGCCAAGATCGCAGAGCTGGCGAAGGAATGTGACGCACTGCGTATCAGTGGCACAACAGCAGTGGATGTAGTGCCCGGACTGGGCAAGGAGTGGCGCCCACCGAAGGATATCATCACCCGGGCATGGGCCCTCGAAGACGAAGCTAAGCACAGCATGGCCCTCCCTCCCCAGCCATGCAAGCACCTCCATGCATCGGGCGACGTCGCGCGCTGGGACCAGGAGGAAATGGCCGCGCTCAACGAGTCTTTCCACTGGGCGGGTCTGGTCCACCTGCACCGTCGCGTGCTGGGTAAACCATCCGGGCACGAGGACGTCCAGGCGGCGGTGCTCAAGATCCATGCCTGCATCGACTGCATGCCTATGGGAGGCAAGGTCGAGGCCTCCTTGCTCTTCCCGCTGTTTACGGCTGCGTGTGAGACGGCGGAGGAGGAAAAGAGGGTCCTCGTGAGGGAGCGGCTGGAGAGCATGGGGCGGAGTGGGTTCTTGGAGGTTCGCAAGGCGGAGGACCTGATCGAACAGGTCTGGAAGACCGAGAGGCCTTGGGAGGACTTGTTGACTACGGAGTTTATTGGGTGAAGCTGGGGTGGACAAGAAACAAAAAGGTGCATTAGATATCTAGCCCGTTCATAAGATAAAGAGCGGCTTGGTGATTGCGACATTTGGTATAGCGAAGCGAACTGGGGGAATTGACACTTGGTTGTAGCGAATAGCATTTCATTGTGACTCCAGCTCTCACTGTGACGTGTCTCTTGTCAGTCCCTATTACACACGTATCAAGGGACCACCTGTTTGTAAGTCATTCTCCGTGGTCATACGAGCATGCTCCTTACATGAATTTGCAGGATCATTGGAAAACCCGTCCGCAGTCATTTTGTTGGCATACGACCAACTAAGGCTTGATACTGGACAATGGCAGACTCAGTTCCGAAGTATGATGGTATGATATATGCCTCTTTTCTTGTACATACAAACAAACAGTATCTATAATGCATATGGTAACTGCATAACACTAACACCCACAGTACCCGCAATACCATCTCTCGACCACAATCATACCTCCTGTACATACCAGACTTGTCGCTTTTGACCCAAGACCCCTTCTCTCACCTTACATCCAAACTCTTCTTCCTTTCCTTCACTCACATGCCACCCCCTTGGTCCCAGCCTCAAATCCTCGACCCCAAAACCCTCCCCCCCCCTTAATCGGTCCTCGCCATCCCCCTCTCAAAACCCACAAACCAAGCCCTACCAGTCCACCACGCCACACCCAGGAATCACACCCCCCCTCCCCTCCCCTCCCCATACCTCTGCGGCCGATCCCCCACGTCCGCCATCCCAAGCACCACCTCGACCAACGGCCCGGGGAACCTCCCGCCGTCCCCCCGACAGTACGCGGCCACCAGGTCGTTCCCGTTCGCGACGGCCCCGCTCGACCAGAGGTTCCCGTCCCGCGCCCACCGCACCTCCCCGCCCACCAGCTCGCACGACGGGTACGCCCGCGCCAGCCGGGCCTGCAGCCCCCGGGGCCCGCACGCCTTCCTCCCCCTCCCCGCCCCCCCCCCCGGCAGGCCCGCCGAGCAGCCCCGCCGCGCCGCAGATGGAAGATCCCCGTGCACACGCTGAGGATGTCCGTGCCGGGGGCCTCGGCCTGGCGGCGCAGCCAGGCGAGCGAGCCCTCGTCCCAGGTATCATGGGGGTCCGGGCCGGGGACCAGGACGATGTCGAGGTTGCCGGGGCTTACGGCCGGGTCGCTGGGGTGGTGGGTTATCTGGATTGTCATGTTGGCCGTGAGCTGGAGCGTGTTGGTGGTGGTGGCGGTGGCGGGGCCGATGTAGGAGATGGTGATGTCCGGGGCGAGGGCGGTCAGGTGCGAGGGGAGCATGGGGAGGTTTTGGATGTACTGGTGCGACATCATGGCGAAGATGTCGACGCAGGCTGTGTCTAGCAGCTGGGCTGCTGAGGGGGAGGGGATGAAGACGCCTATGTGGATGTGTTGGCGGGTCATTTTGTCCTTGTGTGCGGGGTGGGTTGCACGTTGTTTTCAAGTTACGCGGGGAAGGAAGCTTCGATTGAGTGGGAAGCAGTGCGGTGAAGTTACTGTATCGTGCCTAGGCTTGATATCTCGTAGGTGATGACAGGTCGAAGGTTGGGTCACTTGCTTCTTTCTGATGGCCTTCATGATTCCTCAAGTGGGATGCGTAGCAGCCATATATATCATCATCATCTTGACTCCTTACTCTGCCAACATTTCCGTCTCACTCTCTGGCCGGATAGTCTCCAGACCCACGGAGCCGGCTCGTCCAACATATCTCAACATCACCGTCGACTCCCTCCGTAGCCTCGCGGAGGGTATTGCAGCATCCGTGATTGGACAAAGCACTTACAACTTCCGCAACCCCTCGGATCTTACGTCTGGTAAGCACATGGGGACGGCATAAGAAAGAGTGATAAAGGTCAGATCGGGACCGCGCGCACCCTTTCCCATAATAAGTTAGTCAGTTAGGCAAACCATATGCAATCAAGACTCCCACCAAAGGCTTTCTTCACTGAACGAAAAAATGATCCCGAGCCGACTACCGAAGAACAAAGAAAGATCTACGGTACAAATGATACCGAGGCTTTGGTGATGACGGCTAGCTTCCGGATCAGCACATGTTAGCCTTCCACGTGAAAAAAAATAAAACGGTTTGCGACACTTAGCATGAAATACATCCAGTACAGTATATCAAGCCGAGCTGCCAAACAGTACAGATGTGCGGGTTCTAGGTGACTACTACAATCCGTTCGGCCATGGTGAATAAAAACAGGGGGATAAAGAATTAGAACTAATAAAAAAGACGGCTTCTCCCCCGCCTCATAGTGGTTGCAGGGTGGGGTTATCTTTCCTGCAAGCTGACGCGTAAAACGGCACGGGCAGAGTCTATTCTCCTTCCGTGATGAGCTTAGGACGGCCCTGGTGCCCTGCTTGCCAAGCGATTTCCAAGCTTTGGCGCCGAATAGTTGCAAAGCGAGCGGCCTCCGGTGCGTCATCGCCGCTTTGGTTGGGCGGTTTCAGTCGATAGATTGAGCATATCACTATCACGGGCATGAGGTTGTTCAGGTCGCAAGGTACTGAGGGGCTTTCAGCGAGTGACTTGTTTCATTTCATTTCATTCATCCATCCATCAGATATTGTCGCATGCTGGTGGTCTCCACAGCTGTTCATAGCGGCCAGTAGGCGCTGAAGCTTTGCATCTTGATTATGATACAAAGTATTTTGTACAATGCCCATATTTCTGCCTGGTGAAGCCATCCTCATCGTCTCTGATGGGTCCCGCTCACTGAATTAGTCCCCCTCGTTAGGTCGGGACGCCGTAGTATCCCTCTCGTACCGCCGACCGCATCAGAGTGTTAGATGGAAAATTAGATATTACCGGGCTAGATTTCGATTATTCCTGGTATTCTCATGCCCCCTCCATGAGAAGGCAGACCAGGTATCCGCTGCCCGGTCGAGCTAGCCCTCCGCTCTGATCCGGGCAGCCAAGGTCGATATCCGTTCCCGAGTCGGTGAGGCTGTGTTGTTGTCGTGTGTTGACGCCTCCCGCGAGTGGATCGGATCTGTCGCCTTTCTTCCTCTTATAGCGAATGTCTGCGGCGAGCATGACACCTCTTTTGCATGCCGTTGCCGCTATTGCTCCTAGAACTCCGGAAAAACCCCCAAACTTGTAGTTGGTCCCCATTTCTAGATGCCGAATGCCGATGCCATGCAAAACATCATAATGCCCTCTATTTACAAGGTGCCTCGAGAGCCGTGTCTTTCAAATTCGCGCCAAAAGGTATCTTCGTAGTCTCCAAATCTGTGCACAGAATCGAAAGTGTAAATTGGGATCGGCGCAGGTCTCGTCGTCGAAATGCGGGAGAGGCTTCCAGCCCAGTCGAAGGGCAGCAAAAAGGGTGGGGAAAAAATAAATCTTCGAATAGAAAAACGAAGTGGTGGAATAATTCATAACTGGGTCATTATGCCAGCACGGCCGCTGCCATAGATCGTGATCTTTGTCGTGTGACCTTCTTGCTGACAGTATATACCAGATCTATTGTCCAGAAGTGGCAGATCTGGGCCTGAGCACATGGGATGGCACCGAACAAAGGTGCAACTGCTGGGACCATGCAGTAGTCCTTCCAATTCTTCTTGAGCTCGCGGTGCGAGAAGTTCATGCCCTTGGACAATCCTGCATCGCTCATTTCCTTCTCACGAGTCTGCACACAGATCCTGTGAAACTTCTCGTACAGGAACAGGAGGAATGCAATTTCCATGAAACCAGCGGTCCTCAGAACATTGCAGATATCGAAGATCCAGTTGAGTCCGTGAACATCGGGGTTGCCCTCGGTGGCCCAGACGTACAGGGTGGAAGCAACGACGAGAATTGTCATCTGCAGGGGCAGGAAGTGTGCTTCGAACAGGCGGTGGAACAGGTAGACGATGCGCTCCCAGTTGGGCTCCTTGAGAGTGTCGTGAGTCACGTCGGAGAAGATTCCATTCTCGGCGGGCGGCGCTTCAGGATCGAGGTTCTGGTTGTGCGGGACGTAGACATCAGTAGTTTCGCGGAGAGCGCTGTGAATGGGGCGGAAAGATCTTGAGGTGTGCTTCCTCTCCTGCCAGAGCTCGACGACCTTGCGCATGGCATAACCTGAGTCCAGAGCTCCCCACATGTGTCGGATAGCTTGCTTGTATCGGGCCTTGACGTCGGCGATGACTCCCTGGTAGTTACCACCGGCACCAGCAGTGACGTTGCTCTGGCTGACGGGGCTCACAATGGTTCGGACAGTTAGGTTTCCATTGAGCGCGAAGAAGCACTTTAGGTACATGTGCAGGTCCTCGCCAATGGCTTCGGGGTCACAGTCCCATCCGCCAACACGGTCGACCAATTCAAGTGGCACGGAGTAGACAGAAGTCGGGGGAGCGATGGTGGAGCCACGGTAAAGACCAGACAGACCAGCAGAAGCCCAGAGTATGTCAGCGACACGAACGAGAGCTGGGACGTTGTGCGCATTCCGATCGAAGATGATTGGCGCGGCATACATGGTCGTGTTGGCGGTTTCCGGGAAGGACAAGTGCATGGACGTAAGGTGAGCGAAGTAGTTGGACGAGAGATGGCTGTCAGCTGCAGACACGGAGTGTTAGTGTATCATGTGGAAACACGGTCTGCAGCAGAACGTTGGGCAGGATGAAGAAAAACGTACCATCAATTCCTGTGACGATGACGTCCTTGCGACCTTCCATGGTGTACTTCTCGCTCAGCTTGCGAACGGCCCAAGCCATGTTGCTGCCCTTGCCAGCGCTCTCGCCAGGGATGTCAGATGGGTGGATGGTGAAGTCGATAGAACGGAACTTCTTGATGAATTCCTGGACGAGACCCATAGCCTTCAGCTCAACATTGTTTTCGCGCGACTCCATTGCAAGGTAAACCTATACCAGTGCGCGTTAGCACCGTGTTCGGGGGGAACTGGCCTGCAATTGACCACAGTGGCCTGAAGCTTCACTTGTGGGTCTTGTGTTTTGTTCAAGGGCGATGTCGTCTTGCGACAGATCCCATTGATAGAATTGAGGCGGGAAACTTACATCGTAGCTGTTGCGGGCTTGGGGGTGGCAGCCCAGAACCTCCAGAGTCTCCCTCAAGCTGTCCAATTCCTCCTTGTAGTTGGGAATGACGATAGCGTGGCAAACGCGGTCGGGCTCGGCATCACCATCCGTGTAGATTTCGACCTCCAGATCGCCGGCTTCGCTGCTCGTGGAGGAAGCGTGGGAGGAGGTCAGGGTTTCGGAGCTTGACAGGGAAGTCGAAGAGCCTCGGCGGCGGTGAGCGAATTTGAGGTTCTGGAGAGCCTTGCTATGCGCGGCCTTCTTCAGGGATCGAGTGATGTCCCACATAGCCCAGCAGGACCGGAGGGGGAACATAGCAACGAGAACGTGAATGAAGAGGCAGTAGTAGGCGAAGATGACTGTCCACAGGCCAGCGCCCCCAATGGTTGTTGGGGATTGGGGAACCGGGCTAAAGCTGTCTCGTTGTTGATACTTGAGGACATCGTAATGCCCTGAAGAGGCCTCTCTGGTGACGACCCAGTAGGAGAGAAGCAGAGTACCTATCATGGCCAGCCCTCCAGACCGGCGGGTGCACCAGTTGAAAAGCGACATGATGATGAATCTGGTGTTGCCTTTTTCCTTTTTCCTTTTTCTTTTTTCTTGTCGCGTCGTGTCCGTGTCCTTGGTGAGGAAAATACTAGATTGTATAGACCTTAAAGAGGGAAGGGGGGGTTGAACCGATGGCACGCACGGGTTGCCGAAGGAGAGGAAGGGGAGGGAGGGAAGGCGGGAGGACAAAAAGGGGCGCGTCCTCGTGAAGAAGTCAGGGTCGTGGAGGGACGGGAGTGAATAGTTTTATTATGGAGGCGGTTCGTCTTCCAGGCTGAAAACTGAGAAAATGCAGAGGTAAAAAGGGACGCTCGCTCGACAACCCGGGTCCAAGTGCAGCACAGCAGTGCAGGGCGGTGGAGTTTGTATGGGGTTTGAGAGAAATGAGGACAAGCGGAAGCGAGCCCAAGGTTCCAGGACGGAGGAGGGTGCCACACAGTTTAGCGACTGGGAGTCTGGTCTGTCTGGAGACGTGCAGACCCTGGAGCTGGAGCTGGAGCTTCCAAGGACCAAGGTTCAAAGTTGTCCTGCCTTAGCTGCGCAGACGGACTGGATTGGACTGGGTTGGGTGGAGGGAGCCTCCCAGAGTGCGCAAGTGGACACGCGCACCGGATCCTCAACGACACGCTAACTATAACAAGACAACCCGTGTGCCCAGGTGGACTCGACGCGAAGCGATGCGATAGGCGGTGCACTGACTGTTCTTTTTTTTTGGGGGGGGGGGGGTGAATCTTTGAAAGGTAAGGTTGTCGAACCGGAATCGTATCTGTGGGATAATCAAAGGAGAGACTGGCAGGCTGGAAGACAGGGTGTAGAAGATGAAACAAGAAAAGAACCGTGAAGTTTGAAATTTGTCTGTCAGGTTGGGAAACCTTGAAGGTTGTCTTGTTAAGTTCCCCCGTCTTCTGTCTAGGTTTGCAAAAGTCGGCACCAACACATACACCAAAACGGGGGCCACAGACTGGCGCAGTCAAGTTACAGTGCAGTACGGTGCGGTGCATTAAGTTGGAAGGAAGTACCACTAGGCACAGTACCTAGAAGGCATGTGTGTGCCTAGCTAGGTACTGTACAGTTACAGTAACGGGGACGGGCGAGGGGCAAGACGGCGCGTACCGTTACGAGTTAGCGTCACGCACCGCGGGCAAAAGTGTGGAACAGACTGCAGTCACCTGGGCAGTGGCCGCGGTATGTGCAGTACCTTTTGAAACGGCTGCGAGTTAGAAGATGGCCTGTGCCCTTCGAAACGGAGGAGCCGGTGAACTTTTGGGGTTGGCAACAGGGAAGGGGCCTGAACTGACTGCCTGAAGGAGCAGGGGCAGTGTGATTGTTAGCTGGGGATTGCACGCACCGCCCAGGCTAGGCTTCACTCATTTTAAAATCCGCCTGCGCTTATCTCTTTGCGGTCGACAGCGGCGCAGAAATGACGGTCATAATTGACCGATAATCGTCGAATAGCAAGTATATTGATTTATTGTCTGTTACAAGGCTGCTGGGCTGCATGGCTTGCATTAAGCCAATCCGACGCAGGCAGTCACAGTCATGTCATGCCATGCCGTGTTCGAATGGCGATAATCATCACTGGCATCCCAATTGGGAGTCAAGTGACGAGTCTCCCACACTCACGCTCATTGATGAGATGACGGCCAAACAGCCTGACAGGGTAGCTCATAGCTCGGCGGCAGCTGTACTGTACGTCCATGTACGTTTACATCACACTGCAGGGCAGCTTGTGGCAGTGAGAGGCAACAGTTGAAGCAATCTTGCGACAGATCTGGAGGGGCTATTGTAGCAGTTGCTTGACACACCACATGGTAATTAAAAGGCTCTTGGCTTAACCGTTGGGCTCCCTCAAAAAAGCATCATGATCTCAGCTAGATTACTGCATGCCGACGTTTATCCCGTCTCGTCTCGTCTTTGAAGCCTTCACCGCTCTGACTTTGCCCGTCGCATGTTCTTTTCTTCCCAAGCGCAAGAGGCTTCCGGAACGCGCCATTAACAAATCATAGGCTACCCAGCTACTACGGATCCCGTATGCAGTATCTACTGGTTGAACTGGCGTCGCTACTGTCACTACTGCGGCTGTGCAAGGCAAACCTCGAAGCTCTCTTCCCAACGCGGTCAGCAGAGCCAACTGGCGCGGCTCTGTAACAGGATCTAAATCCTTCATCTGCAAGTCAGGCTCCTTCAGCCTCAATCTTGAATCCACAGGAATAAGTTATGTTACAAAAGGAACATGACTGCCTATCTTTAACATACTGTACGTAAATAGTGGCATCAACCCGTTCTACAGACCCAGATACTCCACCAAACTTCCCAACAGCCCCAGGACCCTTTTATCCTCATACCTTTGCATATGCCAGGCGCGGCCCCCATAATAAGTGTATGAGATCAACTCCCAATATCACCACAGTACGTACGGGCCTTATTAGATAGAGGCAGAGATAAAGATGACCGTTGCGCTTCGCCTTTCCTTTGCCGCTGTAGCCACTAAGCAAGTCAGGCCGGCCGACCGACAAGGCCCATCTGCTGGAGCTGTGACGACTGCCGAGCGATGTTCCAAGAGCTCTCTTTTAATTAGCCCAAAGCATGTAATTGTCGTTTAGAGGGCCTTGAAAACATGAAGGACACGGTCCCAAAAAGACCTACAGGTCTCGAGTCCCCCCCCCCCCCAAAGGCCGTCTCCACGGTTTCTTGTATTGTCCGTGATACCGAAGGGAGCTTGGGCCACCACCGTCACCACTGTCACCACTGTCACTACTGTACTAAGTATGCACTGCCGACCTCCGTACCGTTACAGCCTGCAGGCCATCTTTGGACAACCGTTACAGCAGCCTACAGGAGCTCCACAAACGTTGAACAAAGTGCGCCTCGCTTTTTCCCAGTTTGTCATGGGGCCAGTACACACCGCAGTGGCACTCGAAATCCTCTGGTTTTCAGCTTCATTGCTCACTTCTCCAGCAGCGGACAATCTTCTTAACGCACTCAAGCACAGCCACTATTCCAAGGTTCTTTCTACTCTGCTTACTTCAGCCTCCAGCCTCCTTCAGCCATCGACGCCTGGCGCCAATCCGGTCGAGAGTCTGGCCCTCCACCGCCCCTGAGGTCCTTTGTTTTAGAACGTCTCGAGATCCTTCGATGCTTTCCTGACAGCTCCTGACGATCTCCCCCCTTGTGGCGCAAACCGAACTGAAGCCGATGCAAATCATGATCTGCCACGCTGGGATCCCAAATGGCTCACTGACAACAACAGAAAGTCTGGCAGTGATGGGGTTTTCGTCCCAACGCTTCTATCGTCTCCCATATACGCACTACGTATGTGTATCAGAATGATCAGAACGCGACCCGACCGCCCCCAGCCACAGCCTCATCGAACGCGGGATCCAGGTAATGATCTAGATAACAGTACTTGATGCGACGTTGCCCTTTCAAATGAGGAGCTGCACTGTGACGGTAGCAAAATAATGAAAAGAACAGGGAGTCTGAAATGAGACACTCCTGTGAATGCATGCTTTACGGCAAACCCCAGCTTCCACAATCCAGCTTTTCCCTCATCTGGTTAGTAAACCCTCCTCTTCACAAGCGCTCCATTTTTGACGTCCGCTGGACCTGTGCTGATTCGTCAATTGCTTCCTTCAGGCCGGGGATGTGCCTTGCCGACACCGATCCGCAATTTCGGACTGTGGGGACGTATTCCTCAACAACGACAACAGCTTCACCCAAGACGCATGATCTTCAAGCAACCGACTCCGGTCCCGAGCTATCGCAGAGATAAGGACCGGCAACACACAGACCATTGGGTCCATAATCAGCCTGGCAGCCCTGGCGACGACGTTGTTGATGTCGAGGAATGACGAGCGTGCTTTGTGGCCAAGGGGGCATTAATATGTACGGAATACACTAGATGCGCTTGCGCACCGGCATCCCGAGATATTAGATGCAGGTCGCCGCATGGTCGAAATGCGGCGTCGGTTTCACCAAGCAAGGGCTCGAAATAAAACGATGACCAGGGGGCCTGGCCAGACCCTTCAGCTGACAGCCGGCCACCACGTTTCTCAGCCCAGATATCATGGCATGAAGATTGACGGAGGACCCAGAGCTCATCGACCCCCGATGGTGGGCAGCCTGAATGAGCACGGAATTGCAGTACAAGTACCACCAACCTGCACTGGCTGCTTCGAGGCTTGCACGCCGCTGTCATGCCAAAATTGCCGCAGTACGTAAATCCGTAACGCCGCGGTCTAAATTGCTGCATGACCGGACTTACCAGTCAGCATTCGAGGCTTGCCAGGTTCGCAATTCGCCAATTTGCCATCGTGGGACGACGCGAAGTCCATTCTATGGCCGCCTCGCGTGCTACGCGTGCTGGTATTGCTCCGTTACACGTGCCCCCTTCCATGTCTCACTCGTGGCTTCTCTAACTCTGAACCCCGGGTCCCCGGTGGCTTTCAGAAGAACTCCTCTCGGTGGAGGCGCTTTGGCCTTGTCGCCTGTTGGATGGTACTGCATCAGGGGAAATGGCAGGTTGGCCCAGAAAATAAAGAAGCTCGGAAGCGGTCCGTTTGGTGCCAAGGACTCGCCGAAGCCGTGCGTTCGGTCCAAGGCCGCCGGCCAGCGCGACACATGGTCGTGTGAACCGTCGTGCCCACCTGCGCGCTTGCGGCTTACACACGCATGCGGCCGCGGTCCCTGAAGGCTTCGTGCCAGCCTTTCTGAGATCTCCAAAGTAAGGGTATCCAGGAGCCTGGAGGCATCGCAGCTTTTGAACGCGGCCACGATCATGTTCAACTTCCCAGTCTGACTTCGTGCCCGCATCCACTTGTACGTACGATGGGACCTCGCTTCACTAGCTCCTGCCCACAAAAAGTCGCTTCGGCGACCCCACGAGGGCACAGACGAGGCGATGCTTGGTACAGGGCTGGACAAGCCTGACAAGCAGATCTCCATACACCTTCCAGCCTCGAGGCTGTCGAGTTGACGCTTGTGGTTGGGTTCCCTAGTTCAAGTCAAAACTCAGTTCCCCGGTGGATGGCAGCACGCTTTCACATCGGCCGTGGCTGGCTCTCTCCAGGTCTTCTTCTTGCACTCGTCAAGCATTGGGCTTTTCAAGCCATTCGACCCGATCTCTCCCTTGTCATGTTGACTAAACCGCAGGTTGACGTAGCTTTGTCCCGAAGCTCTTAATGGTTGCTCGCAGAGTCTCTCCCTGACCGCTTGAATTCTGCAAGTGCAAGGACCACCTAGGCACAGAACAACGAAGCGGTTTGCATAATCAGCCTCATTTCACTGAAATGTCCAACTGCTAAGAAATTCAATTCGTCGGCCTTCCAGCGCCACGCGAATCGTGCCTGTCGCCATACGAGCACTTGGCCCTGACGCGACCATCATGAGCTCATCGCCGCCAGTGCGGCCTGTACCACAGGGGATCGATTCCCGCTTTGTTCGCGGCGCGGGCCGTCGGCCGCAGCCTAGAGGAGCATGAGAGATTGGAGCGGATGCTGGCCGATCGTCGGCGTGCAAGGGGCGTCAACAGCCCTGTTGTGAGAGCTGCCTGGGGGAAGTAGCCATGACGATGCTGCCGCTGCCGCCACCGCCAAGCAGGAGAGGCGCCAGCCAGCAGGAAGAACAGGAAGGGCGGCGGCGGCTAGAGGTGCGTCAATCGAGGCAACGGCTTGCAGAGGAGGCTGCGCGTGTCAAGGCGGGCATGGAGCGCCGTCGACGAGGCGGCCGTGGTGTACCGACCTCGTCGCCACGCGAGGCGCTCGACGGCTCTGCGGCGCAGCGCCGTCTGGCTTTGCTGGCTCCCTTAGGCTTCACGAGGAGGCGGCCGGCGAAGGGCTACAAGAACAGAGAGGCGGGCTGGCATAAGAGGTGCTTGCGGGATTTGGGCGATATGTGGATCAACGTCAGAATTGGATCTGAATACACCAGGGGACAGGATGTCGGTGAGAAGTTGACGATGGAGGACTTTCTGAGGCAGATCCAGGGTAGGTCCTCAAACAATTTTCTTCATCTCTGTGTGTTTGCTTGCATTGGGGTTGCCAGGCCATCTTACAAACACGCACACCACAATTCGACGGGACTGTAAAGTCTCCGCCTCTATATGGGCGATCTGTTCTTGGAGGTAAAGCAAGTCTACACCTCAGTTCAGATTCTCTCCATGATCCTTACGGACCAGTGGTTCCACGTCGAGATCGTCCCTTGCCTTTCAATGTCCGGCCCGTCCATCTCACAACGTCAGCCTGGCGAAGAGGTCAAGAACCTTCCGTGCGAAGGAACCAAGCGAATCAAATGATCTAGAGGAAAGCTCCCGAGATACATATAGACCATATAAACCAGCCTGTGGATCAAGACTAATGCGACATGCCTTCCAAAAACAGATTCTCAAGAAAGGACGGACTACCAACCATATGACGAGCAGACCTGGGACCTCTTCTTCCGCAAAAAGTCACTCCGCCAGCTTTTGGTGGACATGGAAGCCCATGGACCGCGAGGGGCTGGCGTGCTTGTTCGCGACTTATTTGATGGGGGGGAGACTGTCTATTCTTATGTGTATAAGGAGGACGGGGCTGATCTGAGACCTTCGGATTGATAGGCAATGCCATGTCGAAGTAGTAGTCGAGAGAGGGCATGAGACTAGGACGAGAAGGCATTGGAAGATGTATCTGGTAGTATTGGGAAGCCATGAATGAGGTGTTTGCTGTTCTTGTTTTGGGGGATTAAAAAAAGACATTGGACCCGGGGGCAGCGCGAAAGGGAATCAGGAGAAATGTCTTTTCTAGTGCTGAAGGGCGCTTTCCTCTCTGAGTGGTCGGTTGAAATACATGGTGATGTTGATGATGTTGGTGATGTTGCTCTTTGCCAGCAGAACAGATCCGCGTGGATGGACTGATCATATCACTTTCATTTGCTAAGACATAATGTAGACAATAGGTAGGCCTCGAGTTTGAAATGTGCAGCTTTCATTCAGTTGCCAATATAGCGACTGGTCCATAGTTGCTTCGCCGTGACCGTCCACCGACCATCCGTCCACCGACCCCGTCTCACCGTGTCTATCTCTCGATTGCCATGCTCGCAGTGAGCGCGAAGGCGGGACACTGAGTGAAGCAGGGAGATAATAAGGGTGGATAATCAAGAAGCCCATCGACTATGCAATGTTCGCTGTCCTTTGCCAAATCATTCGGCTGGGTGGTCTCCTGCCCCTGCCGGGACGCACACCCGCTCACAAATTTCCACCTGTAACATGGCGGACCATGGAAACCACAGATTCCAGCTGCGAGCGGACTTTACCACAGGCAATGATCTTTCGGGATCCATCGAGAATGTGAAGGCCACTTCTCAACCACCCTGGGTTGTATCGAGGCCACCCACATGGATTGTGAGCCTTTCTCCGGGCCGTATATCCACGGATTCAGAATCGTCCGCACACCGCCCACGCAAGCTTTCGTTTGAGACCATCCAGCTCTCCGGGCGGGATAGCACCCTTCCCGGTTGGGAGGCGGCGCCGCCTATGCTTACAAACTTGAGTAGCCAACCTTGATACAGTTTTTCAACGTCCGTTATTTCCTCAGACAACCTTCTCAAACGTCTTTTGGATTGGCTTCGCGGCGTCGATGAACTTCTCCAGGTCGTTGTCCAGGTTCGCCAGGTCCTCCCTGCGCTTCTTGTTCTCGGCGATGAGCTTCTGCTTGCGCTTCAGCAGCTCCTGGCGCTGCTGCTCCAGCGCCTCGCGCTCGGCGCGCTCGTCCTCTATCCGGGCGATCATGAGCGCGTTCTCGTCGGAGCCGGCGTGCTCGGGGTGCTTGGCGAGGAACTCGTCCACGGGGGCGAGTGGGAGCTTTTGGTACTCGTGACTAGATTAAGGGGTTCCCTCCCGTCAGCTATTCGGTACTTTATCTTGATGTCTTCTTTTTCTTTCTTTGTAAATGTCGAATGTTGGCTGATGACAAACGCACTCAAAGCTCTCGCAAGCAGCAATCTCCCCCTGCAGGTGCCTCTGCTCGTAGTACAGGTTCTGCAGCTGCAGGTGCAGCACGTCGACCTCCTGCCTCGCCTCGGCGGTCTGCGCCTTGGTGTCGCGGGCGCCGAGGCACGCGGCGCGGTGCAGGCCGCGCAGGTGCGACAGGTTCGTGTTCAGCAGCTTCTGCTCCTTGGAGAGCTCGACGCGCTGGTCGGCCGTGAGCGGTAGCGGGGACGACGGCGGCGCGTCATGGTCGAACTCGGCGAGCCGGTCGGCCAGCCCGAGGGCCTGCTCGCGCGCGTGCTGCGACGTCTGGAGGAACGAGCGCAGGGCGGGGTCCGTCACGATCGCGTCGATGGTCATGGTGACATGCGGGATGGGGAGGGTCGTCAGGGAGCTGGTTGTTAGGCGGGGGGGATGCTGCTGTCGGCGTTGGTGAGCTGTTCCTCGGCGTGTAGATGCTGTTGCTGGTGCTATTGCTCTGTCGGGATGTTTGCGCTTGGGCAGGAGCTGTTCCTCCTCATGATGTGAGGCTGAAGCTTGGTGGGCTTTGATCCCGCCTGCAGGGAACATCGATGTCTGGGGCGGATCCATTTTTTGCGGATACTAGCTGGGTTTTGCCCTTAACAGATACGGTGTGATCTTGAGCGGAAATCTGTTATAGAGTACTTGACTCGGAAAGGTGGGTTGTGTCGGGAGGAAGGTGGAGATTTGTTGGGGTTCTTGGGGTTCCAGTCTTCTCTTCATGTGAAGACTTGATCGATTTGCCGATGGCTCAAAAATCATGTTGATATCGATATTTAATCCGAGGAGAAAATCACCTCTTCAGCCTTCTGATAAGCTTGGACCACTGAAAATGGTTCGTCACATGCAAGTGTAAGTAGTACCTGCAATTATCCGGACTGGCACAACATGTGTTGCCTCTGTAGGACTTAGCAATGATAGACGGCGAGCACGAAAACGCAGCGTCATCAGTCAGGCACTCACTCACTTTAACTCCTTTAAACCGTTGAGACCGAAATCCGAGGGGCCTGAGCCAACAGTCTAGCAAGATAATAATGCATAGTCCGGGTGCAGACCGGACTCCAAGATCCACCTCAAGATGGAGATTCATTTTGTTTCCAAATCCCAAACGGTTTATGCTCGCCACATCTTTGGCATTGTGTCCCGGTTGAGACTTTCTTCTCCTTCACAATAGTTTTGTTCAGCCGCCCAGCCGTCTTGACAAAGACTTTTGACCCCTAAACTTCCTTTGATCCGCACTCTTGGTTCCCCCCCCCCCCAAAAGGTTTAGTTAGTCTTCTTTCCCGGGTAACTCCTCAGCCGCGGCACAGGTCCAGATCCTTTGAAGTGGCCAATCACGAAAACTCTCAGGGTGATCTGCACAACCCCCCCAAATGACCGATAGCTCGCCGGCCCAGCCGATCCAGAAACAATTATTACCATAGTATTACTACTTGTTGAGCACAAAGACCTACACATCCTCTCGCTGCCCACATCGGTCTCCTTTCTTGCGACAACTACCTGCTGCTGCTGAGTTGGCCTTACTACCACCCAAAATCGACCACACTTATAACAGCTCGTGGCTCTGCCACGTATGAAAGGGCCTCAACAATAACGAAACCCAGCACTTAGTACTCAATCCGTCGATCTGATCTTACCCCTCAATTCGAAAAAGGCACATCCTGGATCCTTACTTTCTGCAGCCATGGAGAGTTCCCCATTGACCATGACATCCTGCGCTTCGCCTCCCCCTCGCGCCGGCGATGACGACGACGTTCAAGAAGTTCGGAGCTCTGCCATAGAAGCGAGGCCTGAGGTTCGGAGGCGCCGTCACTCACACTTTATTCCCCGGAGGAGAAAGTCGATAGTGTCCTCCATTATGGAAGGGGAAGAAGCAATCATCCTCAGGGTTGGTCTTGCCATCAAGTGTTTGCCTGACAAAAGCGCCACGCTGACATTATCTTCCAGGTCGACCTCTTCCTCGCTGAATTCGAACGCCGGTTGGAATTCCTCGAAACCTATAGCGACCTAGCTATGGACTCGACGTTCTCCCGGGCCTACAACACATTACAGACTGTCCGGACGAGATGTTCTCAGGTCTCAGAGGAAGTCCTTGGCGAGGGCCGCAGGCGGTTCCACGTCATGATCGAGACGCTCGAGTCAAGGTATCACCATACCCTGGCCGCAGCAGACAGTATGGGGGATAAGGCCCGTGTTAGCATAGAGCTTCTCGACACCATGCTCTCTGGCTTCGAGAACCGGGCTCACAAATTCCGCCAGCGAGGCCTGCGGAATGTGACCGAAGCCGCGGAGTTGGTCATAGACGAAGGCCGACAAGTCTTGGACAAGGGTCTCGACCGCGCCCGCGGTGTCGTGGAAGAGGGTCTCCGAGGCGCAAAGCAAGCCGCCGAGACTCTCGAGGAGACCATTCAGAAGGCCATGCTCCGAGCCAAGGAACACGGCCTCATCAGATACGAAGACCTGCCCGTTCCTTGGAGGGTCAACCCGCACATCACAAAGGGCTACCGGTTCACCGAGACATACTCTGCCTGCATCCGGTCCGCGTTCGGCATCTCGAACGAGCTGGTCAACATCTGGACGCACGCCATCGGCCTGGTCCTGGTCCTGTCCATAGCCTTCTACTTTTATCCCACGAGCATGAACTTCCACCTCAGCTCGAAGATGGACATCTTCATCGCGGCCATCTTCTTCTTCGCGGCCTGCCAGTGCTTAGTCTGCAGTACTATCTGGCACACCATGAACTCCATTACGGACGTTCACCTCGTCTCGACGTTTGCCTGCGTCGATTACACCGGCATTTCCCTCTTGATCGCCGCGAGCATCATGACCACCGAGTACACGGCCTTCTACTGTGAGCCTGTTAGCCGGTGGATCTACATGGTCATCACAGGTCTCCTGGGCATAGGAGGCGTCATCCTCCCTTGGAACCCGACCTTCAACAAGGCAGACATGGCCTGGGCTCGCGTTGCCTTCTTCATGTTCCTCGGTGCCACGGGCCTCGTTCCCGTTGTCCAGCTGTCGCTCTCGCACGGGTCCGATTTCGTCTGGGAGTTCTACACGCCTATCGCGCAGAGCCTCTTCGTCTATGTGGCCGGCGCTTTCGTATACGCCAGCAAGGTGCCCGAGAGATGGTGCCCTGGCATGTTCGACTACTTTGGCGGCTCTCACAACCTCTGGCACATTGCCGTGCTGGGTGGCATCCTCTTTCACTACACCGCCATGCAAGAGTTCTTCTCCCTGGCCTTCAGGCGCGCCGAGGGAGGGTGCCCTGCGTACTGAGATGAACAATATCAATATTCGAGTTACTGCATGACCTAGGGCTCTCTTGCCCCCCAGTCGGGGTATCATCACAACAACGGGGTATCCTGTCTGACAACCATCCAAAAACTCCCAGCCACCCAAGATGCAAAAAAATAAAGAAACAAAAGACAACCTATGGTCCCAGCATCGTTGAGACTCCGATCCTTCATGCTTCGTCACTCTCGTTGTTCTCCAACTGCTCAGCAGAACAACATGAACAGCGCTACAGCCGCGATCGCCGCGCCCATCCATGTCAGCGTCCGGCGCTCTTTGCTAGCGACGGAAGGCTTGATGGTGGCGGGCGCTCCCGTCGAGCCGTCATCGGTCGACACCGCGCTCGGCGTTATTGTCGCTGCGGCCATGTTTGAAGACTCAGTGGTGGCTGTCACATCGAGGTCCTCCCCAACCTTCGCGATGCGGAACCGGATCGTCATAGGAGCTTTAGTCTCTGCCCGAGTTATCCTTCTTGCATACATTGGGATGGTCTCATTTGGCTATGCTCATGTTAGCGATCGGTAGTTTTGAGGTACATGTGGTTGGTCTGGCGTACCGTTATGATTTCCTCCGCTGCGGAGAGGCCATATGTCAAGGTTTCATTGACTATGATGGCCAGTTTCGAGCTCCATGATGGTGTGAGGGACTGTTCTGCCTTGTTGGAGAAGGTCTGCCAATAGCCGGGTGCATCCTGAGCACGTTTCGCGGCTATTGGTACGAGGACTATGCCGAAGATGATCAGGACAATGGTTTCCCGGAGTGCCGATGTTGGAACCATGGTAGATCTTGTTTGGTTATCGCGGGGCGCCAGTAGAGCTGTATATAGGTTATAATGTAGGGGAGGGCGGCAACCCCTGTGTGTATTGTGATAGGTTCCGGCTCGGCGAGGTTGGCTATCGAGGGTGGGCTTTCAAGGTTGAATCCTCCCCAAGATTTGAGGGAAAAGAAGCTTTCAAGCTTAATGCGGGTGGATATTCGATAGAGGATGCATTGGATCTCGGCGGCAGACTAGACCAAAAGATAAAATACTAGAGACTGGATAATATCTTTTTCCTTCCTTCAGAGACAGAGGAAAGAACCGAAAAGCAAAAAAAATAAGATTGACACCTAAAGGAGACTCTCTGACTCGGCCGACACGTCCTCAGTTTTTATTTGGGATGGATGAAACGAGCGAAGCGTTCTTCTCTAGCAATAATGACAGAGACTTCCTTCCTTATTGATGCGGCCACCGACTGAAACGAGACCCTGAAATGGTTTTAGGTTTGAGGCAGGTAAGCCGAGTGATGTGAGGTAGGTAATATAAAACTGGATGAGGGAAACAACGGGGGACAAGAAAAACCAGGGCCAGCAACAACTGTATTGTAGGTTTGTAGGTAACAACGACCCCCGGCCAGCAACGACGGGCCAACGGGCTGTTGGGGGGGGGGGGCGCTCCAGGGGCTTGGGCTTAAAACTTATCGGCCAGGGCGGCTGGCGGCAGGGCAGACCATGGGACATTCTCACTGATCGGTGGATCCTGCCCGGAGGATGCGAGCAAGCCTGCGAGCGGATGTTCCACAACCAAAAAGAACAAGATGTACAGGGAAAAAATACCACTCTTTGCATATCCAACGGTTTTAGGTAGATCTGTATGTACTGTATAGATAAAAGACCCAGTAGGATCTCAGGCACACAGCCAAGTTGCTGCAGGAAAGAGGGAGTGGGCTGTAACTTTAAAGTTGGAAACGGGCCGACATACACGGACGTGCATGGGGGAGAGACATGGGGACATGGGGACTTGGGGATGGAGAAGCATGACAGGAGCAAAGACGAGGCGACAAGATAAGGTAGATGGCGGATATAGTTAATACGTCATTTTGTGAGGGAAAACCTCGGACCAGACAACCGCAAGCAGCCAAAAAGGTCGACGACCATCATTCCTCCCTCATGGCTCCATCATGACTCCCTCATCACCATCAATGGTTAGTCCGCATGCGGTACAGTTCATTGGCCTGCTTAAGAAGGGGAAGACGAAAAAAAGCATTGGAGGGAAACCAGATTCAATTGGCTCTTCCGGTGTTTTCCCTTTCTTCTTCGCAGATCGCTTTGGCAGGATTATCATCCTTCCTGCCAGGCAGAACTTTAAGCAACTATAAATCTAATTCTGGGAGGAAGGCGCGGGGAAATAAGAGGCTGATATGTGGAGGGATGGAATGTGGCACGGCAAAACTCCAGTTAAAATGTCCTGGCTGTGCCGCAGATCCAGCTTCGATGAAGATCCAATTGGACTACTGTGTACTGCTTGCTTACTGCCAGGCGAAACTGTAGCACGAAAAGGAAGCAAAGAGAAGGACGCATAAGACCAGTGAGGCATTGTTTCACCTGGAAATTGTTGAGACCATTGGGACAGAGTTAGAGTCCTTGCGTTCGGCCTGTCTCTTGTCAAGCCTTTTTTGGACGACGCGGTCACCAGGGGAAGAAGGGCCGTGATCTCCGTGTTTCCGTGTCTCAGGAATGCGTTGCGAGAGACGACCGGATGGATATAAACAGAACACCAACAAGTATCACCCATATCTTACAACAGTTCACTCACGGCACAATATGAATGTTCGGTGGTTTTTTTTCCTTGCTTGCCC
The DNA here is from genome assembly GCA_016508685.1 of Cytospora piceae. Lineage (NCBI taxonomy): Eukaryota > Fungi > Ascomycota > Sordariomycetes > Diaporthales > Cytosporaceae > Cytospora > Cytospora piceae. The sequence goes on along the minus strand of JADMLE010000011.1, from coordinate 3,703,875 downwards.
GCCAGGTATATCATGGCCCTTTCCTTAAATCATTATGGACGTCTCACATCTATCGTACAATACAAACATTAGGTACTCCCATACAAATACGAGTACAACATGGCTTTCATGATGAACCCGTCTCCCTCTTTCCGAAACAGACTTTGAATTATCTTATGTTTCCACCGGCCCGATGAAATTGAGCCTGAACACCTCTTGGAATGCCTCGGATCATATATAGTCCTCGCCGGGATGCATCTTGTATCTGCCTTTCCTTCTCATGTGGTAATATCATTCGTGATTTGTCGTCATTAAAGTCGTAAGGACTCATTCTCGTACAGCGTCTCCGATCTATCCGACCGTGAAACTAGACTCCGTGTTATCGTCTACCGTCAACCTGGGCTTCTTGGAACCAGGAACCGTGAAGTCGTGAGATCATTTGGAAGTTCAATGTCGACACCCTCTCAATGTCGATATGGGCCTGGCTGCCCGTCTGTGTACGTCAATATTGTCTGCCGAAACCCAAGCTAAGCAATAATGTTGCTGTCCTGAGTCTATCGCCGGAACGGTCGATCAAAACACGTGCCCAAGGTGACGTCTTGTGTGAATATAGCAATGCCATATCACATGGCATGCGACACAATTTCAGCGTACACGTCGTCCGGTAGCTTGCCCAGAAGCACCAGGGTCATAGCCTGGGTCTTTTCAGCATTCAATGCCGGGAACGTTCGCAGGAAATGGCTGGGACTGGGAGCGCATCACTTGTCAGTAAATACTCAATAGCATGTCTTCGGGGACGTTACCGCAACTTACTTTGGCGAAGCCATGATCTCGTCACGGTGGATGACCAACTGCGCAGCAATGCAGACAATATTCAGGTGCGGCCCGTACGCAAACAGGAAGTCCCACAGCCTCAGCACCTCCGGCAGGGGCGGCGTGCAGGCGCACAGGGTCAGGACGCTCGGGAAGGCATACAGCTCCGCCTGCAGGCCCTTGGACATCAGGTACATGCTGAGCCTCGCGTCGACGATCCCCAGCACCTTGTCGACCAGCTTCAGGCCGCGGTGCACGCCGTCCATCGCGCCCCGGATGTACCCGGGGCACTCCCTGGTCAGGAGCTGGTGGAAGGCCACGAAGGCCTCGGCCTCGCTGCGCGCGGCGTAGAGGAACGGCGCGGCCAGCACGTTCATGCCCTGGACGTACGTCCCCGCCTCCGAGGCCATGCTGCTCTCCGACCCCTCGGTGGTGAGCGTCAGCGCGCGGGCGCGGTTCTTGGCGGCGGGGCTCGAGCTGTGAGACGCGTGTCCGCCGTGCGAGCTCTTTGTGGGTGTTTCTGGGGGAGGGAGCGGTGGCCGGGTGCTCGTGACGGCTTGGGGCCGGGTGTCGTGAAGTTTCCATGCAATGGCATTGAGCAGACGGATGAGGCTGGCCTCGCTCACTCGGCGGCGGAAGAGGGGGTCGGTGGTGAGGGTTCGGAAGGTGTCGTTGCGGATCTTGGAATAGGCAGGCGACGCGCCGCGGTGGACAAGGTCGAGATAGTCATCGGTGGAGAGGATAGGCGCGTCGAGCATGATAAGCCAGACGTAGATGCGCAGGTTCGACTATACGAGAACGCACATGCAAGTCAGCATATACTAGATTTCCCATGCAGCTGGCCGCATTGCTTTCGGCCCAGATCCACATGGGGCTAACACCACCCAACTACTAGCTCACCATGCCGTCGGTATCGCTCTTGACCTCCTGCTGCAGGACCTTGTACCGTGCAGACTCTAGGGCGCTTTCAAAGTCGCCATCTGGTGGGCCGTCGCGGACAAGCCTCTCCAGGGCCAGATGGTCGTAGGCCATGTTGCGACCGATCAGGGCCCCGCTATTTCGCAGGGCGTGTGAGGACATGGCTGTGGCGGCGGCGTTCAATTGATGGAGGGTCGGCGCGTCGCTGTTGGCTCTGCCGCGTGTCGGAGACCTGTTCGAAATGCCCAGTACGCTGCTGCCGACGGTGCTCGACACATTTCTCTGCCTTACGGGGGAGAGGCCACAATGTTTCTGTTGCTGCTGGCGGAGGAGACCGTAGCTGGAGTGGGAGTGGGAGAGGGTGTGGTGTGGTGGTGCTTGTTGTTGTTGATGATGATGCTGTGCGCGTTGCTGGGTGATGAGCGAGGGTGGGTTCGTTATCGAGGCCGCTCTAAGACTCGTTACTGAACCCAGGTTGTGAGCAGAGGCCAGTTTTCTCAGGGTTCGGTGAGGCGAGGACGGCAAGTGGAGCTGCGAGGGCCCCTGGAGGCTGGCTGACGGTGTAGGCTGGATTGTCGAGACTGTCGGTGGAGGGATGGAGGCAGTCGAGGGAATGTGGTCTCTAGTTGAGCTGGGCATCTTTGCGAAACAATATGCAGTGGATAAGAGTCCACCTGCCGAGGTCTGTGTACTTCGAGTATATGCGTAGATAAACTGTACTGTTACAGTCGATGAGGGTACGCGTTTCTTGGGTGGTTGGTATGTATAAGAGACTGGGTCCAGATCCAGCTCTAAGTGAAGCTCGAGGATCGCTCCCACCACACAGTAATCAATTGGATTCAATTCCTGCTAAGACCAAATTCTGAGATCGAAAAGACTGGTTCGGGTTCTGATTTGTAACTTCAGAAAGGAATCAACTCGTTTCAATCGAAAGTTAGGTTTGAGTTCAACTTGAGAAACCGAGGTGGAGGTTCGAGGTCAGATGCCAGACGCCTTCTTGTTGTTGTATGTAGCTGAGCCGCGGAGGGGGGGGGGGCTGGTCAACTGGTGACCATGAAAGATGGTTGGCCGGAAGAAGCAAAGCTGTAGCTGTAGCTGCAGCTCCTACTCCAACTCCCAACTTCAACTCCAACCTCAAGCCACCTCACCTTAGCGCGTCCTTTTCGCGATTTCTCGATTTCATGGTCTCTTAGTGCATGTGGCTACCAACTATGGGATTTGGCCAAAATGCCTTTAGAAATTCTCCAAATCCCACTGGTTAATTGGTGCTGCATTGGGCAGCCGCAAGGCCCAGTAGCCCTATCAGTGTCAATCCGGCCCAGCCTCAGATCGACCAACCATTGCAGTCACACAGGCATATACCTAGGTATACACTACCAAGTACCTAGTAGGTGATCAGATCTTATACCAGGTATCATGTCCATCTCCCGTGACCTGCATATGACAGGCCCTATCACAGTATATTATTCTGCAAGTTTACAATGCCGTCGCACGCCTAGCACTCGCAGCTACCTTCTTATGTAAGTAGCACGGTGTCTACTGTATGCAGTTCGAAGGGCTGAAGGGCTGAAAGGGCTGGCTGCTGGCTGGCTGCTGGCTGGCTGCTTCCGAACCAAGATGCAGTTCAATGTTTTGTTTGCATTCCCACGTTTCCAGGTTGTCTTTGGGGGTTTATAACAAATCAACCTGATTGGGTGACAATATGTACCTGGACCGTTGTTGTTCCGAGTCTCAGTCTCAGCCTTATGTCAGCCATCTCGGCATGAAGGCCTGCCAAGATGCCAAGCTGCCAAGCTAGACCTCGGCATGTCTCGAGTCGAGTCCCGTGTCTCAACTCCAGAATCTCGAGTCTCGACCAACAACGCCGCTCGCCACGTTGAAGAAGTTTTCTTCGTCGTCCCTCCCAGCTCCTAGCCCCCTCCTTCCGACGTCCCGCTTCCGCCGCTATTCCAGGGTGGGAATTTTGTGGCTTTCGGCATTCCCAGGATGATGGAGTTCAATATCCAGGGCGCCCCGCCAGTGACCTCATCACAGTCCACCAAGAACCCACCGGTGCCATTCCGATCTCCAGGCCTCATCAGACTCGTCGACGGTCTGGCTGGTCTGGACGGTCCATATCGTGAATGCTCACAATGGGGGGCCCTGGTCTCAAGCCGTAACACTCGTACGCGCGTTTCGTGACGTTTCCGTTATACTACAAAACTCAGCAACAATGAAGAACTTCGGTTTATTCATTTCTGAGGCTTGAAGCCCCGGCGCCCGTCGAGGTTCTGTTGTGGCTATTGGCATCGTCACCATTGCCACCCCGTGGTTTCACCTCGTGGGAAACGACATTCGGTCAACTATGCATCTCGTTCGGGTCTCGCAACGTCCTTTTGGCAGCTAGTGTTGTCGGCTGGCATGGCTCGCGGGAGATGCGCCTCTGGGAAAGCTTCTGGGTCTTTTGAGGAACAATCTCGTCCTTTAATAAGTAGAACCGACTGATCATCGACCGTTTTACTACCTGACTGTGCGTCGTCAACAGCTGCGATCTTCTGCGGCCTATCAATGGCATCAAGCGCACTAAGGATGATGCAATGGCTGACAGTCGCGGCTTATTGGCCATTCCCCTGCCATCCCTGAGTCTCGCCCCCCACCATTCCGGGGCTGCGGTCCTTAGCTTTTTCCAACTTCAGACGTCTGTCCCCTTTGTTGTCGTGTTATTAGGCTCAACTCATTTTTTTTCTCGACAGGGCACGACTCAAGAGATTCGTGGCTACTGAGCGCTTCAGAGGCCCCCTCAGTGGATAGTGAGATCGCTATCTACCAGCGGCCGTTCTCAATCTCCTGCTGGTGGCCATCCATCGGAGCATCTCACATCGGTGGTACATCAGACCGACAGTCCGGCCCGACTGCTCAACACCACGGAGCCGTAGACCGAAGTAGATGCTTATGCACGGTCTTTGACACTTATACAAGGCTCTCCTGCCTTCCCTTTTGGGTTGACAGCCGCCAATGAGCTTGTTGGAAGAAATCTCAAGCCGAGATTTCTCGGGAGAAGGAATTCGATAATACATACGCAGTACTTGCGGCGCATGGTAACTCGCGGCTAGTCGAGTCGGATCTATACACTAGTATAACTAGATATCACTCTATCTCAAGGATCAGCCGCGTTGATTTCTGTTCCTTGAGACTTGTGCTCCTTAGCTGGCCCCTCTGCCCTTGCATACCATCCACCCGGTCCACAACTTCCAGGGAAGTGCGCATATCTTCTCCAGCGCTATACTGGTGCAATGGCAAATCTGTCTGCCAAAGTCGAGTCGAAGTCCCACGTCCAAGGCGGTGGGTCAGCCTAACGTTGGATTCCCGGGTCTGTTAACTCGGTATCGAACTGTCACGGTTCCTCCTCCGTCCCCATCTTTGCCCACTGTCTGACTAGCATTGGACAGGCAAGGCTCCAACCAGCAACCAGGTTCTGCAATCACGCAATCCCCAAGCCTATCGGCCCCCGGGGAGCATCCCATCACACCCTTTCCCTCCTTTAGACATACATATTGTCGCAATCCTCGAATCTGAGAGGCTCCCACCACCTAGCTTACTGCCGTCATTCCCAATACCTTTTTCACCATACTTCACCTTGTCAGCCATCCTGAGCCCCTCAGGACAGGATACGTACGTGGGAAGCCCGCGGCTGACATCAACTTCGAGACAAGCGTCCCGTTTGTCTCCTGGATTTCACGGCCTTGACCATACTAACTTGGCGACCTGGTCCTGTCTCTTTCGTTGAGGACATTGCGTTCTGGACTGAGTCCACTGCTTTTCCCTGGATCTGGAGGAGCCGAACGAGAGCTAATTTGGACACCTGCTCCTTTTACGTTATCTGGGCTCATTGCGCCATACACCAACAACACTCGCCATCTGTGGTCAACCCCCAACCTTGTACGGGATTTTACCTATCACCATCTCCCCTGGCCAATAAGCCGTGTCCCACTTCGGTGTGTCTCTGTTTCTTCGACCCGACCACCGACTTCACCTCACCGGATTCGTCTTGCCGACTACTACAACCCTGGACCCGAAGCTGCGGTTCGGAAAGCTAGCACGTGGCTGAAGTATTTCTTCTTCGCGTCTGTTAAGCGTACCAAGTCAGCCTCGGCAATCTGCTCGTCTGTGCTTCAGTGTGGTCTGTGTCTCGTTATCACATATCAAGACGGAATACTCGAAGCCACGGATCGCTTAGTGCCGTGCCTGGCCTCATCGCGGTCTTACCTCCCCGGAAACTAGACCGGTCCTTGAGCATTCAACGCCAAGATTAAGCACTGCTGAAGTGACATAAATCACAACTTGCAGCCCTTGCACTACAAATCTGGCCGTCGTCCTTGATCTTTTGCCAAACAGTCGTACTTTCTCTCAACTCTTACCGGACCGCCTTCGACGTTACCTCTTCCCCTACCAGCTCCTTGGAGCCGAAGAGTTCGAAATGACGGACGCACGGACTAAGGTCGGCCATGGGCTGGCCAAGTTCTTCAACATCCAGCTTCAGAACCCTCAGCCCTACGAAGACGAGGTGACAAGAGGCGAGTCTGTCTTGTCAGGGTTCTCTGCATACTCCAACACCGAGACATACGTTGAACCCGCTCCAACAACCGGGGAGTATTTCCGGGAATTGACGCCTTCCACGAAGGACGTTCTTGATTACCTGAAGTCTTTGTTTCCTTTCCTTTCATGGATCACGAAGTACAACCCTCAATGGTTGCTCGGTGATCTCGTCGCAGGTAAGCCTCATCCACGCCGAGGTCCATTCGCCATATGCTAATAACGATCAGGTATCACGATCGGAGCCGTGGTGGTCCCCCAAGGTATGGGTTATGCTTCGCTAGCAGAACTTGACCCTCAATTTGGGTTGTACTCTTCTTTCATGGGTGTTCTGTTGTACTGGTTCTTCGCGACCTCCAAGGATATCACAATCGGAGTAAGTAACATGCTATAACTTTCGACCTCGATACAATACTAACTTATTAAGCCTGTTGCCGTCATGTCTCAAGTGACTGGCGAGGTTGTCAGCTCCCTTCGGGGCGAATTCCCTGATATCGCACCGCATTTCATCGCCTCCGGCTTGGCCATCCTCTGTGGCGCCATCGTCTGCTTCATCGGCCTAATCCGGCTTGGCTGGATTGTTGATATGATCCCCTTGGTATCCCTCTCGGCCTTCATGACAGGATCGGCTATCAACATTCTCGTCGGTCAAGTCCCAACAATGATGGGCATCAAATTTCCAAAGCCATGGACCACTCGTGATGCTACGTATCGCGTCATCATCAACACGCTGAAATATCTCCCATCCGCCAAGGTCGATGCTGGTATGGGACTGTCTGCCCTGGTCATGCTTTACGGCATCCGAAGTGCGTGCCAGTTCGCCGCAAAGAAGTACCCGGCCCGTCAAAGGCTCATCTTCTTTATTATGACCATGCGCACAGTCTTCGTCATTCTGTTGTACACCATGATCAGCTGGCTTTGCAACATGCATCGTCGCGATGACCCCCTATTCAAGATTCTCGGCTCTGTTCCCAGAGGTAAGACTACTTCTAATTCACCCCATATCATGAGAAGCTACATGTTGCTAACACTTGTTTAAGGTTTCCAAAATGCGGCTGTCCCAGTGATGAACAAAGAGCTTGCCAGCAAATTGGCTCCTTTCCTCCCAGCCTCCTGCATTGTCCTTCTGATTGAGCACATCGCGATTTCCAAGTCTTTCGGTCGAGTCAACAACTACGCAATCAACCCGTCGCAGGAAATGGTTGCCATCGGAGTCACGAACCTCCTGGCTCCTTTCCTCGGTGCTTACCCTGCTACGGGTTCTTTCAGTCGTACAGCCATCAAGGCAAGAGCTGGAGTGCGGAGTCCCTTCGCTGGTGTCATCTCAGCATGTGTGGTGCTCCTAGCTATTTACGCGCTGCCTGCCGTTTTCTACTACATCTCCAGTGCCTCGCTGTCGGCTGTCATCATCCACGCCGTGGGTGACCTGGTGACGCCGCCAAGCACCGTGTACCAGTTCTGGCGAGTCTCGCCCTTTGAGGTGTTTATCTTCTTTCTTGGTGTTTTCGTCACCATTTTCTCCACCATTGAGAACGGCATTTACTGTACTATTTGCGTCTCAGCTGCCATGCTGCTGTTCCGTATCCTCCGAACCCGTGGCCGCTTCCTCGGACGCATCAAGGTTCACTCTGTCCTGGGCGACCAGGTCATTGGACACGAGTCGAACAAGGCTCTTGGCGAGTACGGCACGTTCAACCCTAACTCGGCGGTCCACCCCGACCCTGCGGCGCGCAATGTCTTCTTACCTATCAACCACGAGGACGGCTCGAACCCTGCTGTAGACCTCGACCAGCCCTACCCCGGCGTCTTCATCTACCGTTTTGCCGAGGGCCTGATTTACCCTAACGCTAGCAACACACTGGAGTACATGACAGACTACATCTTCGAGCGCACTCGCAAGACGAACTTGGCCGCATACGCACGGCCCGGCGACCGCCCCTGGAACGACCCCGGCCCATCCAAGCGCGCCCTGAAGAAGGCCGCCGCCGGCCAAATCAACCTCGAAGCGCATAAGGAGGGCCTGCCTTGCCTCAAGGCTGTCATTCTCGACTTCAGCTCGGTCAACTTCGTGGACATCACCTCCGTACAACAACTCATCGACGTGCGCAACCAGCTCGACCGGTACGCCGCGCCCGACAGTGTGGACTGGCACATCGCCTGTATCAACAACCGGTGGACCAAGCGCGCCCTCGTGGCGGCTGGCTTCGGCTACCCAGCGGAGAGAGCAGACGGCATGCACCACAGGTGGCAGAGCATCTTCTCCGTGGCCGAGATCGGCGGCGACCACTCGGCCGCCGCGGCGGAGGAGGCGCGCCTGAACGAGAAGGTGGCACGCGACAGGAGCAGCGTTAACTCGGAGCACATGGTCGAGGAGGGCCTGCAGGACCCCGACCACATCAACGTGGCCGAGACGGGCAGCGCCAGCGGAAGCTCGCACAACGACGACATCAAGAGCATCCCGATGACGCGGAACAAGACGTCGCAGGCGAAGCACAAGACGGTGGCCGTGCACGGCCTGAACAGGCCGCTGTTCCACGTCGACCTGACGAGCGCCCTGCAGAGCGCTGTCACCAACATCGAGGCCCGCGGGTCGGCGGTGCCGCCGAGGCAGTCGAACGAGAGCGCCGGTGTTGCTGGGAAGAACTGATTTTCTTGAATGATTGTCATGTTTGGAATTTTTTTTTTTGGACATAAATGAAAGTTTTCCTCCCCCGGCTGGATATATATAGATCGGGGCCCCATGCATGATGGCGAGCGAGCATGAGAAAAGAGAATTTGCCGAGCCGAGAGATAAGATGGGATAATGGCTTCAGGTATGAGCGAGATGATGATGCATCGGTGGAGGTTTGTTGTTGTTTCTGGGGAAAAAAGAAGAAGTCATTATTGACTGCTGTGTCGTACGAAGGTACACACCCACCATCTGAGCTGGAATCCGGGGATTTGGTTTTCATTTGGAAGGATTTTATTACACTTATGATATCCCCCTTGCCGAGATATTTGGCCATATTTTTTTATTTAGAAATAACGATTGATTCTTAAAGTTTCACAACCACACTTTGTACACCTTGCTTACCGTGCTGTCTTGAGTGATGTTTGGTCTTGTCCTAGTTCCGTCTTGAGTCTTTCATTTGTTCGGCCAACATGTATATCATCTCTATCTGTATATTTGCTGTCGTGTCTCTTCTGATGACTTTGTCCGGATGATGCCGAGTACAGCTTACGTCTCTGTCTGGGCATGTTTCTATTTAGTAACGCTGAGTACAGATAATGTGGCCGAGGTCTTCCAGAAGGGTTCAAGCATGGCCGTTCAACAGGAAGTTCCCTTCTAAGATATCAATCAGCCCTGGCTCCTAACTGGTGTCAGCCAATACTCCGCTGGGCTTTGCTTCCAATGAGCATCCTTCCACTCCACACCTGCTTGATCCTTCAATGACTCCCCAGTTCTCAGCTATCACGTAAGAAGCTGATAGAAGATGCTTCACATCGCGAAAGCCGAGTCAGCCTGGGGAATAGCGAAGAAGCAGCATGTGGGTCGTAGGCAAGAGAATACTGGAGCCCCTTCGTTCTGTTCCTGTTTTCATTGCCTGTTGCGCTGATGTTGCTTGGCCAACCACACATGGATGTATCGCCGACAGGGAGGGATGATCACCAAGGCGTGAAGCCTCGTGCGTCAGGCTCTCATCTCAGCCGGGTGTAGTCGTACAGCAAACAGGTTGGGCGTCGGGGGTGGGATCACACGTTGTTCAGGACCTATGTTTCCCTCATGTCTGTACGGTAATGGTCAAAGGGTTGTCTCCCTCATTAGTAGACGAGCTATGAGAATGATATCGGCAGATGAAAGCTTGGTCGACTTCGTATGCGCCACCACTTGGTGACGGTAGGTGAGTGTAAAGTAGAAGATACCACGAGGCCAATCATAGCGTTGACAGAAGCATCTGCAAGAGAACGAAGGGGGGGGGGGAGTTGATGCCTGTTGGATGCCGCCTGGGGAAACCAAACACTCAACAGGGGGCGCAGGTCGTTGAAGATGTCCGAATCACATAAGGATACACGCAAACGCACTTGCGAATTCAAAGTCACGCAGTGCATCCATCGCAAGTACGTGCGTGTATGTCCCTCCCCAAAGGTGGGTACCTGAAGGGAATCCTTCAATGACCTGTCCCGAGTTCGAAGCATGCTAGAACCAGCCCATATTACCTCGACACACCGGCATGGCTCTGCCCACCTCGCTACCCAGCCCCCTTGCGAGGTTTGCCATGGCATTAGAGATCGACGACACGAGACCACCCATGATAACACGACCCGGGGATCTCCACTCCCCAGCAGATGCACAGAATGGCTTCAACTCGCCGCCGCGATACGGCATAGGTGACGGATGCACCTTGCCAGTCGCAAGTCCCTTGAGGCAGCATTTTTATCTGGATCAGAAGAAACAAGTCACTTAGATTCTCATTCTCGTCGCTGAACTTGACACTTGCTCTCGACCTTCCCACTGTTAGCCTTTTTCTTGGGCTCAAATTGTAGTAGGTGGGCATAACACGAGCGGGGCAAGGCATAATGGGATTGACATGCTGACATGAGAAACTTATTACATCTCGTACACCTCAGTGTGTTGGAGACAAAGCTGTAACATTTAGGTACCTATCAGAATGCTGTAGGTTTGAGCTTCTATGTCCTGCTAGGTAGCCCTGTTGGCTGTAATTAGTCTATATTGTCATGATGAGGTGCAGTTCCTACCAGTGTTGAACTTCTCAAGTGAACCTCCTACCGACATGCACGACACCCGGCCTCAGAAAGCATCAAGTAGATGCTTGTATGCCTCGAGAGACTACATCGTTGGTTAGTGCCTGGAAAGCTGAGCACGGTCGACTAGTCGTCCCAATAGGTTGAATGTGCTGGCCTCACAACCTGGCTTGCTTAGTCGCCCCAGTACTGCACAGGCAGCCTTGCCGAGACCAAACGTTGCTAAGTCGTCAGTTCCAGCCTTGGTACAATATCGCCCCTCAGGCAAGGCTGGCTATGGCCACAGAAGAACGAGCAAGAGTGGCCCATCAAGAGCATGTGTGCCTTCCACATCCAGCAGAAGCCATCTGCAAACCCTTCCGTAGAATTCAACCACCAAGCGAGCTCATAGCCAAATCATTGCAGTGTCAGGTCTGCATACAGATCTCAAGCCTCTGTATTGACGAGGTAATCGTAGTCGAGTAAGGCATCGGCCTGTACACCATCCAGCGCAGGATCGGTGCCTGACGATGGTGCAGGTGCTGATGCCATCGTGGCACACACCTCAGGTCGTACTCCACAAGTAGATAACCGTGTAATTTTCAAGGCAACAATCAGCCGGCGAGGATTAACTTCGTCAGACAGACTGCTGTTCGCGTCCATGACGGCCGCACGTCTCTTTAAACAGATTATCTCCATCCAAATGATTTGGAGAAAGAGACTGAGGAAAAGGACATGCATAGCCCAGCATGGAGCGACTGCTGTGGTCTGCTTTCGTACCTAATGGCTCACACCGGTTCGTCACCTGAAACGTTACATCCCGCCCCCGCCCCCGCAAGATGAAGCCATCGCGGGTCTTCCAGCCCACAAACTTCCATTGTCATCAGTCGAATCACAGGCCAAGACAAGGAAACCTCCCCCCCCTTCCAAATCTCGTATTCGCGTACGGTTTCTCCTCGGAAAGGTCGGAAGGTGGGGGCCCAAGACTTTCGGACGGAGACATTACATAGGTCCCGTTCCATCCATCTTGGTGTCCGCCCCGTGGCGCCCAGAAGACTGGACGGATGGACAGACATCTCTCATTCCAGCGTCATTCGGAGGTCGTGGTGGTGAATCTCACCACTTCTCTCCGCGTCGTGACACACAAGAAACGTCGTGCCCCGGCTAGGATTCGTGACCAGCCTCGTTCCCGGGTCTCCAAGGAAACTGAATGGAAGGATAAACAGAAGATATCGGTCGGTGACCGGACATGGGGTAGCTAGCTAGCTAGCTACTTCGCGGCCGCCAGGTATTCTGGGCAGAGAACGCAAAAGGAGAGTTTCCGAACCTTCATGGTTGAAGCATGGGCCGTCGTTGGGATGAAATACAGGTCTGGTAACACTCCAGATCTTTAATCCGGACACAGTATTTCTGCCCAACGCCGCATCGCGCGGTGGCACACGGCGAACACAGACGTGCGAGGTTGTGCTGCGGCTGTGTCAAAGTACATTAGCTAGGTCTCACCGTTGACATCCACTGTACGCCCCTTTATAACAGTCCTGTTCCGCCTCGTCGCTGCGTCTCCTGCAGCGGAAGGCAGTTGCTTGGTACGTAGCAGCAAAATGTCATGACCACCCCTGGCGCCTGTTGTGTGCTTCGCTGCTGTGGCTTCGGTCCTGAACGTTGTCCTAAGAGCCAGCCATACGGTGCAACTCCGCGTCACGCAAGCAAGAAGCTCCACCACAGCTTTAGTTTTTCATCGTTCGTTGGTAAGAACAAAAAACAAATAAAAACACAAACACATAAAAACCACCCCCAACCAGGAGCCTCATCATCACGCAGTCAGGTCAGGTATTCCACATATTTTGATAATGCGGCTCCTGACTGACAACTGGGCATTGTGCCCCATGTAACGAAACAAAAAAAACCGCCTGCGGATCTGGCCCGGTACGTCCCCGGAAGCGGGTAGCACGGGACTAGTGAGACAGGCAACCAGGTTTCTGTGGCTAACGATCGAATAGAGGGAGGCTTTCTGTGTGGTCCCCCCCATCGTCCGGCGGTCAAACCCCCCCCCTGAGCCTTGTTGAGCAGCGATTTTCCCTGCTGGCTGCCGGCTATACCCGCCTAGCAGAGGGGGGCTCGAGAAAAGCCCGGCCCGCTCTTGATCAGGGGTGCCGGGATAGCTTGTTGTAGTTTATTTTGACTACAAGTCGTCTTTCCCCGTGCATTGCCTGTCCGCCTGCCTTGTCACCCAGAGGCCTCACGGCGGAAGACAGCGCCAATGGTGCCTGTTTGCAAAAGTAAAACCGCATGTAAACTCACTATACATGGCGATGGTGTCCAGCGTCTGGGCTCTTCAAGTTGCGCTGGTATTGCTTTGTGCAGTCCATGCCAGATGGATTATCCACAACAACTTCCCGGTTGTGCCATGTAACCCTCATCCTCGTGGCGCTTCGGGAAGGAGCATGATGGAAATCGTCAACCATCCTTCTAGCCTTGGAGATGGTTCTCATCCCGCTCGCTTGGACTTGTACCGGGTCAAGCCCACCAGTAGTAGGTCGAGACTATCCTCTTGGCCCACGGCCCGGGGGTTGGGGGGGGGGGGCGCGCGTATACATGGCACGGTATAGGAGCGTTCTGTTGCCACACCCACCTGCCAGACCACATCGTACGTCCGTGAAGGACCGGCAACGCCGCACAGCGGATGTCGGCATATTCGCCGTCATGGAGAACGCATAGTTCGGCTAGAGAATCTTGGCTGACCATAGCTGGGCTTTATGTTGAAGGGGCACGACACCTCGTCCTTGAAAACCTCGGTGCTTTGCTATTGGTGCTTTTGGGGATTGGCAGTGAACTCGCCTTGGCGTCCGGCTCGTCGCAGCTGTCATGCAAGACTGCGTTCAACGTGAGCCATCTCAAGGGCATGTGATGTAACATCGACCCGTTTTGAGCCTCTCAGGAGATCGGGAGCCTCTGATTCGGCTTCTTTTGTCACTCTCCTTGTCTCTTTTTTCCTTGTCCTTTTTCTTGACAAATCCTATTGGTTTCTTTTTACTCCTTCTTTCGGCCTAGTGTCGTCGTCGATGACTCCCATCCTTGAAAAGACAGGGAGGTAACATATCGGTGACCGGACGCTTGCTTGTTGGGAGGCGACGGCTTGACTGAGAGGGTGGGTGTCGCTCGTTACTTGCTAGTTGCAAGAGACATTCCCGTTAGTTTCTCTGCATGTTATTCAATCAATACCAGAAGGTGACGTCTTCGATAGGTTGCGAACATACCTCCAGCTTGTTCTCCCAACTCCCTACAACAGGTCTTGGCTTTTGGAGGGCAGAACGGCAATCATCTGGCTGTATGCTTTCCACGAAGAACGATGCCCCGACTTGGATCTGCGCTCCGCAACATGTAGATCCCGCGTCAAAGAAACCAGTGCGGCATTGACGTGGCACCAGACGGGAATGATGTTACCATTACTCCCGGACAGAGGCGCGGTTCTTGCTGCCTACGACCAAGAGGAGGGGGGGCGAAGACGAAAGGAACCCCCCCTCCCCTGCTGCAAGGCACGCTTCCGATATTGCAGGAAAATAGTCTTTCCGAGATCGTCTTGTCGGACAGGTCGAGCGCGTCGGAGCCAGCCGGTAAGATCTCTGTCGGCGAGTTGCGGCAGCTCGTAGTTGGCAAACATCTTTGCTCTTTCCGTGGCTTCGTGGGTCGGGCACCTGCTGTCTTGGGTGGCTAGACTCGCATCCAGTAAGTATTTGTTTCCTTCGCACGGAGACTCCCTCTCGAGATCGAGACAAGTCTACATTGAGATGTCAAGGAAGCATACCTGCAATAGACCTTCTCCGCTCGGGTAGTCCTCTGTCCTACCAACCTGGTCCAAGCCTCTAGTAATGTCCTTTTGTTCCACGCTGGAGATTGGTCGATAGTTATACATGCGCGCTTGACAACCTCAAGAATGTACAGCTGTCCGGTGACAAAGCTCCCCTCCTCAGTGGCTAGTTGCTTTCTTTCTCGTAGTGTCTCGGATCGTATGACTGCAGGTGTCCTTTGAAGGCTGTTGTGACGCTCGGATTGGTAACGGTTGGGTACCAAAGGTAATGTTTCTTCCTCTAGGCAGCTTGTCTGGTGTAGGGATCGGGCCACGACGGGGAATGTAAGTTGGGAATAGTGATTCTGCTGAGGGTAGATGGCAGGTAGTTCCAGGCGCTCTGCAATGGCTAGAAGGCTGTTGACTTGCACGGGCCAGGGACTGCTAAGCGGCAGGAAATCGGGGGCTGTACTCGCAGCCTTGCAGGTGCCCATGGCTGATCCTCTCCGTATTCAACACATACTCAGATACTGCGATTCTTTCTCCGACAGCAGAACTTTGACTATTATGCATCTATCTGACCTGAGACCTTTCTCTTTTTGAGTCTACGGCGTACTTCTAGACAAGCGTGATCAGAAGAGAGACCCTGAATATGCTGCATGACCAAGACCTGCGTGATGAAGACCACAATCATTATATTGTGTTTCCACAATGAATGGAGTCCTAACAAGCCGACCAACAGCTGGTAACCCACGCACGTAGCATCAGCAACAGACAACTCACTCAACGAAAATAGGATACCCTATATCGTCGGTCTGAAGAAACCATTAGGCCCTATGCTACCTTCTGCGGGATGTTGGCTCATAATTCACCACTAGAAAACCAGAAGCGTGTCACTGGAGAAACAGAAACATGTCACTAGAGAAGCAGAAGCATGCCACTAAAGACATTGTGCACAAAAACATCAAATCATACAGCGTTTTTTGTCTTATCCAGGCCAACAAAGACTAGACTATGCATACTGTATGAATACCTTGTCCTTGCAGCCCTTGCAAGTAATAGGCGGTATCTACCAAGACGCCGTGGCCGTCCATCGTTGGCCTTCTTCCAACTGACGAAAACTTTTTTGTGTGACCTGACAAGCTCTTCTGAGGAGCATGATGCCCCGTCCAGATGCCAGTGCATGATCAAAAGCAATAACATGGGTAAATGAGGGGCTGAAAAAGCAATCCGAACAAGCAAAAGAGGGCGGTGGGAGATTTGTAACCTTCCATGACAGGGCTGATCTTTCTGATAAGTGTAGGTAATGAGAGACCAACTCTAGTTGGGCTCGCTGCGGAGAGGGAAGTAGCCGTCAGGCATGGGTTGAATGTGCCAAACACGATCGCCGTCCTTCTCAAAGGCATCAGACCAATCACGGTCCAGGGCCTTGGGAATGGTGTAACCCAGAGCTGTGCTTCGGAGACGCATGCGGACGAGGTGGCGCTTCTGGTCAGCAGACACGCCATCGACGAAACCATCCCGGCGATGAAGGACCGAGAGGTTGTTGATGAAATGCAGATCACCATCCTGGGTGGAGAACTGGAACTCGGTAGCACGTGCGATGGCCTCAATGGCGTCAAGTGCCTCGATCTGCTGGGTGTTGAGGATTGGCAGGTGAGCCTTGCGAGGGTGAGCCAGGGAACCCATGAGGGGAACACGGCCAAAGTTCATGATGAGCTTTCCGTCGAGATGGAAGAGAACGGGGCGGCAATGATAACGAGGGCTGTGAGAGAAACCGCTGTTAGAATGCATTGCCGTGGTGTTTTTAGCCGCATCTAGAGAAAACTTACAAGGCGAAAGGCCAGTCCTCACGGGCCAAGACTCGAATGAGATCAGGTCGGGTAGCAGCCAGGAAGTTGTAGATCGTGGCAGTGGAGGCAATGACACACTTGCCACCCGCAGCGGCAGTGCTTCGAGTGAGCCAGGAAATGACGTCTCCGGTCTCCTCATTGTGGAACGTCTATAACACTTTGTTAGTAATAGTTGACGGGTAGGAAGTATCAAGGTAAAATACTCACGATGGGGTCCGTGGAATGGCGATGGTGGTTCTTGTTGGCCTTGTCGGCGACGATGTGGACTGCATCATGTTAGCCTCATACGTCGGGAATATCAGTAAGACAGACAGACAGATAACATACCAAGCATGTTTCCCTTCCTGTCCTGACGGCCACGCTTGTCGGCGATGTGGGCAGAGACGCCCATGTAGGCAAGAGTCAGGTCCTCGACGGAGAAATCGGCAGGGTTCAGACCACGGATGACCGAGAAGCCGCGGCCGTTGTGAATGTCAAGGCTGAGCTGCTGCAGCTTCTTTCCAAGGCTGGGTAGCTCAAAGTTGTCATTGCTGACCTTGGATCCGTCCAATCCGAGATCTATGGTTGAGAACCAGAGTCAGCACCAAAATCTCACGCGGCAGAAATGATTGGCTGGGGCTAGCATATGCGAGGCTGAGACGTAACACGAACCCTTGAACAAAGTGACAGCCTTACGGATCTCATCAACGTCACCCTCGGTCAGGTGGTAGATCCAGTTTTTGTGGTTGGCAAAGTCAGCACCAACCCAGGCAAGCTGTCCGTCGATGTTGGCGGGGAACCGCTGGGGGAGAGTGTTGAGGCCAGTAGTGGCACCAACGTCAGTGACATTGGCAATGGGTGCGGAGACAACAGTCTGGGCCGTGATAGAAGACATTGTGGTGTTTTCCAGCTGTACAGTGTGTTAGTGATCACGTATGAAGAAAATGCGATAGGGACTAGGCAGGGGATATGACCTACATTGCTTGCTGTCACCAGATTGCAGAGAGGTTGTGATAAGAGGCTGTGTTGCTTGGGTAGTTGACCGAGGAAGGGGATGTGTCTGATTCTGAAGAAGTGCTCAGAAAGACAAACAAGAAGAGCCCCAAGTACGAAAGAAGAGAAGTCGGAACGATTGTGATAAGTAGTGATCGAGTGACTTGGTGCCTTGTGGCTGGCTGGACAGCGATAGTGTTGATGGTGTCGATGGATAAACCAGAAGTGGAGATGTTGTGAAACAGAAGAGAAGGAAGAGGACCTGAGGACAGACAGCTCAAGAACAAGTACTCAAATAGGAAGGGATCTGGTTTTAAAACCACAACAAAAGAAAGAGAAGGGGGGGGGGCAGCCAAAGATTACCTAGGTAGACAAGACGGTTGACTGACGTGCTTCTACTTCATAGAACCTGAGGAACAGGAAGGCACACATGTTACTTGCCTTGGTCTAGACACTTGAAGATTGCATAGTTTCCCATAAGGAAGTGGCGCTAGACAGGAGAAGCAGTACGAAGGCGGGTTCTCCTGCTATGCGTCAAGCTCTTGTGGGGAGGGGGGTATATTGCCTAGAGACACCTCTAGCTGCCCAGGCGTCTGGCAATACACTGAGAAAGGAAACGGGAAGGCACGCGGCAGATACGAGAGGGCGTCCCCTTTTCTCCCTTCCCATGAACGGGTAGTATTACATTGTCTTGAGCAAGAAGGAAGGTTGACGAGGGGGATCAAAATGTGGAAGTAACTAACTGTACAGTGTTGTTGATATCCACCGCCGCTTGGGAGCCTGCATATCTGCATATCTGCAGACTGCAGGCAGGTCAGGTGAGTCCGGCTCGCTCGATGACAACACGCCAAGGCTGAGGAGATTGAGGCTATCCATGTGTCCAATGCAAGTAGCTAAGACTAGGTGTGTATACAGCTGTAGACGCGCAGGGACATTGGGCATAGGCGTTGGAGCTCACCAGCCGCTCCCTCGTTCGGCGTCAAAAGTCAACATCAGAGTTGTGAGTCGGACCCAAGATTAGAGCAGATCCCCAGCATAGGAAACTACTATGAAATAAGCACACAAGCTGGGAAGTCTCAAATCAGAAAATCTTGCCTATGGGGATCTGAAATCTTGCGAGCGACAGAGGGATCTTGCATCAACCCTCCCTCCTTGATGCAGCAAGGAGTCCTGCCGAAATAGGAAGGGAATACCATGCAGCCAGCCACGGGATCTCCATAGCAAACATCATATCATATCATAGGGAGTCACTCCCTCCTGTCAGGGTTGGGTGTGAAGGGCGAGAAGGTGCAGTGGGGGGGTATGTGAAAAAAGAGGAACCACTTGAGCTCTGATGAGACATCGGGACTCAGTCGAACCTATAATTATTCCGGTAAAGAACCCTTTAAATATATGTACATACCCGGGTATCTAGGTACCTACCTGAGTAGCTACCTAGGTACCTAGGTAGGTATTATCTGCAAGTAGGCAGTGGCGTGGGTTGTTGGGGAAAGATCTGTCCTTGCAGGTTTTGCTATAACAGAAGGGAACTCGGAAAGACATACTGGGGGTTGAAAAGTTGGCCGCTCCACACAAGTAGACAGATCGAGCTACCATTCTGACAGGTATCACAGAGCTACCTTGACCTGCAAGAAGAAGAAAGAAAGGATTCTGGTCAAGGCTTGGTGGGGAGGAGCAATAAGCTACGCGTGTTTGCTGCATTGGGTGGTGCCAGTGGTGCAGCAGCATCTGCATGAAAGGGCAGAGAAACACACCAAGGTACGGTACAGTCACTGTAGACAGTATTATGGACATCTGTAGTGGCCCCCTCCCCTAAAAGGAACCAGTTGCAGGAACGGAAACGGGAGGAGACAGCAAGAAAATTCTGATGTCCCCTTGTGCCGTAACTGTGGGGAGAGTGCGCATTTGGGTCGACAACCACACAGCACAGCACCACCCGCCCGAGTCCTTCAGTCCCTCTGTCCCTCTGTCCCTTCTACTGTGTACCTAGCGTACGTACCTGGGTAGCGTTGACTGCTACCGTACCCTGCGCCGCCGGGCAGGGGAAGTGGGTTCCGTACAGCCAA
Organism: Cytospora piceae; assembly: GCA_016508685.1. Classification (NCBI taxonomy): domain Eukaryota; kingdom Fungi; phylum Ascomycota; class Sordariomycetes; order Diaporthales; family Cytosporaceae; genus Cytospora; species Cytospora piceae. The sequence goes on along the minus strand of JADMLE010000011.1, from coordinate 3,684,193 downwards.
GCATTTTTGGTCTGCTCTCTCACTGCCGCTTGTGTGACCCCCCCTTTGCGCATGAGAATTGACGGGAGGACGGGAAGATGCTCACAATTGATCGATCTGTACAGGTCGCTGTCCGTGTGTCCGATGTTGTTCTGCGATGCCTGCGGATGCCTGCGGATGCTTTTGAATGCCTGTGATGCCTGTGATGCCTGTCTGACAGTCTAATGCCTGATGTATGACAGAACAAATGGGCCATATATGACTGCAAAATTATGCCTCGAACCGTTCAAGCAGTGGTATCGAACCCAATTAGGTTGGCCGGAATGGCGCCGGTTGATTCCTTTTGCGAATCTGAAGATGCAGCTCCTCACCGGTCGTGAGCTGGCAGCCGCTGCCAGCCAAACAGTAAGTACTTCGTATATCACCCAACCCTGCTGTCCTGGTTCCGTAGCAGGAAGCCAACCTGAGTACTGCCCGTGTATCTATGTTAGCGGCTTGTCCTGGGACATTTTGAACGGCTCGGAGTTTTTTTTTATAGGATCGGGTCCATGTCCGGACACACAATTTGACAGCTCTGTAGTGTGACCCTATCTGTTGTGCCCAACGCTTGACCCGGCCGTTTACATAGTAGAGCTGACAAACTGTCGAGGTTATTCGTCCGTCTTGTTTGATCGTTCGCGGCCCCCCCCCCCAGGCTAGACCAAAAGCGCCCATGAGATCCGCACCACCTTCAGCCCGGAATTAGCCCAGGGGAAATCCATGTCGACACCGACTGCATACTAGCATCTGTCATGCAGATCAGGGCTTGAAGATATCGTCTATCACAAAGTCCCCTACGCACAAGCGAAACTTTCTTTGCCACAATTCATGTCTATCTGGGTATGGCTGAATTCACTGCTTCCGTCTGAGCCCAACGGGCGGGGCACCCTCAGCCGAGCAGTAGCACTTCTTCAACACGTTTCGACCGGGGGTTTAAAAAGACGTTAGAGATATGGAGTATCCTAGAATTGATAGCTTGGCGGGCACAATGGTCAATCTATCACATGCCAATGATCCAGACACAATGGACATCCTGGAGGCCCCTTCGTGATTTATCATTTTTTGATAACCCACCCGTTCATGTAAGTAACCAGGGCTTGCCCCCCCCCCCTCCAGATCCCGCGACCAAAAACATTTCGCTACGGACTCCCATAGCATCGCCACCACAGGAGAAGTTAAAAACAATGATACTTTTGCCAACCCGAGTATGGGTAACAGTCTCCAGTATCTGCCGCCCATCATCATTGATAAAAAGAGAAAAAAGCGCGAGGAAATCGAGAAGTGAAATGTGAGACTATATCAAGGGCATAACACGGAAGAAAGAGAAGACCGTTTCCCGACGCCTGCCGGGGTTCTTCATGATTGATTAACGAAAGCTTTGCGGGATGATTGGTGTGGATCCGGTTCGCGCCCTGGTTGGTGGACGTGTTCGTGGGCGAATGTGCTTGGGTAGGGTGAAACAAAGATGCAGGGTCCACAACGGACTGCTCCTCCCCTTCACCCGGCAGCCGAGAAGGACAGAGTTCCGAGGTTATCCGGGGGAAGGCGAGCCCACATTGATGCGCGCTTCTTGCGTCGCGTCCACTTGTCATTCTGTGGGTAGCTCGGCAGTGAGAAGGGGCCCTAGTCGACGATCGTAGGTTGCGGCGACCAATCCTGCTCATACAGTTGGCTGAGAAAATAGTAGTCGTTGCCATACGCCTTTGCGGTACGCAACTCATCCCACTGGTACTCTGTTGCCGCATGCAGTCAGCACTTTATGTCACCACCCATCTTTTTGCAGCTGCAAGACTCACTGTGCTCCTCGGCAAAGTCCCTGGTGTACTGGACGAAGTTGATGGAAGTTTGGTCCAACTCGGCCAAATTTTGCAGGTCGGTATCCTTGCATTCCTTCGAAAATGGGTAGACGCTCTTGTTGCAGTAGTGATAGTAGGCTAAGAAGATGTTCGCACCTGGTCCAGTCGTCAGCCCTGATACCAAAAAGCATTCGACGCTTTGAAACAATAGCGGATCTTACCTAAATGGTACTGCTCAACCATGTCCTTTCTGGCGAATCGAGACTGTACATAACCCAGTCAGCTACCGCGAACTGTAACCGAAAACTCCAAGGACTCGAGTCTTGTTCTGATGAGTGGACTTTACCTCCATGCCATGCTTTTTGGCATAGCCCTCATCATGCGCCGTGATGAGAGCAACATTGTGCAGCAAAATGAACGTTACCAAGTACGTTGTCAGCCACGTCCTCTGCTTCTTTGCTTGCGTCATGGTCTGCAACGTCTCTAGTGTCTCCCTCCGAAGCTTAGGAAGGGTCTGGTTGAGAAGGATGTTGTCGATTTGAGCTCCCATCACGGGCGGAATTGGAACAGGCCCATTGACCTTTGGGATACCAAGCGTCTCTTCTCCGATGATCTCGAAGGACTTTGTCGTTAGGCGGACGGCCGCCCAGAGGTCGAGGGTTCTCTTAATCAATTCCCTCTCCTCGTCTGTGACTGCTGGGTTCTGGGCCCGGAGGATGGCAAATTCATATGTCTTCCAGAGCAGCTTCTGCGTTGGGCCGAGCAGCGCCTTGCACATCTGTGTCAATCCCGACCGCAGATAGGTCTCGTAGCTCGCCTTTGCACCATCCAAATCGATCAGTGCATACGGCTCTATCCACCTTCGCTGCAGTTTGCCGTTCTCGACCCAGGTCCGCTCCAGCTTGTCGCCTGGTTGCGGGACGAATCGGCGGACTCGTAGCTCAACGCCATCCCCGTATCCTTCTGTCAGTCTGATGATCTTGACCTCGAGGCTTGCCCACTGGCCGATATCAGGCCCAGAAGTGCCATCCTTCCAGCGGCGTGTCCACTCATACCCTTTGACCTGGCCTGGCTTGAAGAGCTTGACTTCCGTGATCTTCCACCTCCGACAAGGAAGACGGTGGATCTTCGAGTTGGCAAGTATCTTCTTGCAACCATCACACGGAGCATCATCATCAGGGGCATCGGTATTGGTTTCGCACTAGTGCCAAGAGTCAGCGCGTACCTTCCATCCGGTGTATTGGCTTCACCTACCCTGATGCGTTGCATCCGACAACGGATACAGCTGCCAATCTTTCTCACATGAGCTGTCTGTTGTCGCTTTTCTTGATTCTTGAAGGGTCCTCGCTTGGTACTAGGAGGCTTGTGGTTCGGCAAGACCACCTCTAGGCCATTACCTTGCGACACGATCTGGCAGTGGTCCACTTGCTCGGAACCCAGCCCGTCTGCATGAACGTATCCATGTGGGGCGCGATAGCGCGGTGGCAGCTGGTAATTAACTAGGCTGTGGCGGGTATAGCCGTCGTCTTCAGCCCTAGGAACAGTAGCGTGTGCGTAAATTGCTTCTCCTGGATGGGTTGGCGTCGGACCACTTTGGAACTCGGATGCTCGAAAGCTCTGGCCCGCACCCTCTGATTTCAGGAAGACAGGGCTTGGCTCTGACTTGAGGAAGCCTTGGTCTGTATCAAGGCTGGGGTAGACCATATTTTCCGGGCTTGTAGTAGGCTGATTACCAAAGTGGCTCACTGGCTGAAGAGCAGGATAGTTTTGCAGGTGCGTAGTCGGAGTTTGATCCTCCATATCAAACAGGCTAGATTGACCAGGCCCAGAACTCGATGCTACTGGGTACTCAGGAACCTGAGTATGAACTGGGGACACCAAATCCGTCGAGTATGCCCTTGAAACTGCGCAATCAAATCCAGTAGTAGGCGGGGCAGAATGGTACGCTTTGAACCCAATCGTCAGTCTGTGTATCTTGTGGGTTGGGCGGGGTCATCTTCTCTTACCTGGAACGGTCTCGTAGCTCGAATATGGTGGACACATACCAACACTATTCAAACACCTTCCGAGAGCACCTATGAAAGACCCCCCGCTGTCGTCTTCCCTTTCAGACTGCCCAGACACTGGAGACTTCTCATGGTCATCCTGACCATGATGACCGTGCGAGAACAATGATGGAATAGGCATGTTGGTATGAGTTTCAAGACGTTGCCTTTTCCGGGGATATGGCCGATACTCTGGTTGGTAATAGTGTTGTTGCCCCTGACACGCTTGGTCGTGATCTTGGGGCTGTTGATGATACTGCTCACTGAAGTCTGGAAAGTTTCCGTACGGTATATGGAGGATCTCCCCGGTCTGGACAATGGCGTTTTGTGCCTCGGTAGATATATGCGGAGGTGAGAAGGGATACACGACAGAGCCAAATGTCGGGATCAATGGTTGATTTTCGAAGAATTGCTCTGGTGGGTCGTGAGCATAGCCGTAAGTACGGCGTTTAGTGAGTTGGTGGTTCTAGACAGAGATCAACTGACTGCACATACACGGCCGGGGGAGCACACTATTGAGTGAAGAAAGACGAGGAAGGTGATAAAGAAGACTGGCTAGACTGGCTAGACTGGCATGGGCTTCGAGGTGGCCATGAGACCAAAGCAGAAAGTGAAGATAGAATTATTCATGTCTTTGCAGCCGTAAGCTGGAATGAGGGTCGATGATATATCCCATGCAGTCTGCCGCCAACCGGGGAGCAGGGGTTGAAAAGAAAGATCTTACCATGGTTGCTGCTGAGAGGGTGTGTTGAACAATGTCCACACACAGTGAACGCAAGAGTACTTAGGTCAGATGTACCAGGTGCACAAGGCAAGGGATCTAAGCCCGGTGAGTGAGCCAAGCAGCAATGCTAGTGTAGGGCGTCAATCGTAGGGACGGAGCCAGGAGCAGCAAGTCCAGGCAGGATCAACGCGAGCCAACAGACAAGGAGAAGGAAAGAAAAGTCCCCTGGTCCAGGTCACCGGGGTGGAGAAGGTGTGCAGTTAGACGTTGGTGCGACTCGAATGGTGATGTTCCTCACAACAAGCCCATGGCCTTGGGATACAGGCTAACGGTGGACAGGGTATAGCGAGGCGAGGGGGCTAAAGGGTAGGAAGCAAGGAACTGAAGGGAAGGGGGTGGTTGTATCGCTAAGGAGAGAAGAGGGACGGGAGGGGTGGGTGCTGCAGAATGGTAAGGTACAGAAGGGTACAAGCTGCCTCGCCTATCTGCTGCAGGCCGTACACTCGAAATGACTCCGACGCAATTGAAGCTCTTGACCGAGTCGGCCAAATCGGAAACGGTGAGCGGTGACCGGTCAAGAACGACGGCCGTGACAAGCAACAGCCGCAATCCGATTCGTGGAGCGAAGCGAGACAACCAAATCACGGCAACAAAGATGCTGAGTTCGATGCTCCTCCGATGACCCAAGCGGCCCGCAGTCGAATGACAAGCTGGATCGGGGCGATTCGAGTCTTTCTGGCTTCGTATCGATCGTAACTGACCTCTGCCTGGCTGTTCGCGTTGTTATCGTCGAACTTGCCCCAACCGCCTCGGCCAAGTTCTTCCGTCCGGAACGGCTGGCTTCCAGAGCACGACTCTGCGCAGAGGTTGCTTGCCTGGAGGCTGTCCTGGCTGATGGCGACGAGCAACGTGTGTGAATGTGCTCCCTCCTTGTCGTCGTGCACCCTGACACCAACAAGTAGCTGCCAACCGGTCAAAGACCAAGGCTCTCTGCAGGTGCTCACAGTCCTTGCCAGGTACTGCTCTCCGATGTGGAGACACGAGAAGACAAGGCGGGTCAACAGCGGCTGCAGTTGCCGCTGACTTGATGGCCGGTGAAAGAGCAACTTGGACGAGAGCCGCTGTCTTGGATACGACGTCAGTGATTGGATCCAGGTCAGGACTGAGAAGGGAACCGGAAAAAAGACAATGAGAAGAAAATGGGTATAATTAGAAGGAACCGCCCTCGGTGAGAATGGCCGATGGGGACGCAAGGCAGTTGTGGGCGGCGTGTATTGGGTGTGCAACGAAGCTCATTCGGTAAAAATTGCTGGCTGCGTTGCTTCGACCATCTCACCGGTCTGCGGTAGACCATGACGATCCAGCTACATAAGGGTCTAGGTATGTAGGAAAGAGGGGTAGGTACGGTTGATGTCAGCTGAGCTGTCAGGTCCTCGCACAGGAGTGAGCCAGTCCAGAGATACACGAGATCTTGGGACAGGCAAGGGAATCAATGCGGTGTGGAGACTAAGGCAGTGTTGCAAGCCAGTGTCCTGCTTCAGTCTTGGATCTGACCTAGACCTAGATCCAGATCCAGATAAATAGAAAGACAGTGTCGTCTCGTTTGCTTCGCCTTGGTTGGAGTGGACTGGAGTGGACTGGACTGGACTGGACTCGATCTGTTGCCAGTGATGGTCTCGCCAGATGCTTTCAGCGCCTGAGTGAGAGAGACACTCGACACTCGTCAGGTAGCGGTCAAGAGATTCTCAAGCGGTTGGGTTTGTTCCGACCGAGGCTGTTCGCGTCGAATATGGGCCGGGATGCAAATCGATAACTGGATGGATAGACCGAGTGATTGATTGATTGATTGATTAATTGATTGACTGACAGGGTCTTATGGTTTAATCGACAGGTTTGACTGCGCCGGATCACCGCAGATAGATGGGAGTTGACGTCGCCTGTCTAGGACACAACCGCGACACTGCTCACTCGCTGCTGCTGTCGCTGCGCCCCCTCCTGCAGTGCGCAGCAGATGCAGGGCAGGACTCAGCGTGCGCGTGCACGGCTGGCACGTCAGGGAAGAGGACAGTCGACGGTTTGGCGCTCGAAGCAGACGATCCGGGTCGAGAGAGGCCGGCGGAGGCGAATGCGATGGTTTCAGGTACCCCGCCGAGAAGTTTTTCAAACGTCGACAAGTACGAGCCCCCCGAGTCGAAATGACAAAGTGGGTGTCCAAATTAGAACAAGTTATTAATGCAGTAGTAGTAGTAGTAGTAGTAGTAGTAGTAGACAGTGACAAACAAATCTCAGGCTGGTGATCCTAAGGGGGGTGGTGGTGGTACGGAAGCAAACAAGTACAGGCCGAGAGGAAAAGCAGCAGCAGGAAAGCGGACTCGATATGATGATGATAATGATTATGTCGATGATGGATGATCTGCAGAAAAGACAGAGAGGTAATTGCTGTTGAAGAAGATGGAGATGAGATGAGAGGAGATACGCGTTTGCTACAGTTCCCCCTTACCCTCTTCTCTTTTTCTTATTACTTATCACTCAGCTTCCGGGCGGGGAGGGTGCCAGTGAGTGTTGTCGAGTACGAATTTCTAAGGCCGTCCAGGCCATCCAGGTCATCCAGTCTAGAGATTAAGCAGAACGAGGGCCTAATAAGAGTGGAGAGGCCGACACCGACAGGCCCTAATAGAGGCATGTTCCCTGCTAAACACATGGTTGGAACGATAGGGGAGCAGTTACGACAGAATAGGTGGGTCCCGCTAACCACCTTCTGCCAATCAGGCCAATCAACCTCCTTGGCCTCAACCCCGGGATTTCGACCCTAAACTCTCACCCTATCAATTGATTCCACCCTTTATCATCCACACAAGCTCGGCTCCGAGCCCCCATCACAGTCATCAACCCGTCAGCCCGTCAGAACTCTTCCGCTCTCCTCCTCCCGAGATTGCAACTTGCCTCCTCACCCTGTGGTTGACCTGTTTTTGACCTTAAAGTATACTTATCTAGGAGCTGTGGAGTTCTCTCTTCAGATCCAGATTGCCAGTAAATGAAGATTTGATCCCTAGTTTTCAAAACTGAGACGAAGGATGTCCGCCTCATCTCGTCGCCAATCGGGCTGTCTATATACATACAAGGGTTGCGAGGCTCGACCATGAGCGATGGACGCGCGTTTTCGGGAAGTCTGTCCGGGGACATACTAGGCATGCTAGGTATGGATATACTTAGTTGGCAACAAGAAGGACGCAATCAGCCAGCACCCGTGCCACCCCTCTCCCCCCCTGCTTCTGCCGAGACTACGACCTTACCAACCTGAACTCCTGAACAATGCTTTTCAGCTCCATCATCGCTTGATGCGAGCTATGGATTACCCACTGTGGTAATCAATAGTACGTCCTCGATCGAACATCTTCTGTTGGTCCGGTGTGGGAGAACAGCCGTCTCATCTAAAGATGCTGATGCTCTCTCTGCTTTGAGAGAGTTGAACGGATATTTCACAGGTCAGACAAAGCAGCTGACAGTGCAGGAAACAACATCCTTCGAACCGAAAGGGGGGCTTAAATAGCCTCACGTTTTGCGGCATAAACTTCCCAGTTGAGCAGCCACCCGTTGTTAGTTCCCTATCACCAGAGGTCTCGATCAAACTTCGCATCCCAGAGGGTACCCATGTGATTAATATATATATTACTCTGCATGAGGTGGCTCGCATTCTGTCGAGTGTCGACGGGGCCACGGGGCCACGGGTGCTGTACCCAGCGTTGTGTGCTCCCGGTCCCGTATCACACTCGATGGTCGCCGATGCTCCCAATTCGGCTTCTGGCAATCTTACGAAGTATCCTTGACGCGTGATCCTTTCATTTGCCATCAGCGGAGACTTCTCCGCCTTTCCAGTGCTGACTTCGGCTAGGGTCATGCATTTCTTTCTCAACGAAGCAATAGACTACCAGATGTCTGTCCACTGAGAAGAGGAGACAGCCCTCCAATCGCCAAACGAAGTAATCCAATATTTCACCATGCTGGCACTGCGAGCGGCAAGGAATGACCAACTACGTCCTTTGATGATGCTTTGCTTTCTTGGTCTGCATAATCATTGTCACCACACAAGTCAGCAACTGGTCGCGTTGGGAAACCCTCTTCCAACTGAAGATTATGTCGCTTGACTGTGTTCTTGCTGTTTCGCATACGGATAAAGTGGCCGTCGTGGCCGCCAATTCCAGAGGCGTGAACAATTGGCCGAAAGAGGTCCACGCAGCGTCCAATAGGATATTTGGAAGGTATTGGTAATGTGGAGGTTCGATCGTTTTGCCTGCTGGAACATGGCGCGCCTTTCCGGCGTGGCCGGACTACACACTTCTGGATCGAGATACTGTACGCACCAAAGCGACCTTGGTGTCTGCAACGCTGTCGATTAGCTAGCATGGCATACATTGTTGATGTGGGTAGAGCCCCATGCAAAAGGACGGCGATTGAAATCGACAGCATGGCAGAGCTGCATTTGGGATTGGTGCATCGGCAACACACGACCCAAGAGCCTGGTCGAGCCCGTTCTGATAGGGGGACATCATCGCTAAGCTTGTGCACGACATCGCTTGACCTGAAGAGGATCTACAGCGTACCTCGGAGAAGTCGAAGCCATCATATATGCCAGCACACCACCAACCCAGCACAGGCACCCTTCGCAACAGACAATTGCTTACTCGGTACATACGGACTCGTGGATTAGACCATATGCGGTACGAATAGAAGAACAGACCGACCGACCATTACACCAGGAGGCCTTCACGCTTGAATTAACGCCGTTCGTCAATGGATGAAATGCAAAGTCAGCCCCATTCCCGGCACAGCCAGGAAGGAGATGATGGGTCATTGTGCCTCCCGCTGTCTTGTATGTATGCCCGGCATTCTATGAGCTACGGAATACACTCCGTCAACTATCGATGCTTGTCGTGCTACGCTGCACTTCTGCCCCGCGACAACAGATCCGTATTGTGGAAAGCAATGCCGGCGGGCCAACTGGGTAAGCCGTTGAACTCGCTTCCAAACAATGCAGAACATGCCGATCGATCACGCAAGATGCAATGTCTCACTTGAGCAAATGGCCCCTGGGCAGCAACGTGCGGCTGTTTAGACTAGCCACAAGAGCCCCGATCCAAGATCACGATGGCATGTGATTACAAGGCTCTTTGACATGAGTAGAATTGCCCAAACCCATTATAATTCCTGCAATTATACGGACGCATCTAATCACCACCTCATGGTCGCTTTCATTGGATCGTACCGCAACACTGAATCCCTCTGCCCGACTCTTGCAGAGACTTTGAGAGGATGTACCTCGGCATCCATATCATCGTGACTGCGCTATGGCTTTGAGGTCTGTTACTGCAGGCCCGTCTCTCGACCGTGTTGCTGTCATGATGACTGCTTTCAATAGCATCGTGACCGACGAAAGCACGACCTCGCGAATAGTCAACCACCGAAGATTGCAACATGAAGCCACCAACTCCATTAGCGTTGTGTGATTCCAATCTTAGTCGTGTTGTTCAATGGAGCACACGTCCCAGGCGACATCTACCCTGCCTATAAAGGAGAATAGCTGTTTCGGACCTTTCCAAATGTTGACACCGCGGTTGCGTGCCACGGCCGATCATACCGGCATTACGAAGGCCCCATCGGTTGGCGGGAATACGCAGTGGTCTTTCACACCTACTGTGTCACTGCTTTACATTGTCTCGCCCGGTATGTATGGTTCTCACTGCCGGGGGCAACTGTGATCATCTCTATCACTTGCCTCACTCGAGGAGAGTCACGCCACATTGCGAGGCTCGTCACCCATTGACGACCTGCGATGCGGACTACAACGTTGAATACGTCCCACAGAGTAGGCTCCATGAGCTCAAACTATCACCCGTCGATCTTCAGAGCCAGCGAGACGAACTGCAGTGGTAGGGCGAGCCAGCAATTGGGCTGGAGACAACGTGGCAAACCCAAGCGACGGCCACATAATTTGTTTTGGTAGATTACCATCAATGATACTCTCGGGATCACATCGTCATCACTTCTCCTCGCTGGACATCCATTGTATGACCCTTGGATAAAATACGTGGGGCAAAGGAACGAGCTTGATGAGCGACCCCACAACTCTTCCTGGTTTACACGTGCAGATAACTGCATTCCCGCTCGTCGCGTGCAAAGTTCCCAGCTATTCTGGTGGTTTGATAACCTCACACCCCGCCATTTCCACGGTCGACACCCCTTTGTGTGACAATACATCGAGTGACCACCAGGAAATAAAACACCATCACCACCGGCAGAGGATCCTGCCTACCACATGGATATTTGCCCCGTCCCGTGATTGACGAGTCTGGATGCCCTACCCTGTCTGTGCCTTACATCAATGGCGCACAACGAGCCGGCACCTCGTCGAGACCTGTGTGAGTGTCTCAGTTAGAGGTCCATGGCTCACCGAGATGGCACTCCCTCTCCCGTCCCACAGGCATTTCCCGGCCACAAGCCTACTTGGCCGTGTTCCGTGTATACCGCGCCTTGAAGTACATTGATTGACCCTGTACCTCGTCGTCTACACTACGCGAAGACCCCGCTCTTTGCCGAGACAACTGGCGGCGATCCCACGATCCACCAAATTCAGTCACACCAACGAACCTTGCCCAATGTCCAGGGCTGAAAAGCCCCGGCCGGATGTACAAAGGCAACAACTATTTCTTCTCAGCTCCCGCCCGCCCTGCCGAATTCTTGGTACCAGAAAAGCGCGCTTGCCCCATAGACAGCGGCTCAGCAAGGCACAGCAGACTTATCATCTGCATGGGACACTGGATATCGGGTCGGAGGCCGGATCCTCGTTCCGCGGTGCGCGGTTTGCTGCACCACGAGCGTCCTGACGTAAAGCTGGTACTTCGTACCTCTGCTTGAGCCAGGCAGGGCGCTGGACGGCGCCTCAAATGCTCTACAGTTCAATAGTAGGCTGCGGGAGTACAATGGTTTGTTCATCACCAAGTCGGATCCATAACGCACTACCCTATCTGGTGATCTCTTCGCTGCAGGTGGCCTGAATTAACTACGACGGGGGTTCCACTACCTGTGCTGGCACCAGCTCCAAGCAAGAGGACCTGACAACTTGGCGATATGTTTGCCAAGTCACTGGTGAGCCCAGATATTGGCCTTTCCAGGTCGTCCCAACGTATGGCTAAGGATCTGCACCTGTCCAGATGCGCCGACCGGTGAGAAAATCACCTTTTGACCGCCGGATGTGTGCGGCCTCGGCGGTGGCGGCAACGGAAGACACGGCACGAATACTGTGTTTTTTCTCTCCTTTTCTTCTTCTTTCATTTTGCCTCGCTAGGGACCGGTCAAGAATGTCAAGACACGACACGCCAACCAAGAAAGACGAAGAGTATCATGCAGGCCTGGACACGGGCCATGGGTTTATGTATGCCGAGAAAACCCAGTGGCGTGGTACACCACCACTGCCGGCACCATCGGGACCGGTGTGAGAGGGGGGACCAGCGCGGACAGTGCCGATGTCTCAGATTCTTTCTTTGCCTCCCTTTGGAACGTCTACGGCCCTAATCCATTTCTCCTCGATCAAATTCACTCAAAAACCAAGAACCCACCCGCTGAGTCCTCCTGCCCCAGAGTGCCTCGAGCGCTTCCTCCCAGCGGCACTGTGCGCGGTAACGTTGCGTGGCCGCCGACCGCGGAAAAGTTCGCACTTGTGAATACGCGCCGGCAGCTGAGGAATCCATCAATTGGGTATCGTGCTCGCATGCCACGCGTCTACGCTACCGCATCGCTTATATGAGCGCGGAAAGCGGACGACATGGATGCCTCGAGCCGCTCGGGCGCCCAGCCCGACCTGACGTCGCTCCATCGCCAACATCGGCTCGTCGACGCACAGGATTTCGTCACATGCTTCCAGCCGGCAGAGCAGGCATCTGCAGCGCTGGCATCAGCCAGTTGCTCCTCGACAACGACAACGACGACGACGACGACAACACCAATCACAACCATAACAACCACCAACAACAACAGCCACATAACTTACGTGGCCCCCTCGGAACTTCCTCGGAAGATCTGGAACCCCTGGGACCAGACTGCAAGCGACCGGTCATTCACATAACCCCCCCCCTCTCGACTGCCCGGGAGAGCCCCGAAGCATTGAGACGTTACTGTGATCATGCGATCAGCCGGACTCTGGCCTGGTGGATTGCGACTTGGTTGTCATGGCATGGTGCCGTGGCTCCACGGAATTGCCTCCGCCGTTGATGTCAGATGCCTCTGTCAGCTACGTGTTTCACAGCCGGACATACCAGGAAAGAGACTGCGTGCTTCCGTCAATGAATGGGCTTGCTACCTGGTATGCTGTTTCATGTTGGAGGCTAACGTAGTAGAATGTGCCTGGTCATGTCGGGTGCAATTCTAAGAAGAGTCTCCTCCCCCCTCCCCTCCCCTTTGGAGAAATCAGGTGCAGCTTCGGGTGGAAGACGCCCGTACCATCAGTCGGATCGGTAAATTACAACACGAGATGGGATTTGTTCGCCTGCATATTCCCCGGATCGCTCCATGGGTTCCCGGTTCCAACGGTGCCATCCTTCGCTAGGTACCGTCCTGTAGGACGACATGCCTGTATACGAAATGCAGGAGCATACACACCCCACTGGAACTCTTGACCGGACACTACAAGGCAAAAGGCAGTATAGCCTCCAAGTGGAAGCCAACCATCTCCCTGCTCAGGGCAAATACATATTTCCATATCCAGGGCTGAGATGTCTTTGTCTGAATAGCATTTTTTGTATTTGCCCTCTGCAATATCGTCGACCTCACTACCTAGGGAGTCTGTTATTCTAGTCACCAAGCAATCCAAGGCTTGAAATCCCAAGTCAATTGTTAAGGAAATTAATGCGATTGGCTCAGGTTGAGAGGCCAAACAAGGAAGGCCCGGAGAGAAAACAACGTGATAGCCAAGGATAGAATTTTCCCAGGAATTGTTCCTGGACCAACCTTGGATATCTAGGAAGCATTATTGACCTCTGAGCAACACCTCAACACCGCTCAATATGTTCTTCAATTTTCTTCCCAAAATACTTTTGATGTTTGAGTCGACCATCGTATGCTGAGCTTCTGAGGAAGGTGTGTGTGTGTGTGTGTGTGTGTGTGTGCGTGGCTGGCATTCTGAGCCCAATTTTGGGAAAGAGCTCAGATTGCCCTAGGTATAGCATTCAGTAAGCATGTCTATCGTCTTTTGATTTTCAATAGTCACGACTGCCTTCCTAATGAACGGACTCATGCTGAGTGCAAGTGTCTTCTCACTTCAAAGCCGCACTTGACCAAATTGTGTCACCCGTGGACAACTCCGACTCCAATCCAACCCAACAACCTCTAGACTCCACTGGGACTTTCCAAATGTTTTTATGACTTCATGAGGCGACCTACCCTTGCCAATCTTTCCACAGTGCCTTTACCAGCAATCATCACATTTTCTTGCCAGCTTGGACTACAAACTTTCGTTGCCACATATCCCTCTGACATCCATCAATCACCCGGACCTGGATGCTCTTCTCTGATCAACAAAGGCCCACAGAGAAAGTCACATACCAGAGAGGCTGGTTCACAGAACGACCTGAGCAGAGCCTCTCCCTTGGCAAGTCAGCCACAATCTGACCAAAAAATATAAAAAAACCTGCCAGTAGGGCCAATCATACGACCTTCCCTGCATTCAAGCACTTGCATATGTACGTACGCTGGGGCTAGAAAGAGGGCCAACAGTCCAACAACGACTCGTTACCATCCATCCATCTCCACAAGTCTTCCTACCCTAGGGCAAAAAACCAGGTACGCGGTCTGTTGGTAGCTCACAAAATCGTCCCTATAGGCCGTACCGGGTCGGGAGCTCATGCGGTTCGGGTCGGATCCGTCGACTTACAGCTTCTTCGCCAGATCTTAGAGGAACGCGGGGGTTAGGCACATGAGTACTTAGGGAATTTCCCGACCGACACACATTTCCCAATATATAGTCTAACCTCGAAATTATCCTCCATGGTCACCCGGGAATATCACTGGACATATCTCGAGACAGTCGTCGAACCTCTGGAGACGAGCCAGAGCACTGTCCTTCCCATTTAGAGACCTAATAGTACACTAGAGACTACATGTGGATCTATAATGGACCTAACAACCGAAGCAATCCGCGATGTGATACATCCCACAGCGATCTACACCTCTCCCATCGAGCGCCTTCTATCGGCTGAGACAGCAACCGAGTCGCTCGAGCCTTCGTGGGAGGACTCCCAACTGAACCCCAAGAATCGAACTGACAGCCTCAGTCCTTTGAAATCACCACTTTGGAGCATCGAGGGTGGTGCTGGCAGGGGTACGCAATTCTTTGCGGTGCCTCATTTCGTGGAGGATGCCCCACCCATGCGCTTCGACGTCTTCGTGGCTGAGAAGGCGACGGGATCACCAATGATGCGCGGGCTTCTAGACCTGGACTTCGCCTTTCATGCTCGGGATTCTACCCGGGTCCGGCAGCAGGCGATCTCCTCCTACATCACAAGGGCGCTTCAGGTGTGGACAACAGAAGTGTACGGACTTGACAAGGTCAAGGAGATGTACTACGAGCAGCCGTTCGGCACTCGCATCATGTTCGAGAACTTACCCCTGAACGTCCGCGATGTTCAGATTCATATTGGGTCGATGCACAATCTCGAGTTCCACCAGCGTTCACTCCGGGAGCTGGCGGAGATGTGGAAGATGGACTTAGAGGAGATGCCCCCAGCAATCGAGATCTACAGCCTAGTCCATGTTCGACAATTGCAAGACAGCGTCTGCGTGGTACGGTATCGACAAGATAAAGACTCGTCTGTCGACCCAGGGAACAAGCTCGGCAGCGGAGTGTGGGCTCTCAAGGCATTGACAAGCAGTGTCAAATACATGTACCACGAGCTACGGAATCTTCTCACCATGCCACCACATCCAAACGTCCTCGGCAGGCCCATCAGACTGGTGACGAAAAAGGCCCGGTCCAACGACAAGAGAGAGGTTGTAGTCGGTTTCCTGGAACCGTACTACTCCGGGATCAACCTACGGGACTCACTGCCGCTGCTCCGAATGAACAACAGACTGCGCCTCGAAGACCAGGTGCGCTGGGCCAGGCAGATCTGCTCGGGGATGCTCCACATCCGGCAGATGGGCAAGCTTTACTACCCCGACATGCGCCTCGACCAGATCGTCATGAAACCTGACAACAAGCACCCAGTCATCCTCGACTTCGAGCAACGGGGCGTCTGGTGCGAGTTCGCCGCCCCGGAGGTTAACGCCCTCGAGCACATGCGCGCCCTTGCCACGGACGCGGACGAAGACGAGTCAGACGACAGCTACGTCGCCACCATCACCACCAATGCCGGCACCGAGGACGCTGCAGCCCGGCGCCACAACCACGCCCTCCGCAAGCGCTACGCCGACCTCCTGTCGCGGCTTCTCCCTGGGTGGGAGGAGCTCGGCGGGCACGACGACCACTACACGAACCCGCCACAGGGCTACAACGTGCCCTGGATCTGCCTCACGGACAGGGAGCGCGAGCACGCCGAGGTGTACATGCTGGGGCGGCTGCTGTGGTGCGTGTTCGAGGGCATGAGCGCGCCGCAGCGGGGCGCCGTGTGGCAGTCGTACAGGAACGAGCCCGAGTTCGAGTTCCCGGCCTTCGAGCTCACGCCCCCGGAGCTGCGGGGCCTGGTCGACCGGTGCACGGGGGGCCGGCGCCCGCTGCTGAGCAACCTCGTCGTGCGGGCGGGCAGCAAGCTTGTGCTGCAGCGCTGGGGCCGGGACTCCGGGCCGCCCACCGCGGAGGCGAAGGTGCGGGAGATACGGGCGCTTGCTAAGGACTTCTGGGAGCGTGAGGTCGAGTGGGCGGAGGGGTTCCTGGTTGATAGGGAAGAGAAGATGAAGATGGGGACTTGGGATGAGAACGTCTTTGATCGTCCTATGCTCCAGGAGGTCGATGACGCTTTGGAGGCTTTCCAGAGTAAGGTGCTTGGGTGAATAGGGGGTTTCTTCTTCTTTCTTGACCGGTAATCCGGCTTTGTCATGGGGGGCTCAAAAGAATGGTGGATACAGCTGGGAGCAGTGGCTATAGCTTTTGGAGGAGGGGGGGGGTTGTGAAAATCACAAAAGGAGGGTTGGGATGGTGGTCAGGTGGGCATGATGGTGTAGAAGCGTACTCATCAGGGTTCTTAAAACAGGGTTAATTCAGTCAGCATTGCTTTAAAGGTTCAAAACACTTCACAATGGCTTTCAAAAACATGGGAGAGGGAAAGAGAAAAACAAGACAAGACAAGAAAAAGGAAGGAAAAGACTAGATACAATATAAATCACGACTTGGCCTTGCACTCTGTGATTCAAGGATCTCTCTTCTCTGAGCCATGAAGACCCCCATATCCCAAACTTTATACAAAGGAGCAAGTTTGAAAGCCCTCAGATAAGGCCATAGTCCACGGCAGTACATGAAGCCGAGAAGATTCAGGGAACAATCCGGGGCCAGAGTCCCTGACCAAGAACACAGCAGTATACCTAGGTAAAAACACGCAAGCATTTACTTGTGTACTAAGTAATCCCGGCGTGTGCGATGTGAGAAGAGAGTGTGAAATCAGCTGTCGGATTAACCCTGATAGAAGTACAGAAGAGACTATGCCTGTGGCCTTCGAAAAGATTATACTCCCAGACCGATAAAGTACATGTTTTTCAGACTTGCCAGACCGGAAGCACCTATTTAGATAGTACACCTGACTGGAAAGCGTGGCACCTGTCCACACATTGCGAACCTGCCTGTCAATCGACGAGAAGACGGAGCCAGCTCCTCTTCTCTCCTCTTCCTCTCTTCCCTCTTATGTCCCCCATTCATCCATCCCATCCCATCCCATCCCATGTCCACCCGATCGATCGATCACTTCGCCCTCTTAGCCCCGCCCTCCCTTCCATTTCCCCCACCTCCCCTCCTCTTACTCCCCGTCCTGCTCGCGCTCGCACTCGATCCAGAAGCCGCAGCCGACGCCGAACCCGCCGCGCCGCCGCCAACAACAACAACAGACACCTCAGCAGGCCTGCTGCTCCGCATCAGCGCGATGAGGTCCCTCAGCCGCCCCATGTACCCCGCGGGCGGGCTGTACGCCCCCAGCCGGGCCTCGATCTCCTCGAGCGTCTCGATCCACTGGTTCTGCTCGGGCAGCTGCGTCAGGACGTCGACGGCGAAGGCGGCCGGGGTGCGCGTCTGGCTGCCGATGAGCCGCTGGTAGAGGTTGCGGTCGACCTGAGGGGCCGCCGCCGCCGCCTTGGGTGGTCCTCGGGGCGGGAGTGGCTGGAGAGCTGAGGCTGGTGGAGTTATTCTGGTGCTGCTGCTGCTTGTAGTGGTGGTGGTAATGGGTGCCGGGGCAAAGTACACATCACGATTCCAGTCCATGATGACAGTATAGAGGATCCGCACCAGTGCTCGAGCAGCGGCGGCGCGTTCCGTCGGGGACGGTGCATCCGTCCTATTCTGGAGGAGTGACTGGATCGCCGACACAGCACGTGTGATATGCGCGGCAGCCCAGGGGACGTCCCGAGGTCCCTCCGCGGCGTTCGCCGCGGCTGCGGAGGATGGGTTGCGCGCGTAGGCGTCCAGCTCGCCAAGCACGCGGTCGATGTGCTGCTGGATCTTGCGGAAGGGGTTGCCAGCCTTGGAGTTCGGCCCGAGGAGCTTGAGGAAGTAGGAGAAGAACTCGTTGTTGGTCATGAGCATGTTGGCGACTGTGCGGGTGAGGTCGTTGTAGGAGATTATGTCGTTGTTCTCGAAGGCCGTGGCCGGGTCCTCGAAGATGTCGGGGCGGTATTCCTTGACGGAGTAGTCGTCCAAGTCTGGCTCCGCGATCGATGACAGGACCTCGCGCGTCTCTTGTAATCGTACGGGGTTGACGGCAGGTCTGGAGTCGGGGGATCCCACGCCGGAGTGCATTTTGCTGGCCAGCAGGTCCAGGTGGAAACTGGAGATACTCTCAAAGGGGTTGCCCTCCCTTCCTATCCCGTTGCCATCCGATCCAAGATGCACTGGCTCCTCTGCCAGAACTTGGTCGGATGTGTGGTGAGTCAGCTGGTCCAGTAGGAATATCAAGTGCTTGCATGGCTTGTCGCTGTCCCCCATGCAGTTGCACCTTGGCTTGCGGTACCTGCTTTGAGCCGACCCTATACGTACGGCGCGGGATTTGCGCACAACCTCGTGCATCTGAAAGGCGTAAAATTGGCCATCCTGTTGCTCCTGGACGGACTGGCACCACTGCAGGACGAGTTGTGGTGTTTCCTCTGTTGGGGATTCTCGGAAGAGCTGTCTCACTCCTGCCTGTGTCTCCGGGTCGAGGCTCGAGATGTCGTATTTGATATTGGTAGTGGGCGATCGGATCACCATCTCTTTGTCGTCTTCCTCCTCCTCCATCGAAGCGTCGCTGGCCTCATCGTCGCTGTCCGAGTCTCGGTAGGAATCACGGCTGGGGCCATCATCGCCGCCGTGGGAAGGGCTCAGTTGGCTTCTGGAACGAGTGGTTGGAGGCATACTTTCGATTGAAAGCCGACTGAAGCGGGACGTTGGGGCAGAATAAGGCATTTGGGGGGGGGGGGGAGCACAACTCTGGGGATGGCTCAACCTAGCTGTGGCAAGAAGATATAGCTATATACTAGACGAGCCTGGAGGCAAGGCAGAGCCATCAGGTAGCAAGGTAGTATGGAAGAGGCCCAGGTTCAAGACCGGGTCACGTTGGGGGAAGTGAACGGGAGGGGTGATAATATTGGCGAGTTAGGAGAGTAGATGTGGGTAGGAAGTAAAGTCGACACATGGGACCTGGTGAGTGGACCCAAGGCTGATATTCTTTTTACTCGCCAACCCCTAGAGCAGCTTGTTGTTCCTTCGATCTCACTTGAGATGTCTTCCATCACACAAAGAACGAGAGCCAGGCATGGGTGCGACACCGAGTCATCGTGGAGGTCATGGTGATAGAGAATGTCCAAGCAATGTACCTACTCAGGTACCCGGAGAGTCAATGGGGAACTCAAACTTGACCAACAAAATGAGTGAGCAACTGCTCTACCCAGTAAAGCGACCAGATGCCTTAATTGCCTTGGAGGGTCCAGCCAAGCAGCGGCCAATGCGTGCCGAGAAAGAGGTGTTGGCCTAGCTAGGCACAGGAGTACATGATAGACAAGGACAACAGATATACACGGCTCCCCCATCCGCCACCGTGGTACTGCAAAGAGAGGCTGCGGCACAGCTTATAGACATGGGATGACTGAGTGGTACAGCTCAGGATGAGGAGCCCTGTCAGCTTCCCAACAGCCGCGTAGGCGCAGTATAGAAGCAACATAAGAAAAATAGAGATGTGTTTCTATTCTCGTTGACGAAGCCTCATCACGGCCCAGGAAAGGAAGCGGCAGAAGTTGAGTGTGGTGTCACGAAACAGTGGCTTTGTGGTTGTTTGGTTGTTTGCTTTGATGTTGTCGTTGTCGTTGTCGTTGTTGGTGTTGGTGTTGGCTATCCCATGTTGTCGAGAGGCTGATGTCCACAGTTGAGGTGGCTTGTCGGCATTGTTCGATGGCTTGTCGAAGTCCGGCCCGGATGATGACGTTCAGGTGTTCGGGAGGACCCAGTTCGCCTCAAGTGGTCAGCGTGTGCTTCTGTCTTGGCTTCCAAGGTTGGCTTGGCTTGGTTTGGGTGGGGTCCGTGGAGAGTGTTCAGCCATAGGGAACAAGAACATGAACCAGACTTGGAATCCTTCAGCCGGCGCCTTTCCCATTTCATCGTACAAACCATCCATTCACAGCCTCGATTTGCACAAATGTCCCTTGCCCACCCCCCCCAAATCCACTTCCACATCCATATAAATCATCTGTCATCGCCAGTTTCTGCGGCCACATTTGGCGGCCTTCCCACTCTTCCAAACCTCTTTAGACCCGACCGCCGTTGTTCTCTCCTTAGCCCGGCCTCGTTTTTGGGCCTCGTTGGATGCTTGCAACCTTTATCTACTGCAGGTTCCTCCTTGATCGAGCGTCTGATATCATCCACACTGCGCCGCACAGCCCAGAAATAGGCCACATTTGCGGGCCACAACCCGCATTGCTCTACCGATTCCTCGAGAAACCATGAAATCCGGACATCCACGACAAGGCATTTTCAACCATCGCACTTGAACTGCCCGCCGGAGGTTGGAATTGAGGTCGCCTACATGGTTCGTGGTCAACCACTCTCGGGCTCAGCGAATGTCACTTCGATGCCAGAGCGGCTGTTTTGCCTCTGTTCCACCACTTCGACGTCGGATGGTTAGAGGGCGACAAGTACCAGGCAGACAACTAACTGGCCTGCTCAGCCTTCGACGAGCTCCTCCGTACGACGATGCATAGCCGAGCTCAGGGTCAGCGGCCAGGCATCCTCGATTTGTGAGCCCAACGCCCGCATATTTTCACAGCGAGACACATGCTCTGTGTTGTTATTGTCAGCTGCAGCTAACGCCGGAGGGCGTTGGTCCCATTACTGCTTCGAGGTGGACGGGTCGTTGATCTGTTTGATGGTGGCTATCTCGCAGCAAGAATAGCTGATTTGTGATATCCGGGAATACCTCACAGCAGGTCAGACCGTCACCAGCGCGAGTCTCAGCCCAAAGACCGATTTGGTGGGTGCCGGACTTGGTAGTGTGCTTGCCTGACCACGAACGACACACCCCTCATGACAGGTGTACCAGCCAATCGGTAACCTGTGCCTTGTGGCCCCATTGTCAAACGCCGTCTTCACTTCTCGAAGGGTTGGTTGCCTTGGGGGCCGGACACCTGTGCAGTCTCTGCCCCCTCCCCGTCCCCCTTCCCTCACCGCACCCCACTTGCCCTCTCTCTGAAGCCAGAGCTGCTGTGCCACTCTCCGGCATGCAGATAGAGAGCCCCAGCTTCGTACGTACGTGGCTGCTCAGTAGCCGACACACAAGGAAACAGGCAGCTACACTTCCAATCTCGTTTCTTCCGCCCATCGCAGGCCACCAAGTCGCATGCACGCTTGTCTCGTCGCCACTCAGGCAGCTCAAGTGAGCATGGAGGGTGTGAACACAAGACGTGAAAGCCATTGTGATATATTAACAAACGTCTTCGCAACAGCATTGGTCGTCCACCTCAGGTTGCGCAACCCAAAGGGACCCGTAAGGAGGGATCCGAGGGACAGACCGACCGTTTGATGTCTCAGCCCTACGAGATCCAGCTACAACATAGATACATACGGTAAGTAGCACCCTGGCAAGACACCGTGTGCGGCCCAATTAGCTTCGGAATAGCCACGAGGACGGGAAGGGCTCGAGTGTCTGTTAGTGCCGTCATCTGCATCATAAATCTCAACGGCTGCCCCTACGTACTAAGTAAGTTGGCAGATATGTAGTTCTACTGCCTTGCCCCCCCCCCCCTTTGGTGACTTGCATGGGAAGCTATCCCATTCCCCCTTCCCCACGTGCTACCTTGCACAATGGGGCCACAAGGTGTCGAATAAGATTGCTGGACAGCAACCTCAACAACTACATGCATATTCCCTGGATCCCGGACGGGCCGGAACGGCCCCCAGTCCATCGGTCAGACTCGCTGCCTACATTCTGAACAGCCGGCGTTACCGGTTTTCGACTACACACGTAGGCCGCGAGCCATTCGCGGAGATTTGAGAAGCATGCCTCTCCTGACACACCCCCGATCTTGACCGTCTTACTCGATAATTGGAATATAGACATTCCGTTCGTCTGGTTTGCACTCGCTTGATTGGAATACTGGAGGCCTCCTCACTCAAGTGCTCCTAGAGTAGCAAAGATTAAGTCAGGAAGACACAACCGCGAGCTATTGGATAATATACGCTGAGCCATACATGTAAGCAAACTCCCTCTTAATGATGTTTCTTTCTAAACCAAGCCTCATCTACAAAGGCCCAAGCCAGAACCATCCCTACCTCTGGATTTAGTAGACCCACATCGGCCCCGAGATCTCGAAATCGGGCTTGCCACCCGTACGTAGCACCCCATCCTCCGCTCCAGACTAGGCTCCGAAAATCCCATGTAGGAATCAGCGTGCCTGGGATTCTTATTCATCCTTCTTTCTTCTCTCTCTTTGGGGTGGGGGGGGAACCTGGCTTTGGCAAATCATACCTAACGAAGAGCCGGCTTCTCATAGAGACTCTGAGAAGGCCCAGCGTGAGTTAACCCATCTCCTCATGGAAGACTCACATGTGTAGCGATAGCATCGGTATAGTGTTCAGGTTTCCATCAAGGGAAAAGCTCCTCGCTCAGGATTATGAGAAGGAGATCGACATGTTGTGCACCCCCTCCTTCCCCATCGACCTGGGGTGTACCGATTCGTCTTCTTCCGATCAAGCATCCAACCGTTGTTTGTCCTTGTGCATCAAGATCTGGGAGGGAGAGCCAATGAGTTGCGAGCAAGGGCTGATTCACTTCCGCACCACTCTTTCGCTCTACTATCAAAGGCCTGCTTGCGTGCGTGACGGACAAAACCTTCAGACGGTGTGTTATTCCGTCAGGAGCTCAAAGGGACCATGTTCATATATGATGTAGGTGTCGGCTCATGGTGGTGGCGACAACCCTGACATGGCGGCGTACTAGAGTCACATGCAAGTAGGCAGAGAGACGAGACCATATTGTATATGATGAAGACCATAAATGTATTCCAGACAATAAACACGGGAAGTCCTAATGAACACCAACCAATCCTTCCTTTGTCACTTGCCCTCGTTTGCGAACCGCAAAATGATTAGACGATAAACAATGCTTGGCTTCCTCTCAGGCCAACTTCATCCCTTGACTTCCTTTTGTGTGTCCATTCTGCTCCCCAAGACATATATCTTCTATTCTCAAGAAGCATAAACGCAAATGATGAGCACCCAGCCCGTGGTAGACCAAAGAAATATAGACCTCGAGCTTCCTTGCCCCAGACTGTTTCCAAGGCATGCTCCTTTCCAAGTTAAGGTTAGACTTTGCCTGTTCGTGTCCAAAGTGGACAGACTGCCTGAGGCACAGAGACTACCATCTCCCATCGGATCTGTGCCTTGCCCTCCTCCAAATCGGTCCCCGTCCCTTGGTTGTGTGTTCGCCCCTGGTATCCCTTATTAAAAAAACGCCGTCGCATACATGCAGAAGAACAAGTCGTAACGTAACGATCATAATTCGTCATCCGGATATTGCTCATTCATCGCATTGATCAAGCCAGCAAGAAGGGCATGTGATGATGATGTGGCCAACTTTTGGTCCTGCAAATCGTCGCCGTCTCCGTGGTTGAGCTCGCTCAAATCGCGCCAGAGATCTTCCGTGCCGTGTTCGCTGCGGCGGCCGTCGGGCTGTGGCTACTAATACTGCCCACGCGTCCGCTCGTCTTGCGCACACCATACGGACCCTGACCGTTGGCGCCTCGAAGACTATCGCTGGTCCGCTTGCCGCCGCCGCCGCTCCCTCGGACCTTGGTCAGCACCCCAGATGCAGAGCTAGCGCGAATGGGAGATTGCTGGATCGACTTGGTCCTGCCTAGGGAACTGTGTATGTTTTCGACATCATTGGAAGCGTCGTTGTCTATCACAGACGAATAGATCGCAGTCGTTGTCGTCGTTGTTGAGTGACTGACGGACCGGGACTTGGACGAATTGGGCGAGACGGAAGATTTCTTTGTCGCACGCATCCGAAGGTGCAGCTCTTCGTCGGACTCGGCAGCGTTGGGGGATTGCCGTTGCACGCTCATCACTTCTGTGTCTTGTTGGATCTTGTCGTTCTCCTCCATGGATGACTGATTCACACCCCCGCGACTATACTGGTGGATGCGGCCAGACTTCCGAGGCTGACCAGGCGTAGGTGCCGGCAGGTAGTCCTCCTGGACGGCAGTGGAGTTCGTCCTGTCGTTGTCTACTTCACCTAGAGGCGTCCTGTTGGAAGTACTGCGGTAGGGCGGTGTGGACGTCTTGTTTGGGCTGCGGCCGAGACTGGCTTTCCGCATGGCGCGGATAGGTGTGCTTGGGTTGGCCAGGGAGGCTGCAAGCTCCTTCCGCAGCTTCCTCTCCAACCGCTCCTCAATCCACCACTCCCGGAAGATGCCCTGATTCAAATGAAGCCAATGCTGTTGAGGTCCTACAACCATTCCAGGTCGCATGAACCGCATGTACGCAATGACCTCGTTAGCCGTGAAGCCATATCTGTAGATCAGGTAGGCTCCGATCAAGCAGCCTGTCCGACCAAGTCCAGCCTTGCAGTGAACAGCGATGCCCTTCTTCCTCGAGATCATCTCGTGTGCCAGCCTAACGAACTTGCGGACTGTGCTCATGGTAGGACAGGTGCCATCCTCGAATATCATGTCCAAGTGCTGGATACCCAAAGCTTCGAAGTAGGAGGGAGAGTACAGCGCCGAGTTCAATCGCACAACAAGGCCAATATCGCGCTCAGCAAAGTGTCGGAGCACATTCTTGAACGGTTGTGGTAGTTTTGTGTGAGCATCCACGGCGGCTAGTGTCTTGGGAACGGTAGCCCAGAGATCAGAGCTCTCTGGTATCTTGGCGACGGGCTCATGCTGGGGCGAAGCGAATGCAAGGAAGCTGGGGGTAATCCAGTTGAAGTCGCCATGCTCGACCCGTTCAAATCTCTCATATTCGTCCAGGTCGAAGTTCTCAAGGGCACAAACGCCCTCCTCCTTAGCTTTCCAGACACCGTAGACAACATCTTGAACAGTGATGCCGTAGTCGGCCTGGCTATACCCAGCATCACGGAAGGGCATCAGTGGAGGGTCTATCTGAGCAATTGGTGCCAAGGCCAAGTGTGGTGGCCATGACTGAATCAAGACCATGTAGCAAGCCAACAGACAAGAGGCATTGGCGCGACCTGAAGACATAAGTTAGCTCAACGTATAATTAGGCTAAAGGCTAGGAGGACTCACTCCTTGGGTCGGCCCTGCTCCAGAACACGACAGGGCGGTCCTTGTTCTCCTTGGCACCCAGAATCTCATGGAACTGGAGGGCAAATCGGTACAGGTGACCGATGTGGAACGGGCCAAAGTCATGGTGGAAGTTGTTGTAGAGCAGGGTGTCATCAACGGTGAAGTAGTAAGGCTGCCTGTGACTGGGTAATTGAGCTGCCTGGGGTCCGTGGCCAGCTCGCTGCGACCGCTTGCTGGGTGACCGAGTAGAAGGAGGATCCGGGTAAGGGAAGAGCGTGTCCTCGTTTGGAGGGTGAATATACGACGCGAGGTACAGGCGGTCTTGAGAGTATGTTAGCACGGTTACCGGAAAGGGCTGAGGTGGATATTGCAGTGGGACGGCAAAAGGAGCCGCCTGCGTGCTGCCAGCAATAGGGCTGGAATTATGAGAGGGCCCCATCGAGAGCCATGAGATATCATGAAGGATGCGGGGGAGATGGTGAAGTGTGGATAGATGTGGTGGTGCCAATGGGTGTGTGGTGGCTGGGAAGCAGGCCAAACGTACCTGGGATGTACTCGATGATCTGCCCCAAGTTGGAGCTCTTGGAAGGACCCATTGCCGTCGACCCAGAAACGACCGTTCTGGTTCTTGAAATTGTTTCTGGTGGTAATAATTGTTGTCGACGTTGAGGAAAGAGCTGACTGCAAGAAGCGGTGCCGCAAAATACAGTGAATAAATCAGTGGCTGGGGGAATCCGTAAGTATACAGGACGCCGTGCCGCTGTTAGTGCAATGGGCTTGTTTGTGGTATCCAACAATATCAAATTGCAAGAGTGTGCATGCGACACAACTGCAAGAATAATAATTGGGAATGAATGGAAAGCAGGGTGGCTGGGAAGGAGGGGAAGGTTGCAGGTCGAGGCCCCAAGAAGTGCTACTTTGTAGTATTTTACTTCTAGTTGAGTGTCGAGGGTGGATTGAGAAGAGACGGTAGAGCAAAAGCAAAGCAAGCACGCTGAGCTGATGTGATCTGATGGATCTGAAGTGATCCGAGCACAGCAACAGCACAGCAAGAGCGGAGCGGAGCGGAGCAACCGAGGATTGACTCGCAAAGGCAGCTAACCAAAACAACCTTTGACGATGCCGTTGCCGATTGTGAAGGATGCGAAGCGATGTCTGGAGGAAGGACAAGGAATTCCCAAAAATAAAGACGGGCAAACGACGTAATTATCTATGTGCCCATCAGTGGTGCGGTGTGTGTCGGTTGATGTGTTTAGTGTGTGTGGGTTACGGTAGAGGAAAATAGTAGACTATTTCTTGTCACGGTAACTCCTGGTCTGTGTATGTTGCCATGTGTTGCCCTGTTGCCATGATAACCCGGGATAGAGCGTGCTGGTTTGTTATTCGGACCTGGCGTCACTGGAGACGGGAACAGCTATAAGCCAATAGTGTCCCGTGTCCCCGTGGGAGATTCTCTTCGGGGTCCATCAGCCTGCAGTTGCCCAAGCAACCACCAATACTTGGGCCTTCTTTCAGTGGGCCTTTTTTCAGTGGGCCCCCTTACCCAGCCAGCCTAGCTCACCCCATCCCCCGTTGCCAAAGTCGGGCACGTCTGGATCCTGGCACCGCCTGTGCTGCGTAGCAGTGCCTAGCCTGCCTAGCCTGCCTGGCCCATCCCGGCGACCAAGCGAGACCCAAAGCCTGACCGATCCAGCCTCCCTCCGACTCCTCCGACTCCTCCGGCTTCCCAGGGGCGCCAGGGCTCCTTCCAAGGTTAGCAACGCTTGTATTCCAAGCTTCTGCGCTATGAACGCATCGCTACCGGTTGAAACCCCGCAGCATCAAGATCACGATCACAGATACCGATCAGCATCGAGGAATTCTATTTCTCAACAACACTCAACCAACCGAGGCTTACGGATCCCTATCCAAAGTAGCCCTGCACATTCCAACAAAGTTCAGCTACCTTAATATATCCTTCCCTGTTGGTTCTCTGTTTCCCCGGCAAAATGGCCCCCAACGTCGATGCAGGAGACTTCCCCTGCTCGCTGTAAGTTCCCACAAACGTTTCGATTTTGTCTCGGTTTGGAGCTGATCGCCGGGTCCTCTCAACACACAGGCAAATCGATGTCCCCTTCCCGACCGCTCGGTTGTCCTCCATCGCCGTGAAGGCCATCACCGTCGACAATGAGCTTTCGCCCCTCGTACGCCGGACCTTTTCCAACGTCGCCGCCGCCGATGGCGCCGGTGAGAAGTATGTCCTGAGGGTCCAGTACAACGCTACGACAAACCGAATGCTGCGGGTCGCTGTCAACTCGTTCATGGACAGTCTCGCCATGATCTTGGAGGTCATGGAGAGATTGGATGTTGATGTCCTGGAGTCCAAACCGATTGAGCCACAGCCTGGGCCGTTCCGATGATCCTGCACACACACACAGCCATAGTCACAGGAGCAGCTCGGCATCACAAGTCGACAGAAGAGTTTGGATTGAATAAGAGATGTTGGGCTGGATGCGTGCACCCTCAGGGGACACCACTGCAGAGTCCTTTGACCACCACGCCGTGACTTTGAGCATACATGTACCACGGGTACAAGCTCCGGCCCCAGCAAGGCTGTGGTGAAACCAGGCCGACTCAAGACTTTGTCACCGTCACTTTCGTCTTGTCTATGGCCGAAACGTCAGCACGGAAACCTTGACTTCGGAACCTCTCTTGGGTTGATAGCTGGACGTCGACTCACAAAAGGCAACATGGTCTCTGATGTTCTCTGCCTTCTCCTTGGGCTGAGGATAGTACCAAGCAGCGTTCTGTACCTCACTGCCTATATAACTCATGTCAGATGCTGTGAAGAATCTGCTAGGGCGGACTTACCGTCCACTTTGATGGTGTAGTAGCTGGCATCTCCCTTCCAGGGGCAATAAGTTGAATGGTTCGTCTTGGAGAAGTACTCTGTCTTGACAGATGCGGGTGGGAAGTAGATATTTCCCTCAACCTCCTCCCAGATGTCGGCCTCGGCGATCACAGTGTCGCCGATGGCGGCTTTGGCATGGCCGGAAGGCATTGTGAGGGCGTTTACTGCTGCTTTCCGTACTTGACGGACTCTAGAACAATATAGTGGTGGAGAAGTACGAAGTAGTAAAAATATAAGGCAGCGTTGCTGACCTGCAACTCTTCAAAATATATTTGCGTTATCTCGGGCTTATTCAGCTGTGTCTGTCTCTTGGGGCTTTGCAGTGAGGGGTGATGCCCTGCCGCGGGTATTGAGCGGTACATCTTAGCAATGACTACTAAGTACCTAGGTACAAAAGGCAAGCACAACCCAGCCGATTAGCCATATTCGCAGACTAGCTCATGAGCGCGACATGTGATGATAAATTTCCATCCAATCTCAAAAGAGTGCAGCGACCTCAATAAAATCTAACCTCCAAACGCCTTTACATGCTGGCCCAAAATGCGAAACAAGTCCTAAACATATTCTCACCAGAGCACCTCAACCGAAACAAGACTCCTCAAAATTCGCCAACTTGGGCATCTCCTCCTGCACCTTCAAGAACGTCTCCAACTCGCACCACCCATCCAGCCTGTCGGCGTCACACTCCGGGAAGCTCCGGCCCAGCGGTATCGTCCGCTGGTTCATGACGAAGTGGATGTACTTGGTCTCCCCGGCGCCCTCGTCCTCGACGTACCCCGACCGGTCCGCCTTGACCGGCTTGGGGGCCCTGATGACCTCCATGTCCAGCCTCGCGCCGAACGGCGTGATGTGCGAGACGGTGAAGTTGTGCGGGCCCGGGTAGCTCTCGGGGGAGAGCGGGGGGTCGTCCTGGAACTGTGTGAGGCCCATGGCCGCGAGGACGGAGATGATGTTTGTGTCGTGGGAGAAGTCCAGGTAGAGCGACTGGTTCAGGGGGAACGTCTCGGTGCTGCTGTCCAGCGTCGTGTTGATCTGCGAGCCGGAGTAGCCTAGCGTGTGGTTCCTGAGCCTTGCCATCACTTCCTGTTGGTATCCTATGCCAACGGCCCGCTGTTTTTGTGTTGGTCTGCATTAGCTCTGCTGTTCCTGCATCTGGTATCCTGCATCCTGCAGCCTTGGATGGAGTCGGTTTTTTACTTACCCCTGTCTTGGACTGGAAGCCGCTGACGCCTGAGAAGAAGAGGTCGACTGAATAACTGAAACCGATCCACTCCTCGTAGGTGAAAAGCTCGCAGAAGCGACTGTAGCCATAGGCAGCCTGAGATATATCCATTAGTCTTCCAATATACACACCGTGAAGGAATTACGCCGGGTTAGAGGAAGCCAGTCGAGCAAAAGGGGCCGGCTCTCAAGAATGGGGTGCGGTACCATGTCACACGTACCGTTTCGTAAGGACACATGTTTTGAGCCGCATATGTGTCTTGGATTGTCCAGTCGTATCCTTGGACCATGCTGCCCAGTCGAGCATTGGCTGTGCGGTAATTAGCATCCACCGGCCAACGCACAATCGCAGTAAAAGTGACAATGGCTCACCTTTCTGCAGATAGTTCTGCACCCACTCAGCAGTCATGTTCAGGCCGCCAGTATCACTCTTCGAGTTCGGACAGCCCTGTGAGCCCGCTAGGGAGTTATTGAAACCCTTCGCCTCAATAATCACCTCAATGGTCGCATTGTTCGGCCACTCCAACCCAAAGAAGCCAGCCATGAAATTCTCGGCCGACTTCAACATGCGGTCCTGCGTCGTAGTCCGCACAATAATCTTGCTGTTGGGGTTATACAGCGAAGAGTACATGTACGAGTGCAGGATCCCCGAGTCAAACAGCTCCTGCCGCCCCTTGGGCACCAGGATCTCAGCGCCCAGCTTGTAGCTCCAGTCGTTCAGGAACTCGAGAGGCCCAGAGGCCTTGAACCCGGAGCCGGCCTTCTTCGCCTCGGCGATCCCGTCGCCGAACACGACCACGTTCGAGCCCGTGCCGCCAGTTGGGTAGCGAGAGCCATGGCGTGAGAGCATCTGCAGCTGGACGATCTCGGCCCCGGCGGGGAGGGGGTACTCGTTCACACCAAAGCCGGGGGAGGGCATGTAGGGCGTCAGGAAGCCCATCATCTGGAAGATGCTCTCATTGCTCGACGTCATCCCCTCGATGGGAATAGCGGTCTGCAGGGGTTGGTTAG
Organism: Cytospora piceae; assembly: GCA_016508685.1. Lineage (NCBI taxonomy): Eukaryota > Fungi > Ascomycota > Sordariomycetes > Diaporthales > Cytosporaceae > Cytospora > Cytospora piceae. The sequence continues at coordinate 3,653,533 of JADMLE010000011.1, read as the reverse complement.
GCACGAAAGCTGCCGTCGGGTCGAAGGTCCTTGTCTGCGCGAGAAATGCGGGTGCCCCTGTCGCCGTTGGGCCGGCCCATAACTCGGGAGAGGTCTGGAAATACTGAGGGACCTTGGGTTTTGGCTCGCAGTCGCAGTCTGAGCCGGAGCGGTGGCCGGAGACGCCTGGGCTGAAGGCCAGGTTGACGGCCACAGAGACCAGTAGGCAAGATATGAGTGCCATGAATACCATCCTCAGGTTGATGTTGTGTAGATACCAAGCAGGCTGATATCCATATGGCAGAGGCTGCTCGATAGGTGTTGTAGGACCGTCTTCGCTGTCATCTTGCCCTTGGACGAGCTGGTAGCCCTGGGCCTCCTTAGGCTTCAACTGAATCGGAGGAGGCACCATATTCAAAGGCAGGTCAATTGAAAGCACAGTAACGATAGACTGAGCGCAAAGTCCGTCAAGAGCCAAAAAAAAGATGTCGTCGAGGCTCTCAGTCCTAATTTAGAAGTGTCGCATGTGATAGTTGCGGCTTGTGAACGCTGGACGACAAGTTAACAGCCGCTCAGACTCACTTGGCAGTCACATCCATCCATGGCGGTGGTAAGACCCCTAACGCACGGACCCCAAAAGACTCTACGTTCACACCCGCGCTTCTTCATTAAGCACCCCGAAACACCTCAACTCACACATCACACACTTTCCACTCTGACAACACGGTCAGTCCAGAATAATGCCTCGACAATGGAGGTCGCCAATTCGATTCAAGTGGACTTGAGAGCATCAGTCCATTAATTGGACTCCACAATGGCATCCCGTGTGGTGATGTCTTCCCAGCTCTGCCACAACGGCCAAGCTTGCGCCTGTGAATTTGCATTTCACTGGTGCTCAGGGTATTCCCCTTAAACTCGGTGAGAATGATCGGATGAAAGACAGAATACAACTCTAGGACCTTTGGTCAACACACGTCCGAATTGTTACTCGGGCCGCAGTCCGTGCCTCTGCATCGAACTCTCGCAACTGCCCATGCGATCAAGGCCGGCATGAAGTGTCTTCGCTTATGCCGTCGGCCAGGGCACTTATCTTTAGCATGGACACCACAGACGCTCGGGCTCGAACTTGTTCTTCGAAGCGAATCCGGGTAAATGAGTTTATAACGTCTGCGCTCGGAGCGAGGCTGACATGCGCGATGTGGTTTAAGACCGCCCTGTTTCACGACAGTTCAAATTGGATATATGCTCTCCTAAGGAAAAGAGAGACAGATTCTTGGCTACTGGACCGTCAAGGGTTTCGCGCAAAGGCCTGCGGATTTCATGTCTGCAGCTCTGCGGTGCGAATGCCACCTGCAGTGCCCGTGAAGGACAAGTCCAGAGTATTCATGATGGACGTCCTCATCTTGGTCCTGCTGGAAACCACGGTATCGGGCCATCTCGTCGTTGTTAGCACCCCGTGTGCTCACGCTCACCACGGAAATCCCTCGATATCCAGGAGATGCAAGGCACTTGCCGCCGAACGAACTGCGCTGGACTGCCGACTCGTTTCCAGGGTCTTGGTCCTCTTCACTCGACTTTTCTTGGCGGTATTGCAGGCATTTTCAAAGTGCGAGATACTCTCATAAGCTGTTGTAACCGCGGCGCCCATACCGCTCACTCGTACCGGCAAAGGGGCTGAGGCAGCCGAGAAACCACCGCGCGCACAAGTGGCACAGGGCTGGGCTGCACCAGGCTATTATGGCTAGGCTGCTTTCTGTCACGGTGCTAGACAAGGAGGACGTCGTCGGTCGAGGGCCCCAAATGTGAAGTCGACTGTCCAAGTCAACCGCAGTATACTGAACACCAAGGGGTTGTTGTCCACATCGTCCACCAAATTCCGGGTGGTCTTCATCTCATGATGTAGGCTTGGGGGCATCCTAACATCACACCCTATGCAGTAGAGCGCCAGCAAGCTTTACCTTCATGTTGAGTTTTCACTCACAGGGAGCTGACACAATCTCTAGTCTCGACCTGGGATGAGGGTTCCGTAGCACAGCTGCATAATGCTGGAACTCTCCCGTTGACAAGGGCTGTCTGTCACCGCCAACCTCACAGCTCTCGGACTGTCCAAAACGACGCTTTTCGGGTCCTCTGTGAATACCGCTGATCCCGCCAAGTGAACTGGATCCGAAACTTTCAGAACATGGCCTGGAGACCTACTATGGTTGTCGTGTTTCTGGTCTGGACAGTCCTTAACCTCCTGCTAAATGGGGCGTTGATCAACACCACCAGTTGACGATGTCCATCGCCGCCCCCGGAAGGGCAGCCCCGGCGAAGCTAGCTCCGAGTGGTTAGAAAGGACGAAGAAGAGAAAGAAATGAAAAAGGTGGTCGAGTAGCTGCAACCTTGATCGGGTCGCTCATACGTCAACCTCAAGTGCTCAATGCTGTCTACTGTGTAAGTGATAGGGAATGAGAGCGAGGCTGACTTCGCCAGGGACCGACGACCAGACAGTATCCATGTATGCTGTGCTCTATTAAGAGCTCAATTTGCCTTCATCGGGGCTTATCCATCCTGAGAAAATTGCATTTCCAAGGGCTGCCCAGTCAGGAAGTCAAGCCAGTGTACTCCGCAAGTCCCCGTCCAGATGGACAAACGCCGCTCAGTTTCAGCTCACCGTTAATTTGGCCGCCAATCTTAACTTACGCCTTGAAGTCTAGAACCCCGGTTCTATGCGTCTTGCTCGGATACTAATGATCTATCGAAATTTGGATATGCGTCGGATGGAGGCTCCTCCTAGGAGAGGACTCGAGACGGAGACATCATACCGGAGCCTGAAATTCCGGCCCACTCGTTCTTTTCTAGACAGCAGCTTACAAGTAGTAATGTCTAATGATTATCTATAGGACACCGATGCTGGATCGATGTGCAACGGCCGTCTCCCGTCATCTGGAAAATTACGAGATTCTGTGACACTCAGCCCAACAGCAACTACACCGGCCCCGCGGTTGAGGCTGGCCCAGGAGCCGGGCCCATGAGCTATACGAAGTCTGCCATATAAACTGAGGTAGCAAGGTGGTGGTTTCGAAGGCCAGTGTTGGCGACACCGTCAGAGTCCGGGGTTGGTGGACGGGGCCAGGAGGAAGAAGTGAGGTAGGGCCCGAGATTTCCAGTCTGACGTCGGCCCGGGGTCGAGGCAACGGAGAACCCCTTTCAGAGCTTTCTTTATACACCAAACATACTGCCGCGTATAACGGACAGCATCATATCAGGATCGTCTCAAGCGGAAACCACCATGACGAATAGGGGACTGCTGTCGATATTGTAGTAGGATGTTGATGACCTCGGGAGTCCCATACGATTGATCCGTAGGGCCGGTATTAGTGAAAAGCATGACGGCGCGAAACCAGCCTATGCATATGTACAGTCCTTATCTCAAGTGTAATGATGCAATACCATCTGCAACTGGAATCGTGGAAATCATGGACCTTAAATGGCATCAAAATCAGCGCAGCGACGACGAAGTGACGTCGTGAAGTCGTTGAAGTCGACCATACCCCTGTGATTAAGTGTACATGTACTGTGGTCTTTCCTCTGCGAACCGCAATACCTGCCTAAGTACACAGTACCGGGGTAAGGGGTAACACCACTAAACACTATCTCCCGAACACTGTATCACGTGGCCACGCCTCCGGATCTGGCAGGCCACCCCCCGAGTCCCGACACCCCCCTGAAAGCGAGTGACAGACGGTTTTGAGAAATCCCACGCGAGCTCATTGGGTCCAGCCCCCATCGTGAATTCCTTATCTCTTGGCGGAGACTTCGCTTGACTTTTTATGGGGCGAGAGCTTGTTACCAAAAAGTCACGACAGAAAATCCGAAGTAGACCCTGCTTTAACCCCTACCGGCGGTACTGAGTTATCTCGTCGCAGGGTCGGGCCAATTCAATTCATCGACGAGGAGGAGAGGAAAGCTGGGGTGCATGAGGAAAAAGAAGGGGGATGATGGGGGTTTGCGATTTTTCGGGCCCTGTTGATGACCGGGGGGGGGGCTTGGGTCCTTCTTAGGCGCTGCCATTCTGGGCATGAAGCCAATTGGCATATGGGGGGTGAACTACATGCTTAAGTATGCAACCTTTACTGCATGCATAGTAGAAACTCTGTTCTGCGGTCCGACCAAGCTCGGGCGATATATCTATCCTATTGACACTTTCGGACTTTATTGCATGTCGTATAATAAATTACGTTTCCATTGACGGGGTATGTACATATTAGGCGTGTCGCGAGTCACAATATGCATTCCAAGGTTCTCGATTCCGGCTTCCGGGGCATCGGGAACTCCAGGAAGCGCGATGGCGAGGCGAGAGCGCAGGCTCCGTTTCGTGATCAGTGACTGATAGGTTTGACCACCTTTGCTGGGAAGGGGAGGGGGGGAAATTCCATATGATAAACGCAGGGTGGCTTTTCTATGGCTGTGCTGGGCCTGGCCGGTGTGTGTTTTGTCAACCTTCAAGACAAACGATTTCGTAACGGCTTCAGCCCTGTCTCCATTTGGGGCAAGGCGCCGGTATCCACCCACGCAGGCCGAGACGGAGCCGTGGATGAGACCCTTGTCGCATATGCCGTGACCATGCTCATGGACCCCCGTTTTCCCCAGCTGTCAGGCCAGTCTTGGTTGCCGTATCGGTTTTTATTGCGAGATAAGAGTATGTCTTGTATGGGTTGATGATGACTATGAACAACGGGGAGGACAGAGCTGCAGTGTACTGTCACGGTGCTCCCGGAGAACAGTGAGCACGAACTCCTCAGTTCTGACTTAGGCGAAAGTCAAAGCTAACCCGAAAGAAAATTACAGCCGCATCTTGAATACCGAGCCGCATCCCATTGGGGGAAAGTGGTTGATTGGTACCAGCCGGTACCGTATTCGGCCATACGATCGGGGGATGCCGTTTCTCCCCACAGTTCGACATCATGATGCTCGTCAACCCCCAGAAACCTCAGCAGCCCAGTCTGGCTTATGAATTGAACTGAGATGAATAGACGAGGCGCGCGTGGTCTTATTACACAAGCAGTCTGGTGCCTGGACCGCCGACTGCGGAAGGATATTCTGGAGCGTTTACTAACTTACGACCGTCAAAGGTTACAGGGTTGTTAACACCGGGGTTAACCGTACGTACGGGACCGCGTGGGTCGTCACCAAGACATGTCAGGGCAGCAGGGTCATCACAGATCTTCGGACTTTGCCCTGGGCCTGCTGTACTGCGTATGTACATATCATGGTTATACGAATACAGGGCTCTAAATACGTATCTGGTGCTACCTACCGTGGGCAGTATTGCACTTCCAATGGTTGATGGGATGCGGACAAAGAACCTGCGAACGGGCGAACGAGTCAACACCGAACGCCCCCCTAAAAATTGACTCAGTACCTAGGTACTTAGAACTGGAGTGCCATACCGAGGAATACGCCTTGGTACCCCGGCAGACCTGACAGTTATAGTATGTATCATCACTTTTACTATGAATACCTACCTATGTAGGTACCAAGTGACTGGAAATCAGCCACGACGGGTCTACCTAGGTAGATAGATCGCAGATCGCTCCTTGGTAATAAGCTAACCCTTTAGACATATCCAGTGCTCCAGAGATCAACCCGGGGGATTCTCGACTCTCTCTCTCTCTTCTCTCTCGCGCATTTGCCAGTCGCGCAGATTTTCTCCATTCCGTTTCGGGCCCAACTTTTTTTTTCTGGCTGCTCAGATTTACAAGGTATCCTTGTATACTACTGCAAGTCTCCCACGCATCTCAAGTGGAGACGGTCTTTTTGGCCCACCTCACTCCACCAGCTCTAGAAGATCGCTCAAGGAACCCATTACCATGTTCCCATCACTTGTATCTTTTATATACTGGAACTCTGTCCACATGCCATTCCCTTCCCTCTAGGCTCTTACCTTGGTCTTCACTTTCTATTTCTCGACTAATTCGACCGAGCCAATCTCCTGCCGTGCCTCCTGTCGTGAGCAGTAACACCTCGACAGCCTGAGTTGCACACGGCAGCTGCCATCCTCTTATACTTACCGAAGGAAAAGGGAAGAAAGAGGGAAAAAATCCTTACATCATTCCGGCTCACCCGATCTCCTCGCCCTCTCGCCCTCACCCGCCACATCCACAACACTCGAATCTCTGGTGAAGCTCGTGGGACCCACCGGAGAAGCTCCCCTTCGCACCGACAATACACCATGGCGTCGTACTCGTGGATCGGGGCACCGTCCGTGTTCAATGGCACAAACGAGGAGACCGGTGGCAATTCTGGTAAGTTTGCGCCTTGAAATTTCGCAGCAGCAGTAGCAAACAGCTGCTAGCTGCACACAAAATGGCCTGTACAACTTAGACTGACGGACCTCAAGCCACCGAGAACCTGAACCAATGGTACCAATCCGGTGACCAGGCCTTCATCCTCGTTGCCTCGTGTATGGTGTTGATTATGGTGCCGGGCATCTCCTTCCTCTACTCGGGTCTCGCACGAAGAAAATCCGCCCTGTCGCTGATCTGGGTCACCATGATGTCCTTCTCCGTAATCGTCTTCCAGTGGTACTTCTGGGGATACTCGCTCGCCTTCAGCTCCACCGCGACCAACGGTTTCATCGGCAACCTGCACCACTTCGGCCTCAAGAACACCCTCGCCGTGCCATCGCCTGGCTCGCCCCTGATTCCTGAGCTCCTGTACTCCTTCTTCCAGATGCAGTTCTGCGCCGTCACTGGTGCTCTCGTTGTTGGTGCTACCGCCGAGCGCGGCCGAGTCCTGCCTGCCATGGTCTTCACCTTCTTCTGGGCCACCATTGTCTACTGCCCTATTGCTTGCTGGGTTTGGAACATTAACGGCTGGGCTTACAACTATGGTGTTCTCGACTACGCCGGAGGCGGTCCCGTCGAGATTTGCTCCGGCATGTCGGCGCTTGCTTACTCGATGGTCCTCGGTCGCCGAAACGAGAAGATGATGCTCAACTTCCGCCCGCACAACATCTCCCTCATTCTCCTCGGAACCATTCTCCTGTGGTTCGGATGGTTGGGCTTCAACGGCGGTTCCGCATTCGGCGCCAACCTGCGTGCCACCATGTCGTGCTGGAACTCGTGCTTGACTGCCATGTTCGCAGCCATGACCTGGTGTCTCCTCGATTTCCGTCTGGCAAAGAAGTGGTCTCTGGTCGGCTGGTGCTCTGGCACCATCTCTGGCCTTGTCGCCGCTACCCCCGCCTCCGGTTTCATCACCCCCTGGGCCTCGATCATTCTCGGCGTGGTCACTGGAATTTGCTGCAACTTCGGCACAAAGATCAAGTTCCTCGTCCGCATCGATGATTCATTGGATGTGTTCGCTGAGCACGGTATCGGTGGTATGGTTGGCTTGCTCTTTAACGCTTTGTTCGCTGCCGATTACATTATTGGATTGGATGGTGTCAACACTGGGGTCATCACCGGTGGCTGGCTCAACCACAACTACAAGCAGCTGTACATCCAGATTGCGTACATCGTTGCGGTCACGGCCTACTCTTTCGTCGTTTCCGCGATCCTCGCGAAGCTCATCGATCTTGTTCCGGGCTTGAACCTTCGGACTACCGAGGACGCTGAGTTGTTGGGTATGGACGACGACCAGCACGGCGAGTTTGGTAAGCTATATTCCCCACTACTCTGCCTGTTACCAATTATTATTGGCCCAAAGCTAACATCCTCGATTTTACAGCCTACGACTACGTCGAGGTCCGCCGAGACTTCCTTGCCTGGACTCCGGCCAAACAGGAGCAGACCATCATGGGCCACCGGGTCGTCCCACAACACGGCATTGAGCAACACCAGCAATTGGCCAACGCCGGTGCGCCTCGGGGCAGCCACGAGACGGAGAAGGCCGGACGATCCGGATCGTCCAACCAGTCGCAATAAATAAATTAAAAACCACAACAATACTGCGATTTTATTTACATAGCATACTTCAGCGGAAATATTGTTTACTTTTACAACATGTGGTCGAACTGCATGTTTCTTTTTTTTTGCTTTGGGATACATACACTTTTAGGTTGAGGTTCATTGGCATTGGCGTAAGTAGGTGCTTTTGAATGATTGGGCTGGGTCACCAAAAAAGGCCGAGGAGAAAGGGAGGGGAGGGGAGGGGAGGGTAACTTCTGCTTTTTTTTCCCCCAGGGTCGGACCGTCGTCAAAGGTGTGGAATACGTCAAAACATTTTGGATATATCCTCTTCTCTACGAGTTACGGATAGTTTCGGGTCGGAAAGGTATGACAAGCTGCGGCGTGTCTGTGTTGTACTTTACTAGCAATATACCCACTTTGCGGCAGCACTGACTTGACTGAATTGCCCGTATTCCAATCCGCCCATCGTGATCCAGAATGTGAACGGAGACAGGTGTGGGACCGACCACCCAACTCACCGCCGTCTGTTATGATAGGAGTTGCTCCCTCCTTTGGCTCGGTCTGCTGCCACCACTCTTCATTCTGGAATATCACCAGGCACCTAGGTGATTCCGAACATAGTTGGAGCTTTGGAGGAGACTGGCTAAAGGGGGCTTATGTAGTGAAAAGGGGCTGGCTGCTGACTATGTACCTACTACCGGCTTTGAGAATTGTCAAATGTCATCTGCGCGTCTGCACGTGGCTCCCATGTATAGGCATTCCGGGATGATGCCGACGCTCAGCTAGTGGTGGGAAAAGGAATATTATCGAGCAGGTTGGACCTTGACTGTCGGACCGTTTTCGAAGGGGCCCTTGAGAACAGAGGCCCGCGCCTCCTTCCCCCTCCAGGACTGATATCGTTTTGCTTGCTCGGCTGAGCGGGTTTCAACTAGGTAGGTGCGCTTCGCGCCTTCAGCCTCATTTGGAATTTAGGGAAGCCCTTCTTCAGGATCAGTAGTGCAAGGAGACACGGCGACATCCTACGGTGCTGTCTCCTGGGTCCTCAATATGGCATCGACGACATCAAGGCACAAGACAGAAGACAACGATACCGAACAAGGGAAAACACGCAGAGACAACCAACCAATATGCCAGTATAACAGACATATTTCCCATGATAGGATGCGGATGCGACCATCCGATATCCGAGGTTGTTCCTGTCGCGGCTCATCAGTATTTGACGGCAAAATGTCTCAAGCCCTGGAGTCACCTATCACGGGCTACACCAGTATATTATATCAGCAGAGTCCTCATTGGAGAGAGAGATAGAGAGAGAGAGAGAGAAAGAGAGAGAGAGAGAGAGAGAGAGACCTTGGAAGACGCCATCTGCACGACATAAATCACATTGCGCATACCAGCAAACCTGCCTGCTGTTGAGCCTCACTACCCGGGTGTGCACATAATGCGCTCACGCCCCTTGGTCCACCGCTCGGCCTCACCCCCACACACTCGGGACCTCCCGGTTGGTGCGGCTCCGGGAGTTCGAACGATTAGGTCGGAAATGAGTTTCTTTTCCTTTCTTTTTTTCGCGAACATTTCTTTTTTCTCGTCAGCCCTTTTCTGCAAGGCGAAGTCGCCTGCTACTGGATTGGACGCCCGGAGCACGACATCTGGAGGTACGACCTCGGGTTTGCTTCTCTCTAGCCGCCCTATGACCGCTGATTTTCGAGCACATATATGATGATATCATTATCGTCACTCTTGAATGCCATATATCGTGAGCTGGCTCCGAAGAAATGTCTTACTGTGAACTCTCTCGGCCCTGTCCCGATGATTTCGTGATCAGAATCACAAGGTTCAGTACCGAGCGATCACGAGCAGCTACGGCCGGGTTGCACGAATATACGCCAAGCGAGGCCACAATTTAAGCCGCTCGGTTACACTCGCCTACTCATCTAAGTACCTATCTACTTTATGTACCTACGTAGGTAGGCAGGTGACTTATTCAACCTCACCCGTTCTTCATTCGGTATTACCAGGGAAATTGCTGCGGATGTAACGAACACCCTTGGTTTACACATCGTTGCAGCCTTCGATAATCAAGTTTCAGAGATTGCTCGCCTCGATTAGGATTGTATCTACGTCAATTTTCGATGTAATACTATATATATATATATATACAGCCGAACTTGAAATGGGAAGGGCTCAGCTCATGGCGTGTCCCGACCACTCACTCCACCACAAAGCACCTGTCCGACACCCACTCCAGACGATCCCAAACCAACAACTCACCTCCTCCTCCTCACAAACGGTGACATACCCTCCAGACCCCAAGGAAAACCATCTATGAGACGCTAATGGAGTAAGCAGAGGTGGAGAAGACGGCGTCGGAGCCGGTGAAGGGCTCGGTTCCCGCCTGCAGGGAGGTGATGTAGTTGGAGTCGGAGACGCCCTCGTTGTCGACGAGGTAGCTGAAGAAGTCCATCATGTCGCCCGAGAAGGACGTGATGGTGTCGGTGGCCACGAACGAGTAGACGGTCGTGTCGCCGTTGGGGCCCGAGTACAGCTCGAATGAGTGGCCGCCGACGGTGGTCGTGGCCACGGCCGAGCCCGTGCTGGAGATGGGGCCCGCGCCGCCGTACGCCGCCAGCCACACCATGATCTCGTAGGCGTTGGTGCCGCCGCTGGTGGGCGCGAGCCACAGGTCGTATGAGACGTCGGCCACGATGTCGGAGCCGTCGTAGCTGTGGGTGTTTGTGTCAGTCATGGTTCTTTCGTTCTCTTCTTCTCTTCTTGTCTGCTTCTCTGTCTTTCTGTGAAGATCTTGCGAAGGGTGAGGGGTAGGGGGAGGAAGGAGAAGGAGAAGAAGGAGAAGGAGAAGGAGAAGAAGGAGAAGGAGAAGGAGAAGGAGAAGGAGAAGAAGGAGAAGGAGAAGAACTGACCTCCAGCTCCAGGTGGAAGGAATAGAGCTAACAGCGCTCAGCTGCTTGTTGACAGACTCCAGGGCGACGTTGGAGTAGGACTTGACAGACGAGGAGCCGCCCTCCCAGGTCCAGGAGGTGGACCAGACGACGGTGCTGTCGGAGATGGAGTCGTACGTGGTGCACTGGGAGCCCGAGTCGGCGTTGGAGGAGCCCCAGTTGTTCTGGTAGATGGTGTATTGTCCCGCGGTGACCTCGGCCCACGAGTCGCACATCTGGGTCGAGCGGGTGCTGAGGCCGGAACCCCTGGCGGACTTGCTGCTGGGGGCGGCCATGGCGGCAGTCGCGGCCAGCACGACGGAGGCGATCTCTGCGGTAAACTTCATCTTATATTTTGTTTCGTTTTTGTTGATGAAGGGTGTTCAAGGGAAGGAAGGTAATGTAAGGAGGTGTGAAATATAGACTTGTTGAATCGAAACGAAGGAATGGACTGGTGAGATAAAGACGAAACCGGGGCGGCTCAAACGAAAGGTGGTGGAGAGATATATAGGATAATGAATAAAGCCATGGCGAGCAACATCATGACCCGAGAAGTTCATGATCCCTAAGGGGATTCTCCACATTCGTCACCCTCCCCCCCCTGAACATGGTGGTTTGATTTAACCAACCCTGACCCAGCAACATCCACATGGTTTCTTTCTTGGTGTGTTTCAAAGAGAATACCCCAGAAGAAAAAACCACGATCCACCAATCCGGCCTTATTTTTGAAGACGGAGCCGCACATCCCGATTGATGGAAAAAGCTATACTACTGCTCACCTTCCTGGTATCGAGATGGGGCCCTGCTGCGCTCCAACACAATCCAGAATGGAAGCTCCCCCAGCTCCCATCCACGCGGCTGACGAGGCGGGGAGGAGTGCCTGGTTCAATGTCGGCAGATGTCTTGCCAGGGTAATCAGTACCGGGCTTGCAGGAGGCTAGCTACCAAAGCGATGTCGTCCTTCATCTCCCCTAGGTTTTGGCGATGAATCTGGTATAGGCCGCGAGGACCGCCAAGTCCGAGCCAGTGGTTTCCAAGGTTCCGTTCCGGCTGGAGATCGGCGTGATCGATGATAACAGGCTTGGCCTGATTGATAATATTTAATATGTAGGTAGGGCCAGACTTTTGCTGTTTCAGAGACCTTTTATCACCTCTCTCTCTCTCTCTCTCTCTCTCTCTCTCACATTTATCTCTTACATTTCCACCCCTATTTCCTATGTCATCCCGAATACGCAAGCCCCTTCCTGACCATCTGCCCACAGAGCAAGGAAAAGGAAAGGAAAGGAGGTTTGTTTCGAAATTTGTTCGATCCTCACAAAACACACAGACACAATCCAACAGGCGTAGTCATCTTACTGTGTTAAAGAGAGGGGGGCCCGCTTTTGTTTTCAGTATTACCCCAGCTCCAACCCGGCCGGATGTATGCCCTATTCTCGAAGTGATCGACAGAACGGCACATCAAGGGAGGTGATCATGTGGGGCCGACGGCCCCGTCCCCTTGAATTTGGGAGCCATTCAGCCATTGTGCTATTGTCGGAGGTTTTCTTGTTGGAGGGGAAAAGTTCATCATCTGATGAACACTGCATAGCAGATCGTCAGTGAGAAATGAGAGATGCAGACTTGGTGGTATCCTCCGCTTAGACGAGGGCGGGGTGCAGCTTGACAGATGTCTTTAGTTGCACGCACGAGTGCCGATGCTTTTCCTTTGAAGGGTTTCTCGATTTCTCGACGGCGGCGACTGCTCAACAATGTTCAATCACCTGGTCAGTCTCCAATATGACCAGAGTTACACTCAAGGACCTCAACCCAGCAGCACCAGCATAATTTAGGTTGCTCTGCACATATATTGGTGGCAGCCAAGGATCATCAGAGGGAAAAAAACGTCTCATTGGTGATATCCCCTGGCTCGCTTAAGTATCTGGTCCGAGGCAGTGGCCCGAGGCAGTAATACTCCAAAAGGAAGAGAAATCTGTACCCTTGATGAGACTGCGCACTCGGAAGCATCTCCCACACGCTGACCACTCCTCACGACCACTTCCAAACTGGCATTCAAGGCAATGGTATCAAGATACAACAACCCGATCAAACGCCATACCAACAACCGGCCCGCCCTCACCGCAGTACACCAGCAACTGAGGCCGTCCAAACCTAAACAATCTGCATATCCGGGAAATCATCCTCATCAGAGTCCGTCTCAACCCATTGTCCCGCGCCCATGGCCGCTATCATCTCCTCGTGTTCCCATCCGGGGTGATCTGCCTCTGTAAGGTCAGTCCCCAGGTTAGAACCGTCCACATCATCAGAGCCGTCGGCCTCGGACTCGTCATCATCCTTGGTCTCATCATCCTCCTCGTCGCTACTCATCACCCTGAACTTTCGACCCCCATAAGCCGTCGGCCCCGTAAAGTCTTCCCACGAGCCCTTCTCCCCCTCCTCCCTCTTGACAATCTCGTACTGCAACACTGTATGGTCCTGATAATTCAATATCAACCGCCACCTCCGCGGCGGCTCTGCCTCCACCACCGGACTGTCCTCCTGTCTCCGCCGACGTCTCCTCAGCTCCAGCCCCTGGGCGCGGGCCTCGGGCACAGGCGAGACCGCGATCCCGAGCAGGCAGACGAAGGGCCGCTCCTTGGATTTCTCCTCGGCCTCGAACGGCAGGACGGCATCCACGCGGAAGGCGCGCCGGGGCACCTTGGTCCTGCTCGGAGCCAGTGCCTCCTCCAGCTGCGGCGGCTTGGTGAGGGTGAGTAGGGCGACGCGGCCGCACATGGACCCCATGATGACGAGGTTGAGCTCCGGTATCCGGAGGAGCATGCTGCACCTCCTGCCGAACGGCATGTCCCAGTGACCAGCCTGGTTGTGCGCATTCCAGTTCTCAAGAACACTAGAAGAACTTGAGTCAGCCATGACACAGCTCAGAGGGGGAAAGCACCCCAGGGAGACCAGCCCGGGAGGAGGCACATCTCAAGCATTGACTTACTGATGACAGACAGTCCCACAATCAACCTCCCCAAGGCCAAGCATCTCGACATCATGCTCATTGAACCTCAAGAAACTCACGTCCCTCAACAGATCCTCCCCTTCCCAAGCCCGCGCCTTCTCCCGGAACTGCCCCAGCGTAAGCGCGGCGCGCACCCTTTGCGCCCGGCTCGCCGCAGCCCGAGGCCCCGCAAACTCCACCAGCGCCTTGGGCGTAGGAAACGCGGGGTGGTGTGCCCCCGAGCACGGCACCATGGTCATGGCCAGACTGACGGGCCCCCCGCCAAAGTCCACGCCGTCGAGCGGGTCGAGCACCGGGCTGAGGAACTGGCTGGACAGCAGGGGCGTCGTGTGCGCGTCGTCCCCGTCCCCGGGCACCACGCCGGGCGTCAGCCCGTCCCTCTCCCCGCTCACGTCGGCCGGCCGGAAGTTGGCGATGCGCCGCCGGTGGTGCTTCGAGGCCGCGTCGTGGGGCACCTCGGGCATGCACTTCGAGATGTCCAGCCAGGTGCCGCGGCTCGTCTTGGCCCGGTGGATCGCCTTGCTCGGGTGCAGCCCGATGGCCGCGTGGATTGTGTCGGTTGGTAGCAGCTGCGCGTCCGTGATGGGCAATATGTTCCAGCCCCTCACCGGCGTGTGTCGTCTCCCGGCTGGCGTCTGCACGTTGTGTGGGGGGATCCTGATGGGCTTCCGACCAATCTGCCATATATCGACGACGTAAAGATAGCCGTTGATGTCAATGCCTGCGACACGGTTGGCATTTCCGTCGGCGTCCTCACAGAATGCTATGCTTGGAACATTCGAGGCCTCCATGCCCAGGGACAGCACAATCCTCCAAGAACGCTGCCGCGTTTGAAACTCGCGTTGGAGCTTCGCGACCCGCGGTTTGGCCTCTGACTCTGTTATCAGATCTTCGTCAAGCTTCATTGGTCGTTTTTCTTTCGATGGTCCAGGGAGATTGGCGGGCCAATCTGTGGCTGCCTCCATTGGAAACATTGGCAGGTGCCAGGCCCCTTCCCCCTTCACTGATATAGACATGGCCCCAGTTAGCGCTTGGCTCCCCACCCTATCGATGTTATATGGTGTTGTGTCCAATGTCTCCTGTCCACCACTTGGCATTGACTCATGGGTATCGTCCTCGTGTCCATTCGATGAGGGTGGTTTGGCAGCCTCCCCTTCACGGTTCATTGCAAACGCAAACACAGTAATTTCATGGGCATTGGAAGACACCGCTATCAAGCGAGATTTCTTGTGAATGGCCAAGCCCCAAGCAGATATCCCGACGTTGTCTGCGAAGAAGTGCTTGGGATAGGGTCGTCGCGAGGTGTCGCTGGGACGTTCGTCATCGCGCTGCGACCTCTCCTCTGACCTTGACATGTTCGTTTCGACATGGTGAGCAATCGACTGGGTATACCAAGCAACGACGTCGCCATTATCCCTGCCCACCAGGAAAATTTCCTCGTCTCCAAGCTCGCCAACGATCATGTGATTGATCTCATTTGGGCAGTTGGGGTTGATATAGCCATCGACGTGCTTAGACATCGCGGTCTCGTGGTTCTTGGGGTCGAGTATGGCTTCCGGCCCCCCCAGAGCGACCTTGATACCGCGGTTGAGCCGATACACATATACGTATCCTCGGTATGCCACAAAGTAAAGGTCATAATGCTGAGACAGAGCAGTGAGGTTCATCCGAGCTCTTGCGACATGCGGGAAGTCCTCCCACTGGCCGTTGAAGTCTGGAGGGTCGTGTGCCTCGTCCTGAAAAAGGAGCATCTCATGGATCTCTGCTCTCCGGCGGGGACCAAACTGTAGACATCAGATCAGTGCTGGGTCCCGTCGCCTACACTAATACCAGGCACACTTACTCGGTGCTCTGCTCGCTGCGAGCCGCGATACCTCACGGTGTAACTCGGGACGTAGCCCCTGCCCTCAGGGGCCGGGTCATGGTCCGCAGTCTCCATTTTGTCGTTGTTGCAATGGCATGAGGCGATAGATTAATCACAAGAATGCTATATGATAAACATGTATTAGCGCGGGAGCCATGCAGAACGGACGTAGACCGAAAGCATGTCACGAATAAACAATAGGGAGATGTGGGTGAGCCAGGTGCGATACAAACAATGGCACAAACAACAGCAATAATAATGGGTTCAAAGTAAAGGCGACAGCGAGAATGTAGAGGGTGGCGGGAAGCAATAATGAAACGGCATGTGTAACAACATGGCCGATTGCAAGGTACAATCTCACGATGATTTCGATGCGATGTGCTCATGCTTACCTATTACCGCTTGTTTTCAGCTGAATGTCTTGGTCAGTCGTGATCTCTCAAGACCTTGCAGAAACATATCCTCCTTATTGGACAGACGGCACAACAAGCTACATCGTTGCTTCGCGCCAGGAGTTCTGTTTGCTCTTCGTTCCTTGAAGGATTGGCCAGCGCGGCGTAAGTATGTAGCGAGCTCAGAAACCGGTCACTAAAAGTCGGGAGCACATATGTTGACAAAGCAGCTGAATCAATGCTGTCAGTACTATAAGTCCCTTGAATTTGTTTGTGAGAAGCGTGTTGGGTTGAGGTCGGTTATGACAGCTTTTGAAGGCGCAATTGGAGGGGACACCCGGGCCACAGGGGGAACAATTGGGGAGCTTTATCGCGATAAGCATCTCCCCCCCCCCCCATAAAGTTCCAAGGTTGACGCTAGAGGCTCGAGTCCACTATTGTTCCATCACATGTTACATGGAATCCCCTGACGTAAGGCTGAATACAATAGAGCTGGCGATGCTCACTTGACGAGGTTGATCAAACACAATCAGTGGTTTTCCTGGGAGTTCATATGATAAATCATAATTGATTTATTTTTCCCAATTCCCATGCATGAATGACTGGCTGACTAGCTGGCTGGCTAATGATGGGTATTTCCACAATGCTTCTCTACAGTTTGACACACAACCTCCCCGGGCTCCTGATGAAATGCTATTTGAACGTTAAAACGTCAAAACCTCGTCACAACCAAACGAGACCGAACGCCCTGCATAATACCAGAGTATCCATGAACCATCCCTAATCTGAGGAACCACTCCATACCACCACTATACCCTCACCTCAGCGGCAAAGCATACCCCAGTGGCTCACGGGCACACTAGGCCCGCATGAGCTCCGTCATATCCTTCAACCTGTAGTCCAGCACGGGCGTGACCCAGTCATCCTCGACCAGCGAATAGCTCTCCTTCTTGTCGTCCTTGGGCTTCCGCGGGTTGATGGCCCAGTACCCGAAGTCCGCGTCGATGGCCTTGAGGTACCGCAGCAGGTTGGCCCAGTAGTTGGCGTCCCCCTGGCCCGGGTTCCGCGGCGCCCCAAACTCCCCGATCCACACCGGCGCCGCGTCCTCCTCCACCAGGTACGCCCAGTTCTCCCGCATCGCCCGCACGAACGACGGGTACTCGCGCCTCGAGAACCGGCCCTCCCGGGACCCCCACCCGGACCACGCGTACACGTGCGCGCTGTAGACCACCCTGTCCGGGACGTCGAGCACCACGGGCCGGTCCCGCGCCCCGCGGAGGTCGTTGCCGGACTCGGTGCCGCCCACGATGACGAGCAGGTCCCGGTTCAGCGCCAGCAGCCTGTTCCCGGCCTGCTCCGCGGCCGCCGCCCACCGGCCCCACGTCATGGTGCCCCAGACGCCGCGCACCTCGTTCCGCAGGTCCGCCGCGATCACGTACGGGTTGTCCACGAACCGCGCCATGACCGCCTCCCAGTGCTGGATCCACTCCTCCTCGGTCTGCTGGACGCGGCACAGGGGGCCCAGGTGGTCGTTTGCCCAGCCGGCGTCGCACGGGTCGGCGCCGCAGCACCACGTCGCGTGCGTGATGTGGTTGTTGATGATGACGGCGATGCCCGCGTCCGTCAGGGCCTTGACGCACGCCTCGAGCACCTCCATGGCCCTGAGCCCCACCAGGTCCGGGTTCGCCGTCAGGAGGTGCGGCAGCACGTGCGGGTCCCGCATCACCAGCTCGTCCGCGTACGGCAGCCGCACGCTGTTGAACCCCAGCTTCCGTATCGTCTGCGCGATCACGCTGCGGTGCTGCACGTCCAGCCCGCCCGGTATGAACAGCTCGTCGCTCGCGCCGTACCAGTTCACGCTCGAGAGCTTGAACCGCCGGCCCTTGGTGTCGACCACGTCTCGTCCCTTCGTGCGGAGGGGTAATGAATACGAATCGATGCTCGTCTCGGGGAGGGCCGGGGGCAGTGGTTGTTGTGCAAAGAGGCGGGCGCCGGGGTCGGGCACCCAGGGTTGGGAGACAGAGGGGTCGGATTTCCAGAAGTAGTAGAAGAGCCCCCCTGATAGGAGAGCTACGAATAGTAGGAACATATTGTTGTTGTTGTTCTGTCCGCCTCGCGACTTCATGGGGATGTGGACTCGGGAGACTCGTGATATGGTGGTTTCGGTGGAGGGTGAACTTGGTTTTGTCTTCTAGCTAAAGTTTGTCCAGGTCTCTGGTGTGCTTGCCATTCCTCAGCTCCAGATATGTGTAGTAGTAGAAGCGTCTATGCCTGAGCAACAATTGGGCACAGCTGACTGATGAACAACCCGGATCACACGGGGGTAGATGCACGATGGTGCTGTCGCTTCGGTGCGGCGTTCAGAGTCGGCGAGACTATCAGAGGAACAAGCCCGAGGAAGGAAGCTTCAGACCCGCAAGGAAGGAAGGAAGCCCCAGACATGCAAGAATAAAGGATACTGTTAGCAAAGCCTCGACGGAGGTCTCGGTGTGCAAGAGTTTAGGGAAGTAATTATAGACCCCGCAACTAGGCCCGGGTTCAGGGCAGAGTCCAGCTCCATGGGACGGGGCCTGAAGCTGGAGTTACCATGTAACGTCAGTGCCGCAGGACGTGTCGGGGACTTACCTAATCACCCTGTCACCGGTGTCTATCAATGCTGAAGCTTGGCTGCTTGGCTGAAAGCTTGGCAGATGGACCCCTGTGGGGAAATCATCCGGCCGCTGGGCCAATCGTCTTTCACGGCCTCTACAAGAAGCCAGGATGCGCCTGTGACGTATCTCTAGTACTCAGGGCACCCTGTTGTATTTGTACAACACTCCAATGTTTTCTTTTGAATTCTTATCTCAAAGAAAAGTGCAAGTTCAATCACTGCAATGTGCGAGATGGAGAGGTTTTTGCTTCATTGCTTGCTCTGTCCGAAATATTTTATCCCGGTTCCAAATTGGCATGACACAGGACATCTGGAGGAGATGGAATCTAGTGATAGAACGGCAAGTAGACCGATAGAACACTAAATAAAAAGAAGAAAACGTAATATTCACAATGACAGTTTGGGTATCCTTTTTACGATTTGCTTTCCGTGAATTAAGCTTCCGCACGTCGCTCATTGCCTTTGGTGGGCACTTTAGCCACTTCGCAAGGCAAGGCGCATCGGACCCGTGTCGACCGCCCCCTCCCGTTTCTCATCATTCGGAATCCTCGGAGTAAGGCCACACATCTCAGCAGACCTGAAAATCTGTCGAAAATCATCTCAATGAATCTTCGTCTCGTTCGACTTGACAGCTGCACGACCAATGCGCCCGTCGAGTCCTCGTGACTCATCCATGACACCGCGGCCTGCCTCTGCGCGGGCGGCGTGCCGTTGGTATGGCCTGCCGAGCGTTGATAGCCTCCAACCCAGCATACATCTCTCTCAACCCTTTTC
Organism: Cytospora piceae; assembly: GCA_016508685.1. Lineage (NCBI taxonomy): Eukaryota > Fungi > Ascomycota > Sordariomycetes > Diaporthales > Cytosporaceae > Cytospora > Cytospora piceae. The sequence continues at coordinate 3,634,033 of JADMLE010000011.1, read as the reverse complement.
TCCTCGCTCCGAGTCCAGTATGACCCATGTGTATGACAATCAAGCTTGCCAAGATGCCCGGCCTTCTGACTCATCTCCATTCGGTCATGTGTCGAAGGCAACCCATAAGTCAATGAAACCCAACGCTGTGTTACCTCCTGATAGACATGAAAGATGTGTTGCCGTCTTTTTGATGCGAAGAAAAGAAAATCCATGTGAACGAGTGACCCCGCCGACGCCGTGCTGTATGGTGCTAGATGAGTATAATTTGACTTAAGTCCCATTCACTCCAACTCGTATGGACTCGTTCCCACAGGAAGGCTGATGCTTCTGTGGAGCCAAGAGTTCAAGGGAATTCGTAAGGAATGAAGGGAGATGGATGCAGCATTGGAATGGCAAGCACGTGAGTGCATCCTCTTTTACTTGTAAAGAATCCTGAGCCGGCCGATTTTTTTCCCTTCTTGAATTTTGTTGATTCATGTACATGTCCGTGTCGTGTACATTTTCATTCGCGCCTCAAAACGTCCACCATTCTTCGTCCATCTCATATCCTGTTCATCCCAAGAGGATTCATATCTTGCTGGCCGTAGCTGTGTTGGTGGTAGTGGCCCAGTGGCGGCGGGCTCCGTGGTGGGCTCTGCGGCGGGCTCTGCTGGTACTGGCCCATTGGTGGCGGGCTCTGCGAGTACTCCCTTCCAGGGCTCGCATACGAAGCGGTTACATCCCAGCTGGCCTGAGACCCCTTTCCTTCGCGCGTCGGTGGTCTTGGGCTCGAGAACGACCTCACAGGGGCCTGATACCGTGCCGTTGGGCCGAAATAATCTGGTGTGCGCCGGCCTGAGTGCGTGGGACTTTGGGCCGGGCTCTCAATCGGTGGGCTCGCAGTCGAAGCGAGGTAACTTCTGATGGGAGGATAAATCGGACCCTCTCGAACTGTGTCCGGTGTTACCATGCCGTCCATCATCAAATTCTTCCCGGAATCCCGGGACAGCATCTCGTACGAACGTGGATCAGTATTCATCTTCATGTCGTCGAGCCTTGCGTCGACAGACACAAACTCGCGCTTCGCCTGGCTGGGGCGATGCGTAAAGAGTTCGACCCAGCCAGTCACCATAGACCAGCGTCCGAGGAGGAAAAGTAGCCAAAAGCCGTTCATCTGTTCTATTGTTAGATATCTGTTGTTTTTCGAGAAGAAAAAGGAAGGATAGAAGGAAACAAGGGTATGGAAGGGTAATGTGTCTTGAAAAGTAGAAAGTAGGCCGGACATACTGCCAAGAGTACAAGAACAGCGCCAATCGTCGCCATGTTCACAACCAAAGAGTCGGTCTTATACAGGCATTTGTTCTTATCTCCAGCATTTGCCAGAAGACAGCGGATCCATGGCATCGCCGTATCCGGATTCGTCTTGACCTTTTCAATGGTGTTGTCTTGGAAAACAAACACAATGGCGAAGAAGACAACGTCGGCAATGATGATCAATACGATAGCGATTCCGCGCCACTGAAGCTGAATAACCCGACGGACTCGGCGGTACGCTTGTCGAGGCGTCATGGTTCGAATGCTGTTCGTGTACGACGGCAGGCCCGCCGAGTTCTCCGTCGTGGCATTGTTGTCCGCCAAGGATGCGAGGTACACCTTGATGCAGTAACCAAAAGTCGCGAACTGGATGATGATGGTGAGGCCGGCGAAGACGAGTAACGGTATCCACAGGTCCGCAAGACTGTTTTCGTGGTTGATGTGGCAAGTGGCTCCAAAACGGAACGAGACACCGCTCAACGTCAGGGCCAGAATAATGCCGAGTGCTGGTAGACCCCAGCCCACCGCATGCGAAAACCACATGAAGTTCCGGCCCACGACAACTTGCCAACAGATTTGGAGGTGGAGGGACAGGGATCGCAGGAAGATCCAGAGAACTCCAGCCCAGCCTCCGATGACGATGAATGTGCCCGAGGCCGCACACACGGAACTGGTCTGCATGTCGTTCGGGGTGATGGAATCGTAACACTGCTCTGGGTTGCCGGCCAAGGGGATGACAAAACCCAGGTTCATAAAAGTGACAGCAAATGTCAAGCAAATGCTGAGGTAATGCCGGTGTGTCTTGTCGATAGGGAGGACCAGCCAGGACAGCAGCAGAAACACACAGCAGACTGTGCTAGCCACTGCAACCCAGTCTGCTGCTATACCCATTGTGTCGAAGTTGTCCGGGTACGCCCAAGCAGTCAGGGGACATGGCAGGCAGCATGATATTCCAGCCTCACTCATACATAGTCGGCCGTCAACGTCTGCAGTATGGTTAGCGAAGAGGCCTGTGATGCGGGCTCAACTGAGTAGGAGATGTGTAGCTTACATCCGCCATCCCCAAACTGCAAAGCGTTGAGGAAAGGAGCCGGGCACTCAATTAAGCTGAGATTAGTAGCCATCTTGGCTGCTTGTCGACTGAAGTCGAAGTCGCAGTAGCAGAAGACGACGAGTTGTTGTTCCAGTCCGAGGATTTATATCGGCGCTGGTGGGAGTCCTTCCAGTTTGGCGATCTGCCTGGAGCTATGACCAATACAACAACCTGGCTGTGTAGACGGGGATGCGCAGAGAGACCAGTCTCCGTAATACACAAGTCGCAGTCGTATATATGTATCGAGGGTATACTGGAAGTCGTCGGGCGTTCAGATTAATTATAGGGCGAGAGGCGGCGCGTTTGGGTTCCGTAGCGTCAAAGATGATCTTGGAACGGTGCACCCCTTCACAAAACAATAGTCCTGTCGCGTAACGTGGTGCTGGAAGACAAGAGGGAAGAGTAGTGGCCGACGAGGGCACGGGATATCTATCTTCAAGAGGCGGGGAGCGCGGACTGGAGATAGCACAGGGATAGTGGTAATTTGGTGAGTTGGCTAAGATCGTAGTAGCATGACTGAATGCCCTTCCGTCCACGCGGAACACTAAGTTTCGAAGCAAATATCAAACAAGGAGAGATGTCAGGTGAGCCATAATAAGGAAAGGCGGCAGGGTGGGAGGAAGCATGATTCCATCATAGAGCAACGGTGGAAAGGTGTAGGAGGGTAGGGCAGTAGTATTTACAAGAAAGAAATGGACGGATGCACAGGCAGGGGTCTCCAGACGACAAGGTCGCCGCGAGGGTGCAAGGACATGGGATGTCGTGTGGACGGTGCGGCTTGTGAGTGGCCGCGTTGCGTGAAGGGTAACATTATTGATGAGAACAGAGTCTGCAATCCTACACTACACACCAATCCCGACCACCACCACCCTTGTTGGATTTTTATCAAGAACGGCAAAGGTTGCTGGGGCCCAGGGTCGGGACCGGGGCCGGGGACATGATGGATCCAGATGGACAGGAACAGGACCCCCTTTTTTTTTGCCCTCTTCTTCTTTTCTCGTGTGATGGCGTGGATGGGGCTCTCCGCTCTTGTGGGAATTGTGTTGCCTCTCTTGGCACTGGCCGGCGCGTGCTGATATTTGCTTTTCTCAAGTCATGTGAAAGACTGCATCTCAAACACACATTAGGGCAACTGGTCTGCTGCTCATGCTGGTTTGGCTGCAGTGGAACGGGACACACGAAGGTATCAAGGTCTTGGTCGCATTGATGATCAGCGAGGAGAGGCATTGATTGGGGAGGAGGAGGATGGCCGCGGCATGGCAAAAACTGTACTATCCAGTGGGTGGGTGGTACGACAGTACATTACTTATGTGGTAGCGTACCAACAAGGGCAATTATCATTGCAGGCCCGGGGTCGGCACACAGCGCATGATTTGCCCCACGTCCACGAGAGCTCAAGTGCTTAAGGCAAACAGACCCCTGCGCCTGCCCAGGTACCAAAGCTAAGACGATCTGGGCAAGAACTTACATACAGGTCGCCGGGGTAATAAAGGTTGTTGGTGGGCTCAGCTCCACTATAGCCACAAGAGAGTCTATGATTGGAAGGATACCTATAGGTACCTAGGCAACTCCCAGGTGGGCTTCGCAGCTGGACCTACGGAGTATCTTCCTAAAAAGCTTGCGAGGAGCAGTACAAAACATGACCGCTTGTCGGTACGGTCACGGTTTAACCTTTATTACCCCGGCGACCTGTAGATTTCAAGGTGGGACGTACATAAGTCCTGCAGGGACATGGATCCTCCACAATCCATGGATGGGCTGCTGCACCAACGACCGAAGAGGCAGGCGATGGATTACAAGGTATTCCCTGTGTACGGGGCTCCCCCCCACTAACAGTCATCAATCAACAATTGGCATGCAAAGGTTGCTTCAAATTTATGTACGGGTGCGATATAGTGACAGCGTAGATCATCGGCATGATATCTATAGTATAGTATTATCACCGTGGTATGCAAAAGTCAGTAAACATTACAATGTAGTGATATTCAGAGTGATATTTGTAAATATGTACTGTAATAATGTCGCTAGCATGGGCAAGGGTTATCGTCTCCCCAAAGTCAAAAGTGGTAAGATTGGGGAGTGGTCCCTTCCTTCCGGCTAGCATGTAGATCTGTGCCGTTTTCTACTGACAGGATTTGGGTTCTGGGGACCACCTTAGTACTCCGTACTTGGGTAGGTACATACTGTACATTTAGAGTCCTTCACACCTCGCGACTCTCCGCTCCGCCGCTCGAGCCACTCAACAATCATCAATCCACTACGACTAATCACACTGAACGGCCCGGTCAACGGTTGTGCAATAAACCATAGTACGCAGTAACAATGCTTTCCGGCATATAATTACCTCGTTATCTGGCCCATCTCCAAGGTTACAATCATTGTACGGAACACTCGTCTGCCGAGCCAGTCAATGGCATTTCCCAGGAGGATCATGTCGACGACCTGGAGAAACCTCCAGAGGCTTGCATGTATTACCCTCATGATATATAGCGGCATCCTCAATACCCAATCCTTAGTTGCAGGTCCCCTGGTGCCTCGCTTCTCTGCATATTTCGATTCGCCTTCTTGCTATGTACAACCTTGTATCCCAGCCACGCGCATCTCCTACCGAATCCCACGTTAGACGTTGCGTTGCGCAGGATCCTGGTTGAGAAGGACAGCTGTGACCTAGCTTCAGGCTTCGAGCTTCGACCGACGCGCAACATCCGCAGGTTCATAATGCATAAACTGTGGCTTGTGTGCACCAAGCATTCATGACATCTGTACATATCTGCGGGTTTGTGGGCCACAGGGCAGCACTTCAGTGACGCGCTGAAGCACAGGGCCGCATCTGGCTTTCCTGATCTCCCAAATTTGATGCATTCGCTGTCGATCGTCGATTTCAACGCGTGGTGGTTTCACAGCACCATGTCTTAGCCCTCGACAACTGCTCTGGATGTCTGCCACAGCAGCCATCCTGCGTGGTTGTACGCATATCAACGAGACAAGTCGAGGCCCAGCGCACCACATCGATTTGTGTTGCCTAATTGCTGATAATAGAGTGATAATACACATCGCAGTGGATCTCGCCTGTTGCTATTCTTGGATCAGACTACTGCGGGTTTTTCAGACCCCCTCACTCCACACACATTCACACACAGTGAATTTGCCCTTCAAGGGGCTTACAGCCTCCTACGCAATCTAGGTAGATACGGCTGTACTGTCAGTATCCTCTTTTTGCTCCAATATCGAGCACACAACAGCCGGTTCTCACCCAGACACCAGGAAATCCATACACGTACTGACGTTTCCAAGTCGTCTCTCCTGCAAGCCAGCTCTTTTGAAACCTGGGGAGTACCTGTACATGCTGCTTTCTTACATCGCGAGTGGGCGGTCGGTATTAACCGTCAGACCTACCGGCGCCGGCCTGGCCAATACCTTGCGGAAATTGTCCTTTCGGTGGCGTGGTCCAGGAGAGCAAATCACGGTTCAGTCGCCAACTCTGAACGGCTTCGATGATCAACATATACCACCAACACCCTTGACACAGGGAATCGTGGATGCGTCCGGACTAGCAAATTAGCTGGTGATGACTTGCACGGTCTCACCTCATCAAAACGGTTCTCTCATCGAATCGGAGCTCTAGCCTGACGATAAAAGAATGGGCAGCCCCCAATTTCTCTTTCCGCCTTGCGTCCGCTGCTTGGGACATCACAGAATATGGACCTCTAAGAATCGAGAACGGCAATGGCAGGTTATTACTGGTCAGTTTGTCCGCTTTTCTGTTCAGTGGAATTGCTACATCCCCTGCATCAAACCTAAAGCAAGCAAACCAAGCAGGCTCTTATTTCCCCGAGCCCTTAAAAAAGATCGTCTTGAGCCTCTTATTAGCTTGCATTCTGTGATATAGAACGCATTAAGAAGCAGGGCTGATAGCCCCGCCTCGCGCGTCACCCACGCACATAGGCACATTACGCAGGCTCCCGATGCGGCTCACATCTTTACAGAAGCAGTATCCCAGTCGCCCTATGTACCCGGACAGTCATGGGACTTTCCAAGAAGGAAAATCGAAGCAACGACGATCCGCGCCGTCTATCTTCTCCCCTAGTTAAACTACGTCAATCTCGATGCCGTTCCCGATGATCAAATGGGCACACAAGGCCAGCAGCCCAGCTACGCGGTTTAATGGGCTCTGGGCCTGTCGCTATCCCCGTGATCCTCGGGTGAGCCTCTGGCCTATGATAGCGTGTGGCACGAACTACCTGGGCAGCCTGTGGTACCGGGAAGTTGTTTCGCCGGGTCTGTCACGCCTCCGTCACACAAACAGCGCGTATTCCATTTTCCAGTTTTGTTGGCTTCTCGACAACTTACAACATTTGAAGTCACTCACTCCCACTTGCGCTGCACTGTACTTGGTCAGGATCTGGACGGCATACTTTACAGCTCTTACCTACATATATACGTACAGCCAATTACGGCCAAAGCGTGTGCGTTGTACGGCGTGCTGCGTGCTTACTGGGTACGCACCATGTACTCCCTACGGCACGTTCGAGATCAGTTGTGCGACCCCATCTGCCCGCTGGGAGGGCTGTCTGACATTCCTTCGCATGCTTTTGCATCGTAATATTCGGCCCGGACTGCGATGTCTCGAACCAGATCTCGGGGAACCTCAACAGACTGCTAAGCTGCTCAGTAGTTTGGTTTCTGGAACAGTCCGCTCGCCGGTCAGCCTCCTTCTGCGTCACAGGATTGACATTTTACTTCGGAGCCATCGAGAATACACATCGCCAGAGCATACATTCGACCGGTGATTTTGAGTTTCATCGATCTCAGTCTCCTAAGTCAGGACCGATGACAGCGGGCGCTATGAATAACACCCCTTGCTTGAACCTGGAAAGCGCATTGTTTACCCGTTGTTACCTCATACCTACCTTTCTCTTACATTTGAACGTTGCACGTCCCCACCGCTTGGTCGTTGAACAGTCCGACATTGCACGGCTTCTTCCTGTCGTCTTGCGGCAACCCCACTCGGTGCCCGAATGGACCTTATACTCAAGCTCGAAGCGATCTTTCCTGGGGGGCGATTTAGTGGACCATGTTGGTAAGTTTTTGCATCGTTCACACTATTTTCGCAGGCGGATTACTGCTGTTGCACCAGGCATCCTCAGTGAGGGGTAAGGCATTGCTGACCGTCACTGCACTTACGATCTCGAATCCATCGTCGTCCCTGGGCCTCGGCTCAGGCTGTTCAGCCGGGGCATGCTGTGTCACGTCACACCACCATTCGCCTCCCTTGCCACTGAAGGAGCAAATGGTGGGCACCAAGTTGTTTAAAGCCTACAGGATGTCGTTGGAAACAAAAAGGTCTAAGATCCTCTCGTGCCATGGATTCCCCTCTGCGGCACAATACTGCTGACCGGATGATATCCGTCGTTGGTAGGCCGGGATGACCTTGGGCAGGATGCCCTAGGCCTGAACCGAACTGACCGACTGTCCAGATTACAGGCAACTAGAGCTCCTTCCAGAAAATCTCTAGAACGCGAAGGATGAACCAGAGCCTTGGGGTCATGTCAGCCCCTGTTTGGTTTTTGGCCCCCTGGAAGTCTGAACGAAAAAAGAATACCTTTCAACACTTGCTTCTTACAGCACCGATGCCCGATGCAAGAACGCCGCACGACAGTGTAGAATTACAGTGTAATTTGTCGAGGACGGCGACCTCGAGACACGGGGTTTCAACCATTCTATGCATCAATAGTGCGCATCTATCAGGTGCTTTCTGCAGTGTTGTTCTTCACCGACGATGCTTCCCGATAGGTCTTCAGCAGTCCCGCAGCCAGAGCGGATTCTGGGGGTCGAGAACATGCCATGCTGCAATGTTGCGTGGTGTTGGTTTGCCGCCCATGCACCCGTCGTGCGCACGTGCCGAGCGGTCTTCATTAATGGAAGCTCGATATATTGATGATGCAGCTTCCCCTGTGCCGGCTCCTAGTCGCGGCTATCAGGCTGTTTTCTGGTAAATTCTGCGCAGTTGGTGGTAGACGGGAATGCGTTGTCGCTACACTGACTGCTTGCAATCCAATGTTATGGGCATGGCCAATAAACGGAGAACTTGCGACAGAGATGCAGACTTATGCAGGAGTTCCGCCTGACTGAGATGGCCGTCGTATTTCATCGGTACGTATTTACCAAGCCATGCATCAATATTCCTTTCGGCACCTGTCGATGCATTGAATCAATCCAGAATGTAGTCTCGGCGGGAGCCCAAGTAACCTTTGGGTCACATTGTGGCTTCAGCCTTCTGCAACCCCTTGCTTTTACCATCCCGAAGCAGTGGTCGCTCCAACGACAAAAGCATAGCAATAAAGTGACGTGTCCTTGTCCAATAACCTGGTGGGAAATGGTCGGCGAATGCATGGTATGCCATAAGTTCGTCATTCACGACATCGCAGGCTGGCCAATATGACAGTCACGCGAAGTCAACCAGACACAGTTTTCCGAGCTGCCAGCTTCCCTCAGATTCGAGATAGATATATCCAGTTTTCATCAGAATTGGAGGCGACCGGTCAAAGTGTACGGATTCAAAAGTAAGATGATGTCGTGACCTCTCCCCCCTGCTTGTCCTCGTATCAGAACACCATGCTGTTAACCAGATCTGTGGGTAGACTGAAACAAAGCCGTTATTTTCATCGAAGGAGGCACTAGCATCTGGGGAGGAGGAAGTCTCGAACTCCCATCGTGCTCTCAATATCAGTCTGAGACAGCCCCCGTCTGCCGAGACAGATGTCTTTGAAGGAGGCGTGGGACCCATGCTTTCCCAACAAACAGACCCAGGAAATCGGTGACCGGGCTTTCGAGGATCGTCGTCTCCCCCACAATGCCCTTGAGCCGGGTGATCTAGCTATCTTCGGCTAGAGCTCCGAGAATGGCCTGCCAGGGGCCAGGGACGGATTCTCGTCGCCGTCCACCGCGGACGTTCCTGCACCAGATCCGACGTTGAACCGCTGTAGCCATTGTGATCTGCGAGTTGCTAGTTGCATTTGACGTCAAGAAAGCCATCTGTCACAATGGGTCGCAAAATGCGATGACAAACTTGGGGCGGGCTTGGGGGCCTTCGATTTGAACGGCTTTGGAACGGGATGTTTCTTGGTTGACACGGCCGACTCAAAAAGCCCCTACATTCAAGATGCTCGATTGATGTCGGTGCGATGGACGACGGCACGAAACACCTGCCGCAAAAAGGCAAGGAGACCGCGTGTGCCACGTTTCCCCCCGACAGTGAGGTCTGACACTTGGCGAAAAGCCTCTTTTTGTCCCCGTCGTCTCACTAATTTGGCGCCCCCACTGAAACCGCAAGGCACCAGGCACAGATCACTTGCATCCTCGACACACAATACGGCGAAGGCACAGCGTGGCACAGGCAGCGACGTATGTATCCCGGAGGATTCGTCAATTGCAGATTAATTGCGGGGTGGTCACCTTTTCCGGGTATGCCTTCCACACTGCCAGACTCCACGAGCGGGAGCAAAACAAAGTGGGGGGCAGGCATACGACCATGCCTCGATCCGTTATCCCGCTGCGTGGTTGCTTTCTAAAACCCTTGCCAGGCTCCTCCACTTTGGCAATCTTAATGAATGTGGACGACACGTTGCCTTTCCCTCGATGTCGAGACCGCGCGGACAGCCATCACCACGTTGATCCGTCGTTCGTGAAGTCCAAGCTTGCTGCCTTCGCCAAGAATAGTGGCAGCAATCTCCCCCTCGAGGCTTGCCAAGGTGCAAAATGGTTTAGGGCTAAACCAGCGCCATGCAGGACCGCGGACTCAGAACTTGGCGTGATGAAAGACTAGAGACCCTGTTCATAATGTTCCAAGGATCAGTTCAGGCTAATCTTGATGGACGTCGTTTTAGGAGCTTCGCTGTCGCAGCGTCTTTCGACAAATCCTCCTTGCAAGGTGCCACGGCTGGCAATGATCGCACGTCAGACCCTGTTAAAGCCAGTTTGACACTTCGTGCCGTTATGAATCTCAGCAATGGGGTCATGGCGTAATCTAGATCGAAATTGAAGTCCGTCCTACGTGCCGTCTGAGCCCTTCGGCATGTGGGCTTATCAGCCAGGGAATCGCACAGATGTTCCCACCGGGATATATCTGTGACGCCTCCGTGGCCCGGGACCGTTATTGTGGACAACAAATGCCGGAATGAAGTGGTGCTATCCCACTCATAGTAATTGTGTCCTGGGGCACGCACGCATCAAGACGGGTATCGTTGTCCCGTGCAGTCGTCGCAGGCTCGCAGCACACTACAAGCCGACTGCAGCCGGGCGCCTGAAGTTGAGGTGTTTCGCCCGTGGCTTTCTGCTGTGTGACTGCTCCTGCAGGTTTGCTATAGAGCCTCAGCTTGGCTTGCCCCTTATGCGGGCCTGTTGAAACCTTAACGAAAAGAAAAAACCTTCTGTGAGCTGGAGAAGAAGTAAGTAAGCTGGGGTTCCCGAGGACTTGGTACGCTTCATTAAATCACAGATTAAGAACTTATTAGAACCAAAGAGCCTCGTCAGTCTCGTCCAGGGTTCAAGATGCCTAACTCGTACATACACAGGTAACTTCGGACCGCGTCTCCACTAGCCCAACGGTGGACCTCTCGCCTCTGAAACGGTATCGATGGGGCCCTCCCGCCTTACGAAACATCACAAGGACGAGGTGCGAGATCGGGTTCGTGAGCCCGCCGGCTGTGGGGTCCCCTATCAAGGATGAAGCCATATGACAGGGGTGACTTTTGGAGGTCCGATTACGACGCTGCCTTTGAGTTGACGAGGGGGGGGGGTCGTCACTCATCAGGGGTTCCCACAGATTGCCCTTCTGGACGACAGAGCATATCGACGATGTAACGACACATATTCCCAAGAACGACTCGCTGTGGCTTCAAACCACGGGGATCCCCAAACCACGAGAAGCGGAAGTTTCTTCATCCCAGAACGGCCATTGACTTTCAGCCCTCGTGTCGATCATTCAGGGGCGCCGTGGCAGTGTTTTTCTTTTGTTCTAGTGTTGCTGGGCAAGTGCCGATCCAGCCGCCGAGACTCGTCCGGTGCCCAGGTGGGCATCAATAACCTCAAGGTTCTTCGTGTCGAAAATGTTCTCGAAGAAGAAGAAGAAATAAAAGTCCGCATTGCATTGATGCCTTGAGACGACTGCAGCGCTCACAGCCCTCCTGCACTTCGAATCAACCCCTGTCACACGCGGCTCGAAATACGCACTTCTGCATGCTGCATCCCCTGCCCCGGGACAGGCGCGTGAGGGTCTTTCTTCGTTACCATCTGGGGGAGAGGGTCCTTGGTATCGGAAACACAGGGGTTCTCCACCCAAAGCCTCGTTCTTCACCTGGGCACCCCTGGCCTTCGTTCACCTCGCGGAAACTCCAGCTCGGCCGGAGGACGCTCCACGGACAACGTCTGGGCGACTGGGTCCGGCGCCCGGGACGGGGGCAGGTCTGAGCAAGGCTGCCTCCGTGGGCCTGCCTGCTTGCACGGATCGCTCCCTGGGGACGACAGGCGGTCCGGGTCTTGCCGACTGCGACGGCCCTGTCCACCGGGCTTGCGAAATTAGGTATCATGAAGAAGGTTTGTCTGGTCCAATGTCCGTGAGATTATCGAGTTGCGAGTGCTACCCGCTTCCCCGAAGATGGAGACCTGCTCTATGCTTCGAAGGTTTGAGGCTTGCGATGGGGCCACAGTTGATGGGCTTGGAAGCTGGAGGTTGGACATCTACGGGGCATGTGACTCTACCCACTAAATAACATTTTGAGACAGGAATTCGGAGCCCACCGTCTTGATTCGAAGGAGAGCAAGGCACGTCCGAGAAGCTCTCGCTGAAGCCGTCATCTCATTCCATAGGTCCTTTGCAAGGAACTGACAAGAAGGTTTAATCTCCAGTAAACCCTTTGCCAAGCCAAATCTCTTGCCGGGAGTCTTTGTAACGAGCAAGCAGGCCATATTCAGAATGCAACATTGCCCAGAACAGCAGACGCCGCCTGGCAATGAGCCAGCCTGAACTGAGAGCTATGTGAGTGAGTGCTGGCACGGCGGCGGCGCAAAGCATGATGCCAGATTTCTGATGAGTGATGTATAACTGAGGATGTTCACTAGAAATACCCCTCAAGCTCGACGTAAGGCTTGTGCGTTTGTACTAGTACTGCTCGAAGCATCCTTCCAGCCACCACATTAACAAAAACAGCAATGATATCGAGGAGAGCTAAAAGGCGGGTGTCTACCTCTGCATACGTGACGAGGGCGCCATGTAGTTCCGTTGAGACCCAACGAATCTGGAGGTATGGACTGCCTTGAAGGTCAGGAATAGCGGTCCAGCCTTCATGATAATCTGATTCCTCGCCTTGTCGAAGACATCATGCCCATTCTCCCCCGACGCAAGTTCAAAGTCGTAGTTCCAGACCGTGTTAGCGACAGCCACCCTAAGCAGCAACATGGCTAGTCGGCGACCAACGCAGTTCCAAGGTCCTGTTCTATGTCAACATGATGCGTGAACAGCGGCACATCGCAAAACAACTACTCACCGGTAAGGAAGGGGTGGAACGCTCGTTGGTCGATGATAAGGTCGGGCCTCGTTGTCCAGCGCTCCACGATGAACTCATCCGCGTGCTTGAAGTACTTCTCACATCGGTGGTAGAGAGAAATAGGGAGGAACATCTCCACGTCGCCAGGGATAAAAGTGTCCCCGATGACCATGCCTTCGGGCGGACTGAACCGGGAGCCGTTCGAACCTATTGGCGAGTGCATCCGCATGGTCTCGTTGATGATGGCATCCAGAAGCTCAACGCCCACGAGATCGCTGTGCTGGAGCACGCCAGTCTCGGTGACAATGTTCTTCAATTCCTCCCTTAGTCGTGATCGCAAGTCAGGATACTTGGTAAGGTAGTAGAAGGTCATGGATAGGGTAAAAGCTGTAGTATCTCTGGGCCATGGTGAGCCATCTCCCCTTATACACAGTACTTAGGGCATTGCTTACGTTGCTCCGATGAATATCGCGGACGAGTCGGAGTAGACAGTTTTCATACTCTCAAAGGACTTGGGGCTCTCCGATTTTAGATCCTGGATGAAATATTTCATCACGTCCTCTGGGTCATCAGTTCGCTATGCATCCACGGAAGTCAGTGATCTCCTTGTTCCAAATCATGGGCGGGAGAAAGCACCTGAAGTCGCAAGTTCGCCTCCTGCATAGCAGCCTCTTCAAGTTGACGTTGCCTAGGGTCAAGATTCATAGCCTGCACGATCGGGACGGGCCAACTGAAACTGCTTCCAAGGACAGCAATGGACCCGAACAACCACTCAATCAACTCCAAATAAATGCTCTCTTTCCCTGCCGTCACGAGGCCAAACTCTCTTGAAAACCCGACCCTCCCCATGTTGTCGAACGAGATGAGAAGCGAGGACAGCGAGGCGTCGACTGCCTGACCGGCACCCACGATCTCCACCAACCTCTTCAACCAGTCCCTCACCGTGGCTTCAGCATGCCTCTCGTACATCTCGAGGCTGCGAGTGCCAAAGGCCTTGTCCCAGACCTGTCGTCGCAGCCTGTGTGTCGGCCTGTCGTCAATCCCATCCAGGTTCTTCACGCCAAAAAGCTGGAGGTTGTCGTAGACCATCCCCTTGGTGCACCTCGAAGCCCCGCCGTGGACCTTTGCCAGCGCGTCGATGTCCCTGATCATGATCTCGTTGGGCGCGATGCGGACGAAGTCGCCGTACTCCCTAGCCAGGCGGAGGTGTTCTTCGTGCATCTTCCCATGCCGGTTGAGCCATGGCCCGGCGTAGAACTTGGTCACTCTTGCCAGGGGCGGGCCGGGGAAGTGGCGAGTCCTGTGGAGGAAGACACGATAGGTGACGATGCTCCCGAAGAGGGCAGCGTAGTATGATGCAAGGAGCTGGATGGCTCGTTGAGTCCCCGTCAAGAAGCCGAGCGATTGTATGCAGAGAGCACAGATCACTATGTTGCCCAGTATATAGGAGCATACGATCTGGACAGACTGTTTATCGTGTTGCCGTCCGTGGGTAAAGTACACTGCATGCGATAAGACACCGAAAAAGCATGCTGCTGTGCACTGCGGTACAGCGTTGATGAAGGCTAGTATCCCCATGGCGGAGAGTTACGGGTTATCCGTGGCGCGAGACTCTGAGTGATGATGTTATTATATGTCGAGTGACAAGGCAAAGATGATATGAACCGCCCACTCGTGTCTTATACAGCGGCAAATACCATTTGTATCGTCGCTTTTCATTGCCGACTTAAGTCATCTGTGTCGTCAAGCGCCACGGGTTGAATGACGGAGGAGGCTGATGTGTGTCACAACATGTCGTCAGAATCCAAACTACACTCACCAATTTACGGAGAAAAGCGCTCGCCGCTGCTGAGATCCAAGGTGGTGTTGATGGCAGTCATGTGGGTGAGTACGCCATACGCAGAACGACGCAGCATCTCTAAAGCGGACGCTATATACAAGCACTTGCTGTTTCTTTGTGCGCGTAGGCTCTTCAGTGCAGCGCCAACGGCACCAGCTTATTGTCCTTGTATTCTTTGCTTGAAAAACGAAGAAAAAAGAAAGCTCCTAGCCACCAATGACCTTGAGGGAGATTTGGGTCGCACAGACGAGATGTCGAGCATTGCGGCTTCCAAACACGTCTCCCGCGATATCTTCAGCGTCCAACCAAGCACCTTCTTCGCTCGATTGGCCACGCACTGCTCGTTTGCCCATAATGTTTGCACATAGGAGGAGGTATGGAGCCGTCGACAAGGACGGAAACTGGCATAGACCCAGAGACAAAGCCTTGGTCCGTGCAGGGTCGGGCTCGGCTGGTTGCTGAGCGTCCAAGATTGTAGGTAGTGCTCGCCATTGCCAGCGCTGATCAGACTGGCCTACTCAACTGGCTAAGTGACAGACAGCGATTCGATCTGCCCTGGAACGTAGATCCGTACAAGGCGGACCTCTCAGATCTGGCTTTTTACAGTAGGTAGGTAGAGGCATCCACTTTGTACGTGTTCTGGAGACGATGCGTGAACTTGCACGTGGGCCCCAGATCTTGGAGCCACTCCCCGGTGCATACGACGTACGTGTCTCTGCCTCAGATCCAGGCGGACGAGAGCTGCCGTTCACTCAAGATCAATGAGCCGATGCAGTTGCGCTTGGATATGGACTTGATCTGTTCGATAGAGATGCCATTATGAAATGTCGGCACTTTCTCCAGCCTGCCCGTTGACCTGGACTCAATTGATGGTCTTGGCGAAATTGATAACATCATGTCAGACGTCGCGAAGTTGATCTCAATATCCATGACCACTCAGGCTCCCTCAATTCGTATCCAAGACAACCTTGGAATTTACGGACGGACCACCAGGAACCATCGTCAGTGCACACTGCTCAGTCTTTTGTCATGATCCGTCCAGCCCGTCGTGATCCGAGATTGTCCTTCGGGCAATCAGTGGGCAAATATATCTCTTAGCCTGTCTGCTACTATGGTCAGTGGGAAGAAAAAGAAAAGGAAACAAAATAGCGAGAGGCAACCAGCCAATGGATTCACACCGTTGCCTTCTGAGGTGAAGCTCCTGAGCGGACGTTTGAAGAAGCTAAAGCACCTGGGGCAGTTCCCCTTCTAGGCCTGTTTCGCGAGCCTCGCCCCGCGCGGCAGTCCGCCCTTCTGATTGGTTCAAGGACAGGACAATAGCCCCTGACTTGCTGACCTGTGGCACAATCCCTGTCACATCCCTGTCACATCACCTGTGGAACCCACGCTCGTCCAGTCCGCTCGTGAATTTCACACCCCTAACGACCACACATCTCTACTACTAATGGACATTGCATGCTTTGGGAACCAATGGTTTCCATGACAGCAGCTTGGTAGGAAAACACGACCTTCACGGGCTCCCTCCGGTGGCGAACGATGGGGACGAAATACGTGGACAACCGGAATTGCTCATAAGGCTCGAGTGAGCCACACTCTTCACCTTGATTCCTTCCTTCAGTCACTCACCACCATCATCATTGTTCAGTAGTACTGCATCTCAAGTGTGTCACTGCCACTTGACCACTTTCTTTCTGTCTCACTCCATTCTTTATTTGCTTTGTGTTTGCTCCTGGAAGGGCACACAATCACACTCACACTCACATTCACTACCGAGCCGAGCCGTCACACAAAGGAATCAGTGTGTAAGAACCATAAGACTTCCTTCTGTTACCTGTCACATATCGAACTCGAGCGAGACTCTCTAAAACCAAGACAACCACCACCATCGCCTCCAATATATCAACCAATAATCTTTCACCATGCAACTCATAACTCTCATCACCACACTCGCCGTCGCGGGCATCGCCCTGGCCCTCCCCACAACCCCCTCGCCGACGCGCACCCTAGGCAAGCGCGAATCGACCCAGGTGATCGAGGCCATCATGCCGAGCTCGAGCTCCTGCGCCGGCCGCGGCGATCAGTGCCGGACCGCCGCCCAGGCTGCCCCTCTCCTGGTCCAGGCCATGGAGGACTACAGCATCGCCTCCAGCATGGAGCAGGCCGGCATCCTGGCCCTCGTCGCGTACGAGTCCGGGGAGATGCAGTACAGCAAGAACCTGAACAATGCTGCCGCCGGACAGGGCACGAGTAACATGTAAGTGAACCGCTTTTCCCAAGATTCTCCTTCCCCGTAACTACTCGACCTCTCTGGTCTATGTGACTGTTTATGTAAATATGGAACAAAGCGTACTGACAATATGATACAGGCAAATGGGCACCTGGAACGTCAAGTACGCCGCCGGCATCGCTGCCCTGGCCTCAGAAAGCATCACCACCTCCAACGTCCTGGACTACGTCACCAAGGACAAGTACAACTTTGGCACGGGCCCGTGGTTCTACTCGACCCAGTGCGCCGCCGCTCAGGGCCAGACGGGTGGCAGCGCCGATGATTGGTTCCAGGCATACATGTCCTGCGTCGGCACCTCCACCTCGGCAGAGCCAGCCCGGCTGACATACTGGGACAGCGCTAAGCAGGTGTTTGGCCTCTCTTGATTCTTGCCGGTGGGTGGAAAACTTGTATGTGACTGGTATCACGTTTTGTTATCATTCTCTTGGGCTTCTATCCACTTGGGCGCTGTTTTCGTCCATGTTGAGATTTTAGTCTGTTAATATACCCGATTTTACGGCCTGAGTTCAAGCCTGCTTCGCAATTGTGTGACGTGTACGTGAACTTACTGGAGGGGTTTCAGGACTAGTTCCTCATTTTGAGTTCGTGAATAGCTGGGACTTTCAGATGTATTTCGGACAACAAATTGTCGGACAAGTGCGATTGGTTGACAGTCTCGTTGGATGGGCACTCGTTGGATGGGCACTCGTTGGAATTGCATTCTTGCTGCATTCATAGTGTCGTTCACGGCCTCAACACCCCTGAAATGCTCCTCAAGGGGACAATCCGATCGCCGGCCTCGCATTGGACGGTGATGAAACCTCCCATGCAAACATATGGATCATCCGGAACCACACTTCCCCACAGTTCCTACTTCAACTCCCATGACTGACAGGACAGCTATTCAAAAAAGGTCCATGTTCACTTCACTTTATCCCACTCCATCTCACCAAAATCCCGAGGCAAACCTCGCAAGGACACCCCCAAAACACCCACCATGTCCGACAACCCAAGAGACTTCCGCGTGCTGATAGCCGGCGGCAGCATCGCGGGCCTCGCCCTGGCCCTGGCCCTCGAGAAGCGCGGCGTCGACTTCCTCGTCCTCGAGGCCCACGCCGAGGTCGCCCCGCAGGTGGGCGCGTCGCTCACCGTGCTGCCGAGCGGCTTCCGCGTGCTGGACCAGCTGGGCTGCTACGAGGACGTCATGGCGGCGGTCAACTGCACCATCGACAGCTTTGTCATCCGGGACGCGGGCGGCGGCGTGCTCACGCGCGTGGCGGACCTCGAGGAGCACCTGGTCCAGCGCCACGGGTACCCCATGGTCTTCTTCGAGAGGAGGATGTTGATTGAGATATTGTACCGGCATGTGCGCTCGAAGGGTAAGGTGTTGACTTCTAAGAGGGTTGTTGGGGTGCCTCAGGATGGAGAGGGTGTTGTTGTGGAGTGTGGGGACGGTAGCAGCTACGAGGGGAGCGTTCTGATCGGCGCGGATGGCATACGGAGTACCGTGGGCCGGCATATTGTACAGGCAGATGGCAAGTCGGAACAGGACGGCCTTCCGGTGCAGTATAGATGTCTCTTTGGCATCTCGGACAAAGTCCCTGGTATCGGCGAGGACACCCTTCATCACGTCACCAATTACGGGTCCTCACTGTTCGCCGCCTCGGGCCCCAACAACCGGATTTATTGGTGCTTGTTTACCAGATTGGGGTCGACATACTACGGAGACGCGCTGCCGCCATATGATGAGAAGGACGAGGCCGAGACGGCCAAACAGCATGGGAATGACGCGGTCACTGAGACGGTGAAGTTCAGGGATCTGTACGAGAGGAGGATCAAGTCGGTGTCTACCCCGTTGCACGAGGGTGCGTTGGATAAGTGGTATGATGGACGGTGTATGGTTGTAGGTGATGCTGCTCACAAGGTATGTTGTACTCGGTGCACTTGACGCTGGACTTCAGTTACCCCTGAAATAAGAAATGATTTACTGACCATGAAACACAGTTCAACCCCATCATCGGTCTAGGAGGCATGAGCGCCCTGGAAACCTCAGCCGCTCTCACAAACCACCTCGTCGCCCTGTTGAAATCATCGAACAACCCCTCGACTTCTGAAATAGAGTCCCTCTTCGCCAAGACACAAGAATTCCGTCACCCCCGCGCTAAAGCACTGGTCGACGTCTCGATGCTGACGCAGCACCGCTTCGCCATGGAGACGCCATTACTGAGGTTTATGAACCGGTACTACTACCCAGCCATGGGCCCTGGCGCGTCGCTGGGGTTGTTGTCTGCAGCTTATACCGGAGCTGTGAGCCTGGAATTGACGAAAGAGGAGGCCGGTCTGCCTGGAGAGAAGGGCAAAGGTCTGCCAGATTGGCTTCCAAAACCGACCGTCCGTTCGCTTCCGTACGAGGACGAGCTGCTCCACCGGCCGGCGCCCAGAAGCGCCCTGGTGAGTGGGTTGATTACGAGCCTCTTGGCCGGGCTGGTCATGTTGGGCGTGTACTCGCTCGTTTATATCGGTCATGTGAACGGGACATTCCGGCTCGTCGACGAGGCGGTCTGGCAAGGGAGCGTGGAAATTCCCGGCAAAGGCATGACGGAGCTGAGACCGATGTTTGGGGGAAATGGGTGGTTGGATGATTTATCGAGGACTTTGGTAGCGGTGTTTCTTCCATTGGTTGCGCAAAGCGGCACTGAGCCAGCCGTTTTGGAGAGACAGCTACAGGCAGGGTACTTCCTTTTGTCCGTCTTGCTCCCAGTGCTGGCCGTGATCTTGGTCGAGGGCAGCAGGAAGAGAAACGTATGGTCCTGGATCTGGAGGTGAGTCCAAGCACACAGATCTCCTCTCTCCCGATGGCATTACTGACATTCAAACTTCTCGCAGTCCCACCGCCTGGCTTATGGCAGCACAACTTTTCGGCCTCGGCCTCGTTCTCCCTATTTACGTTCTCGCATTCTACAGGAGCTCGTCTCACACCGCCTATTGGATGCCCCCCGAGCGTTTTGTCCCGCACTCCTTCAGCAAGGCCATTATTCCAGCGCTGGTGCTTGGGCTCATCGTTCCATCTGCGCTTATGGCCGCGTCAACGACCTTCACTCGGGATTACGCTCAGGAGGTCGTCGCTTTCTGGCAGATCTCGCCGGCGCTCACGTCTTGGGTGGCCCAATCGATTTCTGGGACCCTAGCGAGACCAAACAGGGATGCTGGTGGAAAGAAGGCACCTCTGGAGGACTACCAAGGACTGGATTTGGCGGGTTTGAAGAGGTTGTACAATTTCCTGTTTATTGTTGCCTCTGCGGCTCACACAGCGATCTTGCTTAGTCTCGTTTGGACTCCCGGCCTGTCGGTCGTTGGTGCCTTCGTACCCGTGGCACCCAGCCGTCCTGTAGCAGACATTGCTGAGGGATTGGGAATATTTCTGAGGTTTGATCTTCTCCTGGTCGTGGCATCGATGCTCGTCTGGTGCCAGATCAATATCGTAGAGATGCGAAGGGTGGGGGCAGTTGGAATTCCTTTATTCAAGAGCTTTAGCCTGCTGTTGGCTGGGTGTGTCATCCTTGGGCCAGGGGCGGCGTTTGTAGCTTTCTGGAAACGGAGAGAGATGAAGATGGCGAGGCCAGAGTTGAGGCCGTAGGTTGTGAATAGCAGATCTGTGAATAGTACGGAACCTTCATTGCGTTTAGGTATGCAAAATGCTGCCTGCTCTTACACACAGCGTGTAGTTGGGCCAGGCGACCTATATAACAACCGAACCTGAAACAGCCTAGCAGCCAACTCGACAGTCGTTACCTTCTACATGTGAAACAGTCCGATAAATTTAGATACATTGATCGTTCTGAGCCTCAAAAGAGGACAAGTGTGGCAGCAGTGATAGAGCAAAAAAAGAAAAGGTATCATATGCTCTGTCCCATCCAGTAGATAGAACAGAAAGGAGAGTTCGTTGTCACAGCCCAAACACCCAAAGTCCAGTCGTCATGAGGAGGTATTTGAAGGGAAGGGGATTTGTACTTACTTTGACCGGAATGCTTGGCAACAGAGCCTTCGCATTGTGCATTTGCTTCGCAGCCTTAGACCGCTCAGCGATGAACTGATGTTGGACCTTGTGGTCACAACGGTAGCCCTCAGAGGTTTTTTCTTTTCTTTTCTCCGGACGGAGTTGAACACACGGCACCTGCAGACTTTGTTAACATTTTCAAACATTGTAAGTTTCTCCTCTTGACGACTGGACTATTGGATTGGGGAACCGGGGGTTGTTCATCGTTTATAGGGGGAGGACCAAGGGGAGGGAGGGTCCTGGGAGGGAGGAGCAGGTACGTGGCTGCCCAGGTACCCTGGACCCTCGAGACAACCTTGGAAGCCTTGAAAAAGGATTCCCCTTCAACGTCAAGATGACTGGCGATAGATACAGATAAGAACTTTCGAGCACAGAGACACGCGATGTAGTCAGCATCTGGCCCAACGAAATATGTTGGCATCGAGCAACTCTATGGGTGCTGAATGTCAATATTTGAGTAGGTAAGTCCCTGAAGTCTAAGCTGTAGGTATCTGCCGTCTGGACACACTCTCAAATGTGTCCTTAGGTAAGTACTTCCGGTGCCTGCCCTCTAGACTCCAGGGCTGTTAGGAATGAAGTATATACATATGTAGGCCACCACCATCTTCGATCATGACTGCCAACTCGACGAGACCGTCGTCGCAGAACACGGCACCGTCAAGGTATGGTTAGGATCCGCCTCCCAGGTAGCCGTCCCCGAGCTGCCCACCACAATGAATTTGTACTCAACCACACTTTCAGGGGTGAGGTTGACCGAGACATCCCAGAGGGGGTTGCTGGATGTGTAGCCTGATGCGCTCAAAGTCACGGCGTTGTCCGTATCCCATTTCCCCAGGGCTGCGACGTTTCCGGAGCTGTGGGTCGAGGGTGTCAGTTTGGGTTGCAGGACAGGGCATACTACGTACACCTCGTACGTTAGGCGGGTATGTCGGGGGGAGTGATACTTACATCTTGACAGTGCTTCCGTATGATGTCGTCACGAGCTCGTCGAAGGTGACGGCGACTGAAGTAGCCGTGCAACTTGATGCCGTCGTTGTGGCTGAAGTGGTCGTCCGGGTCGCCGTGGCTGTTGTGGATGTTGTGGCCGTCGAGGACGTGGTTCCTGGGACAGCTGTGTCTGGGTCAACAATCATCTTGAGAAATTGTGCCCAAGTCTGTCCATGCGCCAGCCTTCCCATCTATGTGGAAGATTTACTCACTGCAGAATGAATTTCCACTGAGCGCCGATTCGGGATAGAATACCCTAGGTACTCCTTGGCTAATGGTCACGGTCAAGTCACCACTCGAGTCTGCAGTAAAAGACGTGCAGCTCATCACATCAACCAAAGCCTGATTGGCCGTGAACCCAGTAACCCCAGCATCAAGCGTCACCGTCGCACTCCCGCTGGACCCAACATTGCTGTACACACTTATAACCTGGTTGCCAGTGAAGCCCTTCCGCATGGCGATGGTGTTCGAGTCCGAGTAGATCGGATACGCATTGTAGCCCAAGTATGTGGAGTTAACAGAAATGGCCCAGCTGCGGATGGCATTCAGGCCCGTGATCCAGGTGTACAGCTCCGCGGTGGTGTTGTAGCCTGACAACCAGAGGGCCTCCCTGTTGTAGGGAACCCCACTGCCGTCATAGTGCTGTTCCTGCCCTTGGTAGACGATCGGGATGCCATCCATGAGCATTGTGAAAGCGATGGCGTTCTTGGCGAGGGCCATGTCGCTGGTGAGGGAGGGGAACCGCGGGTTATCGTGGTTTTCTAGGAATGAGCCGTATAGACTCGTGTCGGTGGCCTGGCCTTTCATCCGGTTAACTCCGGTGGCCAGGTCGGATATGCTGCCCGAGGTCGACTCAAAAGCCCGAGTGACATAGTAGTACACGGGGTAGTTCATTAGCCCGCTCATGTACTTCTGGTACGGAGTGACGACGTCCGGGTCGCCGTTGAACACCTCGCCGATGAGGTACATGCCGGAGGCGGCTTCGAACTGAGGCGTGAAGTTGAAGTTCACCTGCAGCGCGCTGTCGAGCCGGATCCCGTCTATGCTGTAATTAGCAACGACTTCTTGGATCCAGTCGGTCCAGGTGTCCAACACGTCGCTGTCTTCGGTGCGCAGGTCAGCGAGGGCGACGGTGTTGTCTCCTTCCCAGCAGACTTGGCAGGACGTGATGTTGTCGTAATCGATCAGACAGAAGTCGTGGAAGTAGGATTTGGAATCGAACGGCACAAAGATGCTGTAATCCACACAGTTGCCGCAGCCGTCGTATGCGAAATGATTCGTGACAATGTCTAGCATCAGGTACATGCCACGGTCATGGAGAGCAGTTGATAGATCGGAGAGGTCGGCGGATGTCCCGAATGCAGAGTTGACGGCATAGATGTTTTGCGCCCAGTAGCCCTGTAGTTCCGACATTCAGCACCTGGGCACTTCCCTCGTCACTTCAGAAGCAAGGTTGAATTCGGATCCGGTGCCCAACCCATCCTTTGATACACCTTCAGAGCGGGTTGCCATATATGAGAAGTCTTGCTTACATGGTATGAAGAGCCATCAGCTGTGTTGCCCGACATCTGCTCGACGAAGGGTGAGATCCATATCGCCGTGAATCCCATTCCCTGTATATAATCGAGTTCACTGATCAGTCCCTTCCACGTGCCACCACAGTAGACTTGCTCAGAGGTATCACAATCCGCATCTATTGACAAGTCCGTTTGAGCAAAACGGTCCGTCATGACTTGGTAGATGCTCTGAGAGCGCCATTCTGCGGGAGTGAGGGCTGTGACCGGCGCAACGATGGCAGCTGCTACAAGCAACGAGAGCACAGGCCTGAGGTTCATGTTACAGGCGGATTCGTATGAATAGAGGAATAAGGGTATACACAGAATAAAGGAAGGACAAAAGTCAGAATGTCTAGTCTGCTGAGAAGGTCTTGACTGACGTCCTTCATCTTCTTGGTGCCTTGGGGGAGTGTCTTATATGTCTCAAAGGTCGCAAAACCGGCCAGGCCGCAATATCAAATCCTGTACAAAAGCAAAATACAGCCCATACCATGCACTGGCAAGCAGACGACCATGTGACTACAGGGGTGATCTGGAACTCCTCTCAAACCTCGTACCTCACCGAGGCCTGAGAGGAAGCAGCGGCCCGCAAGGGGTGCCTTCTCGGACGACCTGTCCGTCAGTCCGACGGGACCGAGATGGCAGCGGCGGCTGTGATCCTCCACCAACTACATGCGACCCTTTGCCAACTGAGTGATGGTGCCAGGACACCATCTCATTGACAGGGCCTATTCATATGTTGGAGAAGAAGGGATAGCAAACTTGACTGCCTGGAAGTGTGATTAAAGTGGCGTATCATCGCCACGGCCCACAACAAGAGGCTAGTGATCGCTAACGGCCCGACCCAGAAACAAATCCTGCCGGCAAACGAATCAGAGATGATTTGTCTCTGGAGGTGGCTGCAAGAATGTCAGCTGATATGGCCTTTTGCGACTTATAGAGAGGTTATAAGAGGGGAGAGTCTTAAACGGCAGCTCAATTACCCCAACTTCCGGCCTGGACTCGGCGCACTACGAAGTCATCTGACTCCCCGGGATCGGGGTTGAGGTCTTAGATGTGGCATGGAGGATCAAATCGGTTGGAGATCCGGTACTGCATACCTTTGTGGTATATTTTCCGGCAGTCGATGATGACGCGTGGAATAGGCGAGCTGCAGGTACAGAACACAAATGCCCGGAATGCTTCCGAATTTGGACGACCATATGCCCATCAGCGCGATCGTACCACAGTCTACCCACATACCTTCCCCCTTCACAACTCCTTTCGTAGTGATGCCGTGATAGCCGTGATATAGCCGTACAAAATCCTAAATCCTGAAGGATTCAAGAGGGGGTCCCGGAAGCCGGTGCCTAGTGGATATATTGTCTTGTTTTATGTAGAAGTAAGAAAGGCGGGGATTCAATACCTATGGTAGGAATTACTTTATCTGGAGACAGGCTTTGCCACAACTTCACCTTTGATATCGATGTGCTTCCTTGAAGAGTGGGTATGGCTCTCAGGGTTGAATGAACGCCTGTACCTAGGGATTTCTGCCATCCAAAGGCGGAGACACCGGAGGATTCGATAAGGTCAACTTCCGATTCTTCTGCTCACCGATTCCTGGGTTAGCGTCTGCGCTCCTGGCCTTGGGGGACTTGAAGAGACACTTGGGCTGCCACTTGGCGCAAGAACCTAAAGCCTCGGGACCGTTTGTGTCATGACTGCCAAGAGTGATAACGTTGTGGCCTGAGTGGGCCGTACCTACTTAGGTACTTAGGTAGGCAATGCGGCTTCTGACGACAAAAAGTCACTGCTCTTGGGGGGGGGGGTGTAATTGATCTCCTCTGGACACGAGACCTTTGCTTGTGTTGAGAATCCTCAAGAAGACCGGCGAAAGGCGACAACATTGACTGTTTTCGGGGAAGTCGCCATCTAAGGCATAGGACGACCCACTTCATGATTGTCCTCAGGTCACGGGCTCATTGGTTTTCTATTGACCTGTTATTTGCTTAGCAGCTGAGTAGAGTATCTTGTATCTTGTTGCCTTGATCTTCTGTGAGTTTTGAGATGAAACTTCATGATAGCTTGCAGGCATGTGCAAGATTGGTAGTGGGAGACGGGATATCTCATTCTCACATGGTGATCATAGTGACACTCGATGGAGTCGAGTTCATTTGCCAATCTGAATCTGGATTGTTGTCATTCATATTGGGCCCTTCGGAGCCATACAGGCTGAGTCACTGGTTAACCATATAATGGCGTATTGGTTGTGTGCTTTGTCTTGAATGAGGAGAACCTGTGCATTGGTTGGAGATGAATGTGAAATCACAGGTGTAGAAAGGATGAATTGCTTCACGCTCTGATCTTGAATATGCACGGACCATAAGTGACGACGATGAACTGAAGGCCCGTGCTTTCCATTCAGGCCCACACTCACTGACACCATTAGTTGGCTCCAACGTCCAGACGGCGAGGCTTATCAGTATCGTTATCGTTATCCTTATCGGTGGAGCCCAACTTTTTTTTTCGAGGCAGGGGTCCAATGTCATCCAAGGTTAAAGTTTCCTTCTTGTTTTCCCAACCAAACTCTGCCTTCGCTTTCTTCCACATCCACCCTCACATCTATTGTCTGTTATCCTTCAGTCACCCATCCTTCATATACTCTGTCGCTATAACAATTCGACTTAAGCAACTCGATTCATAATTTCGACAATTGAAAACCAAGCAGCCAATATGTCCCCTCTTCAGCCTGTTGCCCTCTTCGGGCTTGAGGTCCCTCCTGGAGACATTCTGGTCCCTATCAGCCAGAACTTCCCTGCCACTGTAAGTGTTTCAATATTCCTAGCCTTATAATACAAAATCTCAGTACTGCATCCCAATTCGACGCAAGGCGATACAATGCGCGGCATCGCGCAATCTTTCCCTGAAGTCCCAAATAGCTGACAGCTTCAGATCCGTATCACCATGGCCGCCATCGATCCCACTGAGGAGATCGAGGAGGAGGAATCCAAGGTCCCCCGTACCCCCCGCTCTACCCTGAAGCTCGTCAAGGAGACCATCTCCGACGACGGCGATTCCGAGGATGACGACGAGTACATGCGCGAGCTGCTCCTGGGCGGCGAGGATGATGAGTCCGACGATGACGATGAGGACGAGACCAACGGCGGCCCTAGCGATCCCTCCAAGTCCAAGAAGGCCCTCAGGGCTGCTGCTCTCAAGGAGCTGCTCGACGCCACCAAGGGCGAGGATTCCGACGAGGAGATGGCCGACAACGACTCCAAGAAGGGCAAGAAGGCCAACAAGGCTGCTCGCGGTAAGGGCAAGCAGGCGGCTGTTGTTGAGGAGGAGGATTCTGAGGAGGAGTCCGAGGAGGAAGACGAGTCTGAGGATGGTGGTATGGATGGCCTTGACCTGGAGCAGTTCGTCATCTGCACTCTGGATACTCAGGCTGTAAGTACAAGCACTACATCTCAACCATGCACTTTGCTAACAATTGAACAGCACTACCAGCAGACCCTCGAGCTCACCATTGGTGATGAGGAGAAGGCTTTCTTCGTCAACTCTGGCACTCACACCATCTACGTTACCGGCAACTACGTCTTCAACGAGGATGATGCCTCCGATGACGAGGAGGATGAGGATGACTACTCTGACGACGAGTACGACCTCCCTCCTGAGCTTGATGAGCTCGTTGGTGACGAGTCTGAGGATGAGCTCGATGGCATTGACGGTGCCGGCCGCGTCGAGGAGATCGACACCGATGAGGAGGAGGTCCCTAAGCTCGTCGAGGCTAAGAAGGGCAAGAACAAGCGCGCGGCTGAGGAGGGTCTTGACGCCATGATTGCCAAGGATGCCGACTCCAAGCTGAGCAAGAAGCAGGCCAAGAAGCTCAAGACTGAGGCCGCCAAGACTGAGAAGGATACCCCCAAGTCGGAGAAGAAGGTGCAGTTCGCCAAGAACCTGGAGCTCGGCCCTACCGGCTCGCCTGCTGAGAAGAAGCAGGTCCCGGAGAAGGCTGCCGCCAAGAAGCCCACCACTGGTGTTAAGGTTGTCCAGGGCGTGACCATCGACGACCGCAAGGTCGGTACCGGCCGAACTGCCAAGAGCGGTGACAAGGTTAGCATGCGCTACATTGGCAAGCTCGAGAACGGCAAGGTCTTTGATTGTAAGTGAACCGCCCCCTATATTGTCCAGCCCAGAAGTTGCGAGGTGCTAACAATCGGACACAGCCAACAAGAAGGGCTCCCCCTTTTCCTTTAAGCTCGGAAAGGGTGAGGTCATCAAGGGTTGGGACGTCGGTGTCGCTGGCCTGGCCGTCGGCGGTGAGCGCCGTCTGACCATTCCTGCCCACCTCGCCTACGGCTCTAAGGGTGTCCCTGGTATCCCAGGCAACAGCACCTTGATCTTCGACGTCAAGCTGCTTGAGGTCAAGTAGACTTGTCAACAAAGCAATCAACAAACAAAACCTGTCTCAGTATACACATGGACCTTTACTTTAGATATGATGAAGGCGTTGAGCAACATCACCACCGGGCATGCGTTAGTATCGGTTCGAGATGCTGTCCTTTGGGAATTTTCTAGGTTGGGGCGATTCGGAGTACCTGCAACGGAGTCTTCTGACCTGCACGCAGTCTGCGAGGATCCGGCGACATCAGACGCGGGAAGCAGAACACTGTCGGAAGGGATGACGAGGTCTGCATTGCATTTGGATGGCGTACAAAATGTCGAGGGTTTTAATAGGTTCTTATGAGTCTTCGATTTCTCATGTTTTTAATTATGCCCAGGGCCTACATCTCAGATAGACTTGCTGAATGAGAACCACTGATGAACAAACACACTTAACTCGTACTTCCGTTCCTTTGCATTTGTCTCAATATGGTGTATCCCTTCCTGTTGAACCAAACCCCCCTCAGAGCTTCCGGGTTATGGGAAACCTTGGAAGGCAAGGGCCGATGGCTTGGGGTTGGCCTTTGTAGATCAACATACCGTTCCTGCCTCTTATACGATCGCGGCATTGCCTGTTCCACATCTCAGGCAGGAGCAACACAGTCAAAGTAATAATGCGCGGGATATGCCTTACTCCAGACTTCACATTACCAGACCTTCGCCCTTCTTCCTTCTCCTACCTACGTGATGTACTTCACTTCTCTCAGCAACCCTCTCCACTCGCTCTTTTTGGAAGAGGTAGATGTATTGGGCCTTTTTATTTCTTCTCTCACTATTTCTGGTATTGGTGATTTTGAAGCAGTTGTTTATGGCATGATTGTCCTTTGCTTCACAGCTCCCATGGGTTCAGACTGGACGAGATGAAGCGAAGATACTCGCAAAACGACAGTCATCCGACGTCGACCATCGTAACCCGGCAGCCATTCTCATCGAGTACCTCCCAAATCCACCTCCTTGATCCAGACACACCAACAAGTTCGACCTGGGCATCACCCTCAAAGATACGCCGACAAGGCTCGAAACTGCTGTCTGCTTTGAAATCCATTGCAAGCCGCACTCGCGGTAAGTTTCCCATGCCACTCGTGAACTAGTGTTCCAGTGTTCGATGAGGCTAATCTCTGTGCAATTGCTGATAGCGTCAACCGTTTCTGGTACCGTCGAAGTCCGTGCTAGCCCGAGTGAGAACCTTGAGAACAGATATCAACCGAAGATTGGCGATAGTTCTTGGACGTCCCCACAAACCCATATAAAAAGGATGGCAACTACCATCTTCCGAGCTCCTTTGGAGCCCACCATAGTCCGAAGGCCTTCATTCAAGGGACAACGACCTTCCCTTCATTCCTAGGAGACTGCATCGGGAAAGCTTCCCCCGCCGCCAGGTGATCATAACATGAAATCATCCAACTCATCCCCGAAGTCGAGCCCGACTTCCAGCATCTACACTGTCAAACAGTCCGAGTCAACCGGAAAGACATCTGTCGAGTCCAAGGCATCGTCCAGCAACTCTTTCGAAAAGAGGAGCCCCTCGGGTAAAAGGAGAAACCTACAACACGCTCCGTTGGTGGTCCCCGAGACTGCCAGCAGCAACCTCGACACAATCGAGGAAAAGGAGGCCGAACATGAGATTACCCCTACAGTCATCACTGCCGAGAAGGCTGCTGCCGCCAAGATAGCCCTAGAGACGTACTACAATGAGGCCCTCAGCCAACCCAGCAAGCGCGAGATACGTTTGCGTTTTCTGGAAAGCGAACTCTGGCACATGGGAAATGCCGTCTCCGTAGCCGACAAGATGCGACTGAAGAGCCAATTGTACCGAGGTGAGACCAACCACTTGCGGCAGACGCGGGTTATGAGAGCCCGAACCGTCAAGGCATTGGCTGAGGGCAAAAATGCTGCGTCGTCATGTTGCAATGACTACCAGGTCGTCAAAGCTCTTAGCAAGGGAAGCTTCGGAGTAGTCAGGCTGGTCCGAGAGAGACCCCAGCCAGGTGATGATCCTTTCAACAGGAAGGTGTATGCGATGAAGGTGATTCGGAAGTCTGGAATGATTCGAACAAGCCAAGAAGGTCATCTCAGAGCCGAGAGAGATTTCCTCGTAGCCTCTGAGGGATCAAAGTGGTAAGTCGTACCCTCAGGCAGCGATCATGGGGTCGAGATGTGCTGACCAAAGTCTGCTAGGATCGTCCCTCTGATCGCCAGCTTCCAAGATATTTCCAACCTATACCTGGTCATGGACTACATGCCAGGCGGTGACTTTCTCGGATTGCTAATCAGGGAGAATATTCTCAGCGAACCTGTAGCTCGCTTCTACATCGCCGAGATGATTATTTGCGTCGAGGAGGCCCACGCACTGCGCTGCATCCATCGCGACATCAAGCCAGACAACTTTCTCGTTTCAGCATCAGGGCATCTGAAGATTTCAGACTTTGGTCTCGCCTTCGACGGACACTGGTCACACGACACTTCCTACTACCATGCCAGTCGTTACTCAATCGTCCAGAAGCTCAACCTTAAGGTAGAGGGGGATGAGCAGGACAGACAGGACTCGCAGACCTTGTCGCACAACGTAAAATGGAGCTCCAACATCATGATGGGCCTTAGCAAACACGAAAGAAAGAATCTATGGGATGGCGAGCCTGTCCTACAATGGCGAAACCGCTGCGGAATGAGAACCTCAGCTAAGTCCGTTGTGGGCACCAGCCAATACATGGCCCCGGAGGTAGTGCAGGGTACAGCATACGATGGACGCTGCGACTGGTGGAGCATCGGCGTCATCCTGTACGAATGTCTGTATGGCCATACTCCCTTCCTTGCTGACGAGGGGAGACAACAAACCAAGCAGAACATTTTGGTGAGTACCTCCTCCCGCGAAGCCCACAAGGTGCTTCGTGCAACTGACTTTACGGCCACACAGAATCACCGGTCCACATTCTCCTTCCCTCCCCGCCCATTCGTTTCCAGTCGGTGCCAGCATCTCATAGCCAGCCTCATACAAGACAAGGAGACCCGATTGTGCAGTCAACGCTACCAGTACAAGGACATGCATCAATCCCCGACCAGTAGCGGCAGCAGGGGGCACGCAGCTTTAGCAGGCCGCTTCGTGTTTCCATACGACGCAGAGGACATCAAAGCTCATAAGTGGTTCAGGGGCGTGCCTTGGGAGAGGCTCCACGAACTTGATCCTCCGTTTGTGCCAATGCTTCGATCGATCGATGACACGCAGTATTTCGATGACGATGAGCCCCTTACGGATTTCTCTGACAGTGAGGACGATGACGAGGATCAGCCATTACCTCGGCCTGAAATCTCAACTCCTGTCGCCGACTTCGATGTAATGGCGTGTAACGGTGGAGTCCCAATAGTGCCAACGCAAGATCCGCAATCCTCGGCAGCTTCGACTGTCAACCACAATCAGCTGCCCACGCCACCGAGTTCGAACCCGGAATCACCTATCCAAGAGCAGGCCCGCAACTCTATCACGCCTATGGCTACCACGCATCGCATTGGAACCACAGGAGCTGCAGCCGCGCACATCTCCAAGAAGCGCGCCGAGCGGGAGGCTCATCTCGATGAAGCACTGCAATCCTTCGACCGTAGTATCCAGCTCGCAGTGCGGTCATGGCTGGCTATGCCGTACGATAGCATTCGCCTGCGAAATTTCGAGATGCAAGTCGACACGGAGCCAGGCCTGCGGGCGTCAGAGCGCGATATGCTGAAAGCGCTTGCACGCGCGTACGGCAAGAAAGAGAAGAGGCGGCCACGCGATAAGTTATTGCGCGACTCTGTGACCAAAAAAGCCGCTCTCGAGGAGAGGAAAAGGACGGCGTTCATGGGGTATGACTGGAAGCGCTTACAAGCGCAGCCTTTGACGAGAATCACATTGCCGATTCAGCCTAGGCCGACGTATGGAGGTATAGTAACACCGCCTGGGTTCTCTGTGAGTGCCACCACGCCGAATGGTTTCACAATGGGCAGGACAGGAGGGGCACCAACAGATCCGAGTGGGAGGCCTCTGGTGCCTTCGCCAGGTCATGACGAGGAGAATCTTGCTGCTATACGCGCTATGCATCGGGGACGGCTGAGTATGAACTAAGTGGTGGGCTTTCTGCAATTGTATTTCTGTTTGGGGGCTTGACCCGCCTGACACCCTTTGCATGGAGTTTGGCCAGTGGGTTCAACATAAGAGAAAAGGTGAGACGAGGTTCGCAAGAGAGGAGTATAGATACCCGGATAGCAGTATGAGGAATGGTTCGTGTTGGTTCCACAAGGAATTGGTAGTATGAATAGATCGTATTCGATTTTTGACTAGAATTAACATTAATATCCTTTAACATCTTGGTGTTGTGAATTAATTCCCTCTCATTGTGTCGACGACCGAGTGAACACTTCCCATTCTGGGCGGAAGATCCATTCGCCATTAATATTTCGCCACCCTAATGTCTTCCTCGGTCACCCCAGGAACGTCGCCTACAGCTAGGCCCCTCCGATTCTTTAATTCCCACTCAAACTCCATCAGAGCCCTCTTCTCACTGCCCCTGAAGAACAACAGTGCCATCAGCCCGTCCACACAGCCCGCTGCAAGGCCCAGGCTGCTGAGCAGTAGCAGCACGAAGTTGATGCCGTGGTTTTGGGCGGCCGTGAGGGTGTCGGAATGGGTGGGGATGAACCACACGGCGATGTAACATGCGATAGCCGCGGCCACCCAGGAGAAGAAGTGGATTGTGCGATATCTAATCTGCGTGGCTTCGCGGGCCTGGTAGCTGGCTAAGCTGGAGAGAAGGCCGTCGTAGTCTGATGTTGTGAGGGGGAAGGGGGTTGGGTAGTCGGAAAGGGAGGAGAGGAGTTGGTCGTCGAGGTCTATCGCGGTTCCGGGGCGGGAATGGTCCTGGCCTTGGATGAAGGAGGTACGGTTTGACGAGGGCGTGGGCGTCTGGAGCTGCAGGAAGGCCCCGCCTGCAGGGCTGGTGGCCTCCGGGCCGTCGCCGTTGGTGGTGATGTTGTCGAGGAGGACGCTGTCTGGCTGTAGGGGCCGCGGTATCGAGTGACGGAATGCGGAGAGCGAGGAGCATGCGCCTGGCGGTAGGGGCCACTTGAGATTGCCCAGGCCTTCCCTGGAGGTCTGGTGGAAGACGAGCGTGGCCTCGACGGAGAAGTGGTCGGACAGACTGCACCCCAGCTCGGGATGCCGCTGTATCATGCCCACCCTCGCGTCCTTGACCACCCAGCCGCCTATCGTGCCGTCCTCGAGCTCCCGAGCTGCTGTGTTGGCGAAGATGTAGTCCAGTCTCTTGCCCCGCGGGTCTGACACCTCGGGATCGACCTCGAGCATCGGCTTTCCCGACCCGAGTTTTTTCTGCTCGGACTTTGTCCACCTCCACGTGTTGAACACACTATTAGACGTAACACCGTTCTCGAAGACATTAAACCGTGCGCTCGGCACATCCCTCCCCCTCGCCCTCTCTATCTCCTCGTCCGCACAGCAGCCCAAGCTGCTATCAGGATGCAAAACCCTCCACACATCCCGCACCGGCGCACAGCCCGTGATGACCCCATGCGCCGTCGACAAGGGCGTCATATTGAAATCCCCCGCGGCGATCACCAGGTGGCCCCGCTCCGCCGCGCCCCGCAGGAGCTTCGCGAGCTGCCACGCCTGCGCCTCGCGGTGCACGCGGTAAGTGTCGCCCGTGTCGGAGCTATACGGGGCGTGGGTGTGCGTGTTGAACACCTCGAGGGCCTCGCCGTCCCCGAGGCGTATCCTCGCGCAGGCGACACCCTTTCCGACATACCAGTCGCCCCGCCAGAAGGCCGTGGGCCTCCCGCCGAGGACGTACGGCACCATGGAGGACTCCTCGATGGGCCAGCGGGACAGGGTGGCGAGGCCGCCGCCGAAGGCGCCCGAGAAGTAAAACTTGCCGTATGGCAGGAGGTGGCGCGTCTCCCGGCGGACGGCGAGGTAGTCGGCGTGGGCCCATAGCTCCTGCAGGCAGACT